>BRKX01000009.1:52070656-52694937 GCA_026008535.1 Perilla frutescens | reverse complement strand
GGCTTAAAGTAAGCAATTAATTAAATTGCCTAAAATTTGCCCTTTGCAATTCTAAAGTAATTTAATGTAGATTTATGGAATTAGCATATAGTGTAGATAAGGATTTAAATTTTTCCTCTATCGTATATCTATACTATATATAAAAACAGAAAAAAAATCTAATTGAAATTGATTTTGCCGATTAATTGATGGCAATTTTGTAATAAAATTTGAATTCTGAGGTCATTAAATTTCCCTTTATTATTCATTTAAAATATTATATAAATATTTTTTAAAAATCAACTACTTTTTAAATTGAGAGAGAACGTGTGTTTTGCATGTCTATATATATATCCACATTTTGTCATATAAATATAAATAAATATATATATATATATATATATATATATATATATATAAATCCGAAAGTAGGAGACGTGTGTTTTGCATGTTTATAGATATCCACATTTTTTTTGAAACGAATACATATACATATATATATATATATATCTGAATTATAATAAGGCAATATATACTAATATATCCAAAAAAATTCAATGTATAATAAATATATATATATAATAAGCTATACAAACCCCCACTAGCTACAACTGCTACTCCACTTGTCACTACTTCAAAAACTGAAACATAAATAATAATATTAATAGGTATCAGAATTCATAATTCACACACACACGCTCCTCCTTTCCATTTCCTCTGAAAGTAGAACAATTTTCTCAGAATTTTTTCAATCTGCCGTAAGAATATTTCAAGAAAAATGGCTCCAGTTTTTTGAACAGTTCAGATGTTGAAGCTCATAATAAGTACGTTCGGCCTAGAACTGCGGTTGATTCGTTGCTACAAGAACACAAACTCATTTAGCATTGAATGCATATTCCATGACAGAGAGGTACGTTCATTTTATGAAATTTACAATTTTTTTTTCTTTTAACAAATCCAAACTTATAAGAGTTAACTTTTTTTTTTGTAGGGTGAACGAATCCATGTGACATTTCTGAAAGTAAATGTCGAGAAGTTTAAAGATTGCCTTCGATGTTTATGATGTAATAGACTTTGTTGTTGGAATAAACGTGATGAAGTACAAGACAACAGGGAGACTTTATAAGATAATCGTATTCAAACACACACGAATGTTTGAAGTTTTCCACGAAGAGTTTCCGCAACAACTATATGAGATAAAGACTTTCAATGATATTGCAAATATGGAGAACATAGGAGATGCAACAATGTTTGGTAAGATATTTGAATACACACGAAAAAGTATGTAACATTTTCTATGCATTTATGAAATATTTAATTATATGTTTTTTTTGGGCAGATGTAATGGGAACAATTGTGTCACACTATAGATCCCTTAGAAGAGAGATAAATGGGAAGCTGACGCAATTAATGGATTTGGTGTTAGAAGATTTGGAGTAAGAACATTTTAATTTAAACAACATATTTTTATTGTTTAATAGTAGATTTATTAATGATCTTAAAGTTTTCTAATTATGTATTCACTAATTTTTCTTAATTTTTGTAGTGGAAACACGATTACAGCCACACTTTGGGAAAACTATGCAGAAGAGATGATACAATATCTGGAAATTCGACCGGAAGCACCAGTTGCAGTTATTATTCAGTTTTGCTGACCTAAAGTTAATGTTGATGTTGGTTTCTTTATGGATACCAATGAGACTAGTTGTGGAGCAATAATTCGTGATGATGAGGGTGATTTTGTTGTGGCGAGAACTAACCGTTTTATGGGGTGTCTGCGGGTTGATGAGGGTGAAGCACTAGGTTTACCTGAGGCTCTTTCGTGGATTAAGTCTCTCAGTACCCAATATGTTATTTTTAAAGTTGATTTCAAGGTGGTGTTTGAGGCTGTAAAATCTTCCTCAAATACCATCTCTGATTTTGGTTCGATTATCGTAATTTTTTACGGATTCAAATAACTTTTCTCTTAATTTGGTTTGTCGAAGTGCCAATTGTGTGGCACGTGGTTTAGTTAGGATTGCTCGTGATTTTTCAAGCCCTTATTGTTGGGTTGGCCTCCGTCTTTTTTGGTAGGCCTTCTCGATAGTTCGTATTCTTGTGCTTCTTAATAAAAATATTAGTATTTGGTTGTAAAAAAAATGTGTTTTTTCCATTTTCATTTCTTTGTATCATATCTTTTGGTCTACTAGATTAATCATTGCCTAACTATATATATATATATATAGGGTTGAAAATTTAAATACACACATCCCTTAAGTTGAATTTAAGAAATACCCAACGTAACAAATTGCTTCAAGAATTACCCACTTTTATAATATTATCCTCAATACCTCACATACTTTACACTTTTTAGATAATGACATTGTGTAAAAGATTGAGATCCACAAAATTCTTCCAAAGTACCAATCATTTGTGTTACTTTTTAGAAATATAAGTGTTTAAGACAATAAATACAAAAGTAAATGAGAATAATCCATATGAGACAAAAATAAGGTTACTCGTCAATACAAAATCGTTACCTTTCAGTGAAAGGTAATGACATTTTCTGTTGAATTTTCTCTTATTTTAGTCAATGAGGAACTTGAATCTTCAAAAAGTTGTGTAAATGGAATTTTTTATTCATACACTAATTTAAATTTTTTTAATTTAAACTAGAAATTCAAAATTCATTTACTTCTCGATGGAAATCGTTACCTCTCAATGGGGATTAAACCAATTTTGAATTTCAAATCTCCAACTAGCTTACAATTAACGATGAAATGATATATGTAGTTATGCATACATTAATTTGAAAAATAAATGACTTCCTTATGTTTGCCATATTCGATTAATATATGAAATAAAATACAAAATCATAATATAGAACCAAATTCTTCTAAATCGTTTCTTCTCCCTCTAAATCATTTTTTATCTCTCACTAGAAGTTGTTACCTCTTGATTAAAGGTAACAATTTATTAATGTTGAAAGGATGGGCGTAGTTACACATTAATTTGAAAAATAAATGATCTCCTTACTTAACTTATGATATCCAATCAATTAGGGTAATTTTTTTAAAAAAATTCTCATTCCCTTCCCTCTCAATCACTATATTTAAAATATATCAGAAAATAAAATAAAAAGTTAGGAATCAATAAAAATATAAATTTAAGATGAGCTAACATTTTCGAACCATTTTGTCAACAAGTAAAAGAAATAAAAAAAATAAAAGACGCTAAAATATCTTTACCACTCCTTGAAAGGTAATGAAAGGTAACGATTTTCTCACTATGTTGTCTAATATAAATCAACTGTACATCGTTACTTGTAGTTGAAAGGTAACGAGAAGCAACAATTTTCTCATTTTGTTTCTGGTCTAATTTTCGATTTAACTAAAGATATTTAATTTATTCAAAAATAAAATAAAAAGTTAGGAATCAAACAAAATATAAATTAAATCAAGTGTACATTGTTGAACCATTTTTATCAACAAATTAAACTACATTTTTATTCATTATTTTTCCTTATTCGAAGAGGGAAAGTGGTTCGTGTATGTCCAGGCTCATGGCATATGCCGCATTTCTTGGGTTGACGATGAGGTTGATTAAATGTCTCTGCCCTTGGATCGGTGTCGCCTGATTAGTGGTCGGCTAGTTTGACAAGTGACAATAGGTGGCATCTCACATCTTCCTTTCAATTCTTTTCCTTCTGATCCCTCTTTTCCTTCTTTTAATCCTGAACCTGATGTTCTTATTCCTGATCCCCACATTCACAAACTTCTCCTTTTACAGACACTATATCTTTTCCCTCTCCTATTTCAGATGCTCCTGATAGCAGCCCAAAAGGTTTAGTATTACCTGATCTCATTACTCCTGCTCCTAAACCTCTCAGAAGGAGTTCAAGAGTATGCCATCGTCCTGCTTATCAGGAACTATGTATGTTCTACTTCTCACAAATTGATCACTCCTCCTCCTACCTTGCCTTTCCATGTTTCTGGTTCTCTTTCCTAATCCTATACTGCTTTTTTTAACTCATGTTGATACATTGAAGAAACCACAAACTTACAAATAAGCCTCTCAATGCCCTGAATGGGTAGAGGCTATGCAAAAAGAGCTGACTGCACTAGAAGAGAATCAAACCTGGGATTTAGTCACACTTTCTCCTGGCAAGCACCCTATAGGTTGCAAATGGGTATACAAGATCAAGCTTACCTCTGATGGCCAAGTAGAGCATTTCAAAGCCAGATTAGTAGCTAAAGGCTACAACCAAGAGTATGGTATAGACTATACTGAGGTGTTTTCTCCTATGGCTAAACTAGTGACTGTCATGCTCTTATTTGCTTTTGCTGCTCAGTTTGAATGACACATTCACCAAGTGGATGTCAACAATACATTTTTGCATGGTTATCTGACAGATGAGATTTTCATGCAGCTTCCACAAGTTTTTCTTACTAAGCATGCTGGGAAGGTGTGTAAACTCAAGAAGAGTCTGTATGGGCTTAAGAAGCCTTTAGAGAGTGGAATCAAGAATTCTGCAAGCTTCTTTCCTCCCTTGGCTTTGTGCAGTCAGAGCATGATAACTGTTTGCTTCTTAGAGGTAGTGCTTCTTCTCTTATTGCTCTCTTGGTATATGTCGATGATATCCTG
Organism: Perilla frutescens; assembly: GCA_026008535.1. Lineage (NCBI taxonomy): Eukaryota > Viridiplantae > Streptophyta > Magnoliopsida > Lamiales > Lamiaceae > Perilla > Perilla frutescens. Next base: position 52,690,335 of record BRKX01000009.1, on the reverse strand, counting down.
CTTCTCAGCCCCTCTTTAGACTTGATTTCTACTGTTCAAGCTTCTCTACACTCTGCTTTCACTATTAAAGATCTTGGAGAAGCCAAGTTCTTCTTGGGCATGGAAATAGCAAGGTCCTCCACTGGTTTGTATCTCTGTCAACATAAATATGTGTTGGACTTGCTTGCTACAGCTGGTATGACTGACTGCAAGCCTGCTTCAACTTCCTTTCCTCCTGGTTTGTCCCTTTCCCAGCAAGGGAGGTGCCTCTTCCACAACTTGATTCTTATAGAAAGTTAGTGGGAAAGCTGCTCTATCTCAACCTTACTAGACCTGATATATCTTTTGCCATTCAACAGCTCAACCAGTTTGTAAGTGTTCCTCACAAGAATCATTGGGATGCAACACTTCATGTGCTTAGGTACCTCAAAGGATGCCCTTCCTTAGGCCTTTGTTACACACAATCTTCCAGTTTTATTCTCAACTCATACTGTAATGTAGACTGGGGTTCATGCATAGACACTAGGAGGTCTTTGTCAGGTTATTGTATGTTCTTAGGTAGCAGTCTCATCTCATGGAAGTGCAAGAAGCAGACTACTATTTCACTTTCCACAACCGAAGCTGAATACCGTTGCTTGAGCTTCACACTTAAGGAATTATTGTGGCTATCATACCTGCTACATGACTTCCATATTTCTATTCATATGCTTATTCCTGTACATTGTGACAATAGCGCTGCAATCCAAATCACGAAGAACCAAGTATTTCACGAGAGAACCAAACATTTGGATTTGGATTGTCACTTCGCACGCATTCATTACAAGAAAGGTTTTATCCTTCCACAATTTATTCCTTCTCAGCATCAGTTAGCTGACCTCTTCACTAAATCACTTGGGAAGCCTCAGTTTCAAGTGTTGCTATCCAAACTCTACCTTGGTGATGTTCATCACGGTTGAGTCTGAAGGGGGGTGTTAAGATGCTCAAATTCATCCCATGCATGCATGCATGGTTTGCATACTTTGTTATTCAATATGCAGAATACACGAGTGACTCATTATTCTTTGGTCTACACAGCTGCAGCTTAGATACAATAAAGGGGAGTCTCTACATATCCACATGTCAATTTGCTGTGCATTCTGGAGCTAGGACCACAACTAAAGCATTGTCAACCATTGATCTGTAATAGAGTAGATCTAGCCGTAGATGATAGTTGCTTATCTTCCACGCAACTCAACAATATAAATAACTCTCGTGTATTTTGTTTGTTAATTCTGATATATGAATATTACAGATTGAGATTACAAATAACAGGTTTTGTTCTTTAGCAATATCAAATGCTTTTCCTTCGATTTTAACAACACTTCATAAAAGTATATAATATATGATAGGTCCAACTTAAACATAACTATGAATTTATGTCTACATAAAATTATGGAGTTCATTTCATTTTTGGTTACATTAGAAGAGAGTCAAAATATTTTTAGTCTCAATTGTTACTTTTTTGGTCCCAAGAGAATTTTTTTTTGACATTTTTCGGTCCCAAATGATATGTTTTGACATTTTTGGTCCCAAAACTAACCTGATACTTAACGGCCGATAAATTTTGGGACTAAAACCGTCAAAATATATTATTTGGAACCAAAAACGTCAGAAAAATTTAAATTCGGGATCAAAAATTTTAGGACCAAGACAAAAAATGTACATATCAATTTTTTAGATTATTTTTCTTTTCTTTTTTTTTCAATTTCTTATACTTTAATTTAATTTTATACTTGTTATTATGGTTCATCCTACCCAATTACAATTTATTATTATTATTATTATTATTATTATTATTATTATTATTATTATTATTATTTAGCATTTAATTTTCAAATAATCAATAAAATCTTTTTGTTTTTTTTTATTTTTAATTTTTCAAAATATACCAAATAAAATATTTAAAAATAAAGACCGATGGGTATTTTAGTAATGGTGGATAAAATAATTTGTTTGATAATAATAAAATGTGTTTAATTTGAATTAAATTACTTGAGTTTGATTATAATAAGGGTTAATTGACTTAAAATATACAAATTTTAGGCCGTTTTTTATTTTTCACATATCTTCTATCCCAACAATTTTAGTCGGATGAAATCGCCTAATGCATTTCTCTATTGCGCTTTAATATTTTATTTTTCTTCAATTGGAATTTTTAGTGCTCTAGTTTAGTTTTTCAGTTGCTATATTAGTGTACATCCTACAAAATTATGATTTGTTATATTTTTTATCATTTAATATTAGTTTTTAATTATTAATTGATGATTTAAAAAATTAATTTAGCAACTCTACTAAAATTCCCCTTTATTTTTATTTTTAAATATTATATTTGGTATATTTTGAAAAAATTAACTGATTATGTGAAAAATAAATAATAAAAATTTATAATGAATCATTAATTGGGTAGCATAAATCCTGAATAACATGTATATATTAAAATAATTATAAGAAATTGAAATCAAAGAAAAAAAATTAAAAAAATGAAAATATACATGTTTTGTTCCAACTGTAAGTTCTTATTTTCCGAAATAAATTTCGCGACGTTGTTTGTCCCAAATGATAAATATTTTGATATTTTTAGTCTCAAAATTTAACGGCCGTTAAGTGTCCGCTTAGTTTTGGGACCAAAAAGTCGAACACATATCATTTGGGACTAAAAATGTCGGAAAAAATCTCTTAGGACCAAAAATGTAACAATTAGGACTAAAAATATTTTGACCCTATTCTAATAGGACCAAAAGTGAAATTTATCCTAAAATTATGTGTGGTTGCCTACCTCTACCGATATTATTATTATTATTATTATTATTATTATTATTATTATTATAGATGTCCAAATTTCACATCTTGTGAGTACTACCACATGAGTGGCATATTATTATTATTATTATTATTATTATTATTATTATTATTATTATTATTATTATTATTATTATTATTATTATTATTATTATTATGTCGATAGTAACCTACAGCCGCTACGAGATACGCACAAATAAAATTCTCACAGAAAAAGTAAACCACACTTGAAAAATTATATGTGACAGGAGGAGGTAAATCATGCTTGAAAAATCAAGTGTATTGTTGAAATGCGAATTTAAGACCTTTGGTATAAGCAAGTAATATTCTCCAATATTATGTTTGTCATCAGATGAAGTATTTATCGACTATCAATCATATACCATGTTGCAAGGAATTAATGAAAGAAACATAATCCCCCTACGGTTCTGATTTCTGAATCTCCATCCACAATTTCATTCTAACTTTTAAAACACAACATTATAAAAATATCCTTTTTTTAGTGGAAAAAAATAGCGGTTATGTGCGATGTTGAAATTGGATTGACGTACGGTTTGAGTTTCAAATTTTAGGGAAAAATTGTTCACAACAACATATCTTATCTTATCTTATCTTAATTTTAATTTTAATCTTAATCAATATAAAGACAAGTAGTTATACCTTTAATTAGTAACCTAACTTTTTCCCGTCAAAATCAATACTATTTTTAGTAATTATTCATTTAATAGTAATATTAATTAATATTAATATATCAAGATTGTATTCAGTTTATTAGTGTTATACTTAATTAATCATATAATCTTAATATAACATATAATGCTTTATATATATATATATTAAGATAATATTAAGATAATTAATAATTAATCGATGTTGGATTTTCAAAATATTATTTATATTCAATTATATTTTTAATTCAATTGTGTCCAATAATACGTAATAGTATGGATATGTGTGTGTGTGTGTGTGTGTGTGTACTATTAATCAATGTATTCCAATTCTTTTAATTGTGTAAAGATATAAATTAACCTAATTATATTGTACTCCCTCTATTTCGTTTTGTTTGTTGTTTTAGAATTTTGATTTAGAATTAACAATTAATTATTTGGACTAATATATCCCTCCCTTTTATATTGCATAAAATTATATTCACTTATATTTTCCTAAAAAGTTAAAATTTTGTATCTCTCCATATATTTGTAAGGTTAAATTTGTGTGAGAGAGAGAGAGAGTGTGTGTGTGTGTGTGTGTGTCAAAATATATAAAGTAACAAACATTTTGACAAAAAAAAAACCTAAACAACAAACAAAATAAAACGGTGGGAGTCTATAAATAAGAATTAAGATTAATATAAATTAACCTACCTATATCTCTAATTTATTTCCAGAATATGAAATCTAAAATATATTATGCAGTTAAAAACTACACCATTAATGTGGCGCACTATTACGCTGATGATTGGAATTTGGGATCAGTTACATAACGCATTTCTTTAAAATGGAGATGATCACCATATCATCTACAATGTATATATATGGAACATTTGAATAAAACAATTATATAATAATAATCTAAATGCAAACAGTGACTGCAAACTTTCATTCTATATCATCATATCATTAGAAAAGTATATAAAGACATGTCCTTCCAGTATACAAAACTAACAGAAGAGCAATCTCAACTGATGAGAAAGAGAGAATAAAAGCTGAAATTGAACTAAAAGGTGCATCAGTTCAGCCAGCTGAAAGAGCCAATCCCATCAGTTTAAGAGAAGGGCAAACTGAAAAGTTTGTAAACTGATGAAATGCGTGGAAGATGTGAAGACAAAGAACAAGAACTGATGTTGAATCAGTTCAACATGGAAAAACAGCTCGTGGTCAGCTACGGCAAGTAGCTGAACTGGAACCGGAGCTGGATAGCCATCGCAGCAAGAAGAAGGAGCTGAACTGAAGTGATATCTCGGTTGAAGCAGATCAAGCTAACTGGAGATTTCCATATGAAGCAAAGCCATCTGATGACGTCAGCAGCTCAAAGCCACGTAGAAGCTTAAGAGAGAGGAAACTAAACAGATAAGTTCAATCTTTATCTTACTTAGTCAAACGGTAAAATGAAGTGTCTCACCATTGCTACTATTGGACCCACTTTCTCTCCTTTTTAAATTCTAACGGATAAGTTTGAGAATCGAATCGACGGATTCATCAGAACCGTTCAAATTCAGCGCCACTCAAATTTTTTTTACCATTAGATTCTACGTCAGATTGAAGGCTATAAATAGCTTGGCTAAAATCACTCTCAACACCCACTCAAAAGCCAGATCTATAAGCTTAAGCCCTCTCTGTTAAGAAAAGGTAGAACCAGAAAATCTTCCCTCATTAAATCCAGAAAATCTCCAACCTCTCTCTCATATGGCTCAATTCTCTACAATGTTCACCGCAAGAAGTATAACTTCAAGAAAACAGGTGAAAGCTCAAGAGCATTCTGTGTCGATATTCATCATGACAAATTACTTAGTAGAGAAAATTGCAAAATATTCACCAAAATTCTCACCTGGGTGAAAAGATTCTTAAGTTGATTGAAAGGGCCAATCTGAAAATGTTCACAAAAGAAGCTCCGACAAAAGTCTATCCAGAGGCGGTAACAGAATTCTTTCTCAACTCAAAGAATTAAGGAAATCTGGAGATCAGAACAGAAGTGAGAGGCCAGGAGATTTCGATTACTCATCTGGTTCTGAAAAATGTGTTTGGGTTGCCAGATAGAAGAGCAAATATTGAGAAAATAGCAGTGGATGCCAAATGCTACTTCAATATCTGGAAAATGGACTCCTTCTAGAGCAATTTCGATATTAACCATTCAACTCTTATATTCCAAGATGAATTTGAACTGCTCGCTGCGGTAGTCAATAAGATGATGGTAGGATTGTGTGAAGACCAATCCAAAATGTCAGAGACCAAATACAAGATATGCAGAGCTATCTGAGAAGATAAAAAAGTAAACTGGTCATTATTTATCTTCAATCAACTGAAGAGATTTGTAGACATTGTGGAAGCATTGACCAACAATTCAGAGTGCTTTCCACAAAAGATGTACTACATAAACATAATCAGCTACATCCTTGAAAAACTGATTCCTGATATGATGGCAGATGACACAAATCATCAGCAGGTTGATCTTGATGATTTCATTTCATGGGTGGAAAAAGTAGCGCAGCCCCCAATCATCATAATAGAGCCACAATCATGGTTGAGGAAAAGGCTCATTCCAACTACTCCAACAGTCAGAGGGAAAGGAAATGAGAAAGTTGTGGAATCCATGGTTCAGTCAAACTCTGACTCAGAAGATGACGATCGAGCTTTGGAGAACTTTAAGTCTCCAGAAAGGATGCCAGAGATCAAGAAGAATTTCAAGGAGGTTCCAGTGCAGCCAGAATCTGAACAACTAACCCGGTCAGATTCAATTGAGAAACCAACTATCAGACCATAGTTCAGAAAACATCAGACAGCTGGCCCTCGGATGAGCAAAAAGTCATCAAAGTTCAAAGAACTGATCAAAAGCATGAAGGATCAGGTACAATTGCTCTCTAAGAAAATTCTTCAAATGGGAGCTCACTATGGAACTAAGGACTCTGAGGAAGACTCTTCCAGCAATGAGGGTACTTCAAATAGTTCCAGAAGCATCAAGAAGTGAAAAACTGAACACAAGAAGAACTGGATGCTTGTCAAGTCAACTGACTAGATGCCTTAGGTAACTCAATACCGTTCATGTAATACGAGAACGATATGAAATTTAAATTGAATACCGCTCAAGTACCTTAATTTAATATGGGTAGTATCCAAGCGGTATTGGAAGAGAACTGGACTAGAGTTGAAATATTACAATACCGTCTACATTATACATTCGGGCGGTATCATCTTTAAGTTGAACACCGCTTTCGAACGGTATCCATTTTAAATTGAATTATCGAACGGTATTATAATATTTTTAATTGTTCAAACATGGGTCCCATGTTGGCAGTTATTTGCCATAAATTTCAAATTAATATCCGCACCATTCTTTAAGCGGGCATCCCCAAATACCAAGCCCTAAATTAAAAGAAATCAAATTGTACCCCCATATACCAAGCCCTAAAAATCAAACAAAGAATAAAAAATCCTTCACGGCATAACTTGGAACATCAATGGATGGAGGCGCAAGTGGTAGTGCTCATCAAGCTGATAATGCGCAGGTTAACAATACATGAATACCGCCGAACCACCCAAGTCGGGCGGTATAATTATATTTTTTTTATTGCCGATGGTATGCAAAACATTTTTATGAAACTTGTTTGATTATAGTGTCTTTAAGGTTTTAACTGTGGTTAAATTTTGGTTCCTGCTTGATTAGAATACTATCGAGATTGATTAGGATTTACCGTGGGGTTTAGTAAATACCGATCATATACCGTCCGTCTCTATCGAGCGGTATACGAGCAGTATTACCCTAACGACAGTATTTTATGTTTTAGATTGGGGTTTTTCATTATGATGTTAGTTTTACTACTTAAAATTTAAATCTGATTCATATATTGGATATTATGATTAGTTGGTTAAAAACACTGAATACCGTCTGCTATGGCAAATACCGTGGGGTTTAGCAAATACCACTCAAATACCGTTCGTCTCTATCGGGTGGTATACGATTGGTATTACCCCTAATGACGCTATTTGGTGTTTTAGGTTGGTGCTTTTCATTATGATGTTATTTTTAATGCTTAAAATTTTAATTTGATTCCTATACTTGGATATTATGATTAGTTGGTTCAAAACACCGAATACTGTCTGCTGTGGCAAATACCGCGGGGTTTAGCAAATACCGTTCCATTACTGCCCGACTCTATCGGGCTGTATACGAGCGGTATTATCCCTAACGACAGTATTTGGTGTTTTAGGTTGGTGTTTTTCATTATGATGATTTTTTTACTGCTTAAAATTTTAATTTGGTTCCTATACTTGGATATATACGGGCGGTATTCAATTTTTTTTGAACAAATGAATATCGTCCATCAACAATGGGCGGTATTCAAAATTTTTGTAATGCATTTCTTTGCATTATCTAAATATTAATTGTTTCTCTTCTTCTCAAGCGGATTGGAGTTGGAAGAGAGTAGATATGCAAAATTATTTCCAAATTGTGAATCTCTACTACTGGCCGAAGGTATCAACGTCAATAGGGACAACATTGTTGAGAGTTGGTGAGCAAGAACTACTGGGGAGATTCGAGGAGGGTTGCTTCAGTCACCTCATATGATGGAAAAGCAAGTCGAGCAACGGTAGAGCCCTGTATGCTTTGATCTTTCGTGAGATCACTATTTCCAGTACTCTGGCTCATGAGGTACGGTTCCGTATTAATGAGAGTCATATCAGATTTTCGTTCCCCGAGTACGCTCTGGTGACCGGATTTCGATTTGGATCATTGGATTTTGATCCAAATATCGAACACGATCATTCCAGCGTGGGAGTGTTTAGGAGATTCTGTGGTGACAAGGATCTCAGCATTCTAGAGCTGTGGAATATTTTTTCCAGAAAGGATTACAGACCCGCAAAGAAGGCTACTCCAGATGATTATTTGAAAGTGGCTAACATTTTAGCCCTGTATTTTTTTGCTTGTGGGTACGACACTCCAAGAAAGGTCGATAGTTTTATGTGGGTGTTGGTCGATGACCTTGAAGCGTGGAACAGATTTCCATGGGGTGCCCTCACCTATCCTATATTACTCCATTACATTGCTCGATTGCCGAGGTCGACTCCCAGAAAGTATCATTTATATGGTCTTGTGTGGGCTCTACAGGTATGTATAATTTGATGAAAAAAATATTGAGACTAGTACTAGTATTAATTATACTAATTAGGTTGATTTTAATATCACTTTTACAAATTTTGGCATATGAAGCTATACCGGCCCTTGGAAGAGAGGTTGCGGATATTGCTGAACCAGTGGCGTTGCCTCGTTGCTTGAAGTGGTTTTTTACTCCCTCAAATATGCAAGATTTTCATACACTATTGAATGATGCGGTAATGTATTCTAATGATAAAAATATTACTTTTCTATTTTAATTAACTAAATATGCAATATCGTATGTTACCGCTCGGTACCGCCATGTACCGCTCGGTTAAGCCTCTATACCACCGTGTACTGCTCGATTACCGCTCAAATTAATAATCAATATTTCACCGATTATTTTGTATGGTAAGTGTCAAGAAACGCTTCATGCGGGCACGGATGAAGAAGTACGTGACTACTGGATCAGCGTTCTGGTCCCCGATGCACTGGGTGTTGTTTACCGTGCATCGGCAAACCTTGTGAAGGCACAACGCGGCAATGATGATGTCGTGTAGCACATCGTGAGGATTGCAGCACGGGTGCGAAATATATCATGTCACTCTACAGCTTCAGTTTCAACGAGTGCACCAAAACGATAGCTCCAGAAAAAGCAAAAGCAGGCTACTCCGCCAGAATCGGAGCCGGAGACTAAGACTGATAGTGATGTGCGTGAGATAAGGAAGAAGCATACTCCTCCACCAACTTCGGGAAAACGGGATAGGGAATCGAGCTCGTCTTCTTCAGGGAGTCATGTTTGGGAGAGACGTGAAGGCGGTCTAATTTCAAAGTTGAAGGAAGATTGATGACACCGAAGTTGATATGAGAAAAGCCTATCAACTATGGAGAAGACAAGGCTCAAGAGAAGCCTACAAGAACAGCCACTTCATCTCAAGATTCATAGATGAATATCAGATGCTTGCATTGATTGTGCTGTGAATGATTATTGGGACTACTGGTAGTCACTCAGAGATGTCCAAGCCAAAGTACAAGGCTTGTGTCGTTATTGATGATCAACTGGACATCAACTGGGCGCAATACTTCTTCAGCCAAATCAAGAAGTTCGTCCTACTCGTTCAAGATAGAAAGCTTGAGAATACATTTCCACAAAGCATCTGCTATCTCAATCGAGTCAGTTTGTTTCTGGAAAAGAGGTTTCCAGAGCTGATGGCTGAAGAAACAAACTACTCACCAATGAGCAGAGGAGACTTTATTCCAATTCCTACTCAGTCTGTCAAAATTGAAGAAGCTAGAGCAGCTGAGCCAATACAGCCTAAGAAAAAGAGTGCAGTTGTGGAAGAAAGAGAAAAACAACTGGCAATTGAGACAGCAAGGAATGACTCCTCAAATTCGGATGAGTATTTTGTGGATTTACATAGAGTAGCTGAAGCTGAAATTCGAGCAACTACAACTGGAGCTGGAACCAGCACATCTACCAGAGCAAGGATATCAACTGGCCAATCAAGAACAGTTTAGATTGAGTCAAATATTGAAGATGAAGAAATACCAATCGCCCAATTAGCTCTGAGGAAGAAACTAGCTCATCAAATGAAGAAAAGAAGTGTCAGGTCAACCAAGAGAATAAAGGCTAGTCCAGTTGAGGATCAGTATCCAACTATAGCCCCAAATCTCTCAGTTGAAGATATTGCCCCATGTGCAAACCCAAGGGACTTGCTCCATAAAAGAGGGATACCACATGAAGAGGCTCAAGCGGATTACTTCAGGCATACATGCCCACCAATGCCTCAAACCGCAGAAAATATCAGAGCCTTCTCAAAAGAAGAAGACATCAAGAAATAGGCTGAGGAAACAACTCAGCAGTATGCAGCACGGCACTATGCTCTTGAACTTTCAGGCTATGAAGAACTGTACAACACTCTAACCAGGTATCTATACTGGTTTCTTTGGAGACATGTCTATAAAATAGATTAGTTCATGTTCCTATTAGCCTTCCATGAAATGAGTTTCTGGAAGAATGAAGAAGAGTGGAGCACATGGTGGACAAGCAGCAAGAATGCTGGAGCCACAAAAAGTAAGGACCTGAAGAGACAACTAAGTCTCAGGAAGATGTGTGATAAAAAAAGAGAATAAAACCACTTGCCTTCTCTATTGAAAAGGAAAGCAAGAGATGGATGAACCTACAAAAATGGCTCTATGATGAAGTGATGAAGGGCCAATCAGGACCACAGCCTGAAATTCCATCAGTAGAAGAGAAGGGAGTACCAATAGATGAACTCATCAATGAAGTATTGGGAGATTTACATTACCTAAAAGAAGTGGTGATCAATGTCACTGCAGATTCCCCAGAGCACAGATCACCTACTGCAGAAGAAACTCACAAGTATACCACAGACTTGGAGTTTGAAGAACTGCTAAAATCACCAGTTAGGCCAGATGAGGGTCAAACTGAAGGGCCAACTGAGCAAGAAGAGGACCAAGATGAGTCACAAAATGCTTCCATTGCACAACTAGCTGAAGAGGCTCAAGTTATTGAAGAAACTGAGGATGAGACAGATCTCCAACTGTCGCTTGCTGCTCATGCCAAACCAGTCTCCCAATATGATTCTTCAGTACAAATACTCATTGCTGAAGTCACTCATAAGCCTATCCCAGAAGAGATATTAATTAATCATGTTGATGAGGTGCCAGATTTGAAAAATCTGACTGATCAGTTAACTGAAGAAAAGCATCAAGGCTACACAGGCGCACTTGCTATAGTGGTGTACATAGATCTAAATCAGCAAAAATCAGAACTTATGCTGCCACCACCAGAGAAAAGCTATGGCGAAATTGAAAGTTTGGAAAATCCTGAACAGTCCAGGACAATTCCCTGCGAGGAGTTGGATGAAACTGAAGATGGAGATGAAGCCACATCAAGAGATGATGGATTCCTACTTGACAGTCTTATTCTCCATGGAGATGAAACTGCAACAGTACAGTTCCAAGAGCAACCATAAAGCTCCATTGTTCAGTGCACAGTTCAGCACGAAGAGCAGTTTCGCAGCATCCAAGAGCAACTCAAGCTGCACAGAGAGCTCATCCAGCAGCTACAAGATCAACTGAATGCTCAACAAGCTGCAGCCTCACCGTCAAGCCACAACAAAACTAGTAAGCCACCTATTAAAAGAAAGAAGACAGAGCACGAGAAGGATTAGAGACTGATCAAGCTCAGCTGATTAGGACCTCTAAGTGTTCTTCTTGTAATTTTGCTCCGTAATCATTTTTTATCAATAAAATAAATATTTTATTGATAAAATGTCATGTTAGCAAAATCATTTGAATTCTTACCGTTGAAAATCTGACAAAGGCATTTAATACCACAATCAAAAGTAAGGGACACAAAATTTTCAAAGATATATGAGTACCATTTATTACTCATAAATTAATCTAGATCTAGTCCCCCTTGCAAAAAGAAGATACACACTCATTTTCTCAAAATCATTCAAAAGGTCTCTTCTCACTCTCATCTCTCTCAAAATTCTAGCTAACTTTCTTCAATGGCAGAATTCCTCAGATCTCTCAATGCATTCAAAAATCAAATGATGAGAGATAAATTCCTTGAAATGAAGAAATTCTAAGATATTCTTTAAAATTCAAACGGCCAAAACCTGCTTGTTTCTTTTCACAAGACAGAGATTCTTCACTACCTGGAAATACCACCTAGATTCTTCAAACAAAATTGGGTGTGTGAATTTCTCCTCCAAGCACAAATCAGTGCTGATGGCAAGGAAATTACATCAGCTATCCAAGGCCGACCTATCAAGATAACTGAAGGAATAGTTGCTAAAGTTTTTCAAATTCTAAGGCAATGAGCAACCGTTCAAGATTTGAGTGAAGTAGTTAAACCATACTGGAGAAAGTGGAAGACCCCCACCTGTAAAAAGGCATTCAGTTTTACCACAACCAAAATTGATCTAAGGCCAGAGTATGGAGTTCTGCTCGACATCACAAACAAGATGATGTTATGAGCAATTGGAAGCCTAAGCCAGCTTACCCAGGAGAGGTACAAGTTGATGATACACCTAGCTGAAGGACGCGAGATAAATTGGGCAGAGTTTGTATTCTCACAGATCTAGCGTCAAGTTTTCAAGGCCTCCAACTCAAAGAGAACAAGAAAGTTTGATCTATGGTTGGACTCGTTCTTAGGATAAGCAAGATGATTGAAGACATCTTGAAGCTGCCAAATGATGATGCACTACCAGTCCTCATCTCCGACTGGATTCCCAAGAGAGAAAGCATCCATCTTTACTCACTCAAGAAGAAAAGGCTAACAAAAGGCAATACAAGTGCCACAGCCTCAAATACCTTAATTGTAGCCCTACCTACATGAAAAAATGGGGGGCCTGTACAGAAATATAGCCCTACCAACATGAAATGCCCACTGTAGCCTAAAAAGCCATATTTGATACTTATGCATCTATGGTTTCTGGAGATTGATAATAGAACTTTAGCAAGCTTATAGGACGATTAAGTACAGAATTGCATTGATTTGAGTGTATACACTGAGTGAAGAGATTTTGTGAGGATAACCAAGCTAAAGTCATTTTTTACCTATTTTTGGTATGCTGATACTTTGCAGTTTGTTGGAATATTGATTATGATGTGCCCACGTTGATTAACAGTTTATATGCTTTTGTTTTGAGCCTGTTTCTTTCTACCTTTCTTTTGTTTTGTTTTTCTGGACACATTGTATCCCATGCTTGAGGGCAATCATGTCTAACGTGTGTGGGTGTGATAAGTCCATTTATTTCATATTTTTATGGGCATTTTGTTCATTATAAATGTCCTTTTTCATGTGTTTTGAGTCAAAAAGAACCAGGATGAGGTCATAGGGCATTGCGGAGGTCGAGTTTGGTGAAATGGCATTTTATGCCTAGTTATCCAAGCTAAATATTCAGGCAAAGGCACAGGGGACTTCTTTCAGCACTCATCCTACATTCAGGTAGCGGAATAGGCATATCAGAGATGGATGAGGCTGAATTCATGATGTTGTGCCCACTTTGCTTATGCAAACTCGATAATAGGCTGGAATGGGGCAATTGCGGGAAATCTAGAATTCAATTAGAGGAGAGAGATGAGAAAGATAGTTGCATTATCCGAAGAAGAGTTGGTGATGAACTAGAATCCTAGAGGCGTTGCAACGAAGAGATAAGCTTAATCCCTAAAAATAGAGATTCAGTCAACTTATGCTTATCCAGTCAGATCAGAGAGGGCACGCCGATTCCGGAAATTCAGTGAAGACCCCAGTTTGTTGGGGGAACTTTAATTCAAAAATGTAACTATTTAAGCTACTTCAATTTCTGGAAACACAAGTTTGGTCAGTCAGAAACAATTCCTACCATTTCTAATTTCTACATTTACTTTTTAGTACGCTGCTTTGCAGTAAAAACAATTCCAATAGGCCTTAAGCCTTTGGACGTAAGAGTATGTTCATAAACTCAACGTTCATGTTGAGTATTTTTGCTTACTAAATTCAGTAAGTTCTCTTTATAATTATGTCTTTTATTTCTACTATTTTAATTATGTCTAGCATGCTTGGCTAGACACTTTATTCTGGTGTTTGAACAATGAAAATGGTTTGAATATAAATCTGGACTCGTGAAGCTAAAATAGGCATAGTAATGCATGATAGGTTTATGTTGATTCTTGTGCCTTGTTCCACGTGAGTGTGTGTCTGAAATGTCCAATGTGGCTGATCACTCGTTAGGTAAAGAGGGCACACCACTATTAATTGAATTGGTGAATCATGACTGTGTGTTGGTTCATATAGTAATAAGGGAATTAATGAGTTGTTGTGGGCACACGAGGAATCGGTAAACACAATAGATCTGGGTTCGTCTAGGGCACACTGTTGTCTGTTCACTTACATCTCTTTGGGGAACCGGGGGGTGGGTGACTGATTAGGGATTTAATTAATGAGGAATCGCTTTTAAGTCTATAATGAAATGATGAATAAGGAGACACAGAGAGGAATCCGGTCTCCATAACTAGGTGATTTATCATGTATAAAAATCGATGTGCCCATGATGAGTTGATATATAGTCAAACTAAATTCAAGTTCAAATGCCAGAACCTTTGTTATTTGATATCTTTTTTATTTTCTTTTACAGATTTAATTTCCAGTAAAGTGACAACAAACCAAAACCCCTTTTTATGATTGGTTACATGAAGGTGGAATCACAATAGCTCTCTGTGGGATTAACCCGTACTCATTAGCTGGCTATGCTCACTATGGGCACATGAGCATTATAAATTTATTTTGAGTGTGAAACAATCGCGCGTCAAAATTGGTGCCGTTGCCGGGGAGCTGGTTTCTAGTGATTTTACTTTCCACGTTGGTGAGCCTGGAAGTTGATGCCCAGAGGATCTTTAGAGGAGACTCTATTGTACGATCCGGAGATAGAGAAGACTTCGAGCAAAAATAGAGCAGCAGCGAAGAGGGCATGCCAAGCTACAAGTAGACCTCGTGAGCCCACACCACCACCAGAAGATCAAGAAGATCAAGGAGCCAAAGGGCATGAGGAGGAAAGACAGTTTGAGAATGGCCACAACATCAACATGGCTGCAGCAAATGTAAATGCCGCAAATGGTAATGTGGATGATGACAGGACTCTAAGGCAGTTGGTTTTCCCGACCAATATGAATCTGCGCCTGATGGGCATTACACTCCCAGCTGTGACTCAGAACTGGGATATTCATGCAAACTTCATCCAGATCTTGCCGAAGTTCCATGGAATGCCTGGAGAGGATCCACAGAGGCACTTGCAAGATTTCGAGATGGTTTGCCAAACTCAATCATTCGACCATGGACGAAAGAAGTATGTGCGGTTGGTCTCGTTCCCTTTCAATCTTCAGGATGGGCAACGAGACTGGCTGTACACACTGCCAACTGGTACTGTGACCACATGGAGACAACTGCAATAAAAATTTTTAGAGAAATATTTTCCAGCATCCAGAGTGCAAGAAATGAGAAGAAGGATAGGGAGCCTGAAGATGGGAACTAACAAAAGTTTCTATGACTACTAGGAAAGATTTCAGGCGATGTTGGTGAAATGCCCACAATACCAGATTACTGAACATGACTTGATTCAGTATTTTGTTGGAGGATTAAGACCACATGAGAGGACGATCATGAATGCCTCATGTGGAGGATCAATTTTGAACAAACAACTTGTTCAAGTATTTAGAATTCTCACTGAAATGGCTGAAGACAACTAAGACTTCGGTAGAGAGGACATTCGGGTTGTAAGCAAATCAGAAAGGGCACCGGACCAGGATAACAAGATTGATAGATTGTGTGACAAGATCGAAAAAATCTTGTCCGGTGTAAGCATGGTGAAGAAGCCCAGACCGTGTGGAGTATGCAAAAGTGTATCCCATTTCACTAATGAGTGCCCTACTCTACAAGACGAAGTGGAAAAAGTAAATGTTGTAGGTGGACAGAATGGGCATTCCAGAAAATATGATCCCCATTTCCAGACTTATAATCCTAGTTGGAGAGACCATGAAAATTTCAGGTGGAGAAGCCTAGAGGATGGGCATTCTACACGCCCATTACCGCCGCCAGAAGAGAAAAAGAAGCAAAAGCTGGAGGATCTTGTGTTTACTATGGCTGAGGAAAATGAAAAATTCAAGCAAGAGACTCGGGCTGGTCTCTCGCACATGAGCAAGCAAATCAATCAGTTAGCTCAAGCCATGCACAAGATGGAAGAGAAAAATGGGAAGCTGCCTTCTCAGGTTGAGAACCCAAGAGAGCAGATGAATGCAGTGGCTCTAAGAAGTGGAAAAGAACTTCCGGAGATGGTCAGGCTAGTAGAAGAGAAGGACGATGTGCCCTTGGAAGAAGAAGTGGAAAAAATTCCCATAAAGAACGAGGCACACGAAGCTAAACAGGAAGATACTATGCCCATTCCGGAAGTGAAGCAGCCTGCTAAAGTGCTTATTCCAGTAAAACGGAAGCCTCCCTTTCCAGGGAGATTATCACACAATAGAAGAGAAGAGGAAACCAGAGAGATGCTAAAAAGTATTCAGTAAAGTGGAGATCAACATTCCACTAATCGAGGTAATCAAACAAGTGTCGTGGTATGCCCGGTTTCTGAAGGAGCTTTGCACCAAGAAGGTGCGATTCAATGATAATGCAGGGTTCTTAGTTGGAGAGAATGTAGTGGTTGTGATATAGAGAAAATTACCCAAGAAGTGTGATGATCCAGGGATGTTCATGATTCCTTGTATTATAGGAGACAAGAAAGTGGAAAAAGGCCATGCTGGACTTGGAGGCATCAATCAACGTAATGCCCCTGTCGGTGTTCAAAGAATTAAAGATTGGATCTTTGAAAGAGACCCGTGTGGTCATTCAGTTAGCAGACCGATCGAATATGTATCCAGAAGGCCTCATTGAAGATGTATTGGTCAAGATAGACGAGCTTATTTTTCCAGCAGATTTTTATGTACTTGACATGGGCACAGTGACTTCAAAATCTTCAATGTTGTTACTGGGAATGCCTTTCATGAAGACAGCTCAGACCAAGATTGATGTGGACAAGGGCACACTGACTTGTGAGTTTGATGGGGAGACGGTGACGTTCAATATATTCGAAGCATTAAAGCACCTCCCAGACACAGAAAATTGCAGTTTTGTGAATACTTTCCGTCACCCGAGTCGATCTACCCTATCCATGGTGAGCAATAGAGAGCCATTGAAATGGGCATTGTAGGATGGCCTGACTGACCAGGATGCCCTGGATGAAGATGATGATATCGAGGAAGGAATTATGATGCTGTACTCATTGAAAGAAATGCCATACGGCTGTGTGGATTATGGTGTGCTCATTCGGAGAAATGATGATAAGCTGATGCCTTCTATTGTCAAAGCGCCCAAGCTGGAATTGAAGGTATTACCAAAGCATTTGAAGTATGCCTATTTAGGAGATAATGAGACTCTCTATGTAATCATAAGTGCGGGGTTTAATCAAGTCGATGAGGACCGTCTTTTGACATTGTTGAGACTATACAAAAAGGCACTCGGATGGACTTTGGCACACATAAAGGTCATTAGCCCAACGGTTTACATGCACAAGATTTTGTTGAAGGATGATGCAAAACTTGTTCGTGATCCACAAAGAAAGCTCAATCCAGTGATGAAGGATGTGGTGCTAAAAGAGATTATTAAGCTACTAGAGCAAGGCATTATATACCCTATTTTAGATAGCAAGTGGGTCAGTCTGATCCATGTTGTGCCCAAGAAGTCGGGCATTCAAGTTCTGAAAAATGAGAAGGGAGAGCTTGTGCCCACACGGCTGCAAACTGGTTGGAGAGTTTGCATTGACTACCGGAAGCTAAACACGGTCACGTGGAAGGATCATTTCCCGCTTCCGTTCATTCACCAGATGCTGGAGAGACTCACAGAGAATAAGTTCTTTTATTTCTTGGACGGATACTTAGGATACATGCAAATTGCAGTGAGTCAAGAGGACCAGGAGAAAATAACATTCACGTGCCCATTCGGCACATTTTCCTATCGCAGAATGCCCTTTGGCCTCTGTAATGCTCCTGGCACATTTCAGCGATGTATGATGAGCATATTCTCTGATTTGCTCGAGAACTGCATTGAGGTATTCATGGATGACTTCACGGTGTATAGAAGCTGCTTTGATCAATGTTTAGACAATCTGGAGAAGGTGTTGCAGCGATATGTGGATAAATGCCTAGTGTTGAACTACGAAAAATGCCATTTTATGGTCAGAGAGGGCATTGTACTGGGCCATGTGATTTCCGAGAGGGGCATTGAGGTCGATAAAGCCAAAGTGGACATAATAGAAAAATTGACATATCCCACTTCGGTGAAACAAGTAAGAGGATTCCTGGGGCATGCTGGATTTTACAGGAGGTTTATAAAAGATTTTGCAAAAATTGCCCAGCCTATTACTCACTTATTGCAACAAGATGTTCCCTTTGAATTTGATAAAGAGTGTAAGAAGGCATTCAATTTTCTGAAGAAGCAACTGATTACAGCACCAGTTATCCAACCACTAGATTGGGGAATGTCCTTTGAGATTATGTGTGATGCTAGTGGCTACGCTATGGGCACTGTACTGGGTCAAAAGAGAGAAAAGGAAAGCCATGTAATTTACTATGCCTCCAAGACTCTGAATGGGGCACAGTGTAATTACACCACTACTGAAAAGGAGCTATTGGCGGTAGTGTTTGCATTCGAGAAGTTTCGGTCTTATCTCTTGGGAGCAAAAAGCATTGTTTACATAGATCACGGTGCCCTGAGGCACTTGATGGCCAAGAAGGAGATGAAGCCAAGACTAATTAGATGGATCTTACTCTTGCAGGAGTTTGATGTCGAGATAAAGGATAAGAGTGGGGCACAGAACTTGGTAGCTGATCATCTGAGCCGGGTGCTGAATGAAAAAAGGCGATGAAATGCCCATTACAGATCATTTCCCTAATGAGCATTTGTACTCAGCATGGGGCACACTGAAGCTCTGATATGCAGATATAGTGAACTATTTGGAGTTAGGAGAGCTGCCAATTGGGTACTCAAGCTACCAAAAGAATAAACTGAGATATGAGAGCAAGTACTATGCCTAGGATAGCCCTATTCTATGGAGGAGATATGTTGATCAAATCATAAGAATATGTGTCCCAGACTATGAAATTGAGGAGATTTTGAAGCATTGTAACAACTATGCTTGTGGAGGGCATTTCAGACCAAACCAAACAGCGAGAAGAGTTCTGGACTGTGGGTTCTTTTGGCCCACAATTTTCAAGGATGTCCATGATGTTTGCAAAAGGTGTGATCAATGTCAGAGAATCGGGAACATCACAAGAAGCAATGAAATGCCCATGACGCCCATTATGCCAGTGGACATTTTCGATGTTTGGGGGATGGATTTCATGGGACCCCTTACAAACTCTAAGAGAAACCATTGCATCATCCTGGCAGTTGATTATGTATCCAAATGGGTGGAAGCAAATGCTACTCCTACCAATGATGCAAGGGTAGTAGCCGCATTTCTGAAATCCCACATTTTTAGCCAGTTTGGTGTGCCCAGGTCCATCATTAGTGATCAAGGGGCCTATTTTTGCAACCAAACGATGGAAAGGCTATTGAAGAAGTATGGGGTGAACCATAGAGTCACAACAGCCTATCATCCACAAGGGTATGGCCAAGTTGAAGTCTCGAATCGAGAAATTAAATCCATCCTTGGAAAGGTAGTGAATCCAAGCCGGAAGGACTAGAGTGCCCATTTGGATGATGCCCTGTGGGCATACAGGACTGCATCCAAGACTCCCATTGGGATGTCCCTATACCAGATGCGATTTGAGAAGTGTTGCCATCTGCCAGTAGAGCTGGAACACAAGGCACGATGGGCACTTCAGAAGCTGAACATGGATAAGCATGCAGCCGAGCATTTCAGAAAATTTCAGATTCAAGAGCTAGAAGAAATGAGAATGGAAGCCTATGATAATGTTGTACTCTACAGGGAAAAAATGAAGAGGCTTCATGATCAAGTGATTAGAAGAAAGAGATTCTTCCCAGGATAGCAAGTGCTTTTGTACCATTCTAGGTTCAAATTGATGGGAGGAAGTCTGAGGACCAAGTGGGTTGGTCTATTTGAAGTCTATGCGGAATGCCCTAATGGAGCAGTTGAGCTTAAAAATCCTGAAACTAGAGGGCAATTCAAAGTAAATGGCCATCATCTCAAACCATACCTAGGGCATTCTGATCGGGATGCTAGATTGGTCTGGCTCGAGGAGCCCATTTACACCTGAGCAAGGATTTTGTCATACCCATGACAATAAATGGGGCGCTACTGGGAGGCAACCCAGATTTTAATTACTTTAATTCATTTTTATCTTAATTAAATAATGTTTCCAGTAAATTAAACTAGATTAGGGGCAATTTTACGCTTGTTTTTGGATAAGTATGTGATCTTCAGGTTAGGATAAGGAGAGAGAAACAAGAGATAAAGATAAATCCCGAAAAAATAGGGATTCTGTAGCGGGGCATTTTGAAGTGATAAAGTTTATTCTAATTTTTCAAGGGATAAGGCTTATCCGTTGATGTGGGCACGCTGATTTGAATAAATCCTTTGAAAT
Organism: Perilla frutescens; assembly: GCA_026008535.1. NCBI lineage: Eukaryota > Viridiplantae > Streptophyta > Magnoliopsida > Lamiales > Lamiaceae > Perilla > Perilla frutescens. The sequence continues at coordinate 52,669,557 of BRKX01000009.1, read as the reverse complement.
TTGAAAAGTCACGGTCACATCAGGAACAGTAATACACTTTAATAAAAGCCAACCCCATAAAATCTAAACTATCACTTTCATTCTTTTCGGGAAAAAATCAAAGCTTCTTTCTTCTCCCTCCTAAAACCATACAGCATCTCTCTGCTAATTTTAAGCTTCAACAATGGTGAACACACGTGGGAAGAAGGTAGTGCCAAAGGCTGGGGCCAAGACTAGGTTGGAGTTTGATACTCCTGTTACCTCTGCAGAGCCCACTCCAGCAAAGGTGTTGAAGAAAAAGGTTGTAAAGCCGAAAGAGAAAGAGGCACCTGTCACGGCCACCTCTAGCAAACCGGTAAAGGAAACTCCGCTGGAGAAGGAACCCGTAGCTGAGGCAAGCTCTGCAACACCATTGCTAGAAGATCAATTCGAGGAAGACACTACTATTGGAGGAACTCAAGAAGAGGAAGTGGCCATGGAGCCCACACAAGAGCCTGAAAAATTAGCCTCTAAAAAGGCGAAAAAGCCGGCTAGGGTTCCGATGCCCCCGCCGTCTGAAGAGATCGTGGAAGAGGAGGAGGAGAATGTGGAAGAAGAGGGCGACGATGAAGCCCTAGATGATTTTGTGAACGAGTTGGATGAAGTAGAAGAACAGCCTGTAGGGAAGTAAGTCCAAGAAGAAGGACCTGTGAAGATCAAAAAATGGCACTAGAGAAGGCGAAAGGAAAAAAAAAGTTGGAGAGCCCATTCTGGAACAACAACCGAACAGCCAGCCGATTCCCTGCAAGATAAAACCAAAGAGGAGGTTTAAAAACATCAAGAGCAGCAGCAGCAATAGAGCAAGCCATCCTAGGTGCAAACGCTCGAGGATGAGCCCTCAAAAGACTTACCACCTAAGCAGAGGGTGGGGAAACGGTGGCTATGAAAGTAGGGGCCAAGTTAGCTGGGGAGCCCTCCTCAAAAAGAAGGAAGGTTACAGAGGGCACACTACACCCTGAACCTAAAAAGGGCAGAGGGTTAGGGAGCCCCACTTTGAGTAAGCCAGGAAGTGGCCAGCCACCAGTCCGAGACATTATAAATTCGAAGGGAGTCCATATTGAGTTGCTTGCAGCTCTTGGGATAGAGCAAGAGGTAATGGATTTCTTTGCTGCAATAGGTTGGGAGTTTTTCTTGGATATGGAATGTGTGATTTTTCCCGCTCTCTCGCGAGAATTTGTCAATAGTCTGAAAATAAAAGCTGTGAATAAGCCTGCTACGTCTACTAGGATTATGAATTTTAAAATTATAGGTAAAAATTTCTCTATGTCTGTTGATGACCTGAATATGATGTTGGGCATCGTATCATACTTGGGCCTCTAGAAGGAAGAGTATGAAGATACCGTGACTGTTGTGCCCGACTCTGCTGAGAGAGTTGAGGCAAAATGGGCAAAAATTGGGGATGGCTCCACTTATCATAGTGGAGCCACAAAAGGCTATTGTTTAAATAATCATGCTTTGAGGTTTTGCCATAGGGTGCTGGCCTACAGTTTCTTTGGTAGGAAGGACAACTCTAATTCCATAACTAATCAAGAGCTTTTCATTCTCTGGTGCATGGTGAAGAAAATTAAAATCAATTTTGGCTCTGTGGCCATTGCACACTTCAAGGAAATAATAATGCACCCTAAGTATAGAATCTCGTGTGCCCAGTTGATCACCCAAATTGCTGTTAGGTCTAGGTTGCTGGATTTGAGCACCACTGATTTAATTTCTCTGCCCATGAAATTCTTTGATATTGCTTGTTTGAAAAGAATGCAAGATGTGGTTGATGACGAGGATGGCAAACCTGTTTTCTTTGTGCCGAGGTCAGACCCCTCGAGCATGCTCCTTGTCACTGCAGGTACATCGAAGAAGCCATCAGTGGGGAGGGCACAGCAGGAAGAACACCCGGTCACAGTAATGATGAGAAGGTTGGAAGCGATGGAGAATGCCCAAATCCAAGCCAATGAAAAACTGACCCGCATGGAGGCCGCCCTAAAGGCCTATTTCAAACATGTTAGGTTCTCTTACCCAACCCCCTCATCCGATTGAATCATGGTTTCTTTTCTTTTCTTAGTTTATTTTTTTATTTTCTGTTTTTTGTTTTTGTTTTTAGTTGTTTGTGTGTCGCCCCTATTCACCCACTTTGCCTAGTGCAAGTGTGTGGGTGGGGGCATTTCAGTTTGTGTTTAATGTCTTTTGTTGAGTCTGTTTTAACACTTTGCCTAGTGCAAAGTGTGTAGGTGGCTATTTGAGTCAAGCATGTCTTCTGTGAAGTCTATGTGGCCATTGCATTTTATATTTTCAACATTAAACTGCTTCATATCAAAAATCAGCATGTCCGCATAAGATAGGGATGACGAACGAGTTTAGCATGCCTTGTGAGATTTGAAACTAAATGTTGTATGCCCATTTCACAGTTTTCTTTACTTCATGTGTGAACAATTATGTGCTTAGGAATTCTAGAACTTGCTACTGTTCTGTTTGAAGCATGAGAATTTTTGATACATAAGTAGATGATATAAGCCATCTTTTGCTGAGCCACCGAGATAAAAATTTACCTACCAATGACACAGCCCTTTGAACCTATGAAATACCCTGGCAGATTTCTTGTTTGGGATGGTAAAATATATAGCCAGTGCATTATAAGAGCCTGAAAAAGAAAAATATGGGGAAGGCATAATTGTTGAGGGATATTTGTGAAAAGGCCAGAAAAGATAGGGGAATAAATAAAAGAATAAAAAAAAGAAAAAAAAAAGAAATAAATTCCCATAGTCTTAATTGTTCAAAATACCCAGAGTAAAGTAATACTTGTTGTCTAAACGGGGCACAGCAGGGTAGTTGATTTAGAAAAAATGGGGGGCCTGTACAGAAATAAAGCCCTACCTACATGAAATGCCCACTGTAGCCTAAAAAGCCTTATTTTATACTTATGCATCTATGGTTTCTGGAGATTGATAATAGAATTTTAGCAAGCTTATGGGACGACTAAGTAGTGAATTGCATTGATTTGAGTGTATACACTGAGCCTAAACACTGAGTGAAGAGAGTTTGTGAGGATAACCAAGCTAAAGTCATTTTTGACCTATTTTTGGTATGCTGATACTTTGCAGTTTGTTGGAATATTGATTGTGATGTGCCCACGTTGATTAACAGTTTGCATGCTTTTGTTTTGAGCCTGTTTCTTTTTGCCTTTAATTTCTTTTGTTTTTCTGGACGCATTGCATCCCATGCCTCTAAAGTGTGTGGATGTGATAAGTCCATTTATTTCGTATTTTTATGGGCATTTTGTTCATTATAAATGTCCTTTTTCATGTGTTTTGAGTCAAAAAGAACCAGAATGAGGTCATAGGGCATTACGAAGGTTGAGTCTGGCGAAAGAGGCATTTTATTCCTAGTTATCCAAGCAAAATCCAAGCTAAATATTCAGTCAGAGGCACAAGGGACTTCTTTCAGCACTCATCCTACATTCGGGTAGCGGAATAGGCATGTCAGAGATAGATGGGGCTGATTGCATGATGTCGTGCCCACTTTGCTCGTGCAAACTTGATAATAGGTTGTAATGGGGTAATTGCGGGAAACCTGGAATTCAGTTGGAGGAGAGAGACGAGAAAGATAGCTGTAATATCCGAAGAAGAGTTGGTGATGAACTGGACTCCTAGAGGCGTTGCAATGAAGAGATAAGAATCCTTAAAAAATAGGGATTCGGTCAACTTATGCTTATCCAGTCAGATCAGAGACGGCACGCTGGTTCCAGAAATCCAGTGAAGACCCCAGTTTGTTGGGGGAACTTTAATTCGGAAATGTAACTATTTAAGCTACTTTAATTTCTGAAAACACAAAGTTCGGTCAGTCAAAAACAATTGCTACCATTTCTAATTTCTGCATTTTTTTTCAGTACGCTGCTAAAAACAATTACAATAAGCCTTAAGCCTTTGGACGTAGAAGTATGTTCATAAACTCAACGTTTATGTTGAGTATTTTTTCTTACTAAATTTAGTATGTTCTCTTTATAATTATGTCTTTTATTTATGCTATTTTAATTATGTCTAGCATGCTTGGCTAGACACTTTATTCTGGTATTTGAACAATGAAAATGGTTTGAATATAAATCTGGACTCGTGAGGCTAAAATGGGCATAGTAATGCATGATAGGTTTCTGTTGATTCTTGTACCTTGTTCCATGTGAGTGTGTGTCTGAAATGCCCAATGTGGCTGATCACTCATTAGGTAAAGAGGGCATACCACTATTAATTGAATTGGCGAATCGTGACTGTGTGTTGGTTCATACAGTAATAAGGGAATCAATGGGTTGTTGTGGGCACACGAGAAATCGGTAAACACAACAGATCTGGGTTCATCTAAAGCACACTACTGTCTATTCACTTATATCTCTTTGGGAAACCGGGGGATGGGTGACTGATTAGGGATTTAATTGACGATGAATCGCTTTTAAGTCTATAATGAAAGGATGAATAAGGAGACGGAGAGATGAATCCAGTCTCTATAACTAGGTGATTTATCATGTGTGAAAATCGGTGTGCCCATGATTGAGTTGATATATATTCAAACTAAATTCAAGTTCAAATGCCAGAACCTTTGTTATTTGATATCTTCTTTATTTTCTTTTGCAGATTTAATTTTCAGTAAATTGACAACAAACCAAAACCCCTTTTTATGATTGGTTACTTGAAGGTAGAATCACAACAGCTCTCTGTGGGATCGACCCGTACTCATTAGCTGGCTACGCTCGCTGTGGGCACAGGAGTATTACAAATTTATTTTGAGCGCGAAATGACCGCGCGTCAGTCTTCAAATCCATTTCCTCCAACTATCGTGCAAGTACAGAGGATTATGAGTCATAGATTGACCAAAAAAATTCCTCCAACCGCCCTACTTGCCGAATTGGGAAGTGACATCAAGGCTCAAGAAAAAGCAGGAGCACAACAACAAGTGATCTGCACAACCAACCCTGTCTGCCGAAAACTGAATTTTGATACTCTGTCAAATCAGTTAGCTGAGCCAACTCGACCAACTGAATCTGCAACTGCACAGATATATCAGGAGCCACCTCTCACCCCAGTTACAGTGAGTCGACTTTGTGATGATGAAGATACTGCCACATCACCCAATTTATTGTCAAAGAGATATGTCACCCCACTAATAGCTTCAAGCTCCAAGACAGCCGCCCAACTGAACCAGTAAGAAGTTCAGTTCAAGTCATCCTCAAGAAGGAACTTTCAGAGTAGGCGAAGGGTCACACTAGCTGAAGCCAAGCACCAGAGTCAATTTGTGAAGAAAGCAAGTCCAGAGAAGCCTGCTGAAGTAACTGGATCAGCCACAAAGAGGAAGAGATCAAACTGCCCTGACGAGAGCAGTGAAGAGAATCCAGTTCGGTCTATTAAGAAGAGAAAGGATTCAACCCCACTCTAAGACTCAAATAAATCAAAATAATCTGATTTAACAAAATAACAACTTAAAATGATATTGAAGATGAACTAGACCTAATTACAGCACCTAGACTACGACTCAAAAAGGATACACAAATCCAACAGATAAGGGGCTGATTTGGACGAGAAGTTTGGGCTAGGAATATGAGGTATGTGGGATGGGTATTATAGGTTAAGAAGGGCTAGGGAAGATAGGATATGATAATGGTTTGAAGGACTTACGTTATAGATGAAAACACGATGATTTGAACGCGTCTGGAGCTCGAACCCTTATGATCGACACACGATCAGGTCTTGGATGGTTGAAGAGGTCACGGACATTGATGAAGGATGGTAGAAAGTCGTTGATGATGATGGACGATGATGGTGTTGATGAATCACAACCCGATTAATCCCCGGCGTATCTTGTACAACGAAAATGAATCTTCAAGCTGCTCTTCGGTAGCGAGTTCACCCTAATTCTTCATATGAATTAGAACGTTCCCTTGATGTAAGAATCAAAGTATGCTAGGCTTCAAGAATGAGTAATTTCAAGGAAAACAATCAAAAGTTTTAAACGGTTGAGACACAAATTGAATGCAAAAGCAATTTTAATCAATAATGTCTAAAATATCAAAGTAACATGGTTCCCCTATTTATAGGGCATATTATGCACGAAATTAATAAATAAAATGCCTAAAAAACTGATCCAAAAAGGATCTCTAACTATACTATAAAAATACCTAAACTAGAATTCTTATTCAAGGTAGGAAATTGCCTTAAATACAATTCTAGCCAAACCTATACTATTATGAACGAAAATTTACACTTAAAAAATAAATTAAAAACTGATCTAAACTATAGTCTAAATTAATTAAATAAATACTATAGTCTAGATAAAAATCAACCCTTAATTAATTGTACTAAGGGCCGAAAAACAACTCCATGCACGTCGACTTTTTCGTGCACTTCTTCTTGCTCTCTTCTTCAACTCTTCAAGTTATATTCTCCATGGTGTGATCTTGATCTTCATTAGTTAATAAATTAACTAACATATGGCTGCTCTTCGCATCTTCCAATTCTTCAAACTTCTTGCGAATCAACACTTGTAGATAACCTTGTAATTTCTTCGCTCGAAGTCGTGTCATTGGACCTTTGAATTGCAGCTCGGGTTCAAGGCCTTCAATGCCTTGCATGGCTTCATCATTCCCCCCCTGTTGAAGAGAATTCGTCCTTGAATTTGGATCATCATCTTGATCGAACTCATCTGCAACAAACGGAGATAAATCAGCAACATTGAAAGTTGAAGAACATTAATACTCACCGTGAAGATCAATGCAGTAAGCATTGTCGTTTACACGACTCAAAAAACTATGAAAGAACCATCTCCACGTGGTGACAACTTAGATTTTCTCAGATTCAGAAACCTTCCGGGACTCAGATGAATCCAAACGCGATCTCCGGGCTTAAATATGACTTGCTTGCGTCGCACGTTTCTAGATTCAGCCGTGTGGTTTCCTTTGTTCTCAATGCGAGCACGCACTCTCTCATGCATATCCTTAACTTGCTCAGCCCGTCTCAAACCTTTAACACTTGTTAGATGCTCAACAGGTAAAGGTAACAAATCAGTAGGCGTTAACGGATTAAATCCATAAACAACCTCAAAAGAAGACATATTAGTAGAAGAATGTACCACACGATTATATGCAAATTTAGCGTAAGGTAAACACTCTTCCCAAGACTTCAGATTGTTTTTAATTAAGGACCTAAGTAATGTGCCTAACGTGCGATTCACAACCTCAGTTTGACCATCGGTTTGTGGGTGACATGCAGTAGAAAACAATAACTTAGTCCCTAATTTTCCCCACAAAACTCTCCAAAAATGTGCTAAAAACTTGGAGTCCCTATCACTAACAATAGTTTTAGGAATACCTTGCAATCTAACTACATGCACGAAGAATAGATTGGCAATATGCACAGCATCATCAGTTTTTCTACATGCAATGAAATGCGCCATTTTAGAAAAACGATCAATGACCACAAAAACAGAATCCTTACCCAATCTAGAACTAGGTAAATCTAAGATAAAATCCATAGACAAATCAATCCAAGGTGAACTAGGGGTGTGTACAAACCAAAAGGATGTGAAGTAGACTTAGATCTATGGCAAGTAACACATCTACTACACACATGCTCAACATCTCTTCTCATATGCGGCTAATAAAAATGCTCATGCAGCATGCTTAATGTTTTATTCACACTAAAGTGACCCATTAAACCTTTCGCATGTGATTCTAACACAAGTAGCTCACGCATAGAACAACTAGGAATGCATAACTGAGAACCACGAAATAAAAATCCATCATGCACATAAAACCCATCAAAAGACTTAAATTTTTTCGAACACTCATCAAAAATCGAAGTAAAGAATGGATCACGTGCATACAGACTCTTAATTGACTCAAAACCAAGCATTCTAGTATGCATCAAGTTCAGCAACGTGTACCGTCTAGATAGGGCATCGGCTACAATGTTTTCTTCTTCCTTCTTGTATTTGATGACGTACGGGAAGGACTCGATGAACTCGACCCATCTCGCATGCCTCTTGTTCAGATTTTGATACCCTTTCAAATGCTTTAAGCTCTCATGGTCCGTGTGAATCACGAACTCCTTTAGCCACAGATAATGCTGCCACGTCTCCAATGATCTCTTTAATGCGTACAACTCTTTGTCATGGGTGGAATAACGCAGAGCTGCACCATTTAATTTCTCACTGAAGTAGGCGACTGGATATCGTTCCAGCATCAAAACAGCACCAATACCCATCTCGGAGGCATCACATTCAATCTCAAAACCTTATCAAAATTAGGTAAACACAAAACAGATGCATGACATAAAAGATGCTTAAATGTGTAAATGCTTCATGTTGTGCTTTACCCCACTCAAACTTATGATCCTTCTTACTTAGCTCAGTAAGAGATGCAGCAATGCTGGAAAAATCGCGCACAAAGCGACAATAAAATCCGGCAAGGCCGTGAAAGGATTGAACCTCCGTGGCTGACTTGGGTGTTGACCATTTTTCAATAGCCTTGATTTTAGAACGGTCAACCTCAATACCACGGACACTCACAACAAAACCAAGAAATACAACCTCATCTAAACAAAAAGAGCATTTAGATAGATTTCCATACAACTTGGCTGATCTAAGAATATCAAAAACACGCCTAAGATGTGCTAGGTACTTCTGTGCATCGTGACTGTAAATCAGGGTATCATCAAAGTACACAACTAAAAATTTCCCAATTACATCACGCAAAACATGGTTCATTAAATGCATAAATGTGCTCGGTGCATTAGTGAGACCAAAAGGCATAACTAACCACTCATATAAACTATGCTTAGTCTTAAAAGTTGTTTTCCACTCATCCCCTTCATGCATTCTAACTTGAAAATAACCAGAACACAGATCAATTTTAGAAAAGACTTTAGAACCGGATAATTCATCAAGCATATCATCTAATCTAGGGATAGGGAATTGATACATCACTGTTATTTTGTTGATGGCACGGCAGTCCATGCACATTCTCCACTCGTTGTTCTTCTTCAGCACTAGAATGACTGGAACTGCACAGGGGCTCATCGACTCTCGAATCTGCTTCTTCTCAAGCAGCTCCTTCACTTGTCTATCGATATCCTTAGTCTCTTCAGGGGATGTTCGGTATGCTAGCTGATTTAGCAAAATGGCGTCGGGCTGAAAATCGATCTGGCGCTCGATCCCACGAACTGGAGGTAATCCACTTGGAATCTCTTTCAGGAACACATCCGTGAACTCCTCCATAAGTGGCTTCACAACACTAGGCAAAGAAGAATCATTAATAGCACTGCTCTTATAAGATAAAAGAACAAAAGGTAAACCTGCTTTTAATGCCTTTTCTACGCCTTTCACTGAAATAAACAAGCTGCGATTTTGAGCTTTCCTTGCAGCTGATCCAGATAAATTCCCACTCACAAGAGAATCATTGGAGAACGGTTTAGGGGCTGAAGAAGTAGAAGTGGCGGCCTTCTTGGGGGTCTCGACCGATTGGGCACCGTTGGTGGCAATCCGGGCTGCGACGACGGCCTCCTTTGCTCTCTCAGCTCTAAACCTCTCTTGCATAAGTCTCTGATCTTCAGCAACGGCTTTAGGGGATAGTGGCTTTAGTGTAGTGGTACGTTCGTCTCTCTTCACGGTGTAGCTATTTGCAAAGCCATCATGAACCGTTTATCTATCAAACTGCCATGGTCTACCTAACAATATATGTGTTGCATCCATAGGAATAACATCGCAAATAACAGAGTCAGAAAATTTACCAAAAGAGAATGAGACACTTATTTGAGCCGTTACTTTGATCTCTCCTCAATCTGTAAGCCACTACAACTCGTACGGCTTCGGATGCTTGATGGTAGTCAGCGCCAATTTGTCAACTGCATACTGGCTAATGGCATTGATCACACTCCCACTATCTATTATCATCGAGCAAGTCTAGTCTTTGATAGTAACACGTGTGAAAAAGATGTTCTCACGTTGATCCGGCTGCTCTTCTTCACGATTGATGCTCAGACTGCATATGGACACAAGACTAACATGAGGAAGCTCGGGTTCCTTTTCATCCGATTTGACTGGAGGTGTCTCTAGCTCCTTCTTAGCGTCAATTGCAGGCTGGTCCTCATCCTCACTGGCTGACTCAATCTCATTATGTTCGGTGATGAACAGAACACGCCGGTTCAGACACTGGTTCTGAAAGTGGCCCCAACCTTGGCACTTATGACACTAGATGTCTCTAGCTTGGTTCAGGTTGGTGCTGGGTACTGGGCTAGGTGGATTGGGCCATGTATAAACTGGTCTGGCTGGTGGTGCTGGTGTAGACTCGGGTCTACGACTGGATTGCGGTGTAGAACAGTCGAAACACCGCTCGGGCGGTCCGGACTAACCTTGGGGTCGAGTAGGCTTAGTAGAAAGGGTAGAAGGTGATGTGGAATTCGTATCTTTGTTCCATGAGGGTCGAATAGAGATTGAACTGTGGTGCGATCTCCTTCGTCCCTCTCTGAGTTGTCTCTCCACTACTGATGCGTAATGCACCATCTCTTCTATAATTGTGAAGTTCTTGAGTTCAACTTCACATGCGATGTCGAGATTCATGCCCTCAATGTACCGGATAATGGTAGCATTCAAGGTCTCTTACTTTCCAACTCGGTTCAATGCGGTCTGAAGCTCCTTATGGTACTCTTCAACTGACCGTGTATCTTGCTTGATCCGGTTGAGCTTCTTCTCGAGCTCTCTCTCATAGTGTACAGAAATGAACCGGCCACACATCAATTCTTTCATCTCTTCCCAAGTATCGACAGGAGGATATCTTTCACGCCGGCGTCGCTCCTGCTGCATCTCCCACCATGAGGCTGCATAGCCTCTAAACTCTAAACATGCTAGCTGGACCTTCTTGATTTCTAGAAAGTCATAGCACATGAAGATCTTGTCCACCTTACGTTTCCAATCCAAGTACAGATCAGGATCATGAAGGCCTTCAAACTCTAGGATGCTTGTTTTGATGTTGTTTAACAAGCTGTCGGGTTCTGCACGTCTATAGGGCTAATGTGGTCGGTCATGTCTCTGATATGGATCATACTCGGCCACTATCTCATCTGCAAAGTCACCATGATCTCCTTCAGTATCTCGATCATAGGGATCATTAAACGGCACTTGAGGTTGGCGACGTTGAACTGCTGCTGGTTGTCGAACGGCTCCTTCTGGATGGATAGATTGGCCTTGAGCTGGTGGTACAGGAATTCAAGCAGTAAGAAGCTCAAGTTGTGCCATCATCTTGGCCAAGGAACTATCTAGCTTATGCTCCAGTTCTCGATGGTGGTACTAGGTATCCCACGGCTGTGGCATAGATAAAGTCGCGTCTGTAGGAGTACTAGGCGATGCAGGTACCTTATCATGCGCCTTATTGTAACCGTCTCTGGACTCCATGTGTACCTGTAAATAATGAACAAACGTGACAGAAAAAACAAGGTGTAGGACCTCACAATTCCTCACAATCGCTCATGTTTTCTCTCTATATTTTACCACTCGTGTATACTCTCAAGTATGTAGTGGTGCTCGTGTGATAGGTGTGTATATGGTGGTGTTAATCGACTCTTCTGTTGCTTCAGATCGGCTTCTCTCGGACTTCTGGGGACGATTTCACCTAGAAGATGATGGAATTTGGCCAAAAAAGCACTTATAACACAGCAAAGCAATGACTTTGGTTCGTCTCATCGAGACATTTCTGGAATGGTATCGTGGAGAAAAATCAGAGCACAGGAGCAGGAATAGTAGGGAGAGAATGAAAAACCGGAAAATCAGGTGTTTTAGGGCAAAATGGAAGGAAAAAGGGAAGAAAAGGAAAGAAAGGGATTTGGATATGTGTACCACTAGTGTGACATAATCTAAATACCTTAATTAGACTAGACTCTAAATGGAAGATACCAAATTAAAATGTAATTCAATTGGAAATTACCAACTAAAGAACTATATTATAAGAAAAGTTTCCAAAAGACACAAAAACTCACAAGGGAGTTACCAACTATGACTAGTACTAAAAGGAAGGAACTAAAAAATAGAATCGAACTCAAAAGGTAAATCAAAAATCAAATTAGATTTTCTCTTCTGTTTTTCGGACTTTTCTCTTTTTTTTATCCGATTTTTTTTTATTCGGTCTCTCTTTCTTTCTTTTTTTTTACCGTAACCTTTTTGTTTTTTTTTTTAACTTTCAATTTTTTTTAACCGATTTTTTTTTTCAATGAAAACTAACTATTACAACTCGAAAGACACGTACGAAGGACACGAAATAAAATAAACGATATATAGGATTGAACCACGACCAGCAGAGCTGACGTGGCTCTAGATCGAAACATGTCAACTAAGGAAGGATTCAACCCTACTCTAAGACTCAAATAAATCGAAATAATCTGATTTAACGAAATAACAACTCAAAACGATATTGAAGACGAACTAGACCTAATTACAGCACCTAGACTACGACTTAAAAACAATACACAAATCCAACGGATAAGGGGCTGATTTGGGCGAGAAGTTTGGGCTAGGAATATGAGATATGTGGGACGAGTATTATAGGTTAAGAAGGGCTAGGGAAGATAGGATATGATAATGGTTTGAAGGACTTACGTTATAGATGAAAACACGATGATTTGAACGCGTCTGGAGCTCGAACCCTTATGATCGGCACACGATCAGGTCTTGGATGGTTGAAGAGGTCACGGAAGTTGGTGAAGGATGGTCGGAAGTCATTGATGATGATGGATGATGATCGTGTTGATGAATCACAACCCGAATAATCCTCGTCGTATCTTGTACAATGAAAATGAATCTTCAAGTTGCTCTTCGGTAGCGAGTTCATCCTAATTCTTCATATGAATTAGAACATTCCCTTGATGTAAGACTCAAAGTTTACTGGGCTTCAAGAATGAGTAATTTCGAGGAAAACAATCAAAAGCTTTAAACGGTTGAGACACAAATTGAATGCAAAAGCAATTTTAATCAATAATGTCTAAAATATCAAAGTAACATGGTACTCCTATTTATAGGGCATATTATGCACGAAATTAATAAATAAAAAGGTCTAAAAAACTGATCCAAAAAGGATCTCTAACTATACTATAAAAATACATAAACTAGAATTCTATTCAAGGTAGGAAATTGCCTTAAATACAATTCTAGTCAAACCTATACTATTATGAACGAAAATTTACACTTAAAAAATAAATTAAAAATTGATCTAAATTATAGTCTAAATTAATTAAATAAATACTATAGTCTAGATAAAAATCAACCCTTAATTAATTGGACTAAGGGCCGAAAAACAGCTCAATGCATGTCGACTCTTTCGTGTACTTCTTCTTAATCTCTTCTTCAACTCTTCAAGTTATATTCTCCATGGTGTGATCTTGATCTTCATTAGTTAATAAATTAACTAACATATGGCTGTCCTTCGCATCTTCCAATTCTTCGAACTTCTTGCGAATCAACACTTGTAGATAACCTTGTAATTTCTTCGCTCGAAGTCGCGTCATTGGACCATTAAATTACAGCTCGGGTTCAAGGCCTTCAATGCCTTGCATGGCTTCATCATCAGCTGAGAGTACTCGAGTGCAACTCGAAGTACATGCATGCAAAGCTTCTTTAAATGCTAAAAAGATATCGATCAAAGATCACATATATATTTGAACTCTCCTTGCATTGCTTTGCATCTCTCTCTCTATAATCCATTCAATCTCTTTGAAATACTCTCTTTCTTGCAGAATAGAATTGCCCGTTCAATACATCGATCCAGCTAGACTTGCTCTCAATCTAAAAAGAGACAAGTTCGTAGAACTGGACTTCATGATGAAGAGATTTGAAGCTGATGAATTTCCATCGCCTAGTCTCAGTAGCGGAGGAAACTGAACTCTTTCAGTTTTTCACACAAGGTCCTCATTTTGGAAGATGCTTTTCGGAGTTAGTTACCGAGTTCTACATATTTTCCCAAGTTGCAGAGAATGGCAACATCATTTCAACAGTTAGAGGATATCCGATTGTGATCTCCAAGGAAATATTGATGGAGAGCCTCCATCTTTCCGAAGCAGGTGAACAGGCAGTCATGCCTAACCAAGCAGAATTGTGGAGTCAATGGACAAAACCAGGAGTTGAGCACAATGATTATTCACACAAACTGAAAGACAGTTTTCGGCCGGAGTTCATCCAACTCCAAGATATAGTCATCCACTGCCTAAGAGGCAATCAGGACTATACTCGCTTCAGTGTCGAACATGCTCATCTGATAGCACTCATTTACAATCGATGCAGAGTTGACTATGTATTGTATGTGCTATCACAACTGTGTCATAATGTTCGAAAGGTCAGTTTTGACCATCAAAGTAGAACATTCAGAGAGAAATTAGGGTTTTTCAATCGCTTCAGTGCCGAACATGCTCATCTGATGGCACTCATTTACAACCGATACAGAGTTGATTGTGCATCGTATGTGCTATCACAACTGCGTCAGAATGTTCGCAAGGTCAGTTTTGACCATCAAACTGGAACATTCACAGAGAAATTAGGGTTTTTCAATCGGATCAGCATGATCATAAGTGATCAGATCTAAATTCTCCATCAAAGAGGCGAGTTGCTAGACAGGAGAGACTATCTCCCCATAATTTTTGTCAAAAGAAGAAAGAATCTGAAGTCTTTTGGCAAGTGATCGAGGAGGCAGCGCAATGCTAAAGAAAATCCCTCCGCTTCGACTGAACCGACTTCTAACAGTAGAGAAAAGCAGATCAGGTCAAAAGATGACATGACAACAGAATCAACTGCGCCAGCTGAGTCTGAACCAGCTAAAAACAACTTCATGAATGGTGTTGAAGCACACTTCAACGAAACTCTCAACAATCTGCTAAGCAGATTTCACCTCATCGAGAGTTACGACTCCAATCTCTTCACTTAACTAAGGAGATATCTCAGATGGTCACTCTGGAGATATCATGTTGATGAAGCAGTCATGTTTGAACTACTCGACAAGAAGGGACGTTACTTTTGGAGTCATAAAGGAATTTGGAGCAGAAACTAGATGAATCATCCATTGACGACTACTCCTATTCTCTCCGAGATTATGGATTCAATGATCTACAGAATCTAGCATGGAGTACCAGCCACAGTTCCACTTCCGTTTGCAGAGCCATCCAACCCATCCTCCTCACCGATAGAGTTCAACCACCCACCTCCAATTGAAGAACTCCTCCCAAGTTTGGCCATGATGACAACTGAACCTCAAGTTCAGTCTCCACTGCTAGATCTAAGGCAGTTCATGTCAATCAAAGAAGCATCCAACTGGCTACCCTCAGCATCAAGAGAACAGCCATACTCCTTTCCGTTTGAAGGTAACTTAGCTACCACATTCAGCTTGTTACCACATATTGCTATTTCATCCTTTGATCTACACATGCACACCCTTTTGGATGATGCCAAAAAGGGAGAAGAGAATGAAGAAATTAAGAAGGATGATGGAAGGAAGTTTTTGAGTCTCTAGGATAAGATTCAGGGGGAACCCTCGCAGTTTTAGGGGGAAGTACAGCCTCAGGGGAAAGTTTTGAGGACTGTAGGAACTGCTCGAGAAGAGAGGCATCAACCTCAGGGGGGAGACTGGGAAAATGTCTGGAGAAGAGCCGCCAGAGATGAGAGACAATTTTCTTAGGGGAAGTTTGGGGAGAAATCTAGAGAAATGTTAGTGCTAGAGAAAAAGGAGAGCCTAGCAACTGGTGGAATAGATGAAGAAGGAGATGAGATACCAGCTGAAGAAGCGCAGCAACTGAAGAGCTAGAAACTGAATAAGAGGAAAAAGAAAAACAAATTGTTGTAGATTGAGAGATATCTAATCAGTTTATATAATTAGTTTCTTAGCTACACAAGTCTTCTTGCTTGATTGTGTCCTTGTCACACAACTCAAAAGTTCCTTAATCAGTTTTTCCATCATTGCTCAATTTTACCATGTTTTGGACATCATCAAAAAGGGAGAAATTGTTAGGAAAAAACTATCAAGGTTTTTCTGACAAGGAGTTTTGATGAGATGTCAAAATATGTCAAAATACGCAAAGAGCTTTGAAAAAAAACTAAAAAGAAATCAAGCAGAAAATTAAGGATGATCATATAAAAAAATTGAGCTATCAAAGCCAAAAGAAATGATCAATCCAAGTGAGAAAAAAAATAAAAAAGAGAAAAGAAAAGGTGAGAAAAGAAAGAAACCAGCCAAGAGCTGAGAAAAGAAAAGAGAGAAAAAGAAAAATCCAGCCACAAAGGGCTATAAAAAAGAAACTGTAGCTTGCTAGATCAGTTAGCAAGGTAAACTGAAAGTTGCAGGTACCATCAAGTGGAGTGCCGAATGCCACAAGTCTATAGTTATAAACTGAAGAAAAATACCAGTTCAAGGCACCAACCCAGAAGTGTCCAATGCCAGCTGAAGAGAAGTTCCAGCTGAAGGAAAATACCAGCTGAAGAGAAGAACTAAAGGATATGCCAGTTCGAGACTATTCACAGCTGAAGAAATACCAGTTGAAGAACACATCAGTTTGAACTGATGAACATGCCAGTTCAAGAGAATACCAACTGAAGAAGACTACTAGCCGAAGAGATGACAGTTCCAGCTGAAGGAGAATACCAGCTGAAGACCACATCAGTTTAAGTTGATGAAAATACCAGCTCAAGAGATACCAGCTGAAGGAGAATACCAGCTGAAGAAGTGTACCAGTCCAAGGTCCGAGCTGAAGGAAATACCAGCTCGGGAAGTTCTAGCTGAAGGAGTATGCCAGCTGAAGAGAAGACCAAGATGTAAGCTGAAGGAAATACCAGCTCAAGGAAGTCCAAGCTGAAAAATGTAGTTCCAGCTGAGGAAGTACCAGTTCGAAGGATACCAGCTGAAGACGCATCAGTTTAGAAATCCAACTGATAAAGAGCCAGCAACTGAACTGAAGACCAGTCCAGGGAAGTTCCAGCTGAAGGGACACAAGTCCAAAATACCAGCTGAAGAACACTAGTTCAAACTACCAGCTGAAGAAAATCAAACTGGAGCTCAAGAAGCACCAAGCCCAAGTCCAAAACTACCAACTGAAGATGATCTTAACTAGAGCTTTCCAAACTGCCAAAGACGTACAGAACTGACAAACGAGGAACTGAAGATTCCAACTGCCAGACAAAAAGATAGAAGCCGTAACTGAAATTCAAATTTCAGATAAGCCAAAGAAGATCTTGAAGTTAATGCAACCGAGATCTTGGAACAAAAGCTCATCAGAAGAGCAAAGGCTACTCAACGGCTATCTTTAAATGAAAGCCCCTCAACAGCTCTATCATTTATGATCACACAGTGATCATCAACGGTCACCAGCCACTCATCTATAAAAGGTGAGCTACCCAGAAGGTGACTTTTGACTTTTAACACCAGACTCCTGAGAGAACTTTAGCTAAGACTTTCAGCGAAGACGTTCACCAAAACACTAAAGTCTCACGCTCAAAACTCAGAAGAAGCAAAAGTACAACTAAAGAGAATGAGCCAGATCGCTCATCAAGCTAGTTGTTGAAGATTTCCAGCCAGAGCAACTCTCTCAGTTCAAGCTCTACAACAATCAACTACCCAGCTCAAGCCGCAGATGCGCAAAGGAGCATATTAGTTGATAGCAGTTTCAAGACTGTCTTCTTGAAGATCGAAAGAGATCTAAAACCTTGTAAAGAAGGGCAATGGCACCTAAAGTCTCAGCGAGCAGTTGAGATTGGTAAGTGTGAGTTGTCGACCTAGAAACCGACTGAGGAGGCTACTTGCGTTGGTTCGTCGCTTTTGGGACAGCACCAGTTGGAAAGGAGTCTGTGACTCGTAAAGTCACCGATAGCCAGGTCCAACACCTGTCTTCACTGTGTAACTGTAATAAAGGAACTTTACACTTGCATAGTGAATTGCCCTTCTGCGGAAGGAAGAGAGGACGTAAAAGTTGAGCTTCGAACCTCTATAAAACTGCTTGTGTGCTCTGCTTTACTTTTGAATTTTAGTTGCATGTTTTAAACTGCACACCTCAAGCACACACAATACTCCAAGCTAGCAGATCATCTCAATTGATCTCCTAAGAGCACGAATAACTCAGCGAGTTAAAAAGGGCCCTGAATATTCCGCAATCATTGATCAGTTTTTGGATCAGTTTATTCACCCCCCTCTAAACTGATTCTGACTCGCCCCGGGACCAACAGATCTCTTCTTTCATGTAAGGCTCCATCAATTTGATTTTTATCTCGTCAATAAGTTTAGGTTCAATAGCATGTATTACAACATCAGTTTCAAGATTAGCCTTGGGACTAAAAAGGCATTGGAAATAAGCTCGGAAAATGGCCTCAATGTCTGTAACTTCAGTATGCACCGATCCAGTATCCATCACAATTATCCCTGATCCCGTTTTATGAAAGAAAGACATGTTTTTGTCTCCATCAGATAGCTAAAGTGCTCTAGATCGTTGTCTCCACATTGTCTCTTCTTTCACTGACAAGTTCTCCAGCTCCTTCTCAACCTTTTTAATTGATTCTTGGTTATGATTTGTTCCCGTTTGTCTCTACAACTGCTGGAGCTCTTCACGACACTCCTTAATATTTTTTGTAATATTTCCAAAATGAGAATAGATCCAATTTTGAAGAGCAACACCACAAGCATCAATTTTCTCCTTCAACTGAGTAGCAGTAACCAAGGATTGAAATATCGTGAAATATCGCGGATATTGACATTGCGATACGGATATTGGGGAGAATATATTTTTTCCCGAGTATCGATGAAATATTACAATATATCGCAAAATATCACAATATATCGCGATTTTTTTTATATCTCTATAACATATTTTCATTTTTATTTAATACTATAAATTTTTGTGGTCTTTTTTAGGTTTTCAATGTAATTATTTGAGTTGCAATATTCTTTGCTCTATAAGACACTCACTTTGCAAAAAATTATAAGAGAAAGAAGATCGGGAGACCAACGGATGTCTTAGATTGAAAAGTGAGATGCACTGGCTTTATTTTTTCATTTTTTCAGTTAGTGAACATGATAGACAAATCACTAAAGTTTTTCTCCCCATATATCATACGAAATTGAAATCTAAGAAATCAAGAAACATATCAAGCGCATGTGCATAATTATATCCATAATTACTCTAATGTGATGAGTTGGTACCAATATTATTTAGAACAAGATGACATTCCATCTACTATATTTGAACCTCATAGATCCTCATTTTGATATTAATTGTACTTTATAATATTTATTTAGTTAATTTATGTTGTATTATGTATTATGGGAGAGACTATTTGCATCACTATTTTTACTCTTTGCACCACAAAAGAAATAAAGAAAAATAAAATAATTGTGAAGTTACTTCAATACCCTTTTATTACTTGTTCATACCACTAAACTTACTCAATGCACCACAAATTCAAAACTAAACAAAAAATAAAAAAGAAAACAAGTTAATCGAATTATTCATCAACTTATAATAGTTTATTAGAAGTGTTAGATGTTAGTATGGGTGTATTGATTGAAAATAATCGAGTTTAGAACGTGTTGTGGAGGTTTTTTTTGTTCAGATCGCGATTCGTTCGAACTGGAAATTTCAAACATTTTGGAGTGGTTCGAACTCCATTTTTCGAACAACACTTGGAGAAAAATGGAGTTCATGGTGTTCAGTTTTTATGTATTCAAACACATTAGAGTGGTTCAAACTTCAGTTTCGAACATAGTTCGTTTGAAAAATATTTTCTAACACTTTATACCCTGAAATTTTATAAGTGTCGTTCAAACTTTAGTTTCCGAACAAATGAGGGTTGTTCGAACTTTAGTTTCTGAACAAATGAGAGTTGTTCAAACTTTAGTTTCCAAACCAAATTTTTTCTAAGTATTGGAGTCATTCGAATTAATATTCTCGAACAAGGTGAACGTGTTCGAAATTGTGCTTCAGAACATTTTTTTTAAGCAAAACAAATATTTTTGGAGCGAAGGGTATTAATGTAAATGTGTGTGGTGCAAAGAGTAAAATCTGTAGTACATTGAGTAAGCGAAGTGCAAAGAGTAAAATCAGTGGTGCAAATAGAAACACTCATGTATTATTTTATCAAATGTATTGTCTCAGACGGTATTTATATAATGTATTATTCATATGTTTGCTTTCAAAATACAATTCCATCAAAAAATTTAGTGGAATATGTGCATAATAATATGTCATAATAGTTCCTAAAATTTCTTGCTAAATTTCCAAGATTTTAATATGATTTCCGTCATTTTTTTCAATTTTCTGCGATATCAATATGCGATATCGATATATCCGGCAATATATCCGTAAAATTGAAGTTACGATATATGTTGGATAACGATATTTTCATCCTTGGCAGTAACCACATGATTCAAATTGCTCCATCCAAGTTCAAATATATATTTACATGATTCATCCAGAAGCCACATGACTTCAAATCGAAAATGTTTTCTTCTTCTTCTTCTTGTAACCATCAAATCTGATTCCCACACAAGAAAAATCGGACACTGATCCGAGGACTCCCTAACAAGATGTTCAACTTTAAAATTTGGGAATAGATTAATCCACTCAGTAGTTGCCACACACCTATCCAATCCTTTCTGGATATTCTGGTTACCACTCTGGTTGTTCGTCCATGTATATTTAAATACCTCATAGCCCAAATCTTCAAAATGACAGTCGCCTAGAGCACTCCGAAATGCATCTAAATATACCCCCCACCTTCTTATGGTTATATAAAATTTCATTAAAATTACCAACACAAATCCATCTGGGAGAAGCGGATTGCGTCAAACTTCTTAACAAATCCCAAGTAAATACTTTCTCGTTACTAAAGGTCCAACTTATTACATCTCCGATATCCATTATCTCTGCTTGAATGTTAATTGCACCTAAATTGACAAGTTACAACCTTAACTAATTTTTAATTTAGACACGATTTCTTTTTAAATTTTAGCATAACATCAAAATTTTGCACAATTAACCTTAAGCAAAATATGAAACAATGTAGAAAATATCGGCAATTAGCCTAAAGCAAAATATGCCTGTATCATTAAACAGTAGATGTGTATACATGGCGTGCATATTTTATCTAAGCAATTTAAACAACAATATTTAATTAGCTGAGTTCAGAGTCTTCAATGGGAGGAGTGAGGTGTTTGGAGATTAAAAATCACAAATTTGAATTTTTTTAATAACACAACCACACAGATCGATGTGTAGATAAAAGAAAATAGCTCAGTGCAAAGATGAAAATGAAGTCTTCAATTTGCTTTTAATTCAGAAAAAATCACTAGTGATGATATTTCAAAAATACGTAATGTTTAAAACCAAAAACTAGTGAAAACTTATAATTTCAGGTGCAATTAACCTTTGTATTTAGCATAAGCATACACAATCATAGGAAAAAAAAGCTAGAGCAATATAATAAAATGAAATCACGAAATCATTGTAGAAAATAAAAATGTTTGAATTTATGCAATTATCTTTCTTGCATTCCCAAACTAGTCATATAACACAAACTCACCCACCCCTTGTATTATTTAACACAAACTAGTAATTTCCCAGTGCAGTTTCATCTCACATTTTGACTTCCAACATAATTTAAAGAATTACTTTTTATTGGGGAACAAAAGCTAGAATGAAGTTGAAATAATTATAAAGAAAAGGGGGAGTATAAACTTATCCAAGATGAATGAGCATCACAACTAGTATCATGCCATTGAAAAGAAAAAACAATAAGTTACCAATGTCTCAAGATAAATAAAACACAAGAGCTAATGATATGTAAACAACAAGGTTTTGCATTGCCACAACATTTCTTCTTCTGCCGCATTTCCAAGCTAGCTCTGTAGAGTTCGGTAAACCAAGTAATGTTAAAAAAAAAAAAAAATGAAGAATAAATTGATGGATCATTCAACCTAGCAACAAAGCTTACCTCTCCTTGAGGCTCATCACCCTTGGATTGCTCACCTGCACCGTATACAGGTCAAGAATAAGAAATCATGTATCAGAGTGAACGACAAAAATTTCAACTAGTTCTAGAACTCAAGCATACATGCTAAATTGTTTGACTTAAATACGCATGATATACATAAACCAAAATGAAAAATGCAATGTTCAAATTTACTGATCAATCATAATACTCGAAAGACCAGAGGTGCACAAAGTGAGATTGTCCCTTAATTTTGGTAAGAAATACATACCCTCTTCAGGAAGATCTGAGGTCCACAAAGTAAGGTTGTCCCTTAGAAGCTGCATGATGAGAGTGCTGTCTTTGTAGGATTCCTCATTGAGACTGTCGAGTTCTGCTATCGCTTCATCAAAGGCTTGTTTGGCGAGGTGGCAGGCCCTGAGTGATTGTCGTATTCATGTCAGTATCAAACAATCAGTCACGACAGAATCATGCAGGTAATATCTTCCAATGAATGATCAAAGTGGGTGAAGGAAATATGTAGAGGGTTTTTATACCATAGTAATAGTGATAGGATATCAGCCCTTTCTACAATTTTAAAAGTATGATAATTTATTTACAGCTTTGTGCCACGCAAACAAGGGGGGGGGGAGAGAGAGAGAGAGAGAGAGAGAGAGCATGCATACCTTTCAGGGGAATTCAAGATCTCGTAGTAGAAAACTGAGAAGTTAAGGGCCAACCCAAGTCTAATGGGATGTGTAGGAGCAAGATCAGTGGCAGCAGAACTAGTGGCAGCCTGAAATGCAAAATTAAGTGGCTCAAATTATAAATCGTGTAGAGACTGCAATGGAATTGTGTGTAGCCAAAAAATAAATAAATAACACTACAAAAAATATTAAGTTATAAACCAACTTCATAAGCCTTGAGTGACTGGTCTGCTGCCTCCTTACGATCATCTGCAGACTTGAATTCAGCTAAATAGCGGTAATAATCTCCTTTCCTTAACAAAATAGAAAAATATATTAATCACTAAAGACACACAACAAGATAATCAATTCAACTAAAAAGAAGATAGCCAAAAAAAGTTTCTCTAACATACAACATAAGCTAAAGCAACCTACCAAACAAAATAAAACCAAAATCCTCAAATCGAAGTGACTGCAATATTGAACTTAAAGTAATGTCAGCTAAACTCAACCTAGCATGTACCTCGCAAAAAATTATAATATAGAACAGAAATGAAACAATTGTTCCAGAAGTTGAAATAGAGATCAACATATAAATATTGAAGTCTCAGACCAGCATGGAACTACGCTCAAAGAAGTGAACTGTCCTAAAGTTTTTATCGATATCTCCACATCAATATTACATATTAGATAGTACTTGACTATACAATTGAGATTGCACCATTTCCATACAGTTAATAGTAAATTCTATAATAATTTCCCCAAGTCAGGTCAAGGAAGCAGCAAAACAAAAACTAGGGCATCGTTCCTTAGAGGTTACATTTCATAATGAGGAGGGGACTGTGGAGCAGGATAGCTTTAGGTAAGACCTTACTTGCCATAACCAAACAAAGCCCTTCTAAGTGATGAGAATTATTTTCCACCAACCTTTTAAATATAGTGCTAGAGAAAATGCACTTACATTTTGTAATAGAAGACAGATGACTCTCCTGTTGAGGAAGATGGAAGTAGATGTTCATCAATCACCGCTAGTATGTCCATGCATATCTTAGTGAGTTCATCTTCAACCTTTTGCCTATAACTCTTTATTCTCTTCACATTCTGTTCATGTCCCTTACTCTCCTCTTTTTGCTCGATGGAAGACAAGATCCGCCAGGATGCCCGTCTTGCACCAATGACATTCTTGTACCCAACTGAAACCAAATTCCTCTCCTCAACGGTCAATTCCACATCCAGTCTTGCAACACTTTTCATAGCTTCAACCATTTCTAAATAAAAAGAAAATTGTGATTAAACATAAATGGTCATCACAAAAAATTGAAAAAAAAATTCAACCAATAAAACTTACACAACTCCTAAAAAGTGCAGAATTATAAAGTTGATGCACTCCAAAAATTTGATAAAATCCATTCTTTTTATCAGAATAAAACCCGATACGTTAGCACCTAGCTAAAATGAAAGCAAATTATTGCAAAGTTCTACGACAATCTAAATATCGGCGTATACATACATCTTTTATGTATGCACCTCACACAAAATGACTTAAGTACAACAGGAAAAATGTAATAGATCGCTGATTATCCATGGTACAGACAAATCAGCCAGAGTTTGTAGCCCTAGATTGAAACTCCAAACGGCAGTCAATTACAAAAAACTAGAACTGGAGACTGAAGCTCAGATTCTACTTCAATTCAACACTAAATCACACAGATGGAATTAACACCAGAAACTAGATTCCCCATCACAACCTTTCTCAAGGGGACAAAAATCAAAGTAAGAACTATCAGATTCGGTTCCCCAAAACAGAAAATCAATCAGATCGGGAAATTGACACAAAGTCATAGACTAAAATCACGAGAAAATAGCATAAAAATCCATTAAAAATACAGAAAGTCAGAAACATTCAACTTGAAAAACGAAAAAAATGACCACTACCAGAAAGGAGGAGGAGGAGGAGGAGGAAAGTTTACCATCGTATCTCTCAGCTTGCTCTGCAAGCCTGGCCAAGTAAACCTGGTGCTCTCTCTCCTTCTCCATATCTGTATAGAGTGGATGGACAAAGGGAATTGGACGATCTTGTATCGATATGATTCTCTCTTTCTTTGTTTCTCTCTCTAAAAAGAGACGACTTTTAACTTTTAAGCGTTCCTTTCCTGTATTAGTATAATGGCAACATACAATGCCTACGAGAAAAACTAGGTAAATTATCCGGACCCTTGCTTTTGGGGATTTAGCTTACCTACAACCGTCCGATTCCAATGTCACCTCTCTTTACACTCTTATAACTACAAATTATTGCTATTTTAGATTTCAACACCATACTCACGTAAATCCAAACTTAGCATTATGATTCATAAATATATGAAAACGCATTCACATAATTATATTTTTTTTTGTAATAAATCATAAACTACATGCAAATGATAAGTCGTAGTTGAAAATTTTGCATTATGAATTATTATATCATTAAATTTTATTTAAAACATATTCAGATACTTTACATATGTCTTTTGCTTTAATTTGATATACTTATCGATCGAATTTTCTTTTTCCGAAGGATTGTAGTCTAGATCCAATTTAAAATATATAGTTGTTGTTTTTTAGATGAAGAATATATAGTATTCTTGGAATGACGCGATGTTCATAATGAAAGTGAATATGTTTTTCACTGAGCGCTCGTTTGATAGACAATATCATATAAGATTGAATAAGTTTGATATGAGATGTGTTATACCGTATAAAATATCAATATCATGTTTATTTTTTGTGTATTAATAATACGTAGTTTGCTTATATGTATTAGATTATACATAAAATTTCAATTCCTAAAATATCATTTAATTAGTTATCACACATTGTATGAATATTCTATTTAAGATTTTCAATTAATATCTTATTTAGTCTATAATTTTTAATAATTATGTATGATATTATATATCACACATGCAGAGTGTGATGTGTTATACCATATAAATGGTTAACACATGTCGGACCCTTACATAATCATAGATTTTATTATTGCTAGCAAACATAGTATTAGAGTGTCACAACTTTTTTTTTTCCTTTTTTTTTCTGATTGATACTTTTTAATGATATGAGCGATACTTTTAGGTTTCTAAGTGATACTTTTTATTGTTACGAATGACTTTATTATTGCTAGCAAATATAGTATTAGAGTGTCACAATTTTCTTTTTCCTTTTTTTTTCTAACCGATACTTTTAATAATACAAGTGATACTTTTAGGTTTATAAATGATATTTTTTAGTGTTACGAATGATACTGGTTTTGATGAGTTTTTTGATTAACACATTGACCGGGTCAACGCGCGTTGACCGTCTGATGTGCATACAGTGCACACAAGACCCGCCCGCCAGTTCTTTAATATTCCAAAATATAGTGTTTTTTTATATAAAATCTTATTATAGACGTGGACCCTATTTAACCAAAATTTCCTTAGTCTTACTTACAGTTAATAATTTTTATTTTTATTTTTTTACCGTACTAACCATCCCTCTAATAAACACATTTGCACATTTTGTTAAATTAAAATAAATGTTACACACGACCTCAAACACACAAAACCATCAATCTGGTACGATGACAGTGCATTAGTGCATCCCAATTTCGATTTATTCTCAAACTTATCGATATTTTCAACAATCAAATTCATTTTATCGAAATTTTATAGGTTTTTTTTCGAATCGGATAAATTTCTACGAAATACCAACCTCCATCAACTTGTTCGAATTAGATTTTCCACTTCAATTTTGTAAATCTTCTCTAATTCCAACATTAGATTTCCCTCAAAATATATTCTTCCATGTTCACTACTACACAGAGTTGTCTATTGCAAATGCGACTGTTCGCTTCCACCATCATCGCCGCCACTACCATAGCCACAGCCGCCGTCACGACTACCACGTGAAAATATGAAAATATGGTTGTTTATAATGAGATAAACTTGCACAACTCCAATCAAACAAGAGACTACTTGCATCTTAGAAACTAAATTATCCACCAATAATATGCTACATATATATATATATGATGAAATTAAACTTCAAACCGATCACAGCCGCCTGACATGATGGCAATCTGTATTTTTTTTTTTTTTGTCAAGATAACCCACAACCACTACCGAGGTACGCACTGGACAATCTGTATTTTATCAATACAAGTCACGTGTATAGTATAACCCCACAGAAACTGAAAAACCGGGAGAATAAACAGATGAAACTCAAACCTCAACGATGCAAAAAAAAAAAAAAAAAAAAGCTGCACAGATTGAAGGTAGACGTTCTCAACAATTCTTTTGGATGGTCAAACAAAATCAGTACTATGTTACAAGAAAATTGGTGCATAAACAATACTTATGTGCGTGCCCCAACACGAGATATTTGGTGCCACACAGCACCCGAAACACCTAGCTAAAGAATTTGAAAAGAAAAGAATAAATGCAGACCAACATCAGCAAAACATTTAACCTGGATTGTGGATCGTGCAACGAGGAGAATTGTGATTGCACCACGTCATTGTTCCTGATGATGAGGCTCGATTGGGCCATTCGTCATGTAAGGCATCGTCCAGGCAAGTGCAGCTCCTACACTGATGATACTACGGGATATCTTCGTGTACTTGAAAAGCTGCTATCAAGCAGGACAGTAGCAGAAGAAGAAATATACACATACATAAAATTAGTGGATATTACTGAACATTATGGCTTGAGCTAGCATCCCCAAATGAAACAGTTGCTAGAGACTTAGACGCCCATGCCTTGGCATTCTTTGCTCCTTCCTGCAAATTGCTTTTCTTGCATGGCTCATTCAGAGACTTGAATAACTGTAAAAGTCGATTAATGTGGACCACAAGATGCTCCCACACACTACTGAAACTCGCATTTGTAACGTACCTCCTCCAAGCCAATTGACCATATCTGCGCAATGTTGGGAAAGTGTAGTAAAGCAACCTCATAATCACAAAAATGGTTGCTAAGGCCAGATATGTTTCCTGCTGCAGCAAATTCTCAGGAGATTTAGCCCAAGGGAAAGGACACGTTTCCTGGTGAGTTTTGTGTTTTTCGTCATATCCTGAACATCCAATCTTTTCCAAATACACTGGATCAGCTGATGCTGTCTTCAAGCCTGAATGTTATACAGTTTCAAGGTTAAACTCATCAAGCTAAAGAGAATTATATTGAAACCTTATGGAGTAGAAACCGCTCACTAATCTTCATCTGTGTCATCAATTTAGTTATCTGAGATTCCAAGAATATATTTTAATATCCAACAACCCATTTGTGTCTCCCTCTACCATTTAATATCAATTGCTAAAATTATGCTGATGCTGCATTAATCTAATACAGAAATGTATCTAACAATAACCAATAAGAATGTTCTTTAATATAGGAACAACAAATAAGAAAAGGTAACTAGAACAAAAAGAAACATGTGCTGTAGCACATGATCGTAAGTCATAACCTTACCAGTAACATCACCATAGAAAGTGACTAGAGAATCCAGAGTGCGAGAACCCTGATACCTTACGCGCATGGTAGAGTTTAGAAGTATCAAGGTCGGAAAGCCATAAACTCCATATTTTGATAGAATGCTGAAAATACACATAATTTTCATTTAAATTGATCATCCTTCAATGTTAACAATAACGTAACAATGGAGATATCGATCATCTAACCTTGGCCTGACAGATGATTCTTCGATAGCAAAATGAGGAATTGAAGGATATATGGAAGACAAAATGGAAAGCTTTGGTTTGAATGTTGCAGAGAAAGGACACCAAGCCGAGTAAAAGAGAACAGAAACATAATCATTTTCATTTGTGTGAACCATATGCAGTGCCTTCTGCAGCGCAACTTCATCACCCTTCACAATGAAATTTATTATTGCAATAAGAACCTTTATTAAACAAGAAATACAAGTTCATGCTAACTCAAGCACAATTGTGTTAGGATCAAAATGAGAATTAGCAGTCCCCCATCCCTAAAACAACGTATATAAAAAAAAGGTGCCTTGTAGAGCGAAAGAGATGGGAGTAGAATATCACATCCATTTTGCAGCCCTTATTGACTGCATATAGGATAAAGGAACAAAGGCTGGTCAAAAAGTAAAATGAAAAATAAAAAGTATTTGTCTCTTATCTATCAAATAGCATCCGACGCGTTCAGTCATCCTGTAATCAATAGACTTCATAATGACCATCATCAAACTCTAATGTTTCTATATGAAAGATCAGAAAAACACCCACATTACAAGACAAACATTGAAAGCACAAGGAAGAAAGTCAAACATCAAATATACCTATAGACATGACAACAAATGAAGCATGAGCATCTGACCAGTCACATTTCCTTCCAAAATTTTGGATTAAGTCATTAAACAATGGTATTCATTGAAATACAAATTTTTGTACAATGCTCTACGAGAGTACCAAATTATAGTTTCAGGATCGCATTTGGGACTAAAACTGGATTCTCAAGATGCATAAAGAAATTGCAGACACAATAATTCTATTTGTGGGACTAGAAATGTGATTCTCTTTGACGTCCAAAGTAAAAAGGGATTATTAGCCACATATATTTTCCTCGTCCAATTTTCTTACTTCATTAACAATACAACCCAACCCAACAACACAAAGCTTGGACAACCGACCCAAATATTCATCTTCTTTAACCTCTTTAGTCTTTACTATTCCTAACCCTTTCCAAGTCATAATCCTCATTAGGTACTTGTCTCTCAACACCAATAAACCTTCATAGCATCGATGTGGTACATGCATATGACTTTAAGGGGTAACCACCAAAACTGTACTATGCGATTATAGGGTCAGAAAAAATAAGTCCAGGTTAAAAGCCGGCAGGAACTCATATTGATATCAAATGCAACATAAAAACGGATCACAGTAGTAACTCGAATCCTGCTTCCCACTCAACACAAAAGCCTCAAAACCTATTCTCAACAACCCCAAGACTTGGAATCACTCAGTCAAATAAACACCAAATATAGCTAAAAAAATTCCAATAAAAGTTTCAGCTTTCTTTACAAATTCACAAACCCAGTTCCACACACCAAAAAGCTATCACAGTTCCCCACCTCAGTGATCAGCCAGTGACCACGAGAGAAACAAAGTATTTCACATCAATTTGCAAATTATTCAATAACGCTTATCCAAAACAAAAATTCGCTTCCCCAAAAAAAATAAAAATTCGAAGATATTATACCTCAATTACACCAATAGAATGAGAAAATCGGTCCCGACTGATGTAACAAACATCACGCTGGGAAGCAAAGATCGAGTCTTTGAGAGAGTCTAACGGACATACGGGGCGCGACGGAACCCTAACGGCGTCGGCGCACGTTAGCCTCCCGAGGAGAAGAAGCACCGTCAGTCCAACGAGCTCAGAAATTCTACGCAGATCCCCCATTTTCGGAATGGATTATTTGAATAAATTAGGGCTTTGATAAAGAAAACAACAACAAAAACAAAACGATTTGAGGAGGAAGAAGACGGGAGGTGGTGGTGAAGAAAGGACCCCGGCGCGTTTTAGCATCTACCCTTATGATATTTTGGTTTGAGTTTCCCCTTCCAACCTGTCTCCTCTCTCTTTCGATTACCCACCCATTTGTTTTTTACTTTTTTATTTATTTTTTGCAATCTATCTTTTTTTGTATGTCTTTTTCGAAAATTTTGTGACATTTCACAAATTCGGACGTCGGTTTTTTCGACTATTTATAAATGAAAAATAATAATTATATTTATAATCTTTCTTAATACACGGACTCACTGTTAGAAAATGAACGAGGGTAGATTTTGAATTCGAGACGTTCCAATATTTAATTTTTAATAAGTAATAATGCACGTGTGGATAATTCAAATAGAAATATTTGATTCTAATATGGTCTGGATTTTGAGTTTACCATAACTTTTTTCCCCTTTTTTAAGCTTGGCATCAATTTTATTTGTTATCTAAGCTTTTGTACTAGAGGTCAACATGGTTCATATTTTTTTTAGGGGGCATGTTCGTACATACCTTGTTATTTTAAATATATATATATATATATATATATATATATATTAATAGTCAGTTATATTCATTGTATAATTGAATATATGACATGACATGTGAACAAATATTTGAAATTAACAACATTCACTGGGAACACAATTTAAAAACTTCAATATGTTGTTTTGAAGAGGAATTACAACTGATGTCGTAAAATTAATAAATTTAAATTGACCCGAAGCACACCAATAACAATAGGGAATTTATAATAATAAAAAAAAAAATTGAGTCCGAAATTGAAATAAGTTTTAGACCGATCATAATCCGCTACCCAGGTGCGTACTTAGTAAATTCCACTCCTATGTAATAGCTTGTAAATCACATAGGGGAGCTTAACCACCCGACCACACCTGACTCACACCTAGTATTTTTTATGGTGAGATTTGAATTTAAGACTTTTGACCTCAAGATAACATCACTCCACCATTAGGTCATCACAAAGGACAGACCGAGTCAATCATAGGGGCAGACACAATTATTTAAAAGAAGTATTTATTTTTTGACACGGTTATCAACGATCAACAATGATGCATGTAAAGACGTCTTCTTTTGGAGCAAAAAGAATGTCAACTATGGAATCTATTCAGATCGATAACGCTAATTTGAATATAGATCTATCAACTACTTTTTACTTGAGACAAACATAGAAGTATCAAATAATATATAGGTATGATTGAACTCACATTTATTAAAAGAATATATATCATTTGTTTTTCAATGAAAGGTAAATAGATTAATTTATAGTATATTCACATAATTTATTTGAATTTGTAGATATTATGCAAATTAAACCCGTACTCGTACTCAATAATACCGATGTAAGCTCAAACGTATAAATACTCAACTCGCCTAAGCTCGATTACACGGTTGAACCCGTCACATGCAAGATTGACCGACCCTTTACACGTTCAGACATCCTCCCACCATAACATTCCAACCCTAATTGTAACTCCATTTCAAGTAATTATCAATCGCTCATAACCTATTCATTCAAGTGCACTAAATTCTGTAGTTCAACACAAGATGAAATGAATTGGCAAAAACCCACCTACAATCTTGTACGAAAAAAATCAATGTACAGCCACATCTAGTTAATCATTCTAAAGCTAATCTAAATCCTTTCTATTAAATAAATAAATAAAAAGAATAATCCTGCAACGAATAGTTACCTATTCCTCCGGATTATTGTTGGAATGAAAAAGAATATTCCATCTCAGGAAGTCTAGAGCACGTTGAACTGGCCAGGGATTCTTGAGCTGCAAGACGGACAAATAGTGCCAATTGCACCCGTTGGCATTCCAGCTTGAACCGGCTCATCAAAGAATACGTTTCTGCACCAAACACAAACAGATGTAGCCTGAGTGGCATGAGATGATGCATTTGGCGTTAAAGCGTCATTTCCCAGCCAAAATGAGGTATCCATTCCTTGTTCCGTATTTGTACCATATGGGAAAATCTTGGCTTCTCCGGGTAAGGAGCTCACACATTGTTCGCCCATAAAACTGTATTCCACAGGTTGGGCTCTACCTGGCCTCGACGTGTCATTTTGAATGCCATAGTTGTGATTCACACCAAATGAACTTTCTTGACCCTACACAGGAAGCATACTGACAAAGCATTAACATAGCAAAACAAGAAAGGCAAACTTGGTTCAGCTATTGTGATTCGAAAGTTCTATGAGAGAGAGAGCCAGCAGGCACTCGCATTATTCATATAAAAGTAGAACAATTGACTACTATGCTCTCCTGAATTTAAGAGAACTCTATTTGCTGAGAAGAAGGTTCTTAAGGACTTGCAACTGCATACAAACAATATAATAGACGAGCTAAAAAAGGATATCCTGAACAATTGCAAGAAATAACATGGAAAATTATTAGATCAATGATTGCTCCATTCAATTCTTTTAGGATTATCTTCTGCATCTAATATTGCACAATAAATATTTCTGAAAAGGTACCTTATTTGGTGTGAGGCCAAAAGTTGGAAAAAAGCTTGATGATGGAACATGTGGACCCGAATTAGCATCAAAACAATCTCCAAATACATTGTCATGACCAGTTCTCCAAGAACCATCAGCTGCGACAGACTCACTGGTCTGCAAGCTGCTGTTCCCAAAACCAACCATAAAATTCTGGCTAGAATTTCTTATCTTGTTTCCTCTGGTCCCATCCCAGTCCCTTTCTGGGTGAACCACATTAAAATTACTGCCAGGCTCATGTGTTCTGTCATTGAAGGATAAATTAGGATATCCAAAAGGTCTGTCTTGTTCCAGATCAGCTGCTATATTACTACTTAGGATACGTGAACGTGTTGGATCAGCATATGTTTTATTGACAACAGATTCAATGTTAAAGCTATTTGCTTGATAGCTTTCCCGTTCAACCCTATTCGACTCTGCACACATATCTGTCTGGAGACTACCAAAAGAAAGGCTCAGGTCATGTTTCCCAGCATTTTCAATTCCATTGAGTTGAGAAGGATTAGCAGGGGTGCTGTAAATCTTATTCGATGTATATGCCTCATTTGATACTTCTGAAACCCCAGACCGATCAAGTAACATGCCCTCAGATGGATCCTGCCTGCGCTCTCCCATGGTATCATTGAACATCAAAATCATATTATCTTCTCCAGATAACTGTTTATCAGTTGTAGATGTAAAAGAAGAGCATCCAAGTCTTGTATCCTGCTCAGTTCCTGTAATGGAATTGGAACTTATTCTAGCACAACTGCTGCTGAAAAGATCACTAGATTGACGATTCCCAAAATTTTTGAGACTATCAAATTCAGGTACTTTTGTCTCCCTTCTACAAACTTCACCATCACTGTTTTCATAATGGTACATGCTTTCATCATCAGCAACTAATTGGCTTTTAGGCAAGTCTTGCATCCCAGGTACCTCCAGCAGATGACTGAATACATCAGTGTCGTCTTTTTTGGACACATTTTCTTGCTCATTCCAAGATTTAATAACTGAAGACATTCCAAATTGGATTTCCTCATGCCCATTCGCACCATCATTATCTGCCTTAGAACTATCATTCTCACATTTACCAAAACTGAGTGTTTCATTGACTTTGCATTTAACTGTAGAGAAAGGAATATTATCTTCTCGACATGCTTTCTCATCATCAGCTGTTGGCAGCACACTGATGGTAGGATCTTTGTCAAGTTTAGATGCCTCTAATCCAGAAGTTGATATGTTCTCCGTAGAACCAATGGCCGTACAAGGCAAGTATTCCAAATGACTCTTTTCCTTGATACTAACAGCTAAATTCTTGTCCTGGTCTCCTTGAGCACCAGAAAGATCAAATACTGATTCATTAACTGCAAGCTTCTGAGAATCAAGTTTGAGCTCACTCCTTGTTTGATAACTAGGATCACTATTGTTATGCTGATTATAATTTACTCGAGGACATTCTTCCACATGATCATTAGAAACTAATAAACAACTTTTAGATACCATGATTTGCTTGGGCTTCTTGACAGCAGCCAAATTCTCAATCAGACTGGTCATATCACTATCTGCAGCGTCATTGGGTGACAAAGACGATTCCAACCTCCTCCCTTGCAAAGTGGAACTATCATCACTTATTTCAGCAGTAGAATCATTCGGAGATGCATCTTCATGGAAAATTTTATTCTCATTACTAGAGAAGATAACCTCAGCAGCTGAACAAGGATTTGTTTCAGTGGCTATATCAGTAGCTCTATTGATCCCTTTCAAGTTGCCACTAGCTTCTTCCAAATCAACAAAATGTTCATCATTTTTATCATGATGTGAGCATATATTTGGCCCGTTATTTGTGATAGAATTACACACTTCCATAGCATTATGAGATTTTGATGATCCTTCCATTGCAATATCTTGAGTAGGAAATTTGTTGAAAGAACTGGGATGAACAGACTGAGATGATTCTCCAGCAGTCTTAGCTTGGAATCTCACGTGGGTACCAACATGACCATTGTACCGATGCCTTTCATTAAATGTCTTATGACAGAATTGGCATTCGTATTTTCCATCCTTAATTATCACTCCATCAGTAATGCGTATAACACTTTTGTTTCTGTTTTTCCGGTGAAGTGATGATTGGTGCTGCATGAATTCATCTTTGTCATTGAAGGTTATATTGCATTTGTTGCAACATAAAATCTCTCCTATTCTGTCCTCAGGCAGATTCCCCGCATTTACTACAACTTGGATCTCATGATTACCTACTGCAGAATCCAAAGGAGGTAATGATGCGCGGGATACTAAGTTCTCTATTTCATTATCATCCTCTGTAGCAAGCTGCATAGCCAGTCACGTTCACCATGAACAAATTTAAAACAGGAACAAAATTAAGGAGTGGGATAAAAGAGGAAGATAACACAGCTACTTACAGTAACAGAAGTCAATTGATCAGCATCATTGACAATATCATTATATCGTGCAGAGCTAAAAGGATTTGGATCGTGCACACCATGAAGAGAGAGCAAATAAGATGATACTCCCTTGCATGACACAAAATGCAGTCCACTGGGGCTGGAATTAGCAACATAGGATAAACTTGCTCAATAATCACAGGAAAAGAAAATTGATTAAAATGATTTTATTTAGTAATTGAATTTATAAAATGAATTGTCACTTCCAACTACCAGGTTCATAGTGCCAGAGATAAACTGTCAAATTAAGCATAGGACTTCAGCAATTTCCACATAATTATTAAACATTATCAAATAAAATTAACCAACATTTATGTTGCCTATTTTAGACAGAAAAGATGGACCAAAGATAGTAATTTACACATTGAACGTGAATGACAAATCTTCTTATTCAAAATAATAGCATTTAGGGTCATACTGTTAAAGGTTGAAATATCCTTTTTCTGATTAAATATAATCTATGTTACTCGGACTCGGGTACGGGTGTCCGATACGGGTGCATATCTAGGAATCCGACTTTTTAACCTCTAAAATTTAGGATACGTGGATACATTAAAAAGGATTCAAAAATTAGAAACGGGTACGGGGACACGGCTACCTTGTTATATTTTTTAAGAAATATTTATACAATTATATATTTAATTGTGTATTCTGTAATTATTTTACTATGTAATTGATTGGAGTTGCAGTACAATTAGTGGCCCACAGTTTAATAAAAAGCCAAGCCACAATCAATTACTAAAACCCTAAATTAAATAATATCTTCTCTCTCTCATGGTCAAGAATCTTGACTCAAGATGCGCCGCATCTTCTTTCTTTTTCATTTTCATTAACACCCGCTACCCTACTTCCATGATTCTGCCTCGGAAAAAAACCCAATAACTAAAACGGCCACACTCCGATGAAAACTTGTCGTGTCGGAAATTTTTCCGAGGTGTTGGACACATATCCCGTGTCGTGTCGTGTCGACATGGGTGCGTCACCAAAAATGGAGAGTCCGAGTATCATAGAATATAATAGAAACCATAAAACTGAAACTGCCTGTTAGCTCTACAATAAAAGCTAATAATAAATTTTCTGGTAACTGACTAACTGTCCAATACAATGGAATCTGTTCTAATTAATGATATTAGAACAAGGGAAGAAATATAAAATATTGGGCCCACATTCTCAGTAAATGAGCATATGTTTTAACAGCAGCAAAAATTCCATAATCATCAAGTTTGACGCATTTCTTTACTTTTCTATTAACTTTAAGGGCTAAACCTTGAACTTTTGGATATCAATCGAAAGTGTAATCATCGTTTTAAAAATCGGTCGAGGCATACGCCTCGAGGTGAGGCGGTGAAAAAACGATCTGAAGCGCCGCCTCAGCCATTTTATCTGATACCCACGCCTCGATGGGCGGTGAGGCGGTCCGCCTTGAGGCGTTTCACGCCAAGGCGTGAGAGGCGTGTGCCTCTGATTGAACCTGTAAATTAAATATTTTGGGTTTTTTTTACTCTTTTGGGCTTTGACCAACTAGCCCACATCTAATTAAACATCAAAAAAATTAGCCCACAATCCCACAACAATTAAAAACCCTAAATTGCTCAATCCGAGTAATACGCAAGTCGTGACGTGCGAAAAAAGCAGAAAACATAACCATCCTCTCAACACCTCCATCTCTTCTCCTCAACTCCTCGGCGGCTGGACTAAGCAGCACACGTTGGTCCACAGCTGGACTCAGCGGCGCAACTAAGCTGTAGCAGGCAGCAAAAATATGTTCAAAGCTTGGTGGATGAGGATGAAGAAGAATATGAGGAAGATGATGGAGATGAGGATGGAGAAGAGGACCTTGAAAAATTCTTGGAGCTTTGAATCTCTAAGTTTAGACTTGGAAGTTTAACTAATTTGGATTATGATTTAAGACTTAAAAAACTTTTATGTGTTTGTTGGACTTGGATCTTTTGTTTGTTGGATTTGGTTATTGTGTTTGTTATGGAATTATGTGTTTTGTGGTATGAATTTATGATTTTTATGATTTTTATGATTTTTTTTATATTTTCTTTTTATTGTTGAGGCTTACGCCTGGGTTCTCCTCGAGGCTTACGCCTCACGGTGCTTTGGGAAAACGCCTCGGTTCCCGATTACGTCTTTTAAAACCTTGAGTGTAATATATGATTCTAAAGCTATTGCTATTGCTATTGCTATATATGATGCTGCAATCCGATGAATCATGGAATATAATGTAAACTTATAATAACGTAATTATCTCTATAAAGATGAAGAAAACACTTCTTGCAAATTGACTTAGCTCCTAATTACTCTTTTCTTACTTGAAATTATAAAAATATTAACTCAACAGCAATTAGTTTAAAAAAGCAGGCGCAAGAAAAAAGAGAAGCGCACCTTTGGTGCTTTTTTAACTCCCAGGCGCGGCTCCTACGAGAAGCCCGCCGAGGCGCGCTAAAGCCCAAAAGTGCAGGAGTGAAAAAGCGCACCCGAGGCGCACAAACCCTAAATTTTTTTATTTTTTTTATTTTAACTGTGTTAAATTCAAAGAGAGATAGCAACGGTCTATTCTTATCTCCTCACCGCTCCACACCCTCCCTCCTCCAAAACCCATCCCACCGCGACCCGTCCGCCGCGCCGCCGTCCTCTGGCAGTCAGCAGCAGCAGCCTCAGCCCGCTCAAGTCCTCAAGTGCAGACTGCAGAACTGGAGTTGCCTCAAGGTCAATTTTTTTTTGTATTTCAATAAATTCAAGAAGACTCCTTGATGAGGATGAGGATGTGCTTGAGGACTAGGGGGCGGAAATGGAGGAGGAGGAGGACATTGGTGAAGACAAAGATGATAAAGGAGATGGAGATGATGTATTTTATGATGATGATTATTAGTTGATTACTTGATTTGCGGATGCTCAATGCTCGTACATTAAGACTTTGGAATTTGGATTTATTTTGTGTGAATTTTAAGACTTTCATATGTTGCATTGCATGATTAATTGTTGCATTTGTGTGATTTGACTGATTTCTTGTTACTTTATAAGTGATATGATATTTTGGGTAGAGAATATAGTCTAGGTAAATATATTAGATTTTTTTTGCTTTAGTGCGCTTCGCCTGAGAAAAGCTCGCTCCCCGCCTGCGCTTTTGCGCCTAGGCTCCGGGGCTAGTTTTGCGCCTCGGTGCGCCTCGCGCTTTTTAAAACTAAGAGCATAAGCAATAGTACTATTAGTCAACAAAAGAATTGGCATCGTAAATTGATTCTCAACACACCTAACTCAAGAAGTGCAATGCTAAACTTCATAATAATGCATGAGTAGGGATGATGTACCAACATTTAATAATGTCCATTTTTTATCAATCAATATTCCCTAGAAAAGAACCATCTAAAGCTCTTATAGCTCATTTGTTAGCAAATTACAGAGCAATATTGTCAACAAATCTTCGTAGGCATTACATCTCAACTTAGCAGTAGAACTGAAATTGCATCTTCCTAGTGGAAATTTATAACATAAAGATTAAAAAATTCAGTTCATAAGAGTTAAAGCTAATGACTGCATTTCCATTGAGTAAGCCTCAATTGCTTATTAGGATATGCAAGCATGGCTTCCTCAACCCAATCAAAGATATTCTAGAATATAATTTATTTTGGCAGTCTTTTTCAAGCCATTCACAGGATGTAACAGGCCTAAATTGCCCAAGATTGAATTTCCAATCAAGTACTAGTTTAGATATACTAAAATCACTCTATGCTAATGCCATGAATTTTACACACTAG
The DNA here is from genome assembly GCA_026008535.1 of Perilla frutescens. Taxonomy (NCBI): domain Eukaryota; kingdom Viridiplantae; phylum Streptophyta; class Magnoliopsida; order Lamiales; family Lamiaceae; genus Perilla; species Perilla frutescens. Next base: position 52,630,647 of record BRKX01000009.1, on the reverse strand, counting down.
ACATAGAGGTTTCTAGAAGTGGAGTAACATCAATAGATCACCTGAGTCAAATGATACTGATATTTCCCCAATTTCTAGTACGGTTTTTCGTCTCCTTCATGATAATTTGCAAGGTAAATGTCCACATGGATCCCCAATGATCCGTCCCATTAAGCAGTTTAACAACAATACTCAACTATCAAAGTTATGAAAACGGAAGGAAAATATCACCCAATTGCAAGAAAATAAAATGATTCCTCAATGTATAATGAAGTACTATCACTATTCCATTCATACATCTAGTCTAGTTAATAGCAGAGCACATCACATAAAAACACAAGAAACTTAGATTAAAAAGGAACCTTATGTAGCGACGGCAATACAACCATACATGACCATTCTTCTTCTTGACGGATAGTAAAAGCTTCCAACCAACCGGCAGCTTAGACCCGAACTCGCTAGCTTCCACAATCCTCTTCTTCTTCCTCCTACTTCCCCACTTCCCATTCAAACCTTTCAAGAATCCCAACAATTCCTCCTCCGTCAGCAATCCCTCAGTCCTCTGCCGAATCTCCTCCCAATAAGGATGCTCTACAGCGCCCAATGCTGCCAAATCCACAGCCACTCCATCGCTATTCAACACTTCTCTGTCCCTGTCATCCGCTGCATTGTCGCGCACAACAATTTCATTCATCAATGGTATAGGTGGCAACCTATCCACATCGCTGGCATTGACAACACTAACCTCCACAGCCAATTCCTCCCCGTTCCCTAGAAATTCATTCTTACGGGGGCGGCCACGCTTCCGTTTGAGGCCTGTGGGAGCCACATTGGATGGGGAAGATGGCGGTGGCGACGAAAACTGCTGCACCGGTAGTGAATTCGAGTACTCTATTTTCACGGGGAACAAATCCGCAGGGTTCATGTCCGCGACGAAGAATTGTTTCAGGAGATTGATAATTTGGTAATTCTCTGCGTTTTCCGGATCGGATTTACTGTTGATAGCAACGTACCCGGCGCCGGTGGAACGGAGATGAGGCGTGCGGCTGCGAGGAGCGGCCGCAGACGATGAGTCGGAGGGGGCGAGGCGGATACGGGAGTAAGTCTGTTTCCGGGATCCGGCGGACTCATTGAAGACGGAGCGGTCAATAATTGGGATGACAACGTCATCGCGGCAGCTGGGGTCGGAGTCGGAGGAAGAGCAGCGGGAGAGAGAATAGAGCTCCGATTGGGAGAGAAGACGGAGATCCACTACGGGAATTGAATCCAATCGGAGAAAACCGCCGTCTGTGGTGGCGGCGGCGGTGGCCAAATCGACGGTGGCGGAAGCCATATTAAGGTCGGAATGTGGAGGTTGTCATGGTTTGGGGTTTTAATTAAGGGTGAATTGCTAGGTATGTAAAATTACTTTTCGAACCCTTGAAATTGGTTTTGTAACTAGCTATAAAATAATAATTTGAAATTTGAATCCAGTAGCAAACCCTAATTCGTGAGAGATTTTAATTTAAAATCCATAACTTTTCAGGACACTTTGTTTCTTCTTCTATTATAAACTTATACTAGCTTAAAAGATAGTGCATTTGTAATGATTGGATTAAATAAATATTGAAATTTACATAAAAAATACTAAATATTCAACTAATTAGAGAGAGAGTATAATGATCAATTTTGTAAAATGTTTGCTTGCCAAACTACAAATGCATCATGGATTATCAAACGAATTAAATTGATTATAGATTATCAAGTTTCTAATTGATTAGACATGTTAATAAACTATGTTGGGAAATATAATTAATTTTTGAATGATATCAAGATGGCTTAATTGTCTAAGTACAAAAGAGTCTTATAACTGTCATGTATATAGTTGAGTCATATAAAACAAGGACAATTGTGAAGATTCAAAGCCGACTTAAGAAGATAGAAGAACACAGTCCGGAATGAAAAGCCTACTGATGACGATCAGTTGAGATAAAGGAAGTCGAATGAAGATGAAGAAGTCAAGATGAAATCAATCTAGAGCAGTTCAGTTGAGACACATAAGTCAACTGAACTAATAAAAAGAGTCATTCTGAAAAAGTACAACGTTACTCAAAGCTGTCAAATTAACATATAGTTCTCTGTAACAGAAAATGACAATCTCAACGGTCATCTTGATCAAGAATTGAGATTGTACCATGAGCGTGAAGATTAAAATTCTAAAGTAACGGCTACTTCTGGGCAAATGTCTTATAAAATGTGATGCCCATGCAAAAGAGATGAGATCTTCTCCCAGACTTTTGGAAGTCTATGGGATGTAAAGAAGATTATGAAGATCAAGACTCAATTTGAATTATGAGACATTTGCTTATGTGTTAGACATGAGGTAACACAACTCAATTATATGATTTTGGAAGATCTAAAACGCCAAAACCTTGTAATAACATCACATAAGCATCTTCGTGGGAAATTGTGAGTTGAAGTGCCATTCTCCAACAATAGCGATAAAAGTTGAGGGTGGTAAGTGTGAGCTGTCGTGCAACAATAGAACCTAAGTTCTCAGTGGGAAACTGTGAGTTGTCGATATCTTCAACAAATAGTAGCAGAAGCTGAATGTTGTGAGTGTGAAATACCGGTTGTGATAACACATAAGCCCTCAATTAGTAACGTCGAGTCTTGAATTGACTTTATATCATCTCTCTTCCAAAACTGGAAGATGATTATTATGTTTTTGGAGCTTATCGTGTTATAACTAGGATTGCACAGCTAGGTTAGTTGTCCACACTTGCAACTCTGAGTCTCACTGCTATTGTTGGAGATCTAATTCTCTTTCAAGTATGATAATCTTTTAAGTTTTAACTCAAATTGTGTATCATTTACATATTTATTTAACTGTTTATTATTCAGTTGTCTGCTATGAGTTTTAGTACTTTGGAAATCCAAATGAAGTTCCCTTCAGCTGAGAAAAGCACTTTCACATTTTCACTAAACTTTGATAACTAGATTAAGTGTTGAGTAATTTAGATGTGATTAGAGTTTATGGAATCAACAAATTATAAATTATTTATTCGATCGATTATTAAAACATCTTTTAAGTAGCAATAAACATTTACGACCATCTAATGTCATAATTTATAATTGTTTCACTGAATTGTTAACAATTGTGAGTAAAAAAAATAGTGTTTTAAAATATACACACATATATATAGAAGAGATCAAATGTAAATAATAGTTAGTGTAATAAATTAGAGATCAATTTGGATGATTTAAATTTTAATTAGTTAGGTGGATTGATAAGATCTTTTTTTTTCTCTAAAATATATGCATGTTGACTTTGACATGTGTATATTGAATTTGAGCATATCTATATGTTGAGTTTTAGCATTGTATTTTTGAACATATATTACAAAATTATCACTGTTATTTTTCAATTTTCAAAATTAAATAATATCGTAACTGTTAATTTAAGCATCTATACAAAACTTAACTTTATGGAAATAGCGGAAATTCGCTATGAGCTCCATGCATAACTAAATATATCCGTTATTTTTTATAAAAAAAGAAATTATGATAAAACATGTTGTTTTTGCGATTGGAGGCCATTGTTCATAGGTGTATTTTGAATAGTTGGATTTAGATCACGTATAAATGAAATTTTAACTAAAAACTTTTCAATAGTTGTTTGTTCCATCAATTAGCCCCCTAATGCTCCATATATTTTCTTCTTAATATATGGAGGCTCCTTATTCGAAGTGTTTTAAAAAAATATTAGCAGGGATGTTTTGATTAATTTCACTGATATGCGAGAGTTATTTCTCTTAATAAAAATTAGATTATGTAAGTAGATCATGAAGAATCATGAGTTTTCATTTTTATCAATTTGAAGGGAAAAAAAATATGCGAAAAATCAGAACTTCGATTTCTATTTGTTATCTATAAAAATGTTTTCATTCAACGTTGTATTGTATTGAATATATATTACTAGACTAGACTGTATCATTAAGATGAGTGATTAATTATGAAAATAATCGTTATTAAATAGCCCCATCTTTTCGATATAGATTGAATATCTATATCATTTATTTCAAATGACTAGGTCAGTATTTTATTTTATTTTATTTTTATCTATTCCACACACCCACACACACACATTTTTAATAAATTAAAATTAAATAAAAGTGTAGAAAAGGAGCGAGAAAAGAATTCGCCAAAATTAGATTGATTATATATTTATATTAGTTGCCACTAGCTTGAGAATAAGCTGACAATTATCTACTACTACTACTACTACTACTAGATATATTTCATATTTGTCCATTATTTTTTACACACATGCAAATCTATATGTCAAAATAAAGTCATAGTATTGTGGAAAATATTATAGAAATATACTTTCAATATATGAAAATGTTATAGATTAATTAATTAGAATAAATTAAAGGCTAGATAGTTTTGAAGAAAAAAATGAATATTTTGCTATTTTGGTTAATTCTTTATTTAGCTTGTCGTTCGATCATAATTTGGTTATTAAGTTAGCTAGCTAAAGTTGTATCAAATTTATCAAAGTATATATATTTAAATTGAATATTTAGTGTATATGTGTGTGTATATAAATTGACAAATAAGTGCACATGGTAAATTTATCAAAGTATATTTAAATTGACTATTGAAAATCGTGAACTTTTATCCGCGGGAGGAAAATTTATATAACCAAAATTAAGTTGTAAATTTCTTTTCTAATCAAGAATTGTAGAATTTTTTTTTTAATTAAAGAGGGATGTTGTTTGGTTCTGATTTGTCCTACACACTACAATTGATCCGGACCCGCAAGAGGATGTGGTCGATTGTAGAGTGGTAAGCTAACTCGGATCGTGTCTCTTGAGGAAGGCTTAGAGGAGACTATCTTTTTATGTTATTAATGCATACATGTATGAAAATGTAAAACGCAAACTAAACATTCTAATCATGGGTAAGAGGTTTTCACTAAGGAAATTAAACAAGTAAAAGTAACTAATCAACTCAAACAATAATAAAATCAAAGATGAAGGGGAAAAGATTATTAGAAGGGCATTAGGGTGTAGATTCTCTAGTCGGTTTCTCTCTAGATTGCTTCAAGTTGGTTCAATTAATCTTAGACATACAATAGACCCTTTCAAGAAGTTTAACTTCAATTAGTGTCACCGTCTATCCATTAAACCCCCATCAGCTATATCATACGAACAAGATTAATAATTAGGCTTACGAAACTCCATTCACCTAACATTGAGGGAACCCAAGTCGAGCCTTAGAATCTCATCTCGGTCTCATCTAAGGCCTAGCAATGCTAAGTGGTGATCAAGCACTCAACATGAACAAGCAAAATTCCAACAACAAAAACACAACTATCACAAGCATGGATTGAAACCAAGCCGATTATCTACCCCCTAATGAAAGGAATTAGCCCATCATGCTCAAAACAACACAAATATCATATAAGTTCGTCATCTCATAAATCAAATGCAAATAACATAAAACTTATACAATATTTGATGTCTTGGGAGTTTTGGGACAATATCCTCACAAACAAGCTAAACTAGAAAAGAAAATACCAAAAGGAGGCCCTCGAACAAGTCTAGCTTCCGCGAACGGCTTGGAGTCGGGCCTTTCTTCTCGTGCCTCCTTCTTCAAGCTTAAGCCCCCTTTGCCTCTTACCTTGATCTTTCCTCCCTCTTTGGAATGTAACGGTGATGGTGAAGGTGGAAGATGGAATGGTGAAGTGTGTTGAGAGAGAATGAAATGGTTCAGAGAGATGAAGTGTTAATTGATTGGTGATAAGTCGTAGATGGTGGTAAAGTATGAGAGATATGTGGAGATATTCCAAAGATATGGTATGGGAGTTGGGAGACAGGTAAGTAAGAGGTGCAGTAATTGGGGGTAATTAAATCTCAAACTCTCCTACTCTTCTCGACTTCAAAAGTCTTGGCATCTTAATTATCTAGCTGGCCATGTGAGGGAGAATTAGGGAGGATTTAAGTCTTGTTCAAGCTAGAACTAATGGGATGAAGGGAGAGAACTAATCGCGAAGCTGAGAACTGATCGAAGAAGCAGCGATTGACGCCCCGCGCCCGCGGGGCGGCGCGCACTCGCGGGACATGTCCACCGAAGAGGGGGTCACGCGGCCGTGGGGTTCGCGCACCGGCGGGGCGGTCAGTTCAGTTGAGCTTCTTTTCCAGTCGAGCTTTCTGCCTTCAGTTGCAACGCTTCTGCTGATATTCTTCAGTTGCAGCTCCAGTTTGCTTTGTCAGCTGGAGCTTTACTCATTAGTAGCGCTTTGGGGCAACTCTTCGCTTCATCAGTTGTGGCTCTTCTTTATCAATTTGGGGGCATCAGTTGAGCTTCGGTCATCAGTTGGTCCTTCATCTCGACTCCAAAACTGGAGCTATTCTTGAGTGCTCACCTCTTTGCCACTTATTGCTCAAAAATCCTGCTTTTTTAGACAAAAGCTCAAGTTTCGAACAAACTTGGCATATTCTTCCAAAAGAGCAAGAGTGAAGATAAAAACACAAAATTCACATAAAAATATAGAAAATACACTTCCATAAAATACACAATTCCTTTAATAAAATAGGACAAATAAACACCAAACAGATGCAAAAGTCTAATTATTTACTCTTACTCAAAATTTGAAAAAGTTAAATGAAAATTAATGCGGAGGCGCACGCACACACTACACTACACTACATGCTCAAACACAACATGTTACACGCATACACATAGTGTGTACTACACGCACACTACACTGCACATTGAACATTTTTTTAATAAAAATAATAAGAAAATTAAAAAAAAAAATTGGAAAAATTTCATACAACAAGTGACGCGTTCACCTTTCAATTTTTCTCTTAATTTTTTATTTTTAAATACTAAATAATTTAATAAAATAAATTTTTAAAAAAAACTAAAACATGTCACACGTTTCTTTGGAATGAAACACTTTTTAATCTTATTTTTCTTTTTTCACAAACACGTGCACACAAACACACAATTACAACTACACGCACACAAACAAAATTACATGTACACACACATTTAATTCTTTTTTATTTATTTAATAATTAATGTTTTAACTATTTAATAATTAATTTGTTTTTATTATTAAAAATTAGAATAATTTGAATCTATTTAGGTTTCTAAGAATATGCAAATTAATTAATTTTAAATAATTGAAGACCTAAATAAATAATATTTATTCAAATTATTTTATTTTTTAATAATAGGAGACCTAAATAAATTCAAATTGTTCCAATTTTGAATAATATGAAACATAAATTCAAATAATATTCAAAATATTTTATTTTGAATTATAGGATGCCAACCTAAATTTAAATAGCATTCAAATTGTTCTATTTCTCAAAATAGGAAACCTAGATCCAAATAATATTCAATTTTTTTTATAATAGAGCACTTAAATAAATATAAATACCATTCAAATTGTTCAAATTTGAGTTATAGGAAGCATAAATCCCAAAAATAGAAACATAAATCCTAATAATATTCAAGTTGTTCAAATTGTTCAAGGAAACATGAGACTTTCTTTAAAAAAAAAAAATCTAAGTCCAAATAATATTTAAATTGTTTCATTTTGAATAATAGAAAACATAAATACATCCAAATAACATTCAAATTGCTCCAATTTTGAATAATTTGAAACTTTTAGATTAATTGTGATGATAAGAAATCATTGAAATTTTTAGGAGTTGAATGTAAGTAATTGAATGGATACATTAAATTTAGTATGCGATCTACAATTTAAGTGCTTTGAGAGAAAGTTTAAACTAATTGAACTTTGTCTTTCGAAGTACTTAAAAGTACTAGTGCTCAAATTGTTTCATTTTGGATAATGGAAAACCTAAATCACAATAATATTCACATTTTTTTTCATTTTAAATAATAAGAAACCTAAATAAATCCAAATAACGTATAAATAGTTTCATTTTCATAATAGCAAATCTAAATCATAATAATATTCAAGTTGTTTCATTTTGGATAATAGGAAACCTAAATAAATCTACATAACATTCAAAATAGTTTCATATTTCATAATAGGAAACCTAAATCCTAATAATATTCAAATTGTTACATTTTGGATAATGGAAAACCTAAATAAATCTAAATAATTAGCATTCAAATATTTTCATCTTTCATAATACAAATTCTAGCTAAATCCTAATAAATTCAAATTGTTTGATTTTAAATAACAAGAAACCTAAATAAATTCAAGTAGCATAAATCTAAGTAACATTCAAATTGTTCTAATTTTGAATAAAATGAAACCTAAATTTTGATAACATTTTAATTATTTCATTTTGAATAATAAAAAAAAATACATAAATCTAAATAACATTCAAATTATTCCCATTTTTGGATAATAGAAACTTAGATAACATTTAACTTGTTCAAATCTCAAATGAGGTAGTCATCCTTTTTTACATTAATAAATAAACAAAATAAATTAATTATTAAATAAAAAAGAATGAAAATAAATTTGAAACACGTGACACCTTTGGCAAAATGTGTTACACGGTTCTATTTTTATATTTATTTCTTTTGCTATTCATTAAGGGAAGGAAAAAAAACAACAAAAAAATTTGATGAGCATGTAGTGACTTGTGAGTGTTCAACGTGCATTAACTATAATTTTTTGCTTCAACGTGTAGTGGGATTGCAGCTTCAGTGTTTTTTTTTTCGTTGATTTTGTAGTTTGCACAGCAATGTGTAGTTTTTTTTAATGAATATTTAAAAAAATCAAACCTACACATTACACTTCCTCCACCACACCCTACACGTTAGTTTACTACACGGACTTTCACTATACACACACACACACACTACACGTTGGTTTTGTTTTAATAGACTCACACTATGCACATGCACACACTACACATTATTTTTTCTTCTTCTTTTATGACACGTTCACACTTTCAAAAAAAATTAAATAGTAAATGATAAAATAAAAATAAAAAATTGAAAAAATTATCTAAAAATACATTGAAATACGATAATTCGACACATTATATTTCGTATTTGAAATTTTATATGTTTTAAATGATTAGGTTATATAATACATGATATTTGATGTGGGAAATACATTAGCATGTAGATTAACATTCATACGTGTTGTGAAATTTTTAAAAAAATGTTACATGATTATAGAACGTGTTACACGAAAAAAACAGAAATTAAAAAAAATATGATCGTATAATACTTTTATTCAATTCAACGTGTATAATACTTTTATTACACGTTTATTCCTAGCATGTAACACTATGAATTGCACGCTCAATTCCTAAACGTGTAACATTCCAAAATATGTAACACTAGTTTGATTTTTTTTAAACTATTGCATGCTCAAGTTGGACGTGTAGAAATAATTGAAAGCGTGTTACACAGATTTGGTTGGGCGTGTGCAACTTTTTTTTATAGAATCTCTTTTGAAAATTTGACCGGTCCCACAATTAGCAATGGGTATTATGGTGAACCAAAAAAGGCTTGGTTAAAAAAAGAAGAGTCTATAATTCTTGATTTAAAAAGAATTTTACAACATCAACTTGATTAGATAGATATATTCATACTTTAATCTATTCTGCAATTACAATCATCAGAGGATCCATGCATAAATGTTTGTGTAGTCTCACTAGATCTGTCACCCGTACCTCTTGGCCTCTCTATTGATTATAATCAAAATGTTTAAAGAGATGTATATTATTTGCACTATAAAATTCACTCTTTGCACCATAAAATAAACTAATTAAAAATTATTAATAATAAAATTACTTAAATATCCTTATTACATAAAAATAAAAGTAATTAATAAATAAGTTTTAAAAAAACTATCAAACTTCAATCGCCGACTGGCTGACTCGTTGGCAACAATGGCAACCAAAATCTATCATTTCTCTCTCCCCAATCCAATTTGCAGTCACCGAACAATCGAGCCAACCTCCTTCGCTTTTCCCTAAACTCAGGTTTTTTTCTTTGAATTTGAAGTAAAAAAGAAACCCTTCTCTCTTACTCCTCATCCCTTTCTTGGAAAATGGAGTGGCAATAAATCGAACTGAAAACTTTAGTCTGATACTCGTTGTAGAAGTTTAAAAATTATTTTTTGAATGGACAAATGTGGTTTGAAAATAATTTTTTGAACTAGTGGTCACCCTTCGAAATATTCAATTTGAATCACCCCTCGAAGTCTGGACTTGAAGGAAGAGAGAGGCGTTCATCTTGTCACCCCTAGCAGCATCACTTTCATTGCGACAACAACCATGAAAAGACTTCGTCTTCTTAGCCACTGAGATTGTGGTTGCAGGTTATTAGTAGGGGTGGGAAATTAGGAGGGAGGCAGTGACATCAAGTTGGGGAAGATGGTGAAGAATGGGATTTTTTTATAAAGTTAAATTAGTATTTTTTTAGTGAGGGGTAAGTAACTAATATAGTGTTGTGTAGAGAGTAAAAAAGTGAAGTGCATAGAGAGAATGGAATGCAAAGAATAATATTGGTAGTACAAATAACAACTTTCATTTTTAAAATTGTAATAATTGCAACCACTTTTTTGTTATAATTAATACATCGATCAATTCTTTAGTTATACACTATACATGTTTGTATACTTAGCCAAAATGAAATCATTATGTGAGTATTGGATCCATAATTATGCCGAAATTTTAAGTGTTAATGTAGGAGAGTAGCTACATAAAATTTTATAAAACTTTCTTTAGCCATAAAAATATTTATTTTAACCACATTTACCATAATACCTTTATTCTATTTTTTTTAAACTAAAGAGTATTCTCTCTCTCCTCACTTCTCCCAAACACCGACCAGCCGCCTCCCTCCTCATTTCAATTTTTTCCGTCGCCTCCCTTTTTTCGGCCAAACATAGACCCATCGTCATCACCGTCGTCACCTTCCTTCCTCTTTCAACACGCAAACCTTTCACTTCCAAAGCTAGGACTAAGCAGAGCAAAATGAGCAGCCTTGTTGTATTCTCCTCAATCTCCTACCCATCTCTCTCTTTTCTCTCGCTAGCACAAAGCCACAGACCTACCACCAAGTCGTCAGAAAAAATGGTGTCGCCCACTCTCTCTTCTCTCTCTCTCTCTCTCACCTCTCCTCTTTCTCTCCCACTAGCTTCCCTGCTACTCCTCATCTCTCTATTATATATCTCTCTAGAAAACTCACCACTAAGTCGGCGGAAAAAATAGTGTTTTTAGCAGCCCGAATTCGCATGCCCCGATGCACAACTAGTGCGCACAGCCCGACACCCGGCTTCCCTAGCTCGCAGCTCCTGCACGTAGCCCGACATGTATTAAAAACAAACCCAACATCTGTAGAGCGCACCCCTTCGGTGCGCAAGGTGAAGAAAACCTTTCTCTCGATGCAGCAACAGCAGCTTTGGTTATCCTCAGCAAGGGCTACAGCTATATTACTTGCATATATCGGACTGTATGCATGATATTTTAAGAGTTCTTTATCCACGTGTCAATGGATGAGAGGATGGACCACATCTAAAGCTCACATAGCCATCGATCATCTAGTCACATGGATCCACAATATCAATCGTACATTTTGTATCTTGTGTAGTGGTGCGTCATTTTACACCAAAAATAAAGTTCCCGACAACAGTCGGTATACCCTTACTGCACGAGTACAGCGATGAGCGAGATCGTCTCCCAAAGGACCGGCGAGAATTACCATATACTCTCAATCTGTCTAACCAAACTTCACAAGGGATTTTTGTAATTAAAATAAAACAAACGAAATTAACAATTAAATATAAAATAAATGCACTCGTAATTAAATCGAATGAACTTAGAATATGAGAAAAAATATTCTGGAATCCAATTAACTCCACCCTAGCTTATTTAAACCGATCCTTGATGCAATGATTAATTCAATTAACACATACAAATCAGTTATAGCTACCGAAGACGCTTACTGACGCAGCCTAATTCCTCCGTAGTTTCTCGATAATCAGGAAGACGCTTCACCAATTATTTCCCTAATCGACTGACAACCGTAAGAGACGCTCTATAGGTTTAATGAGCCGACAACCTTAAAATCTAGAGGAACCCGATTCATAATTTAACAGATTCTGACGCAGGACCTATTAAACTAAGATTGTTATTCTCCCTGGTTCTGAAGAACCGTTTCGCCACTAATTAAACTTAAACCACAATTACGGATGGCCGGTTTAATTGACTACTAATTAATTCCAATCCACTAAGCATTTGCAACTACCTAGCAATATTGAAACAATTAACGACTCGAAATACAAAGAATAACAAATGCATGCAAATAATTGAACGATAAACACGATTAGATCTCACAGCTTATTTAAGCCAGGGTTTCGTTAGTTGTTTCCAGAATAAGAAGAAATTAGCTAGAACTCATATTAAGATTGAATTGCAAAAATATTAAAATAATGAATACCATGGAAATAAAACGAAGAAGATGAACTAATCTGCTCCAGGGAGAAAACGTCCACTGTTCTCGTTCTTTCTTGCAAAATTCAAGTCTCGATCATCAAAATATGATAAGTCCTAATCTATATACCAAATTCCTAAAATAAGATAATATTAACAAGAAAATAACCATCCTAATCTATTCCAACAAGGAAGTTAACAAAAACGGGACTCTTGAGGCGGTGGAAACTCTTCTAGCTCGCGTCCAGGCCTTGGGCTTAAGTAATTTCCGTGTTCCAGCCCATAAACGCACGTTCAGGCCCAGTTTCTTGAGTTATCCGCTTATTCGTCCTGCCGTATGCCCATACAGCATGGCTTTACTTCCTTCAATTTCAACTTCTTGCGCAAAGCTTCATTTCTTCACCAAAAACACACTCTTTTCTTCATCTTTGCGTCAATGTCCTGCAAAAACCCTCAAGGTACAACTTCTTCCAAAATAGCATCATTATAAAACAATTAACACAATCAAACCACATAAAATAGCCCCAAAACATCAAGTATAATTGGCCCGATCAAATCTCCCCACACTGAAACCATGCTCGTCCTCGAGCATATCTAAATAAAATACAGACTTGAAAACAACACAAGCATCGGCTGCCCTAAACTGAAAATACTCGGAGTCAGAATTACAGCATAACCAACCACAATCCACTAACCCTTCTCTTGTTTCATGAAATACACACATGCTCTTCATTCAAGTCAAAAATGTGCAACTCAACCCAGCCTCACCAAGGTTCACTCAATTTCTCTCAAAAGAAAGTAAGGATAAATTTAAACTCACTTAAGTCGTGACTTGATGCCTTCAAACATAGATTTGCCCATATGTCAAAACCACTACCAAGCAAATAAGACTATGCACAAATCAAAAGGTCTTTTCAATGGGTTGAATTGGGGCTAGGGTGCTTAGGTAGGATAATTTGGATAAGTGGCTTAAAGATGAAAGCATGTAAGTATATCAGAACACATTAATCAAGTTCGGCTGCAACTTCTCAAATATCCCACGAACTCTAAGTTAAATGCTGGTCTTCAAAGCTATACAGGGCAACAAAATTTAACTTCAATCGGGTACAGCCCTATTTCCTCCACGTCCAGTATGGGCATACAGACCATTTTTTTTTCTTTTTCTTTATTATTTTTTTTTCTGAAGCTTTGCTTCTTTCTCTCTTTTTTTTTCTAGGAGTAGGACATGATTCTTTTCACAAGTTTTCTTCAATTTCCAGCACCAACTATTCTTTCAAGTAACTCATCTCAACACAATCCAATATAACTCACATGCTTTCAAGGGATAAGAGCAGGCCAAAAAGGGCTAAGGCTTAATTATTTACTGGCTATTAATCAAGAAAGAAAGGATTCTGGCACAAATTAGCTCACTAAAGGATAGTGTCGGGTATGGATAATTTATTCAGGCCAAAGCAATGGTTAATCCTACATGCCTTTATCATTTTCATGCAAAAGAAAACTCACAAGTAGTATGATCATGGTAACAAGGCAAATCAGAAATTCAGCATTCAAATCCGACACACTCAGCAAAAGAATGAAATTGAGCTTTCTATATATATAACATGCTCAAGAGGCTCAAATCTCACGTTTATAAGCTCATCAAAAGTTGATCAAGTTGCACATTTCATCTTTCAAGAACACATACGAGCATTAGCACAATTCAATCACAAGAAAATCAATCAAACAAACCAAGATAATCCATGTTATAACCCGTCCTCCTTGTATAATTCAATCTCAGGCAGCCAATACTCAACAAAAACAAGCAAAACAATTTTTTTTATTTTTTTCGAATTAGAAAAGAATCAGACACAAAAACAACAACCGCCCCCCACACTTAGACAACACAGTGTCCTCACTGTGTAGGAAAGAGAGTCAACAAAACGGACACAACATGAATGAAAGAAAAACAAAAGCAAAAGGGGCAGAGAGGGCAAACTAGCAATCAAGGCGCGAAACGGTCAGTAGGGGCATACAGACGGCGCTCCAATGCAGTGATCCAGCTTGGTGTGTAGTGGTCAAACAACTCCATGAGCTCGGCAACGGTAGGGGTGGTGCTGAAGAAAAGACCCTGCACTAGAAGGCTGGACTAGAACGTTTTTTTTGGAACAATAAACATAAAATAAAAAACAGAAAGCAAATAAATGCTCGGGTTGCCTCCCGAGAAGCGCCCTTATTTAACGTCCGAGGCTCGACATATGAAAGGCACGATCAATAGACAATTTCAGGGGTAGCAGATCTGCCCCTGTCAAAAGGAATCATTTTCATCCCCGCACTTTTATGCTTCTTCACAAGCTCGACCAACCTTGCTTCTTGCCCTTTCAGCTCCAGCACTGGAGTCTTCACATGAGCTGGTAAAATCAGTTCTGAGTTGGTCGGTAAGGGCATACGGCCCGTCAGATTTCGAGTTGGAAATTCATTGGTGGCATACAACTGCGTTATGATATCTCGAATCTCCTCATCTTCTTCTGTTATTGCATCGGTTTCAGTCAGCCCACCAAAAGGTACCTTCTTGAATAGCTCGAGGATCTCCTTCTCATCATCCGCCTTCTTATTTTGAACTAATCTAGAAGGAAAAGGAGCTGCAATCAGAGGGTTAAACATTTTAAATTCAACACTGACCTTAGGTGGAGTGAGTTCAGCAGTTGGTTCGTCCTCTGCTCTGGGAGGGTTTTCCGGCTCTGCAGTACGCCCATACTGCGGGTTCTTTTCCTTCTTAGCCTCCACGTCATCCAACTCCTCTGCACTTCTCAAAGTGATAGCGCAAACATGCGCTCTTGGATTCATTTGAGTTTGGGAGGGGAGTTTGCCTTGATTCGCCTGCATCTTGTTCATTTGAGTGGCGAGCTGAGTGATCTGTATGCCCATACTCCCTAGGGTAGCTTGTGTCTCCTGCTGGAATGCTTTCTGACTTTGTGCCAAACTGTTGACAAGGGCACTGCTCTGTTCTAGACACTTCATAATTTCACTCATGTTGGGCGCAGGCTTGTCAGTATGCCCATACGGGCCACCCTGCGGCTGCATCCAACTGGAATTAGGATGATCCCTCCAGTCAGAGTTATATGTGTATGAGTACGAATCAGAATCCCTCCGTCTTTAGGCATCAAATTGTGCATCACCGTACCCATAGTAGGTTTGTTCGGTTAACGGATCTTGCAAAGTTGGGCGAGCATCAGTAGAGTGGCCATTTTTTGAGCGAACTCCACAGCGGACATTTTGCGTTTGTGCCACAGCTAAACCTCGAACCAGAGAAGTCAGAGCATCGATCTTTTCATTGACACCGGAGCTCTCAACTCGCTCAATCCCCTTCACAGGTCTATACCAGTCATCGTCCTCTTCTTCATACTGTTGACCTCCAGAAACCATGTCAATTATGAGTTGTTTTGCCTCGGCCAGAGTTTTGTTCGTGAGGGATCCTCCACTAGCAGCATCTACAAATTTTCTGTCAAAAGTAGACATACCACGGTAAAAATAGTTAGTGAACAACTGATATTCGGAGAAACCGTGGTCTGGACATTTACGGCACAACTGTTGGAATCTCTCCCAGTAGTCTGCTAAGCTCTCATTTTGCTTCTGTTTGATGCTACTAATCGCCATCCTCAGGTTTGCAGCTCGGGACTCCGGGAAGAATTTGCGTAGGAATTGTTCCTCTAGCTCATTCCAAGTAGTGATCGACCTAGATGGAAGATCAAATAACCAATCCCTAGCTCTGCCCTGCAAGGTATGAGAGAAAGTTAGTAACCTCAGATTATCAGCTGTAAAACCTTGAGGACGCAGGGTGGAGCAGACGAGGTCAAATTCGGACAAGTGCTTATGCGCACTCTCTCCTGGCAGATCATTGAACTTTGGCAACACTTGTATAAATCCGGGTCTGATCTCCGAGTTGTTTGAAATAGGGGGTAGTAAGATGCAAATTGGCCTATTATTTCTGTGGCGACCAAGCTCTTTTATGAGAGGTTTAGGTTCGGGAGCATTTACGAGAGCTTGATTCCCGTTGTTAGCCATGTTTCCCTCGAACAAAATAAAATAAAGAAAAAAAAATACAAACTGAAAATATAAGAATAATTACTGCTTAAAAACCGATCCCCGGCAACGGCGCCAAAATTTGGTGCGTCGTTTTACACCAAAAATAAAGTTCCCAACAACAGTCGGTATGCCCTTACTGCACGAGTACAGCGATGAGCGAGATCGTCTCCCAAAGGACCGGCGAGAATTACCATATACTCTCAATCTGTCTAACCAAACTTCACAAGGGATTTTTGTAATTAAAATAAAACAAACGAAATTAACAATTAAATATAAAATAAATGCACTCGTAATTAAATCGAACGAACTTAGAATATGAGAAGAAATATTCTGGAATCCAATTAACTCCACCCTAGCTTATTTAAATCGATCCTTGATGCAATGATTAATTTAATTAACACATACAAATCAGTTATAGCTACCGAAGACGCTTACTGACGCAGCCTAATTCCTCCGTAGTTTCTCGATAATCAGGAAGACGCTTCACCAATTATTTCCCTAATCGACTGACAACCGTAAGAGACGCTCTATAGGTTTAATGAGCCGACAACCTTAAAATCTAGAGGAACCCGATTCATAATTTAACAGATTCTGACGCAGGACCTATTAAACTAAGATTGTTATTCTCCCTGGTTCTGAAGAACCGTTTCGCCACTAATTAAACTTAAACCACAATTACGGATGGCCGATTTAATTGACTACTAATTAATTCCAATCCACTAAGCATTTGCAACTACCTAGCAATATTGAAACAATTAACGACTCGAAATACAAAGAATAACAAATGCATGCAAATAATTGAACGATAAACACGATTAGATCTCACAGCTTATTTAAGCCAGGGTTTCGTTAGTTGTTTCCAGAATAAGAAGAAATTAGCTAGAACTCATATTAAGATTGAATTGCAAAAATATTGAAATAACGAATACCATGGAAATAAAACGAAGAAGATGAACTAATCTGCTCCAGGGAGAAAACGTCCGCTGTTCTCATTCTTTCTTGCAAAATTTAAGTCTCGATCATCAAAATATGATAAGTCCTAATCTATATACCAAATTCCTAAAATAAGATAATATTAACAAGGAAATAACCATCTTAATCTATTCCAACAAGAAAGTTAACAAAAACGGGACTCTTGAGGCGGTGGAAACTCTTCTAGCTCGCGTCCAGGCTTTGGGCTTAAGTAATTTCCGTGTTCCAGCCCATAAACGCACGTTCAGGCCCAGTTTCTTGAGTTATTCGCTCATTCATCCTGCCGTATGCCCATACGGCATGGCTTTACTTCCTTCAATTTCAACTTCTTGCGCAAAGCTTCATTTCTTCACCAAAAACACACTCTTTTCTTCATCTTTGTGTCAATGTCCTGCAAAAACCCTCAAGGTACAACTTCTTCCAAAATAGCATCATTATAAAACAATTAACACAATCAAACCACATAAAATAGCCCCAAAACATCAAGTATAATTGGACCGATCATGTAGCAAGTGATGGTCGCTTTGTATAAAAGGAACAAACACATTTTATTTTCAGTTTGTAACTTTTGAGATACTTGAATAAGATTTGAGATATTTTCTCTTCTACATGAGATCAATTTTTCTGGTCTTAACATGGTATCCAGAGCTAGGTTCTAGATTTCTTTTCCAATCAATTCCGATCTAAAAATTCTTTCTGTTTTCCCTTTCTATTGTGATTTCACCGATCGATTGTTAAAATGACAAAGAAGAACACACAGTTTTCATGGCGGCAAGCTCGTGATGAAGAACTCGGATTCATGGGGAATAATCCTCTTGAACGTGGTGAACAGAAGGGTGTAGGTAATCTACGCAGAAATCCGGCTAATTCTGAGGTAGATTCGACTCCACAAATCAACATCAATAACAATCGTGAGCGTGAACAATCTGGAGGATTGCAAATTGGCTACACTAAAATGGAGAGCATGAACAATAGATCTCTAGCCAACGATGAGCTTTACCTTGCTCCTAGTGAGCACCCCGGTATGTCACTTACCGCTGATCTCTTTGATGGTCATAATTTCCACGGTTGGAGTAGAGCAATTCGTAGAGGATTATTGTCTAGGAATAAATTAGGAATGATTGATGGTACGCTGCCTGAACCTATGAAAGAATCTGTAGACTACATGCAATGGTTACGTGTTGACTACACTGTGTTCAATTGGATATGTAATTCGATGGTACAGGAAGTGGCAAGGGGTTTTAATAATCTGGAAACATCGCAACAATTGTAGGAAGAGTACAAAGGCGTTTTGCCAAAAGAAATGGCCCTCGCATATACAAACTTAGAAGAGAGATTGCTACCTATAGTCAAAATGGCCAAACAGTCATGCTATATTTCAATAATTTGATAGCTTTATGGGATGATCCAGCACTCATAAAAAACTCTAGGACTTGTGTTTGTGCTGCACAAGAGGACATCAAGGCTGATCTTGAAGAAGAATATCTCATGCAGTTTAAATGGGATTAGATGAGTGTTATGAGACCATATGACAACAAATTCTCATTCTTAACCCCTTGCCTAATCTAAGTCAGGCTTACTCTATGATCCTCCAAGTTAAGGAGCAAATCAAGGTTTTCAATCAACTATCAGAATCAATGGAACACAATGCTTTATACAATGCATAAAAGAGAAATTATAAAGGTGACTCCTTCAAAAGGAGACTTACCAAAGAGGAGAAAAGTAGGCTCAAGTGTGAGCATTGTGGGGGTACAGGCCACTTAAAGGCTGATTGTTTTGATCTTATTGGTATTCCAGACTGGTACAGAAGGTTTAAGTCTGAGAAAGGGAAAGGGAATGCTCATTGTGTTATGCAGCAGGAAGAAGATAGTTATAGTTCAGAAGGTTGTAGTACTAAATTAGTAAGAGGAGAAGATCTCTCTAAGGAAGCTCTTACTGAGGTTAGTCAACTAATACAATCTGAATTGGCTAAACACATGTCACATTTATACCAGAAAAATGGCAAGGATGTTGCAGAAGGAACAAATAACCTGGCAAGTTTGGCTGAAGTGGATTTGTGTTCTCCTATAGACTTTAAAGGGCACTTTGCTTTTGGAGCCTCTACCAGGGTTGAAAGCACATAATGGATTATTGATTCAGGGGCTAGTCCTCACATGTGTCATTATATTGGATTAATCACTGATATAAAGAGATTGAGGCATCCTTTGCAGATCTTCATACCAAATGGTAGTAGTATTTGGGTGTATCTGGCTGGCACAACTAGGATTAATGAGCACTTGACACTTCAGAATGTATTGTTTGCTCCACAGTTTACCCACAACCTCTTATCTATAGGGCAGTTAACCAGAGACATGGATGGAAAGTTACAATTCTTAGCTACACATTGCTTGGTACAGAAAAGGGACCATGACAGTGTGTTGGGAATTTGCAAGATGAAATGTTCCCTTTATGTGTTCCCTCAAGAAGAAAGTAGGATTTGAATGGCACATACAGTGCATACTTGTTCAGAAACACTGAGAATGCATGCTGCTTTAGGGCATCCTTCTATATAGCTATGGAACTTTCTGGTAGCAAGAAAAGGTTGAGAGAAGAGGAGCTGGAAGCCCTAAAGGCATGTCAAGTTTGTCATCAATCTAAGCAACAAAGGAAACCCTTTCCTCTATTGCATAAAAGGAGTTCAAAATTGTTTGAGCTAGTCCACATGGATGTTTGGGGTCCCTGTACTCAAGAAAATATTACAGGGACATCATACTTTCTTACTATTGTAGAGGATCACAGCCGAGCTACCTGGACCTATCTCTTCCAGTCCAAGCTTCAGGTGTATTCTCTCATCAAAGTTTTTATACAGATGGTGAGAACACAATTTCATAAAATCATTAAGAAGATAAGATCAGATAATGGAGGAGAGTTTGTTAGTCACAGAATGCGGTAACTATTGTAGGAGCATGGGATATTACACCAAAGATCATGTCCTTATTCACCACAACAGAATGGTGTGGTAGAAAGGAAACATAAACATCTCTTGCAAGTTACTAGAGCACTAATGTTCCACAGTAAGCTTCCTACAAGTTCTTGGCCCTTCTCTTGAGAAAATATCATCTGTTAAAGCTTCTTTGTATCAATCTTTTACCATTAAAGACTTAGAAGAAGCCAAATTCTTCTTAGGAATGGAAATAGCCCGGTCTTCCTCTGGCACTTATCTTTGCCAGAGGAAGTATGTTCTTGATCTGCTTGACTCCACTGGACTCAGCGGGAGTCGGCTTGCTAGTCCTCCATTCCCTTCTGAGCTCACACTAACCAAGGCGGGCACTCATCTCTCTCTTAGTGATTCCTATAAGCGATTCATAGGAAAACTTCTCTATCTGAATTTAACACGTCCAAAAATTTCTTATGGGGTTCAACAGCTCAGCCAGTTCATTAATAAACCCACTACTGATCACTGGAGTGCTGCATTGCATGTTCTCCGTTACCTCAAAGTCACTCCTTCTTTAGGATTGCATTATACCCCATCTGATCAATTCCAATTCACAGTACATTGCGATGCTGACTGGGGTTCTTGTTCTGATACAAGGAGGTCCCTTACATGCTATTGTATTTCGCTTGAGAATTATTTAGTGTCATGGCGGTGTAAGAAGCAAGATACCGTTTCATTGTCCACCACTGAGGCCGAGTATCGTAGCCTCAGCTACACAACCCGTGAGCTACTTTGGTTATCATATATGTTGAGTGATTTTGTTGTTCTTTTCACCTTGTCTCTTACCCTACATTGTGATAATCAAGCAACTATTCAAATTACACAAAACCAAGTGTATCACGAACGCACAAAACATCTTGACATTGATTATCATTTCGTGCGATCTCAGTTCCAGTGCGGGTTTGTCATTCCTTCTTATGTTCCTTCTGCTTCACAACTCGCGGATTTATTTACTAAATCGCTGCCTGGGCCGTGTTTCAGGCATCGATTGTCCAGTCTCCACCTCGGTGACCTTCACCGAGTCAGGCCTGCGGAGGGCTGAAGAAACCCTTTCTCTCGATGCAGCAGTAGCAGCTTTGGTTCTCCTCAGCAAGGGCTACAGCTATATTGCTTGCATGCATGAGACTGCATGCATGATATTTTGAGAGTTCTTTATCCACGTGTCAATGGATGATAGGATGGACCACATCTAAAGCTCACATAGCCATCGATCATCTAGTCACATGGATCCACAATCTCCACCGTAGATTTTGTATCTTGTGTAGCAAGTGTTAGTCGCTTTGTATAAAAGAAACAAACACATTTTATTTTCAGTTTGTAACTTTTGAGATAATTGAATAAGATTTGAGATATTTTCTCTTCTACATGAGATCAATGTTTCTGGTTTTAACACAAGGTCCCCATCGTGCAACTCCAACGCATATGCCCCAGCGTGCAGGAGCTGCGCGCAGCTTACCCGTCGCCCTTATTCCCCTCTTTTTCCCTCTCTCTCTCCTTCCCATCCCGACGTCGTCCCTAGAAAAGGCCTTCTCCCTTCCCTTCCCTTTCATTTGCATTTGGTTTCTCATTGCATCCCTCTTGTCGTTGACGTCTGACGAGAACTTATGCTATGCCCTAAAAGATGGTGTTGTGTAGAGGGTGCTGGCTTCTGTTCCGTGAAGAAAGAAGATGGGTTGATTGGACATGGAGGAGGGGGAAGACGACAGGGCTGGGGTGGGAAAGAAGACCACGAGTTGCGTTTTTTATTTCCTTTATTTTTTATTTTCTAAATTTTTATTTTTTTGTTTTTCAATTTTTTTAATAATAATTAAGGGCATTTTTGTTCAAAGTGGATAAAATAAAGGGTGTTGCTATTTACACCACTAATTTTTCATTATACACCACATTTATTAAATACACCAAAACTTTTTTTTAAAAAATAATTATGTTTACTGTTCGGTATTTATTTTCACATAAACTGCAAGTGTACAACGAGGCTTATAGGATAGCGGTGAACAAGGTCGTATCCACAGGGATTTAATAATTAAACTGCTAGTTATTCAAATTAACCTCTCGCAGTTATCTACACTACAAAACATGATTGGATTGAACTAAATAAAAACTGACAATAATAAATAAACCAAATTACCACGGCAGAAATTAACACAGATAAATCAAACAGTGAATAAAAGACGTATTCTAGGACTGTTTAATCATCAACTAATCCATTCATTTAATCCTTTCATTCTTATGCCTATATTGGGACTTAAATTATGCTAGAACAACCACTGATGCATCCTAAACCTTCTCTCGAAGTGCCTAGGTTGTAGATTACAAAACTCGTATTAACGTCTCCGTTTAATACCTAGCATGCAACTCCTAAAGGCTCCTAGGGTCTATTGCTCTCTCAATTAATCTCAACTCTCTCGAATGTTATTGATTAACGAGTTACTTATTCCAGATCACATGTCAAAACTCTTCTCTCGATTTATGAATTAACACATCAAATTGTACCATTTATTGATCAGGTAAATAATACAGATAAATACGAGAATAAGCCAAACACAATAAAATCATAGGCATGAGAAATCAATAGATTAAACGAACTTCATAATTTGAATCATAAACAACCCTAGAATACTAGGGTTTTAGCTATCCATGGCAAAATAAATAACAAAAATCATCCACAAAGAAAACATGAACAATCCTTAGAACAGAGAAAATAAAACCCGGAAGAATTAATTTGTCTCTAATCTTGAAAGCTCTTGAATCCTTTGGTCTTGTTCTTCACGTCTGTTTTTCTCTGCAGCAAACCTCTGGTGGCAACTTTGGGGTAGGTGAAATTTTTTGTATTTTCGTCCAAGGAAACCCTTAAATACCAAGTAAAGAAAAGCCTAAAAATAGGTCAAAAATTGGATAGGCCCGCTCGATTCGCGACCTCGCTCGCGATTCAGTCACCCGCGACTCAGGTCATGAATCCACGTGGCGCTGATGTGGCAAAAATTCGCGACCGGGTCGCGAATATTTCAAAGGAGAACCCGCTCTCTGTCGCGCGCGTACAGTAAAATGGAGAAATGGTGATTCGTGACCGGATTCGCGACCCCCCCCGGTCGCGAGTCCGGTCGCGAGTATATTTCAGCTCCGGCAACCTCTCACTGTTTTGCTTCGTTCTCACTCGTTTCTCATCCGATTGACCAGATTCTTTTTGCAACGCGTTCCTAACTTGATTTCCCATCTTTCTAGGGTGTTCCCACACTCATTTGAGGTCCACAAAAAAAATGGCATTAATTCCCTTCACAATGAACAAACACGTGACATTGTGCAAAACATAGAAAACTATGCAAAACTCAACACTTCATGCATGCAATGCCCATCAAATACCACTCAAATGTACCTCAAAATACGTGCAAAATATGAGGTTATTAACTCCCCCAAATTTAAAACATTGTTTGTCCCTAAACAAAGAATAAAAACCAACCATGGAATTCAAACAATACATAACTCCACAATTTATAATCTAGCATCTACAACCTCAAAAATCTAATCGGGAATAATAAAAACAAGCAGAACACTCAAATCATGAACACATACGATAGATTTCAATGAGCAAATATCAAGCTAATGATCTTCACCAGTGTATGTTTCGCTCAAACACTCAAAATGTGATAAAATAAGGGTAAGCACTCATCGAAACATTGAACTATACACTTGATCTACCATATGCTTGCATGCAATCTAAGCTCTCCACTGAATTTTTTTTCTTCATCCCAACTCCAAAATTCCTTACCCTTGTTCCTATTTCTCCACAAGAATCAATGAATCAAATCCCAAATAGGCTTCCAAAGAAAAGGCAATTAGACACAAAAGGGCTCACAAAGAAATTAAATAAATTTAGGACAGTGTATGGGATAAATGGCTAAAGAAAAGATGGCCTACTATCATCTCTTATTTTCAAGCACAGAAACTCAATTTCAAGCAAGACGAGATGCAAGTTCTAGAGAAATAAGTGTACAGACAACCAACACACAAGAACAAAAATTAAGACAACAGTCTTATAAGCTCAAAATCTCACAGCTCAACATTGGCCAAAATAAAGCTCGAAAATCTCCAAAACACATACTCATTCAAATCATGCTATACATGCTCAAGTCATTCCCAATCAAATAATCTCGATTATAAACACTAAACCATAGACCATAAAGCATATATCATCAAAATCCCAAGTAAAATTCAAGACCAAAATTCAAAATTTTTCAACTTTTCCAGAAAAAAAAAACTAAACAAGTAAAGCAGGTAAAATAAAATAAAGGTCTAGACACCACAAGCATACATCCCCCCAAACTTATTCAAATCCACGGGATGGAATAAGTTTGCAGAAATGCATGTAGGTGTCGTCGACCACTTACAACGATCACATGGATGTCCGTTTGGGTTCAACATCCTCCCCCAAACTTGTCGAAAGACAAGTTGGTTAATGTGCTATCCCCCATATTCCAGAATCCATCCGTTCTTTACCTGCACAACTCAGAAAAAGAAGTGAAAAACATAAATAAAAAAAACTAAATGAAAAATAAAATAAAACATATTGGGTTGCCTCCCAACAAGCGCTGCATTTAACGTTGACAGCCAGACGAATTTGGGAACTCAAGTTCCCATAAGTGGAGGAATTGAAATCCCCCATTCTCTTCCCCGATCATCCAACGTCGTTCCTCCACCATCAAACAGGAACTGGATGTGTTCATCTTCAAACTGGAGAGTCAGAATCCCAGTGTCCAAATCGATATTGGCCCGTCCGGTGCGTAAAAATGGGCGTCCCAAAATGAGAGGGACGCTTTTATCTTCCTCCATATCCAGCACCACAAAATCCACCGGGAATATAAAATCATGTACCTTGATCAATACATCCTCCAAAATTCCCTTAGGATACACCACGGATCGGTCGTCCATCTGCAAACACATGGTTGTAGGCTTGAGTTGCCCACAGTTCAACTTCTTGAAAAAGGAGAGCGGCATCAAATTGATGCTTGCCCCCAAGTCACATAATGCTCGACCACCTATCTTGTCTCCAACAGTAATGGGGAGTGTAAAACTCCCCGGATCCTTCATCTTGGCAGGGAGCTTCCTTTGGATGATGGAGCTGCAGTTTTCGAGGAGGTACACAGTCTCAAACTCCTCTATCCTTTTCTTCTTGGACACAGCATCTTTAAGAAACTTTGCATACTTGGGCATATGTTGCAACGCCTCCACCAAAGGAATGTTGATGTGCACCTTCTTAAATATCTCAAGGAATCTAGAGAACTGAGCATCATCTTTCTGTTTCGAGGAATGCTGTGGGTACGGGATGGTCACTGTGGGAAGCACTGTAGGACCCGTCGGAGGACTCTTTATGGTGGAATTTGGCATGTCAGAAGCCATCTTGGGGGAAACAGCTGCCACGGCAGCAATAGGCGCAGTGACTTCAGTGTGCATATAGATTGCATTGCACTGCTCTTTGGGATTAACTGTGGTGTTGCTGGAGAACTGTCCTGGTTGGTGCTGATTCCCTACAACTGTAGCCAGCTGACCCAGTTGCTTTTCGAACATCTTCATTTGCACACTCATGGCACCCACAGTATTTTCCAGCTTCTCCACTCTAGCTTGCGACTCTCCCATGAATTTATCGGTCTTCCCCATGAATGCCATTAACAGATCATCCATATTCGGCTTCTTTTCCTCATTAATCACTCCATTTGTTACAGAAAAGCTAGGAGGGGGCTGCAGTGCACCGTTGGGATTCCCATATAAGAGGTTGGATCGGTTACCTTGGTAGAATTGATTCCCGCCTCGGTAATTATTGCCATCATGGCCACCTCTCTGATTGATGTAGTTGACATCTTCAACTATATTTCCCATGGGATTATCTACACCCGATCGCGCCATAGCATCAAATCTGCTATTGATCGTGGCATTCAGAGTAGACAGCTGGGCGACAAGCTTGGCAATCGGATCACTATCATCAACTGCTGCAGCTCTTTTCAAAATCTTCACTTGTCGATCCCCAGATCGCTGAAAACTGTTGGCTGCCATGTCCTCTATGATCGTCACAACTTGATCGTGGCCCTTGTTCAACAAAGAGCCGCCAGCAGAGGCATCAAGAAGCCTCTTCAATTCCATGTCACACCCGTTGTAGAAGATGCAGACTTGATGATCTACCCCAAATCCATGGTTGGGGCACTTCCTCAGCATATCTCGAAACCGTTCCCAAGCCTCATATAATGTCTCATCCTCGTATTGATGAAATTGTGTAATTTCACCCTTCAGCTTGAGAGTCAAACCAGGTGGAAAGAATTTGTGCAGGAACTTGTGCGCAAGACTTTCCCAGCTGTCCACAGACCCAGCGGCTAGAGATTGGTACCATTGCTTAGCCGTATCTCGTAAAGAAAACGAAAATAGGCGTAAGCGAATGGCGTCATCGGGGACTCCAATCATCTTCACTGTACTACAGATCTCCAAGAACTGCGTCAAGTGTGCATTCGGGTCTTCAGTGGCCCGTCCTCCATATTGCTTTTGCTGAACCATGGAGACCAATCCCGATTTCAACTCGAAGTTATTCGCATTGATCTGGGACTAGGAATGTCTCCATGGTTAAGTACTGGAACAAAGAGCTCATTAATTGGAGGTGGCTCTACAGCTCGAGCATCATCTTGCTCTTGCATTCTCCGCTGCATTGTCTCTAACTGTCTCTGCATCTGACGCATCTGTTCAACCGTAACAGGAGCTTGTTGTTCTGCCATCTCTCTTCTTCTTCTTGCGTTGTTATGCCGAACGGTAGCTTCAATCTCAGGATTGAATTCTTCTAGAGATCATCCATGAGATCGTGTATGCATACACAACCTAATCACAAGAAAAAGAAGATTATAAAATTTTAAAAGAAAATAGACTAAAGACTGAAAAATAAATGTCTAGATTAACACAAGAAATTAAATCTAAATAATAGCAAATAAAAAAAATTAAATCCCCGGCAACGGCGCTAAAAACTTATTCGGTATTTATTTTCACATAAACTGCAAGTGTACAGCGAGGCTTATAGGATAGCGGTGAACAAGGTCGTATCCACAGGGATTTAATAATTAAACTGCTAGTTATTCAAATTAACCTCTCGCAGTTATCTACACTACAAAACATGATTGGATTGAACTAAATAAAAACTGACAATAATAAATAAACCAAATTACCACGGCAGAAATTAACATAGATAAATCAAACAGTGAATAAAAGACGTATTCTAGGACTGCTTAATCATCAACTAATCCATTCATTCAATCCTTTCATTCTTATGCCTATATTGGGACTTAAATTATGCTAGAACAACCACTGATGCATCCTAAACCTTCTCTCGAAGTGCCTAGGTTGTAGATTACAAAACTCATATTAACGTCTCCGTTTAATACCTAACATACAACTCCTAAAGGCTCCTAGGGTCTATTGCTCTCTCAATTAATCTCAACTTTCTCGAATGTTATTGATTAACGAGTTACTTATTCCAGATCACATGTCAAAACTCCTCTCTCGATTTATGAATTAACACATCAAATTGTACCATTTATTGATCAGGTAAATAATACAGATAAATACGAGAATAAGCCAAACACAATAAAATCATAGGCATGAGAAATCAATAGATTAAACGAACTTCATAATTTGAATCATAAACAACCCTAGAATACTAGGGTTTTAGCTATCCATGGCAAAATAAATAACAAAAATCATCCACAAAGAAAACATGAACAATCCTTAGAACAGAGAAAATAAAACCCGGAAGAATTAATTTGTCTCTAATCTTGAAAGCTCTTGAATCCTTTGGTCTTGTTCTTCACGTCTGTTTTTCTCTGCAGCAAACCTCTGGTGGCAACTTTGGGGTAGGTGAAATTTTTTGTATTTTCGTCCAAGGAAACCCTTAAATACCAAGTAAAGAAAAGCCCAAAAATAGGTCAAAAATCGGATAGGCCAGCTCGATTCGCGACCTCGCTCGGGATCCGGTCACCCGCGACTCAGGTCGCGAATCCACGTGGCGCTGATGTGGTAAAAATTCACGACCGGGTGTCCAAATTTGCGACCGGGTCGCGAATATTTCAAAGGAGAACCCGCTCTCTGTCGCGCGCGTACAGTAAAATGGAGAAATGGTGATTCGCGACCGGATTCGCGACCCCCCCGGTCGCGAGTATATTTCAGCTCCGGCAACCTCTCACTGTTTTGATTTGTTCTCACTCGTTTCTTGTCCGATTGACCCCGATTCTTTTTGCAATGCGTTCCTAACTTGATTTCCCATCTTTCTAGGGTGTTCCCACACTCATTTGAGGTCCACACAAAAAATGGCATTAATTCCCTTCACAATGAACAAACACGTGACATTGTGCAAAACATATAAAACTATGCAAAACTAAACACTTCATGCATGCAATGCCCATCAAATACCACTCAAATGTACCTCAAAATACGTGCAAAATATGAGGTTATCAACTTTTATACACCTGATGCACTATTTATTATGCATAATTCTGCAACTAACACAGGACAATGCAATATAGCAAGCGAATCGAGTATCGTATCCACATAGACTGATTATTTGACAATACCGAGTACTAAGCTAACAACTCTCTATTATCCAGGCTACCAATTTATGAGTTTACTAAAACTAGGCACGAATTTAAATAAAATAAAAGAACATAAATAGAACCAAATAAACACAAGTAAATAAACTAAGCAAATAATCAAACTCAAACAATTAATGAAATACTAATCCTCGGGAATGCAGCACACATGTATCCACTATGATTCAATTTAATCCTAATCTTTCCCAATTTTAATCCGATTAAAGGTGAGGAATCAGAAATATATCCACCTATCTCCTCCAAGTCTCAAGGTAGAAGTAGATTAACAAAAAACCTATTACTTTCGTCTTTAGGTTAATTTACTAACTCCCGATAGAACCACAGATTTAAATTTCCCTACAGATTCCTTAGAACGTGTATCAAATTATTCAAGTAATCCCACTAATTAATTATCTCCGCCAGGACTCAAATTAACTAGCTAGCATGCATCAATTGTGATCAGTAATTAAGCATGAAATCAAAAGCACTTGAACATATGAACACAATAATCGGAAGGGAAAAATAACAAGATTAAATTAAATACATAGTTTCAATCATGCTTTGCAAACCCTAGAATTAATAAAAGACTACTCACGCATAATTAAAACCATAGAAATAATAGAAATAATAATAAACATTGAGATAAAATAAATGTGCAATAGAATAGAAAAACCGGAATGACGATTCGTTGAATAAAACTTCAATTCTTCATTCTTGAATGTTCACAGCAAACCTCGAAAGTAAAATAAATTTGGAACTCTAAAATAATGAATAAAGTCTGTAAAAAACATCCAAAGAAGTCCTATTTATACTAGGTATCGAAAATCCGGGCCGAAAGATGAGTTTGTGGGCCGAAAACGCGTCCCGGGGGCCAAAAACGTCGACCCCCGCCGACCCGTAAGTGAAGCCCCGCCGACCGGCGGCCCCCACCCGCCGATCAGCGGCTAGATCGGAAGCCAAAACAGTGAAAACCGCCGTTCTGGCCGCCGGTCGGCGGGTTGTCTGGCAGCTCCACGCGCCTCCACCGTTTCGCTCCGTTCTCCTTCGTTTCTCGTCCGATTGACCCGATTCAAATTGTGTTGCGACCCTCTCTTGATCCTCTATCTTTCTAGCAACTTTCCTTCTTGAATTGGATCTTGGATAAATCTCAAATTCAGCTCAAACTTGCACAAGAAACACCAAAAAATTAAATAGCACAAGGAAACTCGAAACTAGTATAAAACCTCAATAAATGCATGCATTAATCTTAGAATATGAACCATACAACTCCTCAAATGCATGTAAAAGCCATATTTATCAACACCACTCTTTTCCACTTTTATCCCTCAATTAAAAAATCAATTTAAACCAATTAAAAAATAAAAAGAGATAAGGCATAAGAGAGGTTGGATTGCAACCCGTAAGTATTTTTTTTCTATTTGATGAATTCTAAATCAATTTAAACCAATTAGAAAAAAAAAAACAGGAGATTGACCGCAACTCGTAAGGATTTTTTTTTATGAATGCTTCCATTCTCCTCCAATTCAAAAGGGATTTATCGGTGACCATCACAACGATTTGAACCAAAC
Source organism: Perilla frutescens (assembly GCA_026008535.1). Classification (NCBI taxonomy): domain Eukaryota; kingdom Viridiplantae; phylum Streptophyta; class Magnoliopsida; order Lamiales; family Lamiaceae; genus Perilla; species Perilla frutescens. Next base: position 52,600,049 of record BRKX01000009.1, on the reverse strand, counting down.
AACCTCCGTAATCAAACATCTGAAATTAGTACGTTCAAAGTGAATTTTCAAATGTGTTGCAGTTTCGAAAATATTTTTTCGAGTATGATTAACAACTTCAAAAATAATTATTCAAACAAGTGTCCCACCATGTTCAGTTTTTATTTTATTTTTTCCAAAAAATATTTTTCGAACAAAAATCACATGTTTGAACTTTTTTTTAAACCAAAGCATGGAAATAGACATGAATAAGACTCATAAGAGGCCACGACGGTGGGAGGAAGATGTGAGGGGTGGGAAAGAATTGAAGAAAGTAGAAAGGGGGGCTAGGTGGCCATGGAGGTTTGCAGAAAAAAAAAAAAAAAAAAAAAAAAAGGAGAGTTGCAAAAACTGGTGAAGGGTGAGGAGAGAGGCAGTTGGTGGGGAAGAAAAAGATTGGCGTCAATCGGGTTTTTGTCGTTTTTTTTAATTAAGTTTTAATTAAATGAAACATTCTTTATTTAAAAGGATATTTAAGTAATTTAATAATTATTTATTTTTAAATTTTTTTAATAGTGGTGTATATAGAAACATCCTAAAATAAATAGTGGTTAGAATAAGTGTTTTGAAAATTTAAGTGGCTAAAAAAAATTAACTTAAATTTTAATTACAAATATTAAAATTCAACATTATTAAGTACATAGTTGACTAAAATCCATAGTTTCTACAAAGAATTAACTATATGAAAATGTCTGGAAGCTATTGATTGACAAATGACAATAGAGGCTTCCTGGACAATCCGAGTGAATTTTTCTATTACCAAACGTAATTGCATTTTCCAATTTATTAGTATTAATGAATGACGTGTAATAATTTATAATATCATTGAAGGCACGTAATATTGATGAATGATCGAGAAATAGAAGATGTAAGACGATTAATAAGAAACGAGGTCCCATCTAAAATTGTGGGAGGGCTCTTCATATAATATAAGGGCATATGGCTATTGGAATCCGGCTTAAGGCATGGGCCAATAATCTTTGGAGTTAGGCCTCTCAACTTGTCCCTACGTCGTACGTCGTCGAATTCGAAGTTAGTACGGATATTAAAAGTGATAACGTAAGGCATGCCACGTGTTTTTTTTTTATTAAAAAATGTTCGCAATTCCGTATACAAATTTTCTTTCTTGACTTCTTTGATTGTGTCATCTTCATTTTGATAGTCGCAAAAATGAAATTAAATTATTGACATAATTATATATTAGAGAGATAGAGAGAGACCACAAAATGTTTGATTGATGTGATCATGTAGTAATGTATCTTATTATGTTTCGATTATAGTTTTTCATTTAACTTCAATTTTGTAAATTATAAAATATAATTAATTATCTTAAAAATCATAATCTATTGAGATACACGTACAGTACTTACAAGTTTTGACAAGATTTTTAAAACGTTTAAGGACCTACCAATCTAGTCACGTGTATTATAAATATGACGTCACACTCACACCAAAACGTGTTATTTTGCTAACATTCCCTTTCTATTGTCGCGTACAAATTTCACCGACATTTACAAATTTATTTCACAACCATCTTTAGGTGGCAAGTTCAAATCAATGTTCAATCATAAAAAAATTGGAATAGATTGGTGATATAACTGGATTTCATATTGGTGTCTAATTGCACAAACAATAAATTTATGTCGTGATTGAAAATTCTAAAATGCATGTTGAAATTGTAAATTGATATATACTTTTTGCATGCACTCTTTGTACTTGTAGCTCACTACAAATTATTACAATCGATATAATTCTTATTCTTAAAAAAAAAAAACGAAAGGCAAAAAAAAATCTTCAATTTGATACTATATATTAAACTTATATATTTTTTTCTCTTATCTATGACGCTGATATTTAATAATACTGTCATATAAAACACCAAAAATAATTTATTGGCACGTAAAATATAAAGTAGTTTTTTTCCCTACTGAAGTCATTAAATTGTTTATTTATGCAAACGTACATAATGTGATTGATTTAACATTATTAGTATGTTGGTGTCGAGTGACGTGACTGCAATAATTGATAAAAATTGTGGCTTGTTTTTCACTTGGACCTACAAAAATATCAATTTTAATTATCAACCCCAAACAAAGGCTGTCCATTAATTTTATCCCTTTTGAGTTTTGACTTTCGTTTTCCTTTACATTTCACTCGATTAATTCTGGATTAGTATTATTCTTTTTCTAGCTCTATCTTCCAAAATCTCATAAACAAATAATTCTCCATACTTCGTTTAAATATAAAAACTAATTAAAATAAAAATATTAATTTTTATATATTGATTTTTGTACCTAAATATAAGGACCGTCTCACGTGTCCGACGGACAAGAAACTAGTCCTCCTTTATCAAATTATCTAATATTCGTGTCATATTTTATTGGCAAAAGATATATTTTTACTATTGATTTTTTCATGTTTATAAAAAAAAAATCTATAATGTTAGTCTATCGATGTAAACGCATGCTAATGACACGTGGAACGGGAAAACAAAATACAGACACTCGTTTTAAAAAGTCCATTTAAATTAAAATTATCATATTTAAATACTTTTTTGGACAACTTATCATATTTAAATACCATCACGATACATCGTACAACTACACTAATTAAATAACAGCCTACGTTTTGTTAAAAAAATTAAAATTCACACACGGCATGAAACACCGCCAAACCTTAGCACTCTTTCACTCAAATTATTTATTCAATAAATAATCCTAACACGATTCCGAAAGATGCAAGTCTGGTATCAAATCATCCCACGGATCAAACGCTACTGTAAACTCTAAATTATAAAAATGTCATTGAATATAAGTATAACATTTTGATCTATCTAGTAAATTTCAACCTTCGAACAATTTAACACAATAACTCTTGTATTTCTGAAGTTTAAAGTTACAGTCATAAAAAATATTAATTATTTTGAATTTCAAACAACAATACTATAAGACAAAGATTTATATTAGACGATCAAATGATTCACAATCCATGAAACGAGTGAAATTAACCCAAATCCACCCACAAATCTGAAAACTCGCCAACCTACCAGGCGTGTGCGTTACTTGTGCCGTGTGGTACACACGTGCATGGGCAATTTTTATATATTTTCATTTATGTTTTAAGAAACTTTTATTTTTTCTCCATTATAGTTTATTATAATTTATATTTATTCTGAAAAAATTAATTATCGAGCGCAGTGTACGAGTCTACGCTTTAGCGTCAGATGAGTGCATCGCACGAGCTGTCGGATAAACAATTAAATTAATTCACTTTAATTTTAGATTTCACTAATTCAATTAACTAGTGTGGTGCACAAACATCATATAATTGAATTTTAGAATTCAATAATTCGATTTTAAGATATATGTATGTATATTTTCGAAGAAAAAACCAAAAAAAATGAAAGAAAATGAAAGCAGAAAAAAAAAAGGTGAGACTGTCTAATGGATAAGACAATCTCCCAGGAGAGTAGCTCATATTATAATACTCCTTCCGTCTTATTTGTACTCTCTTGTTCTATTTTTGGTTGTTAAAAAATTACACTCCATTTTTTAATTTATTTAATATGCATTAAATTTTCATTATTCTTTAATATGAAATATTCATTATTTTTAATACCCTTATTTGATATTCTTTAAAATTAATTATCCTTTTATCTTGAATCATTGAGTAAGGAGATAATAGGAAAAAATAATATAATTTTATGTTTATAAGTACATTAAATAATTGCCATTTAATTTATGAAAAATTGGAGTGAGACTATAATTATAGGAGGGCAGGTAGTATACAAAGTCGCTCACAAACGAAAGTGAAAAAAAAAAAAGTCCCAATAATGGCATATTTTAATACAAGCAGGCTTCACCGCGGGAATTGCGCGTATGTCTGTTGATGAAATTGCCATCTATTTCTAGTCTCTTCCACAAACCACACCTACCTCACAATCACACACCATTTTTACGGCTTTTTGCAACTATTTGTTTTTTTCCGCACGCATTTTTTCACCTCCAAAAACACGCACTCAACAAGCTTCATTGTAGGCGTAGCTGCTTTTCCAAATATTTGGAACTTCTCGACCCGGCCTCGTTCATGTCAATTTGTACGGTGAATCTTACCTTTTCCAATCTTTTCTTTCTTTCTTTCTTTCTTTCTTTTTCAGATTTTGATTGCTGTGTTGCCTATTTTGGGTAATCTGCCTGATTGTTGGGTAAAAAAATGGTTTCTTGTTGATTTTTAACTCCTTTGTGGTTGGGTGACTAGCTTGTGTTGCCTATATCAAGAATTAGTAAAGAAGTTTGGTTTTTTTGGGAGTTTCTTGAAATGGGATTGTAATAGTTTCTGGGGTTTGCAGGAAAGGAGGTTGGTGGAGGTTCCTGATTTGAATTGCTGAGAGTCTTATCACTCTGGACTACTTTTGTTATTACATATTTCGATTTTGTTGCTGTTTGGAAAGGTTGAAAGCTAGAAAAGCAAGCTTTGAAGCTTTGTTCATACGTTTTAGTGTTAGGTTATGGTTTTTATTGATCTGGGATCTGTCGTTGCTCCGGCAGCTTCCAGTTGATAACGGCTGATTCCGATGTGAAAATCGTGTTTTTGGGGGAATTTCAAATTTGTAGTAGAGGAGGGGAATCACGACGTTTTAGGCATTACTGGGATCAGTGAGAGTTTGGTTTTGATCTGAGAAATGGCTTCTCTTAATTGCTTTCGTCCTTCCAGGAAGAAGAAGGAGAAGAAGGTGATGAATTGTTTCTTGTTCAATGGATATGGTGTGTGTGTGCGTGTTGTCTGGTTTCATTGTTTGCGTTTATTGTTTATTGAACTGGTTGAATTTGGGCTGTAGGGAGGGAGAGAACATGTTAATCTATATGATAAAGAGAAGAATCTTAACACCCTGCACGTGAAGCTCGATCATCTGCAAGCATCTTCAGAAGCTACTGAGTTGAGATCGACATCTTTCAGCGTTGCTGTTCCATTCCGTATCCCAGGAAGTTCTAGGTGCAAGGTGAAGGTCATGAATCATGAGAGCCCAGTTGCAGGGGATCCTTACGAAGGTGAAGACGAGCACGACGAGGCTTCTAGGTTAGAGAGGGATTCCGAGTTCAATTTTCAAGCGCCTTCTGAAAATCCAAACCAAGTAAAAATTCAGGGTAGTAAGAGTTGCAGCTCTTTGGATATGAACGATGGTGAGTTTGATTTTCAAGCATGTTTTGGAAATCAAAACGAAGAGAAAGGCCGAGCTCTTCCGGAAGTGAATTCTTCGTGCTCCCTGAATATTTACGATGACATTGAAAACAGTAACACAGAAGTGATGTTTGAGATGAATGCAAGTGGTCATGTAAGTGATCCGGGGACAGGGAAAGCTCCATTTTGGGCTTCTCCAGAGCTGAAGCGATCCTGCTCTAATTTGGCTATGAGAAGTGTCTCTCTAGAGCTTGAGGATCCGTTGCTCGTTTCAAAGTGCAAATCCTACGAGGATATGCAGAGACTAGCTGAAATGCACGCAACAGAGGGAGGAGCAGCAAGCCCTACTTCTATTAGGACGCGCTGCAGTGCTGATAAGGTGATCTTGAAGAAACATTCTTCCAGCCAGATACTTCCTTCCGGGAGCCGGAAATTGTGGTGGAAATTGTTCCTATGGAGTCACAGGAACTTGCATAGAACAGCCAGTACAAAACCGCTTCTATCTGAAGCCGAGGCTGATCCTGTCAACCAGCAAGGTGGCTATTCTTCAGACATTGTAGAGCCTAAGCACACCACCGGCTCAAGGAAGCTGAGATCTCCGAGTTCATTAACAGAAGAATCGGGTGAAAGGGGCAAGCGCAGCAGCATGGATGATAGGAACTGGGATGGATTCTACGGATTTCAGAACCAGTGGTTTGCATTCCCCCCAGACTCGTCTCCTCTATGGAGAGTCGACGAGTGGGTGAAAGAGGCTTCATCACAACCTCCTTGTCAGGTGGACAAGGATGATCATCACTCCGAGGATGATATTGCCTTCCCGTCATCTCCTGATAACGGTGCATCACCACCTCGAGACTCTTCTCATTTCCCCCAACCTTCAGCTACAAACATGGTGGACGACGTTTCACACGCCAATACTGTCATCCGGTCACTGAATAGTAATTCGACCGTGGCTCATATCTCCGGCCTTGGACTTGGGGCTATTCCCTCTATTTCACTGTTTTCTAGCCTCCGATCCGTCAACTTGTCTGGAAATCTTATAGGTATGTTATATATAATATTACTTACTCCTCCAAGAAATTGAAGTTAGTCGAAATGCTAAATGATTTATTTTGTTACTCGATCTCCTATTGCAGTTCAAATAACTCCAGGCTCTCTCCCAAAGGGTCTCCATGTTCTTAACTTATCAAGGAACAAGATAAGCACTATCGAAGGTTTGAGGGAGTTGACTCGTCTGCGGGTGCTTGATCTCAGCTACAATCGGATTTCCAGAATTGGGCAAGGTAGGTCGTCTGCAAGTTCACATGGAGAGGTATACATATACATATATAGCTAACTTTCTTTGCGCGTTGACAGGGTTGTCGAACTGCACTCTAGTTAAAGAGCTCTATCTCGCGGGGAACAAGATAAGCATGGTTGAAGGGCTGCACAGACTGTTGAAGCTGACTGTGCTGGACTTGAGCTTCAACAAAATCACCACAGCAAAAGCATTTGGCCAGCTCGTAGCAAACTACAACTCCCTCATAGCACTCAATCTATTGGGCAATCCTATTCAGAGCAATATGAGTGATGACCTATTGCGGAAAACACTCTGCGGTCTGCTCCCAAAACTCGCGCTGCTCAACAAGCAGCCGATTAACCCACAGAAGGCGCGGGAGATACGTGCAGATGCCAATGCTAAAGCTGCACTCGGTAACAGTGGCTGGAATGCGCGAAGGAAAGTAGTGAGGAAGGTTGCCGCCCCGGGAGCTTCGTCTTCCCACAGCATTCGACGAAGCGCTGTTAGCACCAGTCAGAGAAACAAACACAGGGTGAGAAGCCATTCTCGCCATCATTCCACTTTAAAGGACAAAGCTTGAGTTTTTTTTAAGCTTTTTGGCCTTTTGATTTGTTTGCTTGGGTATATATGGAATCTCAAGCATTCAAGAATGATTTTTGTAATCTCTAATATGCTTCCAGTGTTCTGCTCTTTTTTTCTTTTCTGAGTGATTGATTTCTGGCCGCTTCTGTAAATTTGGCTTTTAAGCTATATATAGGCTTGGCGTTTTGCATCCATTTGAATTTCTTGGTGGTGCTAAATTCCATCTGTCCTTGTACACTTCATATTTTTTGAATTTGTGATTTAACCATCATCGCATGAATTTGAAATGTTGCACTCTAGAAAGCCATTGTTTCTGAAGTAAACTAAACCGATATATTATATATTTCATCAAGTGTAGCATCTTGTGAGAACGCACGTTTCTGGGGGGGTTTCAAAGATGCACTTGGGAGCCTTAACCTCAATCATGTTTTCCCATTGATGTAAAATAGAATACAATCTTACCAACCGGCTTGGAATATTTGATCACTACTTGGGCAAATTTCACGATTCTTTCATATACAAGGCAAATTTCGTCGCATCAAATCAACATAAAAAAGGCAATAAACTTACTCCTCCCTCTTGTCTGAATCTCAATTCAAAATCCATTTTCCCTCCATTCTTCAAAATCCATAAATCTCATTCTTGATCAATCCTGCAATCAAACTCCGATTCTTGCAAAATCCCATCACAACCTCTCATTCCCACAGACCATTATTGATCAACCCTACAATCCAACTCCTATCCATTTTCCCTCTATTCTTCAAAATAATCCAATCACACATCACACCCCAACCTCATTCCTGCAATCCAACTCTGATTCTTGCATATCCGCGTACTTGTAGAGCTTCTCGTTGAACACCACCTGCGGATCCTTGTGGACGAGCTCCCCATCCTCACCATAATCATCCTTGAGAAACACACACCAATTCATCTGCGTACCAGCCAGGTAAAAAGTCCTTGGCTGATTCAGAAGCATCTGATATGTATGCTTCGTGAGACTAAACTCATCCTTGAACTCCACAATGTTGTGTATATTCGCCCTCTTCTCCAAAGTCAAGCTCAACAACTCATGGACAATCCCCACCCTGTACTTCTCCGCCTCCAGCGTCCACACATCGAGCTTGCTCCCATCCGAGTAAGGCGAAACTAATGGCAATGTGTTCAACAAGTTCAACTTCCTCTCATCCTCCAATTCCAACTCCAACTTCCTACCATGTTTCACTGGAAATCTAAAAGCCTTCTTCACCTTCTCCTCATCACCCAAGAACTCCCTCTCCAACGCGCTCACCGCCAACGAATCGTCCCAGTTAACTAGTTCAAGAATCCTTTTACCATCATTCTCAACAATTACTCGAAAATAATCTGGATAATTAGCAATCCTATCCCTAAAATCCTCCGGAATCCCAAACAACAGCCTATTGTGATAAATTGTGCTCAACGGAATCCTCTTATTCACTGACATCATCAACAATTTCCTAACTACATCAACCCGTTGTCGCTCCGATTTGTCTGCAATATCCCTCTCTTCACGCAACAATTCGTCCATGAAATCGGTGAATCCGAACCACATTTTGTCGTCGGAGTGGCGGTAGGTTTGGAAAATGAGCGGGTGGCGGAGGATGGATTTGAGGACTTTCCGGCCGCGGGGAAACCCTAGCTGCTGGTGGAATTTTCCGGCGTCGTCGAGGCGGAGGACTTGCTCGGGCTGTTTGGAGAGGTATTCTTTGGTTTTCGTGAGGAATCGGAAATGGGCGTCTCTGAGCAGGATGTTTTCGAATTGGTGAATGAGATCTGGTTGGGTTTGAACTGGTTTGGTCCTAGGGCTTTCCTTTTTCTTGCGTTTTTTTCTGAATTTTTTGGGGGTTTTCGTTATGAGGAAGGAGGTGGAGAAGGCGGCGGAGGAGATAATGTGGTGGGGTTTGTACGGGATTAACGAGGTTTTGGAGAGGAGGCGGAGAAGGGCCATCACGGCGGTGATGGCGGGAGAGTGGCGGCGAAGCTAAAGGGGATTTTAGTGCAAGTCCGAAGTTCATAATATTTCAGGAGAGGGAATGATTACTGCTCCGACCCATTTTGACAGGCTTGTTTTTTTTTTGTATGTCCCCATATATATGCATGTTTCTATATATATATTTAATTAATTTATGAATATATATCCCTATTTAATATATTTATATTAAGTATTAATTTAATATTAAAGAATTAAACAGGGGCATATTAGGAAACTTTTTGATTAATTGTCTTTCCCAATACATTTTTTAATCCTCGCGAAAAACTCCAATCAGCCTATTAAAATGGACAGAGAGAGTATTATTTTATTTGGCATGCGCCGCCATAATTTATAATTATTGTATATTTTAAATATATGGTAAATAATTAATTAAAGATTTAATTATTGATTATTATGGTTTTATAATTATATTCCTGTAGTTCATTTTAGAAAATGATTAATTTGTACTCACCCTGTTTCATTTTGATTGATATTTTAATTTTTTTAGAATTAATAATTAAATTTATGAACTAATATACTCATCCATTATATACAACATAAAATCTTATTCATTTATGTTTTCCTAAAAATAAGATAACATTTTCTCTTTCCATATATTTTAGGATTTGGGATATGGTTAAAATTGGAGGAGAGAGTATGAAAATATTTAAAACAACAAATATTTTGACACAAAATAAAAAAAACTAAACCAACAATCAATCCTTTTATAAATTCAAATATTACATAAAAATCTCTACAAAATTGTACGTGGGTTATTAATAAACAATATATATAATATAATTCAAAATTGACTTCTTTCGACATAAGTCACAACAATTTATTAATTTTCTATTTCAATTATATTTAAAAATAAAAAATATTATAATATATAATATAGATTTCAGCAAGTTATTCTTAAGGGGACATAATTTCTTCCTCATTTAGGATTTTTATTTTATTTTATAGGGCAGACTTGGGTGAAACCGTCTCATACATGAGACGGTCAATACTCACATGCGGGAATCATTATTTATGGGTGAAGTATCATTAACTCACATGTGAGTATCATTATTTATACCCGCATGTGAGTATCATTATTTATGGGTGAAGTATCATTAACTCACATGTATCATTATTTATGGTGAAGTATCATTAACTCATATGTATTGATCCGTCTCATGTATGAGACCGTCTCATACAAGTTTTTGTCTTATTTTATTTTAAAATTTTGAATCACACAATAATCAAATTAATTAATAAAATTAAATATATTTTTTGAATTCATTTTTGTTGGCAGCAATGAAAGTTTGCATCTATTATTGGTTTCTGCCGCTGTTCTCCATTTTTTCATATATGTTATTGTTAATTGGGTAATATTTAGAGTCATTTAATTAGGTTGATATTATATTTACTAAATTAATTTATTCAATTTTCGATTGAGTAAATGTTTATTTTGATAAATATTTGAAGAGAAAACAAACGAATTTCTGAAATAAAGAAAAAATCATCATCATCATCATCATCATCATCATCATCATCATCATCATTATTATTATTATTATTATATGTCGGTAATGATATTTGGCGCAATTTGATATAGCTCAATAGTGTCAAATTTATAATATATACAAACAAAATTATATTAATTGACTACAAATTTAACATGTTCTACATGAAATTCATGTTGATCTCTCTCTTCATTAGTGTGTTCATTAATTATCTATGAACAGTTCTACGTAATATTATCTCCAAAATAATAACCAATTCGAAAATTTTAAGATATCTCCAAACTAAAGTTCAAATTGGAAATAAGGCAAGCAATTGCAAATTCAATCATTATATTTAAATAGTTAAAAATTAACATTAACTAATTAATATAAAGCAATGATACATTATATAATATATATATATATATATTCATTTTTAAAAATATATAGATATCTTGTTTGCATTACCATCAGTATGTTAAAATTAAATAATGCATTCTCAACTATAATTTATATACACTTTTTCTGTGTATATCAATTGTAATTATATCTTAGCATATATAAGTAAAATATGAAAATTAAATACATTATTTGATAATATATTATAGATATGATTTATTTAATACAATTGTGTATATAATTGTATATATGTATATTATTCTAAATTGAACGACCTTTTTAATCAGATTCATTGGTCAGGTTTTAAAACATTTATTTGAGTTTTATAGGAATTTTATTAACTTAGATCCTGAAAGATATGTTACTGTCGATCCAAAACATGAGAATTGAAAATTATCAATTTAAAACTTGAATTATTAAAACTATCAATTTTCAATTTTGATATAGTTTAGATTAATTAATATATGTATATATATATATGTATGTATGTATATAATTAAATAGCTCAGAGACCGAAAATTAGACAATTATCAATCCAATTTTGATACCTTTTATTTTAATTAATATTTTTTAATCAAATTTAATAGGTAATTAATTAGTTATGAAAATTTTCACTGAAATTTAAAATAAAAATTAAAAAATAAAAAATAAAAAATTTACCTAAAAAAATAAGTATTGCACTATTGTGGGTGCTTTTAATTTCAAATTTAAAAAAAAAGTGGAAAATCATATGACAAATTGCCTCAAGATTTCTTTTACGCATGCACCTTGTATGATGCATTTTTTTTATAATAATTCTTTTTTTGTCGATATTTTTATGTAATATGTGAATTTTTAAAAGATATAAGTAAATCATTTTCTAAAATGGACTATAAGGGCATAATTGAAAATTCATAATAATCAATAATCAAAATTTTAATTGATTACTTATCATATATTTGAAGCATACCATAATTATAAATTATAGCTGATCATACTATGGCAGGGTAACATTACCCATATAAAAAATCCTAACTAAATAAAAGTACAAGTAGAATATAATTGAAGTTTAATCAATTTAGCGTATGAAAGATAAATTAGTTATGCTGAACAAGACCTGAAAATGGTGAAAAAATTAAATGATGAACGAGACCTGTATGAAAAATTATCAATTTAATACTATAAAATATTCGAATAAATTTTACTTTTTAAAATGATTTTTATATTAATTTTCAATAATTTAATGGATGTGACTATTAGCACTCGAAAATATTATGTACATCCATTTTAAATAATTATGGACTTCAAAATAAGATATTCAAATCTTGTATACTTTGGTTCGTAGTTTTTCAGTTAATGGACACTAGTTTTTGTTATTGAAGTATTTTGGGTTAATTGCAAGAATTATCACAACGTTTAATCTATTTTGCAATTTTCACATAAGATTTAAACTTTTGTAATTAAATACTGCTATTTTAACACCGATCAAATTTTCAATAAAATTTATCATACATACCTGATTTTAAATCCACATATGCAGGTCACGTGTGCACCACCTGTAAATTAAATGACACATCATTTTCACTTAATTAATTAATTTTACTTCGCATCGTCATCTTCTTTGTCGAATCTCGTGCCATTGCCGCTGCAGACCCTCATCACCAAACTCTACTTTCTCTTCCCACCTTCTGGAAATCATACTCCCACCCCAAGATTTCCCCAAACTATCTTCGCTGCGTGGATTGTTTTTTGCAATATTAACACCAAAATTCAAAGCACGAGCAAACATCACAGATTTTTTGCAACATTAACACAACGTCACCATCCTCATCGGAGTAGTCGGTAGGGAAAAATCGACCCACCGCCGTGTTCGAGGAGGGCTCAGAACTCGTCTTCCAAGCGTAGCATCATCTGCTGCCCATGTTGCAGAATTCCTTCTAGGCGCCCGCCTAGGCATCGTCTAGGCGCTAGGCAGTGCCTGGCTGAGTCGAATAGGGCATAATCAGCCAATAATATGGTTATATATTATTAGTCGAGCTTTTTTTGTATTAGTTTACTTCAGCTCAGTTGGTAGAGCTATTTTTCTTAACTTTGGAGTAGGGCTGTAAACGAGCCGAATCGAGCCGAATACCTTCAAGCTCGAGTTCGGCTCGTTTAAGTTATACTCGGTTCGAGCTCGAGCTCGAGTTCGACTCGAGCTTCGAGTTTGAGTTCGAGTTCGGCTCGAATTAGAAAATTCGTAATCGAGTTAGATTCAACCTCGGCTCGAGTTCGGCTCGATAAGGATATGTTCAAATTCGATTAAAAAAACTCGATAAAAAGCTCGATTAAAGCTCAATAATAATAAAATTTGTGATCGAGTCCTTTTCTTTTCTTTTCTAGATTTTTTTTAATTATGTTTATTTTTATTTTATTTTCTTTAAACTAATTACTTAATTATGTAATTGTAGTCATGCTTATTACTCATTTAATTATTTTTCATTATTAATATAGGTGTATTCAAATTTTAATATATATTTACCTTAATTTGAATTAAAATTTCAAAAAAAATAAAAAATTCTAATATAATTTATAAATCATAATTTACTCATGTCTCATTTTATTTTTATTTTATCATCATTCATTTTCACTTTTTATTTAAAAATTGTATTCATTAGTTAATTAGTAATTTATCTCATTATCCATGATAGCTTTTTTTTTTCAAACTTCAATATACAAATATTTTACAATCATCTTAATTCAAATTCAAATTTCAAAGTGTTTTGTATTATGCAATTTATAAATTATAATTCAAATATATCTCATTTTCTTACTATTTTATCGATTATTCAGTTTTATTTTTATATAAATTGTAATTATATTAGTTGATTGATGATATAGTTCATTATTCTTGTTAGTTTATTATTTTTTACTACACATTCACACATGTTCCAACTGATAAGTAAATATTTATAATAATCTTAATTCGAACACAAATTTTAAAGTTTTTTATAATATGATTTATAAATCATAATTTATTTTTATTGTTATATCTCAATTTTCTTTTATTTTATTGGTATATAAATTAAATATTTCAATGAGGCACGCTAAAGTATACATAATATTTGTATATTATATAATAATTGAATAAATTGATATAATATATATTGTCGAATTAAATGAACTAAGTAATTATCAGACACTATTAATTGTTTGTTGATGAATAATTGTGATCAATATAATGATGTTTGTTTGATATCATAGGTTTAATCAAATTCATTTGTGTTTATTTCATTATCAAATCTCAATTCTTAATTATAACTATAAACTATAATTTTAATTACCTCATAATTAGATAGTTTTTTGTTAGACTTCTTCAAAATTCAAATATACTATTTTATATTAATATTTTAACTAAATAAATTTTAAATGGATATCTTAAAGTTGGATAATTAATATTTTATTTCATTATTTTTTTATCATATAAATCTATTTACATATTCCTATTTTTTGTTTAATAAAATAAGCTTAACTTAATGTTTGTAAATCTCATTAATTGATTCCGTTTTTTTATGATAATACTAATTCTTAGATTTCGTAGAGTTCATATAGTCTGTTATTATTAGTTGAATATATTTATCTGATAAATTGACAATATGATATTATATATGTTTATATAAATATAATATATAAATATTTTCATATATTTAAGTTTTGGAGAATTGTTATAAAAATGTTATTTGATTCAATTAACATAATTGTTAATAATTTGGTCGAGTGACTATAATAACAAATTGAAATACATTTGGCTAATGTTTGAATCATGTTGGGGGTGAAAATTTAAATTTTTTTAGCTTATTTGTCAAAGCTCGATTAGAATCTTGATTAAGCTCGATTAGAAGCTCGATTAAAAGCTCGATTAGAAGTTCGATTAAAAGCTCGCGAACTACTCGATAAAAGCTCGTTTATAGTCGAACTCGAGCTACTCGTGAGAAGCTCGCGAGTAGCTCGAGTTCGGCTCGAGAAAATTATCGAGCTCGAAAAAAAGCTCGAATTCGGCTCGTTTAATAAACGAACGAGTTTTGATCGAACTTTTTTCGAGCCGATACCCGAGTAGCTCACGAACAGTTTGGTTCATTTACAGCCCTACTTTGGAGGTCTCTAGATTGAGACCTGATGGAGGCGGATATTTTTTTGCATTTTTTCTCTCTTTGCTTGTAAAAAAAGCATGAAATTTGGACCTCTAAAAACTCAAACCAGCGACCTCTGAGTTAGTTCCAGAGTAGCCAACCATTGTACCATTATTCAATTTATGTTTATAATTGGTTTTTATATTATAAATAATATTATTTAATAATATATTATATAAAATAAAAACACCTAGTTTCTGTCTAGACGCCGACTAGGCCCCGTCTAGGCACTAGGCGCCCATTGACTGCTTGACTAGCGCCTAGCGAATTCTACAACCTTGTCTGCTGCAAGCCTACAAAAAATACTTGGCACGATCGAGGCAGGCGGAGAAGCGCTTGTGGTCAGACAAGGTAGGCCCGTCACGGATGGTGGCGATCAATTGGTTAACAAAATCGAGGAAGGATACGACATCCACTGAATTGGACCAAATCAACGCGTCGAGAGAGAGGTATTGGGAGAGTTGACGATTGAGGGAGTTGATGGTCTGCTCTCAGTATCGTTGTCGGTAGAGAGCTTCTCGCGCAGTCTGTCATCGTCGGCTGAGAACTTCTCATGCACTCGATGTCATCGACGGAGAGCGAGAGTCTGTCATCAATGTGGAGGGCTACTGCTATGAGCTTCTCTACACCGTCATCGGCCATTAGAGTTGAGCTTCGAAAAAAGGATGTCAAATTTGAGATTTAAAAGTGAACGACGTCGTTTTATCCTTTCTAAACATGATCTTTGTAGAGGTCTATTTTCATTAAAGCCCGGCAATAAAGCCCATGTTCGTTCAAGGGTATTAGGGCCTAGTAGACACGTACCGAAGTCCAGGGTTTAGAGATCGAATGAGTCAAGGCCGAAGAGGGGATAACAATTCGGGCGAGCTGGGGCAGAGTTCGAACAATAAGTCCAGGTCAAAAGGGAAGTTGGTAGACAAGTATGACCCAGTCAAAAACCCTTAAGGGGATAAGGGTCTATCCCTAAAAATAGCGGAGAATCTCTTGAAAGTCGGAAATGGGTTACGGCTTCACCCTATATAAATCGCATATGGGGTGAGAAAAAGGGGCAAGATATATCGAAACACTCAAGTAATCATCAACAAAACAAAGAATTATTCCGATCCTTTATACACTTAATTATTCCTAAATCAATCTCTTTCGACTTCATTCTTTGGCCTCACAAAATCTCGCCGGTCGCCAGAGCCCGAACCAAGTACGAAAATAATTATAGAAATTCACTCTCTATAATTTGGCGCCCACCGTGGGGCTCTGATTGACCAGATTGAAGATGACTATCGATGGCTGAAGCAGCACGACCCCGAACTCTCAAGACAATCGGAGGGAATCACCATCTGTAACTGTAACAGCCCAGTCCCGAGATAGGGGTTAATGAATGGGGATGAGGTGTTATTAAGGGATTAATGAAGTAAGACAGAAGATTAATAAGGAGGTTTTACAATCGAGATATGCTTTTGAGGAATAGATGATGCTACTCGGGTTCACTCTTATTAAAATGGGAGCATGCTCAAGTAGAATGAAACGGTTAATTAGACGGATACCATTAAGTATAGACCCATCCATAGGTCGAAACAATAATAGATATTAATGTGTATAAGCCCCTTTATAGGCGAAAGGAAATCATACTCGAGAAGTAGAAATAAAACTTAGTTTGCATCTTATACTCAAATAATCATGTCTGGGAAAATATTCATAGAGTCTTGATAATCATAATAGAACTTTAAACGGAATTAGAAAGAGTGTATCAGAGTAGCAGATCACATAGTGGGATTTCAAGGGAATATTAGATAATAGCAAAACAATCTTGGTAGCCAACCCACATCCTCAGCATCTCAACCTGAAAAATATTTGAAAAAGAGGGGGCATGAGCACTAATGTACTCAGTGGGTTTTAATGAAACACTTTAATAAACTTCAAGATATCCAATAATCAACTGATGGTATATGGAGAGCAAAACGCAAAAGCCCTCTCCATATCCGCAAAATCTTTTCTTTTCTTTTTGGGCCCATCCTGGCTCAAACCTGATGTCAACTGCACCCTTATGCATGTCATAGGATAGAAGAGAGGTTACCTCAACTATCCAAACGAGTTTGCGAGGGAATTAACCCAGCAGTGACTTCCTTAAAAGTTCTGAGCTCAAATCCCGCTTAAGCGAAAAGCTAAGTTTCTTCCTTTCTTAACCTTGCTAACAACACCAAACTTAGAACAACGTCTAAGGGCTAATCCTTTAATACTGCATGATCTTGGCCTATAAGGGATTTAACGCTACCCTAATAAGGCAAACCTTAATTCTTAATTATACGAGCTTAACAAGCATAAACATTCAATACCAGGAGATGAACGTAAATAAATACGAATCGTAACTAAAGGCAATTCTAAACATCTCATGCTAAGCATAAACAATACTTTAATATTTCTAGCATTTCTAAACATGCTCAAGAGCTCAATTAAAACATAATATCTTCATTTCCTTCCTTTAATACTGCATGATCTTGGCCTATAAGGGATTTAACACTACCCTAACAAGGCAAACCTTAATTCTTAATTATACGAGCTTAACAAGCATAAACATTCAATACTAGGAGATGAACGTAAATAAATACGAATCATAACTAAAGGCAATTCTAAACATCTCATGCTAAGCATAAACAATACTTTAATATTTCTAGCATTTCTAAACATGCTCGAGAGCTCAATTAAAACATAATATCTTCCTTTCCTTCCTTCCTTGCACAGAGATTAATCAGGCAGAGCAAAAATACTTTATTGGATATCTCATTTGCCCTAACATGCTTTTAGAGCTCATTAGCTCAAACTTTAGATGAGTATAGATTTACCCACCTTAATTACGGAACGGAAGATGAGGCAACGAGCTGGTGGTCTTTCTTAGTATTCCCTCGAGGCTCGATTCCTCCTACAAAAGTCGAATTATCGACTTAGCAGCCTCATTCGAAGATTTCTAATAACATGAAATCATATAACTCTCAACTAAAATACCCTTAGCTAGGACTTAACACGGATAACACAACTTTTTGACTTTATAAGGATCCGAGAAGGATTTATTTTATTTAAGGAACTTCTCGACTTGATTTCTAAATTTTTAGACAGAAAATAACTTGAATAGCTTATTCGAAATAAATCGAAAATAACTTGAATGCTTCACTAAAATTTAAACTTGAAAATAGCTTGAGAATAACATGATTTGAAAAGCTCGAAAAGCTCGGGAAGAGGGTATGAAAAATAGCCGGAAATGACGGAAAACAACACGGAGGAAGAGGGGGCGCCACGGCGCACATAGGCGCCGGCGGCAACCCCCGCCGCGGCGCATGGGTGCGCCGACGGGCTATGAGGGCTGAGGGGGGTGTGGCGCGGCGGCGCACCCCCCTCCCCGCGGGGCTCTCTCATTTTCTCTCTCTTCAGCTCAGTTCTGGCGATCTTCAACTGGGTTCTTCGTGTTTGTTGATTCTTTCGACGAACACAAAGAACACTTAACCCGAAATTTCTTAAAAACAACGTACTTGAAATTAACGTGCAACAACATGCTTCAACTTAAAAAGAATTTTGGCATTATAATGGCATAAACACGATAATCCTCCTTAATATTTAGAATAACAATGAAATCGTGAAATATGGATTGAACGGAATAAACGAGGCTAATCTCTAGAATAATAATAGCGGGAGTAAAATGAGAAATATAACGTAAACGTTATTAACTTGGAACTTTAATAAAAATCAAAATACAACTTAGACGGAAGGTAAACGAGCAATAGTAAAGAATGGAAGGTAAATGCGGAATTTAAAGACGGAAAAAAAATGTAGTCGAGACCGATGAACAAGAATGGACGGGGTTAGGTGCGTCGAAGGAATGTGGCTAGCTCGGTGTCTCGTTAAATCGCAACGGTGGCAGAGCCGCCTGCTACAACCCAATGGCGCCCCTAGCACATTCCCTCACCGCATCCCTTCCACGCCACACCGCTCGTCGTCTTGAAGAACACTCACGAAGAACGCTTTTTACTTCGATAGAACTTTCTCGGCTTTCAAAGCTTCTCACTCTCTCGATTTAGAAGTGAATGGGTGGTAAATGAGCAAATGAAAGGTAAAGGGATGGTCCCTTATTTATAGGAGAAGCTTTGGCTTCCCTTAGTAGCCATTGCAGTGCGGAAGTACTGCGAAAGTTACCCCGAATTCGGTTAAAAGCTGCTTTATTCGATGTCGAGGTCCAAATGGCCTCAGACATGAAATCTAAAAATACCGGGAGGCTCGTTGGCTCGAATACTAGTGAACCAACTTGATTTGTGAAGAAGATGGGGTCATCAGAAGAAACACGAGCAAAGATTCCCTTTTTGGAATTACTTTTTACTATTCACTCAGACTGACAGATTTTGCTCCCGAGCGTTCGATTGACTTCAGAATGGAAATCCGTAAACGCCAACGGAATCCTTGAGTCATTTCCTATAAGAGGGGCCTGATAGAACTAGACTCAGATTAACGAGGAGGATTTCGCAAATTTCTCAAAATACGAACGCACGCAAAAGTTACTATTCATTCTCCTTTTAAATACGCTTTTCAACACTGGGAACTCAAATGACTTCAGAATTAAAATCCGAAAACACCGGCATACTCCTTGAGTTAAAACCTTTCTCACGAGACCACGAATGGCCATAAAAGAATTAAGATCATATTTTCCAAAAAGACGATTTTCACGAAAACTGACTCCTAAAGTCGTGACTGACATCCAACCTTAATTAACTTATTAAATTTCTTCCTTAACTAATTAATTAACATTAATCAATCCTCTAAATCTTATCCGAAAAATTTGGGGTGTTACAGTAACCCCTCCCGCAGGAGGAAACGGGGACATTGCTCAAGTGCTGCGAGCGATCTAGCAACAACTCGACTCCACCGTTGTGGAGCTCGCGGCTATTTGAACGGAAAATTCAGTCCTTAAAGCTCGGATGGAAATGTTCAGTCCACCGAATCAATTTCCTAACGGACTTCATCGACAACCCCCACGAACTTGAAAAACCAGTCAGCTACGCGAACAGGTACTTTTAAATTCCGTTAACGAAACTGCTAACCAAAACATTACAGGAACTAGCGAAGGACAACAAAATAAAGAAAATGCTGGCGATCCGTATCTCAGACCTTCCCCGGGTTCGAATACATCGAGAACCAGCCTGAAATCGAGATCGAGAGCAAACTGAAGCAGTTGGAAGAAATGCTCACACGAATCTCCGGGGTTCCCGTCCCCATCCGTAAGACGGCCCCGACAAGCTTCGCGAATTCTCCTTTTACAGAAGAAATCAACCTCGTAGAGATGCCACCGAAGTTCACCTTTCCATCCATGAAACTGTTCGATGGCACTGCCGATCCCGACGACCATATAGCACAATACAAGCAGAGGATGTTTACCACTTCGATCCCGCGACAAAGTAGAGAGGTTGGAATGTGTAAGGGGTTTGGAAGCAGCCTATCCGGACTGGCACTCCAATGGTTTACAATTTTGCTGAACTCGTCGATCTCCACCTTCGTTCAGCTCAACGACCTGTTCGTCGAGCAGTTCGCTAGTAGCTGAAAGATCGAGAAACATGCCGACGACCTCTACACAGTGATCCAGAGACCAGAGGAAACCCTACGAAGCTTCATAAGACGATTTAACAAAGAAAAAGTGTCGATCCCGGGATGCAATATCGACACCACCGTATCAGCCTTCAGGAAGGGTTTAAAGGGGGATCAGATCTCTACAAATAATTAACCAAATATCCATGCAAAACAATGGAAGATGTCCTCGCCAAAGCATGGGCATAGATCAAATGAGAAGAAGATGAAGCAAACTCATCCAAGTTTAAACCTCGAAATGATCCACTCCGCAAGGAGCACAGGTCTCACATCAGAAATGAGAGGTATCAAGCAGATCCATATCCTGGTAACCCCAGATTCGATCCCAGAGATAGGAGAATACCCGAACGCCCAGACAGAAGGCTACCGAGTATAATCTTTGCATAACACTTTCAGAAGCCGTGAACGCGATAAAAGGGCTAGGGCAAAACGTCAAGTGGCCCCCAAAGATGAGAACACCTGATAATAAGCGAGACAGGAACAAATTCTGCGACTTCCACAATGATCATGGGCATAGGACAGACAACTGCATCGCACTTAGACTTGAAGTGATCGAGCTTCTCAAAAGAGGCCACTTGACTGATCTCCTGACCTCAAAAGGAAAAGAAAATTAGAATAGAAGAGATAATCGTATGGAAACTCAGCCCATCAAACCCCCGAGAATCGATCGAACTCTAAATTGCATAACCAGAGGTTCGAAGATCAGTGGCGTCTCCCAGTCATCGGCAAAGAGGCATTGTCGATCCCTCAAATATACAGGAAACATACCCAAAGAAGCTGCACCTGATGATCTGACAACTCTCAGCTTCTCCAGTAGTGAAGTATCTGAACTCTCACACCCACACCACAATGCACTAGTCATTTTCTTTTTAATATCGAACTGTTTAATCAAACGAACTCTCATCGACAACGGGAGTTCCTCTAACGTGATCTTCCTTAGTACGTTGAAAGAAATGCAGGTAAAAGAAACAGACATTGTAAATAAGTCAACAACATTGATCGGCTTCAGCGGAGAACACAAAACGACCTTAGGAGAAATCATGCTCCCCACTTATATCGAGGGGCTTAACCTTCTCACCAAATTTCAAGTAATAGACGCACCTTCAGCATACAACGTGATTATGGGACGATCCTGAATCCATGAGCTCCGAGCGGTACCTTCAACATACCACCAAATCATGAAATTCCCTACTCCTTGGGGAGTTCGATCAGTACAGGGAGAACAGGTCTCGTCCAGAGAATGCTATGTCACTATTTTCAAATACAAAGTACTCATCGAGGTCAATCAGATAGAGATCGGATCAACCTCTGCGAGCATAGAAGACCAAAATTACGAAGAACTAAAAATTGAAGACCTTGATGAAGTACAGATTCATCCCGAACTTTCAGATCATATGGTATCAATCGGGTCCAGATTAGCCTCGGACATCAGGGAACAATTGATCGCATTCCTCAAAGAGCATCATGACTGCTTTGCATGGTCGTTAGAGGATATGACAGGTATCGACCCTTTTATTATAACTCACAAATTACAGGTAGACCCGGAAAAGACTCCCATCAAGCAAAAAATACTTAAGTTTGCCCCGGAAAGAAACAAAATCGTGGATGAGGAAGTAGGCAAACTATTAAAGAACGGACATATCCGTGAGGTTCATTATCCAGAATGGTTAGCAAACGTCGTGGTGGTAAAAAAGAAGAATGGAAATAAGCAGTTATGCATAGACTTCACCGACCTCAATCAGGCGTGCCCTAAAGATTTTTCCCCCTCCCACATATAGACGCCTTAGTCGATGCAACGGCAGGTCACGAGCTGATGAGCTTCATGGACGCTTTCTCGGGATACAATCAAATCCTAATGCACCACGAAGACCAAGAAAAAACAGCGTTCATCACACATCGATGTATGTTATGTTATAAAGTTATGCCTTTCAGACTAAAAAATACAGGTGCAACGTATCAAAGGCTGGTAAATCGAATGTTTGAAGAGCTCATCGGAATAACAATGGAAGTTTATATCGACGACATGCTAGTCAAATCAGTACGAGCTCAGGACCACGTCATGCACCTATGACGAACCTTCGAAGTCCTACGATGATACAACATGAAGTTAAACTCCGCTAAATGCGGTTTTGGAGTAACGTCGGGGAAATTCCTGGGGTACCTGATAACGAAAAGATGAATCGAAGCCGACCCAAGCCAAATCAGAGCAGTTCGGATTATCCAGCACCCCAAAACCCCTAAAGACGTCCAAAAACTGACCGGTCGATTAGCAGCTCTTAGCTGCTTCATATCTAAATACTCAGAAAGAAGCCGGGCATTTTTTCAGACTCTACAAAAGAACAAAGATTTCGAATGGACTCCCGAATGCGCCAAGGCCCTCGAAGACCTTAAGGAAAACCTCGCAAGTCTACCTCTTCTATCCAAGCCAATCAACGGAGAGGTACTCCTTGTTTATTTATTTGTTTCTATTAACTCTGTCAGTGCAGTCCTTGTTAGAGAAGATGAAGAAAGACAACACCCCGTATACTATGCTAGCCGCTCGTTGCTAGACGCTGAGACTAGATATCCGCAGCTCGAAAAGCTTGCCTTAGCACTTGTCATGGCTTCCAGAAAAATGAAACCATATTTCCAAAGCCATTCAATAAAAGTGGTCACAGAGTTCCCCTTAAGAGCCGTGTTAAGAAAGCCAGACCTCGCGGGAAGATTATCACAATGGGCTATCGAACTCGGGGAGTACGACATAGACTTCGTTCCACGAACATCAATTAAATCACAAGTCCTGTCAGATTTCATTGTAGATTTTTCCCACGAGGCCAAACCGGAAGGAAAAATGCTGATGAATGTCGAAGGCAACGATTCAAAGTACTGGACCCTCCAAGTTGATGGATCCAACACTTCGAAGGGGAGTGGAATGGGCTTAGTACTGATCAATCCAGAAGGAATAATCACAGAAAGATCTATCCGATGCGGGTTCAAAACCACCAACAACGAAGCAGAATACGAGGCCCTCATAGCAGGATTAAATTTGGCAGCTGACGTAGGAGCCAAAAGAATTCGAGTCATGAGTGATTCGCAATTGATAATAAATATGTTTGAAGGAGAATTTCAAGCAAAGGACTCAAGGATGGTATCATACCTCGCGGTCGCAAAAAAAGCGGCGGCCAAGTTCGAAAAAATCGAATCCCAACACATCACTAGAGAAGAAAACCGCCACGCCGACGCATTAGCGAATTTGGGATCAGCCATACAAACTAACCAGGACAAAAACATCCAGGTCCTATACGCCAAATAGCCCGCTGTGTGGAAGGGTGACAACCCTGAAGTTTTTCCCGTCGACATCGAGGTAAACTGGATGACCCCCTTATGTAGATTCCTAACAGAAAATGAACTCTACGAAGAGCCCATCGAAGCAAGACGAATACAGGCAAAAGCTCCAAAATTCGCCATGATTTCGGAATCCTTGTACAAAAAGTCCTTCTCAGGACCATATTTGAAATGTGTAAGCCCGACCCAAGCAAAGTATATCCTAACCGAGCTCCACGACGGTGAATGCGGAAATCATTCAAGACATAGAAGCCTGGCTAATCGAGCATTAACGGCCGGCTTTTACTGGCCAACTATGAGGGAAGACGCAAAAAATTATGCCAAAAAATGTGACAAATGTCAGAGGTTTGCCCAGATGAATCATATGCCAACAGAACCTCTACATACCGCATCCATACCTTGGCCATATATGAAGTGGGGAATAGACATCATGGGACCACTACCAAAGAGATCGAAGCAGAAGTGCTTTATCTTGGTCGTGACAGACTACTTCACCAAATGGGCCGAGGCAGAGGCCTTCGCACGAATAAGAGATACCGAGGTATGAAATTTTTTGTGGAAATTCGTTATTTGCAGGTTCGGAGTCCCTAAAGAAATAGTCACCGACAACGGCTCCCAATTTATAAGTTCAAAATTCCAAGACTTCTGTCGCCATTGGAACGTCAAGCTCTCTTTCTCCACACCAAGACATCCAGCCTCGAACGGTTAAGCCGAAGCAACCAACAAAACAATCCTGAACACTTTGAAGAAAAGACTCCCTGAACACAAAGGACAATGGGTTGAACAGCTCCCAGGAGTCCTCTGGTCTTATCGAACCACCGCCCGGACCGCTATGGGAGAGACCCCTTACGCTCTCACTTATGGTTCGGAAGCAGTCCTCTCAGCAGAAGCAGAGATAAGATCGACAAGAACTGAATGGTCGGATAAAACCAACGACTCCGAGCTCGAGGCCAACCTCAACACCATAGACGAACTTTGAGATAAAGCCGCAATAAAAATATCCTCTTACCAACAGAAAATAAGAAGACACTTTGATAAGAACACAAGGCTAAGAACATTCAAAACAGGAGATTGGGTACTAAGGAAAGTATTCCAGAACACAAAGGAAATCGGAGCTGGGAAACTAGCCCCGAACTGGGAAGGCCCCTATGAGATTGAGAAAGTCATAGGGAACGAAGCTTACAAACTCCGATTGAGAGAAAGGTGTTCGATAGCCAACGGCTGGAACGCCATCCACTTAAAACAAAACCCGAAGCCCAGGAGTTTCGACCCTCGCTTTCCAGCAAGATCGAGAGAAAAAATCGATCTCGAAGCCAAAAAAGAGTATCGTATTTCTCCTTTCTTGCTTATTCCTTTTTTAATTTTTAAGTATTTTATTGATTGTTTACTGACTTGAGCGTCAGAGTAACTAACAGAACCCGAAGTCCAAGGGCCCCTACTCCCGTCTTCCAGCAGAGTTGAGAGAAAAAGCTCAGTAAACTTGACTCTATTTTGCAATAAGTTCGGAAAAGCACTCACGCCTCATGTTTGTTCATTTTTCTTTAACTAAGCTCAGAAGGAGTCCTCAGAAGACGGACAAAATTATGATTAACTCTACCATTTATCACTACGAACACAATAATAATGAAGACAAGGGATATAAACAAACCATCCATAGCAAATTCTCACAAAAAATATAGTATCAATTTTTATTTAAGACTTGTCCACAGAAATTATAAAGCAAAAGAAAAAGAATTCACGGTTGATCTTCCGTACTCTTCTTGACCTCCAAAGCAACCATCTTCATAGCATCCTCTCCATCCTTGGCCCCCTTCTCCTCTCCGGCCCCGTCCGTAGAGCTCCTGATCACCTCTGTCTCCGTCTCATCGTCAACATCAAGGAATGAGAGGTCGAGTTCAGGCATTCTCTCCTTGATTGCCTCGACCACTGCAGAGCCGCCCTCCTGATAAAAGAGTTCTTTGAAAGGCTCGAACTCTACAGAATCGACCAGTGAGGCAAAGTCCAGAGTCGCGTGGCGGGCCTCAAGCTCTTTTATCCTCGCTTCAGCAGCAGCCAGCCTTGACTCCAGAGAGGCCTTCGATAACTCCAGTCGGGCTTGGTGATCCAGAGCCCGGTCAAGTTGCACCTGAGCCCTGGCGGCCAAAGCACGAGCCGAGTCTCTCTCTACGAGCAAGGCCGATTTCTCCGCAGCAAAGTCACGCCTCTCCTCAGCGATCCTTTCTTGCTCCTCAGAGAGCTCCATCAACCTCTTCTCGAGGCCCTCAGCATGCTCCGAGACCCAACTCCAGAGCTGGTATTGACAGAAAAGGGCCTGTAACATAACGGACCAGTTTAAGTTAAGCACTCATTTAAACACGAGTATAAAACACATAAAGAAAATATGAATAAGGAGAGATAAGCAAACCTTCGACAGCATTTGGAAGGCGAGTCGAGCCTGCTCTTCCAGGCCATCTCTCTCGAACTCCAAAGGAGAGCAGCCGTCAGCAATGGCGGATTGGACGTTGAGGAGGAAAGGCCTTAGGGGCACCTTAAGGCTGCTCGACCCCTTCGAAGCCTTCTTACGAGCCAAGGCATCGACATCGATCACGGGCTGGGGCATAATAGAAGGAGTGGAAGCCTCGAGGCCAGTCTGGTCTTTCTATTTCTT
This sequence comes from Perilla frutescens, assembly GCA_026008535.1. Lineage (NCBI taxonomy): Eukaryota > Viridiplantae > Streptophyta > Magnoliopsida > Lamiales > Lamiaceae > Perilla > Perilla frutescens. Next base: position 52,573,378 of record BRKX01000009.1, on the reverse strand, counting down.
CAAGGGAGGAGAGGCTGAAGGCGTGGCCCCGGCAAGTCTTTTGACGTCGGACGACGAGGGGCTCAACACCTTAGCTGTTGCTAAGGCCTTCACCTTGTCGTCAGAGCGATGAATCTTTAACTTCCCCATGTCGAATAGGGTTCGGCCTCGGCGAACAGCTTCGAACTGACGATCTTCCTCAAAAAGGGAGAAGGCGACCTCGATTCGCTCGGCCTCAGTGCCGGTTGCGTCTCTTCGCTTATGGAAGCCTGCAGAAAGACACAGAGCATGAAGTCAAGGATAGTTATGATATAAATATAAAAAAAAGAGACAGGCTTCGAAGACCCACGGGCTTCGGCATACGACGCTGGCAAGATCCTATCGATCGAAGTTTCCGCTGGAACAAAGACGAACTTCGACTTCCAATCCCCCGATGAAGAAGGAAGGGTGTTTATTAGAGGGGCTCGTTCCCCGACCCACTTAGTAAAATAATAGAAACCCTTCTGACTGGGGGTGGCTATTATTCTGTATGAGGAGTGCCACTCCCCGACGCTGGGTTCGGGAAACCCTAGGTTTTCTCAGAGATAATACATGCCCAGCATATGATACCACCCTATTGGTGATATTTGGGCAGGAGCAATTCCATAAAAATGTGAGATCTTAGTGAAAAAGCAATAAAGCCAGGAGGGGGTCTGTTGGCTCTATCCGAAGGCCTAGGGACATGGATCTCTACCCCCGACCCCGAGTATTCTGGAGAAGTTATTTTCTTAATTAAGTCATCTCCTACTTGTGGAGCGACCTCGGCGGCTTTGAAATCTTCATTCGAAGAGAAAAATCCCGCAGCTTCGGGTTTCCGCTTCTTCGATTTGTCCACATGTTTTTTGGTGGCCACCTTCGAAGCCTTGAGGCGACTCACCACCGACCCTCCTCCGACACAGGGAATAATGGCAGACCTCTCCCCAGTTGGCTTGGTCGGAGGGATAAAGACTTATGTTGATTCAGAGACAGAGGCGGAGGATTACTCCAACTCTGCCGTCCTGGCACCGCCACCCCAGCTCCGGGTCCTTTCATCGGAATCACCGCTACCCGACATGCTTATGGTAAGAAAACCCTAGAACGAATGTGGATCTATAGGCGATTACGGAACCCTACTCAGAAACCAGGAATCTACGCCTAAAAACTCCGATAAGTCTACCCTTTGTTCAAACCCTATCTTCTCAAACTCGTCGGTGATAAAATTTATCAATCAACAACCAAAAACTCAAAAAACTCCCACCAAATTTATACATGCAAAATCCACAAGAAAATCAAGCCTAAAATCTCATATCGCCTCAACTATTAAAATAAAACTTCAAAACACCAACCCAAGAATCCTCAAGAAAATTGGAAAGGGAAATGAGGGATAACCTGGAAAATCGAAACCCTGTTAAGCGCGGAGAAACTCAAATTCTGGGAAGAATGGTGGCGCGCGGGGATTCAGAGAGGAATTCGAGCAAAAATCTTCGGTATAGATTTGTAACTGTGCGTGTTTTGAATGAAAGTAAGGAGGAAAGTGTTAGACGAAAATTGATTTTAAACCCGCTAAGGATCGAAACTGGATCTAAGCCGTGTATCTCGCAAAATGGACGGCTAAGAATTATAGAGAAGATGGAAAGTCGGCAAGTGGAGTTAAAAAGACTACTTTACCCTCAGACTCGTCTTCTAGTCCGAAAACCCTTTTTAGCTCCCCAGCACCTTCATTCAGGTCTGGAGCCTTACGAGGTCTGCTTTCACGACCCCTTTTTTAGCTCTCCAGGACCTTCATTCAGGTCTGGAACCTTACGAGGTCTGCTTTCAAGACCCTTTTCGATCTCATAATCATTTGTTAATAAACTTGGGGGTTTGTAATCATCCAAAATTATGATCGTCTCTCTGCGTTGCGACGACATTCATTACATGATCCTCAATCCTCGAGCCTCAGGTAATGAGGAACTAATTGTAGTGGTCTATTTTCGTTAAAGCCCAGCAATAAGGCCCATATTCGTTCAAGGGTCTTAGGGCCTAGTAGACACGTACCGAAGTCCAGGGTTTAGAGATCGAAGGAGTCAAGGCCGAAGAGGCGATAACAATTCGGGCGAGCTGGGGCAGAGTTCGAACAATAAGTCCAGGTCAAAAGGGACGTTGGTAGATAAGTATGACCCAGTCAAAAACCCTTAAGGGGATAAGAGTTTATCCCCAAAAATAGCAGAGAATCCCTTGAAAGTCGGAAAGGGGTTACGGCTTCACCCTATATAAATCGCAAAGGGGGTGAGAAAAAGGGGCAAGATATATCGAAACACTCAAGTAATCATCAACAAAACAAAGAATTATTCCGATCCTTTATACACTTAATTATTCCTAAATCGATCTCTTTCGACTTCATTCTTTGGCCTCACAAAATCTCGTCAGTCGCCAGAGCCCGAACTAAGTACGAAAATAATTGTAGAAATTCACTCTCTACAATCTTAAACAACGCCGTTTAAGTACACCGGAAATAGTGTACATGTGGATTTTAAACCGGACACATCAGACAATTTCACCGAAAAATAATTGGAGATATTAAAATTGCAAAAAATGTAAAGGTTGTGTGTTTAATTGCAAATGTTGAAACGTCACGTGAAAATTGCAAAATGGGTTAAACATTGTGTTAATTCCTGTAATTAACCCAACTATTTTTCCGAAGTTCCAAAGAGAGAGGGAGTGAGTGTTGTTTTCCTCAAGAATTATTATTTTCACAATGCCACATGAGAAAATTGCGTCAAATTTCAACTGCTGCTTAAACCTGATAAAAATCAAAATCTTCATACTCGAGGAATATTACATGTAATATGAAAATTAAGAAACATGCAGTAAATGCAGAAGCAGAGAAGATAAAAAAGAATTTCTATACACAAGCAAATCGCATTTGCTTATTGTATATTTGTATAAAAACATCACAGTTCACTATATATAAAATATATATGTGTGTGTATGAATTGAATGTCCCCAGAAAGAGACTTATCAAAGGAACACTAGTAAATAGTCCCATATCTCTTACACTTTGCCCTTTGTTCCATCTCTAGCTACACGGTCTTATGTCTGCCTTGCGGCTCCATAAGAGTTGCGGGTTGTCAAAAAACAGCGCGTTTATGCAGTTTCTGCTCCCACCTACCGTCTTTCTGTTCAAAACTAACTTCCTTTCCACAGTTTCTGTGGAACTTTAAGAGAAGGTAGATGCAGCAAAGAAAATGAATGTGAATATTATCGTCTATTATATTTATATGTGGATACCCGACATTTTTCCAGAATCAGCTTGCTTGTCTTTTGAGGAAAGGTTTCTGGCAGATTAGGAGTCTCTCGTTGCTGTTGCTCTCAATCTCCACGACTCGTGCATCCCATTTCAGATGTGTTGTCAGAGATCTTGCAAACTCAATTAGAGGAGTGGTGTCCCTCAGAATCAACCATCCCTGCATTTCCATGTTGATCAGCAAAACCAAAGATTAATCAACGAAAGATTCATAATATTCTCATCTGCTTTTAGTACATGTCGTTAGGGACTATGTTAGCTGGTAATGATTTTTTTAACAATTTCATTCAGTATTATAGCTACGGATCTGGATTTGAAGAGGACGGAGCTTTGGATAAGAACCATAGATCAAATCATTGGCTTTATCATGGAGAAGTTACGTGTGTTGTATGCATTGAATTAGATAGAGATACGAAATCGGACACAATTCTACGATCTAAACAGTCCCATATTAGATTGAAACCTTATCTCATATAAAGTTTTGAGTATTTCAAAATGCTGAACTTTAGTATGATGCTGAAAATTGTTGTAAAGTTCTTGATTATCCTATTTCATATGCAACATTTGGAACTTAGAGTCATGATAATACCTCTGGACGAAGTAAGCGATCTATCTCAGTGAACATATCTATCATGTGGCATCTTGGCTGCTCAGAAAATTCAAGAGAGAGAAGTCCTTCAGCGTGAACCAGATCGTACGTCCTTGGATATGTTGGAAATGGCTCACACCTGCCAAAAGAATTTAGATTGCAAGTACATTAGAGACGAATTTGAAAGAAAGATGTGGATGAAAAAAGATGCTTGGGACTGCGTTCTTCTCATTCTTATCAAATTGCATATATAACAAAACTTAATTTAGGAATTTAGAAAACCATAAACAATCCTCAATTTTGACAGTTGTGAGATAGGATCGTCAAGATACACAAGCTGATATCCACATCCGACTTGTAGCATAAGATGAAGCAACCTTTAGAATCACATTTATTATTTTTTGCAGGCATACAATTATGCAAGCAGAGTTTCAGGAGTTAGCAATTAATAAATCTTATTCTCGGCTCGGATTTCTAAAGGCTGTAAAATATCAAATATCAAAATTATAAAGCACAATGTCTCAATAGAAAAATCAAACTGTGTGTAATATGTAGTGGAAGGTAAAAATTACCAGTCATGCAGTATGCCGATAAATCCACGGTCAACTATTAAAGGGAGACTGTTACGTCCACTTGTAGGGACAACATTCATAACCCACACAGATTTCTTAGTCTCTAATAAGGCGGCATTGAAACCTCCAAAATGTGCATTCATGTCCAGCACATTTCTCAGCATGTTATAAGGTGGAGAAGGGTCTTCATCGCCAGGCCTCTTTGGATGATCTGAAAATATGAGGGGTGAAAGCAAAGACCAATAATCTTGGGCGGCAGATTTCCAGTTTATAGCATCCTCTGCAAACTCTTCTGTGCCATAGCCTAACATGAAGATAAAATCAGTCAAGCGATGCTAAACAAAAGGTAACATGAGGCCTATCCAGCCCCAAGATCAGTATCATTAGGTCACATCCTAACAAGCTGCTCTAATCAGCTAACTTATAAAATTAGCAAGTAATGTTAAGGTTACCATAAATTGCAAGTTCAGCTGAGGTCAATTTTGCCTGTGAAGGCCAGTTTCTCCTTTCTTCAATAGGAACCCAACGGCGCCTTTGAATGCCTCCAATGCATGCTGGAAGGGGTCGATAATATGGTGTCTCCACATCATGGCCCTTACTACACAGAGAAGGGGAACCGGTTTTCCTGGAAATGCAAGCAAACATTTCCGTATGAGGATGATGCATCACTTATTACAATGCAATAAATCTTCATAAAATAGTATTTCGTTGAGTTGTGGAAAATATGCTTATAAACTTGCTTGAAAGATCAACATGGCCATTATAGGCATCCAGTGTTTTTGTATATGTCCTTCATTTATTTTATGAGCATTGCTGATATTGCAGAAAGTCCTCAACAGTTTTTTGAAATGGAACATATGTAATGCAAAATGCTCTGATACGTGCATGTCTTTAAAAGGTCCATTCATCAGGGTTTTGCTATCACAAATAGGGATATGTACCGATCGTAGCCTTACCTTCTAGAATAACAAATCTTCTTACTAGTCTTCTTCCATACAACAGTTTGGTCTTGCTGCGGGAGCATATCCCAGCAGAGGTTCTCAGCGGACAAGCGCACTGTATCCCATTTTTTCAGGTTAGCTTTATTGCGTAGGGAACGCTGAGAATTTATAAGGGGATCAGTCCACACAAAATATCCACCGGGCCTCAACAACCGATCAACTTCAACCAGATATATGCCATCTGCATCACATAAGAAAATTACTTAAATTGTTTGAAATTTTATTATGAATGATAGTACATTCCTCTATAGCCTCCCAAACACAACACAAAAGCATCAAGTTTGCAATTAGGAATAGTTAGAGACTGAAGCAGAACCTATCTCAATCTCATTACAACTACATTAGTCTGCTATATAAGTTCAGCTAAGACTCAGAAGACCTAGAATCATCTTTTAAAGTTTCAGAATCGATACTTTATGTTTTATGGTAGAGGCTCTTGGAAGGAGAATATAAGTTTTCAAGAGAACTGGTGGATCTTTAGACTTTAGGGCGTGAACATTATTTGAGCAGAAATTGCCGCATCTGAAGAGATATTCTAGTAAATAAAATATATATAAAGAGATTCTTTATTTGGGATCGAACTCAGCAACCATAATGTATAGAACACACACCTAGGTAGGGATTTCAACCTAAAACACATACTTTTAACAAATATTGATCGAAGTTTGTCTGTGATGGTATTAGAATATGAAAAAAGAATAAAATGCATCTAAAGGGTGAAATATTTGTTACATCTAGGGGGAGGAAACCTGGATATATGATTGGCAGCACTATAAGGAAATAATACCTGCTCAGAACATACAAACACAAAAAATCGTGTGCATATCAGTCATCAGAATATAGGGCACTGAGGGCAGCACTGGTGTCATTCTAAAATATTTTGTTCAAAAGTTGGCATCCATGCTAGTTAGTCAATTTTATTCATGCATAACCGTGAAGGCCAAAGAACTACTCCTCACTACACAGTATCCCCTGTAACTGAAATGGTAAGTTATATAAGATATATGATGTATCTCTCTACTTTGTCTTGATAGCAATTCCATTCTGTCTACAGATTTGACTGCAAAGAATCATTTTTCATGACATTATTTCATGTGAGAAATAACGAGATAGTAATGATTGAAGAAAGTATGCTCTCAAATATATTTCCCTGTCTAATCTGAAATCAATCTTTTCTCTATGTGGTATTCAAGTAACTTCTTGAGACCACTGAAAGATATAGACGTGTAAGAGAAGGAAACAAAAGAGAAAACAATAACTGTAACAGAATCAAGAGTACCTTTTGTATCCCAATCAACTCGACATCTTGCGCAATGAATCATGTCAAAAGATAGAGATGGATATGGGAGCTGTTTAGAAGCAAATGAACCAATCATTGCTGGGAGACCCCTTTCCAGAGTTAGCTGAACTTGACTGCCTGATGCTTCATAGTTTGCTAAACACATGGTTAATAGTTGGTATGAAGATAAACGTGCCCCAAAACTACCATAACCACATTCTATGTCCAGGATTGTTCTAACCTGAAAATGAACAAAAAATATATAGTTATATCATAGTTCCTCATATCTACTGCAACAATAACATTTCACTTAAAAGGGGATGAATCATTCAAAGAAAATATATGACGATTTGCACTTACACCAGCTTGTATAAACGAGGACTCATTTCTTAGCCCAATAATTTCTGCAACTTGATGAGAGTAGTCTTCAACATCAAAAGTAGAAGATACGGAACGGAAGGAAATCTGGTCTTCATCCAACATCATCATCCTGTAATTACATGGTGGAGAAAAGATATCAAATGGAAAGACCAAAGACGAACTTCAATCTGACTAGAAAACCCACCACAGCTCTTTCAACTCACCTCTTAGTTAAACTTCCAGATGACAGGACCTCCTGTGCTGTAATATTCACATTTGCATACCAGATTACATCTTTTCCAGCAGGCCACCTTAGAGGAGCCCTATAGTTCACAGGTGGAAGAACCAAACAGTTTTGCTTCACCTTGTGCCCACAATGGCGGCCATATTCTTCACCTCCAGAAAATCCCATAGCAAGATTTTCAGAAACATTGAAGCACGGAACATAGTTTTCTGACTCCTGAGAACAGTATTCTAATTCTCTGAATCTTGACAAACTAAGAGAAAGCTCCCCGATTTCATACATGTCGGAGACCAGCTGCTCTTGAAGTTTCCTATACCCATGGAATACTTTTCCTCTCGACGTTGAGGCTATAGAAAGTGTCCACCAGTATGAACCGGTAAGAGCAAGGATCACAATGACTACTAAACTGAATTTGAGAAAGGAGAGTATCACTTTATGCCAACTCCTAACAACCCCGGGACTGAAAGGATCTGATACAAAACCATGGTCACCCAGACTGTGAGTCGAAGACAAATTATTCGTGGCAAAAAAACGAAAAGGGTTTTTCAAAGAATGTGTGTTATCAGCTCCATTTGTTTGATTTCGATTCACATCTTCTTTCTCCATCTTATCTTTCATCTGAGAGTCCTCCCAATAATCATGACTATTCCCAGAGAATCGCCCACCGCCACCTGATAATACACCTCGGTGAAGAGGCCTCGACATTTTACTTACTACCTAAACAACCCCAGAAAGGAATGATCACATAACAACAAAAGGATTCAATATCAATCAAAAAAATAGCCAAACTGTGATGAAAAAGCAACTTGCTGCATTTGGAATACACTATTCCCAAATCTCATACTAGATCCTCTAACTTTAAAAAAATATAGTGCCCGCCGTGATTTATGGAAACATAAAGATGCAAATACAAGCCGTGATTTATGGAGAACACATAGAAATCACAAATCAATCTAAAAGAGGAGGATTTTTAGGTGTACATGTGACTTGAACTCAAACTAGACACGGGAAATACAAAATCCAAATCAAGAAACCAGCATAAGTAATAAATTAAGATCTGAAAAACATATCCAAGATTCCAGCGAGAGATAAGTCACTGAATTGAAACTGAAGTGAGCTCAGTTCAATCAGTCACAAAACCAATAAACAAGCCCATTTGGATCAATGGTATCCCAAACTCACTAAACAGAAAAAGAAAACATTTTTGGACGAAATGAATCAGAAATTAACACAACACAACACAACAGGTTGAAGCAACTATCTAAAAACATCAATTATCACCGTTAGTATGGACCTCAGAAGTTTTGCTAAGAAACAAGAGAGCCCTCAATGTCAGCCTATTCTGGGGCAGCTTTTCATGAATTTCTCACAAACCAAGGTTTATTTGTCTCTTCTTGAAACCCTCTATCATCCCTTGATTTCACACACACATACACACACTTGCTCTCAAATTTCACACTGAGCGAGATTTATGTTGGGCAGCTTTAGATTACTCGCTACACAATGCGGAATGTGAGCAAGAAAATCAGCTGGAAAGTAGAAAATGAAGGAGATTGCAGCCCGCGGTGGAAAGGGGTCATATATATGCATACAATTTGGTGGGACTGTGAAGAATTTCTACTGCGGAGTGGGATCCAATCTTATCAGAGGTGGCTAGTTTAGGATTTTCTCTCTGTCTCTCCCCTCTCTCTCTCTCTCTCTCTCTCTCACACACACACACGCAGAATCAGCATAGTAAATAAATCGAATCAATGGCATACATTAATGTTGAAATTTGTTTCATTTGTAATCATTTTATTTTATTTTGGTGACTAATGAAAACTCTCAGCTGTTACTAATCAATTAGTGAAAAATAAACAGTGCAACTACTTTTGGTGTTAGCGTTTTCGTAGTGTATTATATGAAAATTATATCAAATAAACTTATAAAGAAAATTAACTGGATTCTTAGAGGAGGATTTAGCATTTTTAACTGAAAAGCACATGTAATTAATTATTAACCCTTTAAAATAATTATGCCGTGCCATCATTATGAATGAATTATAGAGTGCGCATCATTAACGATGTAACTAAAATTGTGAACATTAATCAGTAGAGTTCAATCACATTAATGTAAGTCTTAATTCAGGCGTTATATTACAAGATGCTGGATTCATAAACAAAAATATAATACATTCTTATATATTTTTATTTTATCGATATATTTTATCTACAATTACGCCATCATTTATGTAGTCTATGATAGATTGATAATATAAAATATACATATTTTTAAGAAGAATAAAAAATGTACTCGTACAGTCCAATCTTAATGTTATATTTATATTATTATTTCGGAATTTAGTTATATATGAGTGATATAAAATAAAATAAATTATTTGGACGGATAAGGAATTGCATGGACTTGTCAATCTGTAGTGGCCCGCCAAGTATCGGTGGCATGTTGGTTCTTCAAAATTATCTTCATAGGAGAGAAACAAATAATAATAATAATAATAATAATAATAATAATAATAATAATAATAACTGGGGAGCGGCCGAAGGTATCTCTAATTTTTGTTTAAAGTAGAGATATTTTATTATGTTTGAATTCGAATATTAATACATCTTATATAGATTTTAACCAGTAAAATATTCTCATAGAAGATTATCTCATAAATTTTTGAGGAAAAATAAAGAACACGCTATATATGGTTAATGAGGCTAACCAATATATTAATTAAAAACTAAGGGACCAATTTAAGGTCATGTGTATTTTGTACTATTGGAAATCAACTCTAAAACTCTATTAATGAAGTCATTTGTTTATTTATTAGGGAGGGAGTAATCACTCGATGAACATGATAAACAAGAGATCACACTATTTTAATATCCGAAAGGGACATAATATGTACCCCCTTCATCCCATTCATATATGTTTGTTACTCTTTTTTTGAATTTATCAATATACATAGACTGGTTTCTATATGTATTTAGCTCATTTATAATATATCCCCATATTTGTTATGTTTACATTAATCATCATTTCATTGTCAAAAAATAAATACGGACATATTAGGAAATTCAATTGTCTTTTCCAATAATTTTTTGAAATATAGTGAAAAATCCAATCAACTTATATGAAAGAGACAAAGAGAGTAGTTTTTTTTTCCAAATATCATAACAATTATTGGTGAGTGCTTACAAAGTACTCAATTCGTTTCTGAATAAGTATTATTCTAAATAAATACACACATATTAATAAAATAATCAAATTAACTTATACACCCTTATGTGAATACATTAATGAGTCAAAAATGAATGTTTGAATGCATTGAATGAGACAAATGTGAAAAAAAATGCTAAATTTTCACTTTAATTATGTAGAATGACATTTTTTATAAAATAAAATTAAAATGTCAGAATGACATTTATTTAAAAATGAATGAGTTATTTTAACTTAAAAAGAAGTTAGTTGAATTGGAACCGATGAGTGTTGACCTAAATCTTATCATACGATTCAAAACTTTTACCAATGCATATATGACTTCATGTGATCATATCAAATTATTAGGTGGATGCTAAAAATATATATATATATGCATATATTTTAAAATCATAATTTTAGATGTATTTATATTTTATAACTATAACTACAATTTTATTTAAACCGTCAAAGTGGTCATCGAACTTTCACACCTTTGGACGTATTAGGTTGAGCAGCCATACACCAACCTTAATAAATGTTAGTATCTTTTTTCTTTCTTTCTTTAATTTCTTTTTCTTTTTTTTTTTTTTGGAGGAACTAACCTTAATAAATTGTAGAGCCTTTTAATTTTCAAATTAGTCGCAATCAATTTAGCTTTCATTCAATAAAAGCTGTAATATTTTAGATAAAGGCACGTAACATCAAAGTTTAAACGAGTGATTACTAGCTAGATCGCCCAAAGCAGCGGACGGAGACGATGGAAAAGTGTACAATTTTACATATATGTATAATTCCATTATTTTAGAAGTGCAACTTATAACTTAGTCCAGCCAATTAACTATAGTATTAAATTTATAATTAATTGAATTATCCAGCTTGAAATTTAAACTCCCATTATTAGAGTTTAAAACGAGTGTTGATAGGGGAAAAAAATGAATCACATGAGTCGAATAAGACTATAGTTAAAATAATTGAACCTTTTTAGATCTAGTTAATTACTTTTTTATTGGTTAAGTCAAACTTGAGCACATCTAGCTAGAAATCATAATTATGATTGGTTTTGTCTAGTTATGTAATTTGATAAACCTACCCCTAAGTCTTCGATCAGCAATACACACACACACACAGAGAGTATATACCTAAAACTATTGGATTATCCAAATTAGAAACGATGAACAAATTTACAAGGTCGCATTTACTTATACTAGTATAAAATGAATGAAGTTCATGTGATGAATGCATCGTTGTTCGAATTTATTGAGTTTGATTTGATTGTTAAATAAATGAACAAAGAATAGTAATAAAGTCTGTTTTGAATTTATTTTAGTGATATTACCCACTTTTATAAGGTAGTAATAGATCATAATTCAATCCATATCCCAACTAAAAAAAGAAGTAAAGTTTGAATATATATCATTTAAATCAGGCTCGGCGTTTAGTGTTTTCTTTTTTCTTTTTCTTTTTTTCTTTTTTTTTGTAAATAAGGTCAATCTTACCTTCCTCTACAGCATGCGAAGATCTTGCATGAATTATGTTGCAAGCAATATCAGTTAGAATTTCTATATATTGGTATTCCAACACAATATATTTTTATTATTATTATAATAATATGGCAGGAGTATAATTACCCTCCATTTCAAAATATTTGTTATTTTAGATTTTTTTCACATAGTTAATATGTAATTATAATTTTGACAGATGCACCCATCCCATCTCTTTTCAATCCATATCAAATTTAGGGCTGAAAATCAAATCAAATAGTTCAATACTCGGTCGTGTTCGTTCGTTAAAAGCTCGTTCGAGTTCGATTCGATAAGCATATCAAACAATTTAAAGTTCGGCTCGAACTCGAGTTCAATAAGTAAAAATGAGCAAACATGTGTAAAAATATCAAACTCCTCGAGCTCGACTCGTGTTCGGCTCAATTAAATCTCGTTTGCGCTCGACTCGATAGATAATCAAACAAGTTCAAATATAAATTCTATAGCTCGATGTCATTTCAAACAAGCTTGAACATACACATGTTCGGGCTCGACTCGACTCATTTACACCCCTAATTAAATTATATTAAGATATTTTCCTAATAAATTTAGATTGATTTCTTCCCTAATAAATGCAAAAGTTAAAAATTTAAAATTAGGAGAGAAAGTGTGCAAATATGTTAAACTACAATTATTTTGACACATATAAAAATTCTAAAGCAATATGATGAACACCTTATATGATATATTGATGATGTAAAAATAGAAGCAAAATATAATTAGAAGTTTGTAGTGACACTACCTGTTTAAATACTCTTTTTTTTTAGAATTATTTAAATATACTTAAAGTAACCATGCATGTATATATATAAACGTGCTGAAACCAATTTAACATTAAATAGGGGGAAAAAACTCTCAGTCGACCAGTAGCAACACGTGAAGATCTAATAAATATTAAATATACATAATATGATGAGTTCATTTATTTAGATTTTAATCCTTTATTTTGTATGAGTGTAGTGCACTCCCCCGGCGCTACGCGAGATATTGGATAAAAAAATTAAATTAATTCACTTTTATTTTAGCGCATATATATTGATTTCAAAAAAATTAATTATCGAGCGTAGTGCACGAGCCCACGTTTTAGCATCGAGTGAGTGCACTACACAGGACATTAGATAAAATATTAATTTAATTCAAAAATTAAATATATATTTATAAAAAAAAATAAAAAAAAAAAAGTGAAGAAATTAAAAATTGAAAAGAAAAGAAAAATGGAGACATTGAAAAAGAAAAATTAAAAAAAAAGGCCCACTTTTAGAGGCAAATAAGATCAATCTAATGATTTGAGATTCGTTAGAAGATTTCACTGGAGAACCCCTTATCAATTTATGATTGGATTGATATAAATGAGGTATAAGTGCTATTTTTTAAATATATTCTTAATATTTTGCTTATTAATGTATTTTATTGCTAAGTATTTAGCATCAAAATCCAATAACAAGATTTTCACTTTTACATAATCAATTCATACATATGTGTGTGTTAATTGAGACACATCACACATCTCGCAATTTACTTGAAAAAAAAAAATCTAAAAATTGAAGTGTTGGAGAGGGGAGACGAGACGCCCGGAGACGCAATTCAGTAACTTAGTGCAAAAGTGTTCTCCAACCGATCACCAAAAGGGGCAGCATTTTAGACTACCATTATCAACAACCGGGCAAACACCCCAACCGGACAACCACCCTCAATATTTAATTAATTTCTCTCTCTTCCACATTACCATTATCTTATCCAACCCAACCACATACAATTTGATAGTTTATCAGCAACCACCCCAAACACCCAACCACAACATTATATATTATTTTTTATTTTCTTTTATTAATAAATATAATATAATTAATAATAATTAAAATAAATAATTATTATTATTGAAAATTGTAATAACATAAAATAACACACTTTTATAAAATAGACAATATGATAAAATACAAAATAAACAAAGGAAGAACATAAATAACAATAAACCGAACATGAATTGAAATAAACAAACGACGATTAAAATAGATGAAAAAAATATAAATTTAGTACTGATGGCCGAATTTTTGCCATATGTGCTCGATCAAGTCGCCACGAAGAATGGCGTGAGCTTCTCGATTGCGAAGTTGTGACCTAGTTTTCATATAGCTCGACAAGCTTGCAATCCTCTCCGTAAAATAAATGAGATCGTTTTCTTTTTCTTGATCTTCACTTCGTTGATTATGACGCATCACTTTCTCACTTGTGATAATGACGCATCACTTTCTCAAACACCTCATGGTGAGTAAACTTGGATTTCTCATATAATGTTTGAGCAACTTTCTCAATATCCTCTCTGGACTGTCCGCTTAATTTTCGCTCATACGCTTTTTTGTATGCAGCAGTCCATGCGCTCACATTTTTGTTAAGGCGTCTGAAACGTTGCCTCAATGATTCTGTTGATCGAGGGCCACCAACATTGAGATTTTCACTTCGCATTTTCTCATACAAGCTTTTAATTTTTGACTAAAATGAGTCATTATGTTGATTCTTGCCAGAAATAGGATCATTACTGACGTAATACCAAGAAGACATAAGCCATATATCTTCTTGTTCTGACCAGCTTGAGGGTGGTGCATTTTCAGAGATGTTTTGAGAGGTTTGGTTTTCTGGATTAGAAGAATGGGTAGGATTATGTGAAAATTGGGAGGTTTGGTTTTCTGCATTTTCAGAGATGTTTTGAGAGGTTTGGTTTTCCAATAAGATTTAGATATAATTGATACATTTATTTTTAATAATCATTATATCTAGATATCCAAAGAAAATTTACATATCCAATAAAATAGAGACAAGTGTCCAAATAAAATTTATATATCCAATAAAATAGAGACAAGTGTCCAAATAAAATTTAAATATCCAATAAGATTTAGATATAATGGATATATTTATATAATAATCATTATATTTAGATATCCAAAGAAAATTTACATATCTAATAACATAGAGACAAGTGTCCAAATAAAATTTACATATCCAATAAAATGGAGATACGTGTCCAAATAAAATTAACATATCCAATAAAATTTAAATATAATGGATATATATTTATTTTAATAATATATAAAAAAATACAAAATATCAAAAAAGTAATTAAAAAATGAAAGATGAGAGAGGGAGACCAGCGTTCGGCTGGCCTCCCTCGGTCAAACACCCAACATCAAACACCCTCTATATATTTTTTTTAATATCTACGCTGGCGGACAAACGGTCGTCCATAATTTCAACCGATAAAAGTAGTCTTATTAGGGAGAGAGGAAAGAGGGGGACGACGATTTTTTTTTATTTTTTATATTATATTTTATTTAGTGTTTTGTTTTGTATTTTGTGTATGTTATTTGTATTGTATTTTAAATAATGTATTGTAATTAATATTAAATTTTTTTACATATGATAAATAAATTTAATTAAATATAAATGTTGATACATAAAATTAAATTAGATAAAAATTAGAGCAACAAAAAATACTAAAATGAATAAAATTACACCAATAATAAAACTACATAAAAATTCTAAAATAGATAAAAGCACATGAACTAAAAACATAAAAATACTCATAAAAACAAAATAAAAAGATACAAATATTTTTCTAATAATACATAAAAATACTAAAATAGATATAAGTACATGAAATAAAAATGCAAAAATATGCATAAAATAAAAATATTTTAATAATTATATAAAATTTTGAATTTAAGTATAGATATCCATTAAATGAAATTTCATAAATCATTATATGTTATCAAATATAAAATAATAATTGTAAATGAAATAAAAGGAATATTATGGAATATTCTCTTTTGATGTATATTACAAACTGTTGGAGATGAAATTGAGAATCTGCTATATAGTTTTAGAATGAAGAGCATGCAGGAAATTATACAAATTCGAAATAAAAAGAATAAGGCAATAAATTCCATGACGTGTAAATTGGTGGTAACTTGCAATAAATAATAAAGCAGTAATTTCTGAAATGGACGTTTCTGAACGGGGAAAATAATATGCTGTCTTTACTCGTGAATATTTTTGTGCCTTTTCTCACTGCTGTCTGTCACATTGTCTAACCTCTGCTTTAAACCCTATCTTTAATTTGTCCGACAAACCATTTTTTAAATGTTAATTGGTCGTTCCTTCTTACACCCAAACAGTCGAGACTCGTACCTAAAACAAAAATAAAAAAAATCGATATATGTGTGTGTGTATATATACATATATTAATTGATCAACCATGTAAATAATATTAAACAAAAAAAGAGATCATGTATCCACTTATAATCATTCGTACATAGACGTTCAGAAAAAATAAAAAATAAAATTGTGGGTAAAGACATCAAAATAACTTATCGTTTGACACAAATAACCTAACATATTGATATTTATCAATCATATTGTCTCAAATTTTTAACCAAATATCATTTGAGATCAGTATTTCAGCTACTGAAATTTGAGTAGACTCACTGGATGACGACATAGTGATGTGAAATAAGAGAAATAATGAATTACATGCCACGTAAAAAATGATGTATACGGTAATCATCGGAGGAAAACCTTTTGTTAAAGAAAAAAAAAATTAATGAATTACATGTCACGTAAGAAGTGATGTATATAGGATCGATGTTAGTTAGAATATAGAAAAATGGTTGGAGGAATTTTTTTGTTAAAAAAAATGATACGATACGAATGTTTGGTGAATATTAATGCGTCAGATTATTCCTGTGAAAAACGCTAACGTGAAATTATGTTGGTATATTTACCCAATTTTTAGTATCAAGAAATGAGATAATGTTTGAAGTGGCTTCAATGCTTCATTTGTATTCATCGTTGTATTTCATCGCGAGTAATATTATTATATATGGGCTGTCGAGTTTTTATTTGTAAATTATATTGTCGAAGTTTTTAATGTAATGATACAGTTGTCCGCCAAAAGGGAAAGTAAATACATAGGAAATGAAGTAATTGAAAATAGTGAATATTGTAGTGCGTGAATAATTAAAAGTGGTTAGCATTATTTGTTAAAAAAACAAGCATTTAATGAACATACGTCCCCTTTTAAGTTTGAGTCAATATGGAAAACTAGCCAAATGAAATTTTTAAAAACTTTTTTTAGCCACTAAATTTTAAAAGTATTTATTTCAGTTACAATTATCAAAGTATCCTCAATTACTATTTAATATTATTAAATTTAATGATTATATTTAACGAGTTATCTCTCCCATTCTTGTCTGCGACTCGTTGCCTACTGAAATTCGTAGCCCCTGAATCGCCGATCTCACCTTCTCGTAATACTGGAAAATTTTCCTCACCCCTCTCAAGCTAGTAGTGTAGAGCACCACTCTCTTCTCTCTGTTTGATTTTGCCGTTGAAGCCAAGTTTAAATAGATCTATACTTGTTAAATGAAATTCTACGATTTCAAGTCTGAGTTATGACTGGAGTTGGGAGTTGAAATTTAGACTGTTCAATATTTGGGCAAAAATTATCCTAGCCCAAGTAAAAATTGAAGAAAATAATAAAATCACATCAATGGTGAATGTCAAAAAATGATGGATATTAATACCAAAAAGAAGAAAAAAAAACACACACACAGAGGTCGCGGTGGCTCGGCGGCGGTGGTGGGAGGATCTAACGGCGACGAGCGGGTTGCAGTGAGCAAGAGAGGCGTTACCGGAAATGGTGCTGTGAGGCTATGGATGGGTGGGGGTTGATGGTGACAGCTCAACTAAGGGGAGGAGATGAACGAATGATCTAGCTTGAAGTTGTTCAGTCCTTGTTGGCGGCGGTGTCGTTACGTCTGATGTTGAAGGTGGTGGTGAGGGAAAAAATCTGAAGGTTGAGGGTGGAGGATCGACGGCGTTGCGTCTGGTGGCAGGCCGGTGGGGGAAAAATCTGCAGGATGAGGGTGGGGGGATCGGCGGCAGGAAGATGATGATTTTTTCTTTCTGGTTTTTTTTAATTATTTTTAGTTTACTTTTTTTTTAATTTTTGAACTGAAAGGTATAATGAACCAAAGTGGCTAAAATAATAATATTTAAAAATATGTGGCTTGTGGGGATTGTTGGCCCAATGATCTCTCTTTTGTTGGGCCTCTTTAATTTTGTGCTGGCCCATAGTCCCTAATTAGCCCATTCTCCCTAATTAAGCCCTAATCCATTCTTCCTCACCATATATTCTGCCGCACCTCCATTGTTCGAATTAAGCTTAAGAGAAACACACTGATATCGGGCTCTGCTATTCCCGATTAAATCTCATCGCCGGATTCCCTATTCACCGATGTCCTGATTGGCGTCGAGTGTGTGTGAGCTTCGTGAGGGAGAGGGTCGTGTAGCTTTGGACGTTTTCTCCATTTTCCTGCTTTGTTCTTGAGTTGTTCGTAATCGGGGCTTGACTGATCGATTCTTGTTACAGGAAGAGTGCACCGCCGCTTATTGGATCCTGAGCCATTATTTTCTTATCATTCTCCTATTTTTCCTACATATATATATATATATCTGTTCATCTTGCTCTTTATTTACAGTCATATAGAGATAGATGTATACATATATTTAAGCTCTGCCTTCGTAGTGTTGTCTTTCTCTATTAATTTCTTGGCCCCTATTTTTGGGTTGGTTGTCTGCAGATACATCTCACCAGAGCAAAGCAAGGAAGTCGATGTTAATTGGTTGCATTCAAGGCAGAGGAGTCGCCTGCCGTGATCGTTAGTTGCTGGAGAAGACGAACGGCAGTCACAGCAAGTCCCTGCTGAACTTAGACGCTGCTGCTGCTTTTGTATCCTCCGGAGAAGACCACCGGAGCCTCTACCTTGAAGAGCAGAATCTGCATACAATCTCCTGCGAGTCAGAGTGCTCGATCAACGTTGCTGCTAAGGATTTAGAATTCACAGCAAGTTTCGACATTGTTGCTGATTCGTTCCTTGATGGAGAAGACAACCTGTAAACCAGCAACTCTCTGCTGCATCTGTAGTCGACGGTGGAAGTGTGTTGAAGCATCTCTCGTGACTAAAACCTGCTGCAGACGAACTGAAGTTACTGTCAAGGCAAGAGAGAGGAGCTGTGATTAGAGAAGTTCTATATTTCACCTAAGAAGTCAGTAAGTTGCTGCCACGTCTCTTGTTGAAGCCAAAGGCGTCTGTGCGACTGACCCCGATGAGTCGAGAACCAAGACAGTGAACCCCGGCAGGGCACGGATACCCAACAGTGGTATCAGAGCACCGGGGACCCTTGTCGGGGCACCCTCCGACTCGCACCAGCGCACCCCGCCACCATTGGCTGCCCTGTTTCGCTCCCGACGAGTAAGGAACACGGTAGGTCAGATTTCTCCCCTTCCCGTGAGGATCTGCTCTGGTAAAGTGGCGAAACTCTAAGCTCCCTAGAACTTAGGCTTGGTATTGTGGAGTTTGGGAGATTATTGGAGTTTGGTGGTGTTTTGGGAGAATTTTTTGGAGATTTGTGTTATTTTTGGAGAATATTTGAGATTTGTGGAAATTTGTGATAATATTGTTAAGTTGTGTTGATTTGGGAGAATCTGTGTTTTTTGGTTGAATTTATTGGTAAAATTTTAGATATTGTGTTTTGAAAATTTATTGTTGCTTTATCTCTTCTATTTGTTCGGTATCTTGCGATCCTATTAATTGCTTCCGCATTTTTTTATTTTTATTTTTCTGTGATTTCTCTTGAGTGTTTTAGCTTCCTGCGAATCCTAGCATTCCACACTTGAGAGTATTTTGCTCTAACTGCCTTGCTTACGGTCCAATTCGTCTGGATTCCCCTGTGGGTCTTCTCGTGTGAGTAGCCTGGATAGTAAGTGTAGTGAAGGGTTCGCCGGAAATTTTTCGTGTTGATTGATTGGTTCTACCTTCATTCTCTTATGTTTTTTCATACTCTGTGAGTATTTTGGTTGTGTTTGGTGGTGGAAACTTGTGAAACTCCAAGTTTTGTGAGTTTCTGAGTAACTGACTCCAGTATTTGAGTCAGTTGCTGTTGAAACAAGTTTTGGGGTTGTCCTGTGTAAATCCTTGCTCCACAGATAAATCTGTGCTGAGAACTGGGCTAGCCTCAGCATTTTATCCCCCGGGTGTACTTGTTTCTGTGCTTTGGAAGTGTTATCTTCCTGTTCTATGAGCTTTGTGATCTTTCTGCTGTGTTCTCTGATTTTCTGGTGGTTATTTGCCTTCCTGTTGCTTTTGTGACTACATATAATCATGAATAACCTTCATATGGCGCCTTTTGATGGCAGAAATGATTTTCAGGATTGGAAAACTAGAATTGAGTGCAATTTGACAAAAAAAGATTCATAAAGCGATTTTTACTAAAATTGATAAATCTGTGGATAGGGTTGTAAACGAATTGAATCGGAGCGAATATCTATGTATTCGATTCGATTCGAAAAAATTGTTACATATTCGATTCGATTTTGAATATTTTTTTTATTCGTATTCGATTCGATAAGATATTCGCAAATATTCGATTCGATTCGAATATTCGATTCGATTTTTTTAAGTGTATTATAAACATACAATACGATTTGATTTGATTCGAAATTTCCTTAATTTTGCACTATTCGATTCGATTCGAATATATTCGATTCGCAATTTTGAAGAAAATTTCCTAAAATAATATTTTAAACCAATATTTTACTTAATAAACAATTAAACACAAAACTCAATAATAAATGATATTTCTGATACATTTACCTAATAAACACTCAATAATAGATGCTAAAAATATATTTATGTGTTCCAACTCACTGTTCACAAATAATAATAAATCACATACTAACAAATATTTATATATCAGAATCCATTATATATATATGTTTATATATATATATAAACATAAATCGAATCGAATATTTTTAAATATCGAATCGAATATCATGATTTTGAGTTTGAATTTGATAACTAATCGAATCGGAAAAAGTATGTGTATTTGTATTCGAATCACAAATTTTCGAATTCGAATATCAAAAAATCGAATCGAATATCGAGCCGAATCAAAATTATTTGATTCATTTACAATCCTATCTGTGGATGATGAGAAGTTGCATGATATGAATGATAGTGCTAGGGCTACCATTTTATTGAATTTGAGTAGTACTGTTCTTAGGAAAGTGTCTCATCATCGATGTGCTAAGGATTTGTGGGATGATTTGAATTCTCTATATACTGCTACTTCTGAAGAGTCTGTATATGCCTCACAAGATCAATTTATGAATTATCAAATGGATGCTTTAAAAGATATTGATGCCAATATGGATGAATTCAATAAACTGCTTCAAGACTTGAAACTTGCTGGTGATGATACGCATGAGAAATATATTGCGCAAATTTTATTAGGTGTCATTCCTGAGTCTTTTTCTGAGGTCAAATCTGCTTTGAAATATGGTGGGTCAAAAGTTACTTGTAATATGATTGTAACAGACTTGAAAGCTAAAGAAAATGAGCTTAAAAAGTTAAAATCCAAACCTTTGCATAATGAGATCATGTATGTGAATAGGAATAATAATAGAAATCCTCTACATGGCTTTAATAAACCTCTAAATCCTGAGAATCCGAGTGTGCTTGCTGCTGAAAGACATATGAGGGATATGCAATTAGGGCAAAATCAACATCATAATCAGAATTATGCTCAAAATCATAATCATGCCCAGAATCATACTTTTGACCAGAAGTCTAGTAAGACATGTTGGAATTGTGGTAAACCTGGTCACTTCTCAAATAGATGTAAGCAACCGAAAAGAAATAAAGGTTATGGAAATTATGAGCCTAAACAGCATGCTAATAATGTGTATGAGGATGATGGTATTTATATGGTTCATGATGCATATGATTTTTAGTTCATCAATTACACTAATGCTGTGTCAAAATCTGTTTCAAATAATGAATGGCTCATTGATTCTGGTTGCACGTTTCATTTCACTCCATTTAAGCATCTATTTCATAACCTGCAATATGTGAATTCTGGACATGTAGCTCTTGCGGATGGTCAAAATTGTGACATTCAAGAAAAAGGTGATATCTGCTTGAGATTTGAAAATGGGAGCCTGCTTACATTAAGTGATGTCAAATATGTGCCTCAATTGAAATTCAATTTGTTATCTGTGTCCAAAATTGCCGATAAGATGCTTGATGGTTCTGTGAATTCTTTGAGATTCAAATTTGAGAAAGATTCAGAGCTTTATTTTATTGCTCCCCGAAAGGGTGATTTGTATGTTGTCCATGCTGAGTTTGTGCCTCTGCCTGTTGTTAATGTGATTCAAGAAGATAAGACTGCATTATGGCATGCTAGACTAGGACATATGAGCAATAAAGGTCTTTCAATTTTTCATAAAAATGGTAAATTTGGCAAAGATAAAGTGTCTGCTATTCCTTTCTGTGAACCGTATGTTATGGGCAAGCATCATAAAACTTCTTTACCTGTCACTATGTCTTATCCCATGAAGCATGATTTTCCCTGTTTACATGAATCCTCACTGTATGTTGCTCCAAGTGAGGTGGAAAATTTGAAAAACTTAGATAATAATTTGTTTGATTTTGTGCCTGCTCTACCTGTTGCTCCAAGTGAGGTGGAGGATAAGGTGGAGAATATGACTCCTATGTCGTTTGAATCTGAAAATGTGACTAATGATTTACCTGCCACTGAGCATGAGTCTGATAATCATAATGTGGATGAGTCTGTGTCTGAGCATAAGGCTAATGATGAGCCTAGAACTTATAATGAAGCTATGAAGTCTGATGATGAATCTGATAAATGGCTTGCTGCAAATTGTGAGATGAAATCTTTGCATGACAACAATACTCGGATACTGGTTGAAAAATGAGAAGTTTTGCTTGATAAGATCCCCTCTGAATTTAACCCTGCGGATATGGGCACTAAGTGCTTTCCAGTTGCAAAGCTAATGTCCTGCAAGAGATCTTTGAACTTTGATCTTGGTTAAATTCTTTTATGTGAGCTTTATGTGATGGTATTCTAGTCTTATGGTTGGATACCTTATTTGTTTTATGTGTTTTTTCTCTACTTGTTTTTTGTGTGTTGGTTAGCTTTTTCCGTTGGTACTGTGCTAGATTGCATCTCAGTCAAGGATAGTCATCAAGTGACTTGAGATGATTTGTAAAAGGGTTGGTCTCTAGTGTTGAGATTGAGTTCAATACGCATAGTATTGTTCTCTTTCTCTCTTGTCTTGTCTTCGTGATAGACGAGAGTAAAAATAGGCGATGATGTTATCCATGTTAAGGTGTGCGGTGTTCTTCTTTCTTGGTGACTTAATGATCAGTGGGCCAAAGGTGGAAATGTGGGGATTGTTGGCCCAATGATCTCTCTTTTGTTGGGACTCTTTAATTTTGTGTTGGCCCATAGTCCCTAATTAGCCCATTCTCCCTAATTAAGCCCTAATCCATTCTTCCTCACCATATATTCTGCCGCGCCTCCATTGTTCGAATTAAGCTTAAGAGAAACACATTGATATCGGGCTCTGCTATTCCCGATTAAATCTCCTCGCCGGATTCCCTGTTCACCGGTGTCCTGATTGGCGTCGAGTGTGTGTGAGCTTCGTGAGGGAGAGGGTCGTGTAGCTTTGGACGTTTTCTCCATTTCCCTGATTTGTTCTTGAGTTGTTCGTAATCGGGGCTTGACTGATCGATTCTTGTTACAGGAAGAGTGCACCGCCGCTTATTGGATCCTGAGCCATTATTTTCTTCTCATTCTCCTATTTTTCCTACATATATATATATATATATATATATCTGTTCATCTTGCTCTTTATTTACAGTCATATAGAGATAGATGTATACATATATTTAAGCTCTGCCTTCGTAGTGTTGTCTTTCTCTATTAATTTCTTGGCCCATATTTTTGGGTTGGTTGTCTGCAGATACATCTCGCCAGAGTAAAGCAAGGAAGTCGATGTTGATTGGTTGCATTCAAGGTAGAGGAGTCACCTGCCGTGATCGTTAGTTGCCGGAGAAGACGAACGGCAGTCACAGCAAGTCCCTGCTGAGCTTAGACGCTGCTGCTGCTTTTGTATCCTCCGGAGAAGACCACCGGAGCCTTTACCTTGAAGAGCAGAATCTGCACACAATCTCCTGCCAGTCAGAGTGCTCGATCAACGTTCCTGCTAAGGATTTAGAATTCACAGCAAGTTTCAACATTGTTTCTGATTCGTTCATTGACGGAGAAGACAACCTGTAAACCAGGAACTCTCTGCTACATCTGTAGTCGATGGTGGAAGTGTGTTGAAGCATCTTTCATGACTAAAACCTGCTGCAGACGAACTGAAGTTACTGTCAAGCCAAGAGAGAGGAGTTGTGATTAGAGAAGTTCTATATTTCACCTAAGAAGTCAGTAAGTTGTTGTCACGTCTCTTGTTGAAGCCAAAGGCGTCTGTGCGACTGACCCCGACGAGTCGGGAACCAAGACGGTGAACCCCGGTAGGGCACGAATACCCAACATGGCTAAAATAAATTTTTAAAAATTCTAAATGGCTAAAAAAAGTTGACCCTTAAAGTTTTAACAAAAGTGGAACAAACTTCAAACCCAATTAAATTCAGCCGGAAAATACACATATACGTACGTGCATAACTTGTCATATATTCCAATTAATCAAGTATATATAGTGAGTAATTTTATTTGTAGCAGAACTAATTAAATATAATAGGTGTACAATGATTTCATATATTTAAAGCAAGTATATATAAAATAAAATCGATTTACGGACCAAAAGTCCTCAGACAAAATTCGAGTAAATTCACAATTTTATTAATTCTCCCCATGCCATCGCATCATTAATCTTTATTGGTTTTCTTTCTTTCTTTCTTTCGAGTAGCAATTTACGATTTACTCCACGAATTTTATCACAATAAAATCAAAACAAAATATATTTGCACTATAGAAATCTGTAGAGTGATAAGTTCTTAATTGAAATATTATGAATTCATTCGAGGGAATATCTTAAATAGTCATTATTATTTAACAAATAATTCTAAATATCAACTTTTTAAAAAGGTAATGTTTTTAGCTATTATCATAAAAAAGTAATATACTACTCTTATGGTGCGTTTGATTGACATGAAATTTGGCATGACAAATTAATTTAATTTCTTATTTTAACATTTCTGTGTTTGGATCATTTTTTATGTATTATAGAAAGTAATCAAATTCATCGAAACAAAGAAAATTGTGCAACTTTTTTGGAATGTGAATACCTAGTCCAAATAGGTATTCTTAGGGCATCTCCAATGCTGGATCAAAACACCAATTTAGGGCATGATTTCACTCCAACCCTGTCCCAAATTGGTGTTGATGAGTCCCGCATCATTTAATGAATTATTTTATTATTTAAAATTATTTTTAAATGGATTATCTAATGGATTTAATTTAATTTATAAATTGTATATTTATTTAATTTAAATTATAAACAATCTCAATAAATAAATAAATAATTCCAATAAAAGCACAATTAATTAAACATAATGGATAGAATGAAGTCACATCACAAATTATTACAAATTAACTTAACAACACACTGCAAATAACATAAAACTATTTAAAAAAACGCATGGATTACAGATCATTTCAACGAATGTCTTGCTCGTTATAGAGAAATCAAGAACAAAGATGCTCACATTGCGCTTCGAAATGTGGAACATATTTGGGAAAAATATACTAATTTTGCACATTGAAGCCAAAATATATGTATTTTCTTAAATGTTGTAGTCTCATAATATTTTTCACTAATTGTAAGAGTTTGATGATCATTTAAAGTACTTTTATAATTCCAAGTACATTATATGTTATATTTTTTAATAGAATTTAATTTTTTTAATATTAAACATTTTTTTTGAAAGTATATAATTAATAGTTATTAATTTTGAATAATTATCATTTTAAAAAATACTAAATTATTAATCACATATATATTTCAATTATAAGACCAAATGGAATATATTCGAAAATATTCTTATTTTGTGCAGAGGATTGTAGTTGGCAAAAAGTTTGGTGCTAAAATTGCACCTATTTGATGCAGAATCCGCACCAAATAGGTGTTTAGCATTGGAGATGCCCTTATTCCTTGTTTATTGGGATCTAGTGCTAGATGCTTTTATTTTTTGATTTCTTCATCAACTATTTTTTTATGAATTATTATTAAGTTTGGATTCATATTTTTTAAACTCAAAAAATAAAAAAATGGATTTTTTTTTTCAAATTGAAAAAATTGGATTTATTATTAGCTTTTTTATTGATTAATATTATGTTTGGATTAAACCATTTCAACCAAAAAAATTGGAAAAGTAGAAAAATTTGAAAATTTTATAATTGGCAAAGAAATTCAAAAAAATTGGATATTTTTTGTTGACAAAATTCCGACCAAAATTCAAGTGTTCGATCATTTTTTTGTCATTCTTCGTACTTTAAAATTATAAACTATTGGTAGTATGAAATAAGATATATATATATATATATATATTTTAGATATTTAATTTTCTACTTGTTTAATTTTGATTTAATAATGAAATGAGAATCCTGACAATTTCCTTTTTATGCTCCAAACACATAATAAATAACCTGTTAGTAATCATTTTTCTCAAAATCATATTCCCAGAAATCATATTCCAACAAAAAACTTTACTTTCCAGCCAACCAAACGACCCTTAGTTTCATATTTATTATTAATAATTATATATAGACACACATATTCATATATTAATAATATTAGGAAAAAGATGTGATTTTCTCTCTCGTTCTCTCGTCTCTCTCTTTTTTAAATCTCTATTTTATCAATTGAAATAAAACTACCATGGACAAAGATCATCAAGCTATGAGTTTTAAAGATTATCACAATTTTACCTCTCTTTAATTCCCATTTCAGCAATAAATTATTTGCTGCAATATCGAAAATTATGGATTCATTGCGAATTTGTGATTTTTTTGAAGTTTTGTTGACATTACATGTATTATTTTTTGAGACAATAAGGTATGATATTTACACATTTGTACTCTTTTTATCGATCTAGATATTTATGTTTTTTGAATCTTTTTTTGGAACAAATGAAAAAGATTGAATGTTCTTTAGTGCACGAATCAATTTTTTTTCAGTACACGAGTATTGGAGTTGATTCATGCAACAATTTATTTGTGAACCCGTGCAATATCTCATTTTTAACTGTTGCACGAGGGCACGGATTAGCAGACTTGTGCACTCGTATATCTATGCATTTTTTAACTAGTGCAAGAGTACACGAATATACATACACATGCAGTCATGTAATAGTTTAATGATCAATTGATGCATGTGTACACGAACGACCCTAATCGTGTTTTGGTATATGAGTTATTTTTGAATACCATATTGAACTAATCGTGTACTCGTGTATTAATCATTATTGAACTAATACTCGAGAACATGACTTGGACTACTCGTGTCGTTGCACTCGTGTATTCATTATGAGGATGAGGTTGTTCGAAATCATCATCCATGATTGTTCAACGACGAGGGCCGAAGGACGTTTGAACCTTGGCAGAGACGGCGGTTGAATCTTGTAGTTTTCATCTTCGGCAACAACAGTGCCAGAAGACGAAAACAAAAAACATCACATTTTGATTTTTGAGACTTTGACGTAGAACGTTGGCGAAAGATAATTTTTTTTAGGGTGCGAAAGATAGATTCTGAAAATATCATTCGTGATTGTTTTTGTTAATATATTAGCGTGTTTTTATTTTAGGAAATAATTAATGTTAAAAATTATTTATATTATTAGTAAGATTATTATTGATTTATATTTCTATCCTAAAATGGTACAAACATTATTTCTTAAAAAAATAACTATTTACATAATATACTAAGTAATATTTACTATTTTCACATGTTAATTAACACAATTGAAATTCTAACAATTAACACTAGTCGAAATCAAACCCGAAATATTGTGCTTGTCTAGTTACTATTTGATTTCTCCTCATTAAAAAGAGAGAGAGAGAAATTAAAGAAAGTACATATCTTCTAAACCCACTGGACTCGTTCCTATCTGATAATAACATTGTCATGCCTAATTTCTAATGACGTCATTTATAATTAGAAGTTATTAATTAAATCTAAAATACAAATTTGCAATGACATTATTGAAATAAATTTTAAAAAATTGTTATTGAAAAAATGATAAGTAAAATTCAAATTTCTCATGATCATGTGGACATGATCCACACCACATATATTTATAGTGACTGGAGGCAATGATGGCAACGGATTGTCGATGAACTGCCCCCCACAAATATCATATTATGGGTCAATTTCTCATTAATGACCAAAGCATGGAGTGAGATAGTGAAACCCCCACTTATTTATATTTTTTTACATACTGATAATTTAAATTTAAAATTGTTCATTATTAATAATTAATTTTAAAATTTCAATATACTAATTGATTTCCATATATTTCCAATTTATATTCCAATAATTCAATTAATTCAAAATCCGAGGTTATAAACTTGACTATAATGAGTAATCGAATGGAAATGTTTGATAATTGAATAAAAATACGAATGCCATTTCACTGCTACATATATATGTTACATGTTAGTTGTTAAATTGTACATCTATCTATACGGTTAGGAATATTATATTGTTTTAATAAAGCATGCAAAAAATTATCGATAAAGCGTTCGGATAAATAAAGCTTACTGTATTCTTATGTATTAAAATGAAAAGGAAATAAAAGCCAATTAATAGATTATGAATTTATCATTGTCAATGTCAAATGAAAATGGGAAACAGTCTGTTTGTGGGTTCTGCATGCATGCGGAAAGTTAAGATTGTATTAAAGAAATTAAATCCTACTTTTTAAGAAGGGATTAAATTTAAAAAGTACATTTTGCTTCATGTATATTAGAATTGAATATATAATGTTTGAATTTTCTTTTTCTTTTTCTTTTTAAGCTGAAAAGTAATATATATTTTTTTCAAGAAAAAGATGTTATAGTATTTTTTGAAAGAGTAATTTGATGATGAATTCTTCAAAGAAGATGAAAAAAAGGATTATTTAGAATAAAATCTAATTCAATATATTACATTCTAATTCAATAATAATGTATAATTTACACACACATACACCATGTTACGAGTTTGGCCCACCACAAAAAGATTGGATCGATGTTACGTAGTTCCAACGTCGGAAACCACATGCAAATATCAATTTGTTGGTGAAATGTTAGAGTCATGACTAATTATTCATTTAAAAGTCGAGCTTACGGTTATGATTCAATCGTTCATATTCAAATGGGATCCTCTATTCTAGAACAAAATACCTTACACACACATACCATCTTAAAAATACGACATGATATAAGCGTTATCAGAGTGTCTCACTAAAAATATTAATATGCTTTCAACTTCATTAAAACTAGAACGTGACTTGCATCAACTTTCAAAGTAACTTCCAACTAGCCTAATGCGATGTCACAATCATCACTAATTTAAAACATAGATTTTTTTAGAGCATTAAAACATGAAAAATTATAATTTTAAAGGTACTCGATCATAATTTTGGAATACATACCTAAATATTACGACTTTCCTTTTTATAAAATCTGAATTTAGGAATAAAATCTTACTTTGTTTCTTTTATACTAGAATGAGATTTAGAAATGAAGCCCTAGCTATAACATTTTCCCCTGGGGGCACACTTGTGTGAGACCGTCTAATTGGTCTCTTACGTTAGATGGATCTCAACCCGGATCCGAATTGAATAAAATATATAATTAAAAAATAAAATGCAGATTCCCTCTCTCTCTCTCTCTCTCTCTCTCTCTCTCTCTCTCTCTCTCACACACACACACACACACACACACACATGCCCTAATTACGCAAATTAAATTAAAATGGGAGTGAATGTGTCGAGAATCAAGCTCGGGTCGCCGCCTTTGGCCACCATCCGTTGGCACTGAAGTTCACATCTAATTTTGTCGATCTCTGATTGCTTGATCTCTCCCATTCAATTGATTTATGCTTTTGACAAATCATCTAAATTGGTGGAGAAGGCCATCGGATTGCTAGAATCGCTCGCCTCCGCATCGGACATTGCGTTGAATCAGGTAATTGAACAACTAACTAATCGGATAATTTGATTATGTGTATGCGAATTATAATTTAGATAAATGGATTTGGTAGCTTGAGCTCGATAACTACTCTAACTAACATCTAATGTGAGGTTAGTGAGATGGGAAGAGTGATGGGGATGTTGGTGGAGGCGGTGGAGGAGGGAACCGGGCCGTGCAAAGAGCATGCGGGCGGGGTTCTGGTGCTTATATGCAAAAGCAACAAGGAGAGATACAGAGCGATGATCTTGAGCGAAGGGGCGATGCCGGAGATCCTGCAATTGAGTGTCGATGGGACCACGCGTGCTAGAGACCACTTATATTAGACCCAATTCTCAATTTGAGATTGTGTTTAAACTAATATTTTTCTTTCTAATTAGTGATACTTTCTTTTATAATTAGTGATATTTTTTTTTCCATAGTTATGATACTTTACCCCATAAATAATGATACTCATATTTGAGTTAATGATACTTCACCTCATAAATAATGATACTTCACTCATAGTTAATGACATTTATCTATTCTTGATTCGATAATTAATGTTTAATCATCAATAATATCAAAATATACTCCACTCCAAGTTAATGATACTTCATCTCATAATTAATGATACTTCACATCACAGTTAATGATATTTCACCAGATATATATATATATAATGATACTACACTTAATAGTTAATGATATTTTGCCAAATTTATATCTAATGATATTTCACTTCAGAGTTAATGATACTTCATCTCATAATTAATGATACTTCACATCAGAATTAATGATACTTCATCAGATATATATCTAATGATACTTCGCTTAATAGTTAATGATATTTCGCTAAATTTATATCTAATGATACTCCACTTCAGAGTTAATGATACTTCACCAGTTATATATCTAATGATACTTCACTCAATAGTTAATGATATTTCGCCAAATTTATATCTAATGATACTTCACTTCACAGTTAGTGATACTTCACACATAGTGATACTTTACTTTATACCTAGTGATACCCGAGTGGACGCGCGTGGAGCCCACGCGCCTGACTGTTTTTGCGGGTTTGAAATGATTTTTTGGATGAGTTTGAATCCTATTTGACCCGTCTAACGCAAAAGACCCGTTAGACGGTCTCATACAAATTTTTGTCTTCCATGACGTCTAAAAAACATTGTGTGTGTGTGTGTGTGTGTGTGAGAGAGAGAGAGAGAGAGAGAGAGAGAGAGAGAGAGAGCATTCATAAATACATTGATTACATAGGTATATATGCAAAGTGAAAAATAATACATAAAGCAAGAAATCGATCGTCTTAAAAAAAAAAAAAAGAAGAACAAGCAAGAAATCAAAGATTACATCAAAGTATAAAGGCTTCATTAATTATAGTTATTGAAATCACAGACAAATTTATTTAGAAACAAAAATAATTTAATTATTTATCATTTATATATTTGTGTGTTTTGTGGTTGGGATTTCGGAATAGTTTTGTTCTCACATAAATATTAAAAAAGTGAGCATATAGTATAATTTAGTATATTTTGAAAGAAACAAGTGGGAAGAAACTTAGGAAGTTTCCAAAATAAACAAATATTGTCAACTCGATCCTTCACGAAAATTAATAATATTCATGGTCAAAATATAAAGCTTTTACGCGTGGAAATGAAATATAATAATATTCTTAAAAAAAGAAAACAATAATATTTAGAGAAAGAATGGAAGTCACATGCAGGTTTTCTTTTTTCATTCGATGTGCGGGGGCCACTTGCGAGCCGAGTTTAGTGTGAGTCGGTGAACGTCGACATGCTACATTTAATGTCTTTTTTTTTTAAAGTTAATTATCCTAAAAATCACGTATTTTATGTAACTCTAAATTTAACACGCGGATTTTAAAAATATGCCATTAAGATATTATTTTTTCATTCGGATATTATTAAACATCCGAAATTTCTCGAAAAAAAAAAAAAAGAGAGAATCATCGATCTAGCTATCAACTTGTTTGTCTGTTCAAGCTCATCGTAATTTAATGACCATTGATTTTTTACAAATGATATCGGATCCTTTATATTTTGACATTTCCTATTTTTTTAGTTCATACACTTGTGAAATTCAATCATGTTAAAAATTATTATTTAAATTGTGTACTTTTTACAAGTATAAAAGTTTATGAATTTTAAAGGTATTCATCCTTTTTTCTTTTGATAAGAATTAATCCTCTTTTTTGGTCGAGTTATACTAGTTATTCTACAGGTTTTATAAAGGAAAAAAAAACTACTGACTTTAAATTAATTTTCAATTATGATAAAAAAAACACACGAATATATATATATATATATATATATATATTTGAATGTCGTTCAATTTTTTTTTCGATTTGTTACTCCATGAAAATAATTAAAATTTCTTATTGTAATTAAAAATCAGAATAAATTTCATAATTTTTCTCCATTTAACCCTTATTATATATCAACCGTGAATTCTGTTATTCCATAATTTATTATGATATATAATAATTAAAAGAGAACTTTTTCTGAGTTATGACCCAAGTCAAGAGATATATATAGTGTAGTAGCTATCAATGCGGAAATGAAAGTTAAAAATTATAAATTTAGTCTCTGAATTATTTAAACTAGCAATCTAAGATTAAACAAGTTAGTATTCCGATTTTTTTTATTTAATTGTTAATATTCCATTAATAATCTATTGAAATTTAATGAAGAATTAATAAGAAAAATAATATTTTATAATTCACCGACAGTAGCTTGGCTGTATGGGTACGATGATCGGTGACGACAGATCAGGTGACGTGTCGGCTGCGTGAACGGCTTCGCACGTGCATTTCCCGTGGACTGTTCACTTCCGCGTTTGATTATTTAAATTAAAATATTGGTATTTTCAATACATATGGCTTTATTAAGTTGAAAATATTCCTAACACAATTTAGGCATTGATTTATCATAATTATATGAGAGAGAATTTCGTTACTTTGAAAACTAATTTCCTTAATGTTAGATATGAATTTCTGAGAGGAAAAAAGTAACTAATTTATCTCTACCAACATGTCTAGCAAACCTCAAAACCTATATAGATTATAACTATCGTTTGTATGTGAGCCAATGTGAAAAGCTAAAATAATAAAAGAAAATGATTTTGTAATATTATAAAAGTAATTTATTATGAATTCTTCAGCTAACATCTTGTTAGCATAATAAAGTTTAATCCACATTGATGAGGCCCACAATTTCCAATATGAATTTTGTATCATAGTCCATTAGCTGCAAGCCCAAACCACATCTCAATAAACTAAAATAAAAATATATCTAGGCCCATCTAATGCTCCCAAAAGGACTTTGGAAAGAAAAATTATTTCCAAAAATTATATTAATTGCCACTCTCTCTCACTTAGGGCTGGCAAATCGGGCTGCCCAGCCCGACCCGGCCCAAAAATTCGTGCCTATGACAAAATTCGGGGAAATTTTTCGGGTCAATTTTTTTGAGGTCCGGTCCGGAATCAATTCGGGCTATTTTTTTAGGCTCGGCCCGACCTGAAAAGACGGGTTGGGTCGGGCAGCCCGCGGGCATAGTGCATTTTTCATCATTTTGGGCCAAAAAGCCAGTCTCTTTGGGCCTTTCTCATTTTTCAGGCCGGCCCGAGTTTCTATTAATTGGCCCGGCCTGAAATTCTTCCGGGCCTAATGTTTTTATCCCGACTCGGCACTACATCAAATTAATTAACGATATTCCTTACATATTATACTTTACCCTCATGCATATGCCACATACACTTGTTCAAATTTATTTGAAATTTTATTTAATTTTAAAATTTATATTGGAGGTGGTTTGATTACCTGTCGAGTCGAACTCAAATGAAACTTTAATCGAACCAATCACAAGTCGAATTTTTAAGTAATTTGATATTTCTATACATATTTGTTCCAATTTTTTTGATTAAGCTCAAGTTCAAGTTAAGCTTTAGCCTTTCTCTCAAAAAAAAAAAAGTTAAGCTTTAGCCTTATTAAATACAAAATCGTGTTCAAATTTATTTGATATATTTATTGTACTAAGTTCAAACGAGCTTTTAACGTAGTTATCTATAACCAAAATTACCCTATTTTTTTAATAAAAGAAAATCAAATTCGGTTCAATCTGAAAATTTTGAAGCCGAATCAAACCAAAGTTAAAATTTGCTTTTGCTCAAATAAAATAATAATAAAAAAAACCTTGAAAAATAACTGAACCGATGAAATCGGACACTTTTGCATATAAATATACCATGAATATAAAATATCACTCGTAAAAATCGACACGTGTAATCAGACAAATATAAAGTCAATAGATAATGATACTTAAATTTATAAATTTAAAAATATATGTTTTAAGCTGCCCACAAATATTCGATTTTTTTAAAGTAATTAAAAAAAAAGGAAATTGTATTTTTGAATGACAAACTAAAATTCTAGAAAGTTATTCTGCGGGCGCTTGTAACGAGTGGGTGAGAATTAGAAATTAATTATAACCCTCAATTATATTTTGATTAGATTCGTGTGTAAGATTAAATTGAATAAAATGTGTAAAATTTAATAGTAGATTTGAAAAATACTATATGAATTGGCATTAATGTAATTTTGTCTTGATTTTGTATATGGAAACATGCGAATATTAATATCTCCAAGATATGTATCATTAATGATACAACTATTGCCGATTCATCGTGAAACCTAGAATCTAATTCATTGCTTCTTTTGGATTTGTGATAAAGAGCCGCTCCATTCAGACCATCGTCCACCACCATCATCACTGCTCCCATGGTCACAAACAGCAACCACCACTGTCATCGGTGCATACACCATCGATCATAAGTGTCGACAATGACCACACCAGCAACATCACCACTGCTGCCGCCGACTACAACAAGATAATAAAACATTATATTTTCTACGTTTTGAAATTTATATAGTAATTTTTTGTTGCTTTACAAGATCCATTAATTTAATGAAAACATATCTTAATTTTGTGATTGTCTCTGAGTTAACTCTAACACAGATACTTCATACATTTTTGAGAACTTTGTTATTTTTTTTTCTATTATAGTATGGCTGCTGAAAGAAATATAACCCTTATCAGAAATAAAGATTCAAATATTTTTTATATTGTTTATATGTTTGCTGTCATGATTGGAGTTAAAAATGTTATAACTCACATGTTTATTAATATGCATGTATGAATGAATAAAGTAATTTTTTGTTGCTTTTGCAGTGAGCCCTTTGTACATGCATGATTGTGCTTTTGCTATATCTATGCTATAATCATCTCCTATTAATCTCATGCTTGATGACATTTTTTGTATGTTGTATTACTGTTAATTGATTGTAATGAGTCATATATCAGTAGTTAGTTGTAGCTTAATTAATACAACTACTAGTTGTATGTGATATTTCTGTAATAATTGTAATATTATTCATAACTTGTTGTAATTGTTTATGTAGCCTGTTTAATAAAAATCGCGATTTTATTCATGAATTTGTTAGCATTTGTTTCATAGCTTGTTATTGTAACAGCCCGGTCCCGAGATAGGGATTTAACGAATGGGGACAGGGTGTTATTAAGGGTTTATTGAATAAGACGGAAGATTAATAAAGAAAGTTTAGGGATAAAGATATACTTTTGAAAGATAGGCGACGATACTCGGGTTTACTTAATTAAGAAAG
This sequence comes from Perilla frutescens, assembly GCA_026008535.1. NCBI lineage: Eukaryota > Viridiplantae > Streptophyta > Magnoliopsida > Lamiales > Lamiaceae > Perilla > Perilla frutescens. Next base: position 52,537,525 of record BRKX01000009.1, on the reverse strand, counting down.
AAACATGCTTTTGCGGAACTAAACGGCTAACTAATCAGATACCAACGTCCATAGACCCATTTAAACGGATAGACAGATACCAACTTGAGCAAACCTCTTCATAGGCGAAAGAAAAAAATGCTCGAGAAGTAGGAATAAACTGAATATGCATCACTTATATATTTAGATAATCATGTCTTGGAGAATATCCTTAGAATCTCGATAAACATAATTGAACTTGAATGAAATTAGAAAGAATGTGTCAGAGTAGCAGAAACATCATGGGATCTCGAAGAAACTTATACAATAGTAAAACAATCTTGGCAGCCAACCCACATCCACAACCACCATCATCCTCAGCATCTCAACCTGAAAACATTTAAAAAAAGGGGGCGTGAGCACTAATGTACTCAGTGGGTTTTAATAAAATCTTCTTTAATAACTCAAGAAATATCCAATAATAAACTGGCGGTATATGGAGAGTAAAACGCAAAAGCCCTCTCCATATCCGCAAAACCTTTTCTTCACTTTTGAGCCCAACCTTGGCTCAACCTGATGTCAACTGTACCCTTAGGCATGCCATAGGATAGAAGAGGGGTTACCTCAAATATCCTCCCGAGTATGCGAGGGGAAAAAATACCCAGCAGTGACTTCATTTAATGATCAAAATCATGAATTCTGAGCTCAATCCTGGTTATAGAGCTATATTCTTCCTTTCTTAACTTAGCCTTCCTTAACCTCACTAGAATTATCGAGCTTAGAGCAACGTCTAAGGAAAATCTTTTACTTAAGCATGACTTCGGCCTATAAGGGATTTATCACTACCCTAAAAAGGCAATGCTTAATTAGCTAAATAAACTTTAGCAAAATCCAACATTTAGATACGAAGAAATGAACGTGCATAATCATAAATTGCAATTAAAGCAATTCTAATTACCTCATGCTAGCATAAACAACACTTAAACAATTCTAACATTTCTAAACATGCTCGAGAGCTCAATCACCATATAATATTTTTTCTTTTCTTCCTTCCTTGCACAGAGATCAATCAGGCAGAGCAAAAATATTTTATTGGATATTTCATTTGCCCTATATGCTTCTAGAGCTTATTAGCTCAAACTTAGATAAGTATAGATTTACCCACCTCGTTTACTGGACAGAGATAAAGCAACGAGTTGATGATCCTTCTCTGAATTCCTACGAGGCTCACTTCCTCCTACAAAAGTCGAATCATCGACTTAGCGGCCTTCTTCGAAGAAGTTAACTATCTAAAGCGAGAAATAACGACATTTAACTCGAAGACTAGAATCTAAGACTTATTTACAGATTGCACGACTTTACGACTTTATAAATTTCGAGAATAATTTATTTACAGAACATCTCGTCTTGATTTTTCGATTTTTAGACGGAGAATAACTTGAATAGATTACTCAAAATAAATCGAAAATATCTTGATTACTTGATTCGTGAAAAAGACGGGGTCCTTTGAAGAAAGACGAGCAAAGATTCCCTTTTTGGAATTACTTTTTACTATTCACTCAGACTGACAGATTTTGCTCCCGAGCGTTCGATTGACCTCAGATTGGAAATCCGTGAACGTCAACGGAATCCTTGAGTCATTTCCCATAAGAGGGGCCTGACATAACTAGACTCGAATCAACGATGAGGATTTCGTAAATTTCTCAAAACACAAACGCACGCAAAAGTTACTATTCATTCCCCCTTTTAAATACGTTTTTCATCACTGGGAACACAAATGACTTCAGAATTAAAATCCGAAAACACCGGCATGCTCCTTGGGTTAAAACCTTTCTAACGAGACCACGAATGGCCATAAAAGAATTAAGATCATATTTTTCCGAAAAGACAATCTTTACCAAAAACTGACTCTTAAAGTCGTGACTGACATCTGACCTTATTAACCTTAATTAAACTTCTTCCTTAACTTCTTAATTATCATTAAGAATCTTCTAAACCTTAATCGAAAATCTGGGGTATTACATCCTACCTCTCTTAAAGAAATTTCATCCCAAAATTTACTAACCATGACAAGCGATATCAGGGTATTTTTGTAGCTCGGATTCGAGCTCCCACGTTGCTTCCTTTGAACCATGATGGTTCCAGATCATCTATGTAAGATTAATCTTCTTGTTCTTTAACTTCTGGATCTTTTGATCCACAATGGCCTGGGGTTTCTCTTCCCATGCTAAGTTCTCATCCAGGACTATCTCTTCCTTATTAACCACGTGTCTTGGATCTAACACGTATCTTCTCAACAGTGAGATAGGAAAGACGTTATGAACGTCACTCAGGTTGGGTAATAAGGCCAACCTGTAGGCTACTTTATTCACCTTCTAAAATCTTAAAAGGTCCAACAAATTTGGGCCTTAGCTTATTCGTTTGCCAAGGCGAATCACTCCTTGATGGAGACATTTTCAAGAACACTTTAACTCCAATGTCGAAACTGAGTTCCGTTCTTCTTTGATCTGCATAAGCCTTTTGTCTATCTTGAGCCTCCTTGATTTGCTGACGAACCAGCTCGATCTTCTGGACCACTCCTAGACCATTTCAGATCCAACTATCATTCTTTTTCTATCTTCGTCCCAATATAAGGGCGATCCATACTTCCTTCCGAACAGGGCTTCATAAGGGGCCATGCCGATCGATGACTGGTAGCTATTCTTGTACGCAACCTTTACCAATTGTAGTAGCTCCTCCCAGCTGCTTCTTTGATTGACGACAATGTCTTTTAGAATCTAGATAGTCCTTTCGGACTGGCCATCCGTTTGAGTATGGAATGCCGTGCTGAAATTAGGTTTTGATCCCATTGTTTCTTGTAGATTCCTCCAAAATCTTGACGTAAATATTGTATCACGGTCCGATATAATCGAGACTGGTACTTTGTGCAATCGCACAAATTCCTTTACATAATAATAACAATGAAATGCTGCTCTCGATAATCGATTCACGATTACCTAAATAGCGGTATTATACCGCTTAGACTTTGGAAAAACCTACCACAAAGTCTATACTACTATGATCCTACTTCCATTCAGGAATTTCTATAGGTTGGAGCAACCAGAAGGTTTTTTACATAAGGCTTCACTTGCTTGACAGATCAACACCCTTTTGCGAAGGCGGCTACCTCCCTCTTCATGATATTCTACTAGAAGTTCCTCTTGAGGTCTTGATATGTCTTGCTGCTTCCGGAATGTGCTGTATATGGCGTGGCATGTGCTTCGCACATAATTTCCTCCTTTAGTTCTTCCTTGCTCGGCACACCAGGCCTTCCTTTGAATAAGAGCGCGTTACTGGCGGTTTCCGCGAAGTCTTGCGAGCTATCTAATCGTGCTTCTAGTCTTTTCCTCTCGATAACTCATTTCCTCTCTAAGCTGTAACTATCCTTTGCCTCAGGTCGGGATGAGCGACTATCGCGACGATTTGTGCTTAATTGACTTCAGGTGGTGTTAGCACCTTGATTCTTAACTTCTTGAATTCCTATCAAAGCTTCTTCTTGACTTGAGCGAGTCCTAACTCTACCTTCTCCTTCCTACTTAGGACATCAATTACCACATTTGCCTTATCTGGGTGGTAGCGAGTCGTGCAGTTATAATCCTTTACAAGTTCTAGCCATCTTCTCTGCCGATGCTAAGATCCTTTTGCTTTTGCTTAATTGAAGAAATACTTTATGCTCCTGTGATCTGAGAAGAGTCTCACACTTGGCTCCGTAGAGGTAGTGCCTCCAGATTCTTAGGGTATGAATAACCGCTGCCAACTCTAAATCATGCGAGGGATAGTTCTACTTGTAATTCTTAAGCTGCCCTGAAGCATAAGCAATCGCCTTTCCTCTCTTCATCAGCACGCATCCTAACCCTTTTCTCGATGCATTAGCGTAAACCGAGAAGTCTTTATTCTCTCCCTAAATGGCCTACACTGGGGTTGTGGTTATATCTTCTTTAAGGTCTGGAACTTTCCTCGCACTTGGGCGTCTACCTAAACTTGAGGTCCTTCTTCAACAATCGTGTCGTAGCCTTAGATATTGACGGGAATCCTTCGATGAATCTGCGATAGTATCCCGCGAGTCTTAGAAAACTTCTTTATCTCATTTATGTTTCTCGGAGACTTCGAATTGCTTACAGCTTCCATCTTAGCTGGATCCACCTTGATTCCTTCTATTGAAACTATATGACCTACAAATATAACTTTCCTAAGCCGAAACTTATACTTACTAAACTTAGCGTAAAGCCTTTCTTCCTTTTAACTTCCCCAACACCACTCTTAGGTGCTCTTGATGCTCTTCTTCGTCCTTTGAATAGATGAGGATATCATCTATGAAAACTAGCACAAACTTATCTGGATACAGGTGAAAAACCTGGTTCATTAAATCCATGAACACCGCTGGGGTGTTGGCCAATCCGAATGGCATTACCACAAACTCGTATGTCTATAGCGAGTCCTAAAAGCAGTCTTAGGAATATCCTCCTTTCGGTTCTTCAGTTGATGATACTCAGATCTTAAGTCTATCCTTGAGAAGACACTTGCTCTCTTAGGCTTTGATCAAAGAGGTCATCTATTCTTTGGAGAGGGTATCGATTCTTAATGGTCAGCTTAAAAGCTCTCTATAGTCGATGCACATTCTCAATGTGCCATCCTTCTTCTTCCTGAACAAGATTGGAACTTCCCAAGGTGACACACTAGGTTGGATAAAACCTAGGTCTGATAACTCTTGCAGTTGAATCCTGAGTCCTTGCAATTCCTTAGGCGCCATTTTGGAAGGGGCTTTCGAACTGGTGCAGCTCCTGGTTCTAAACCGATAGCGAATCCCACTCGCCTACATGGTGGTAGTTCTGATAGCTCCTCTGAAAATAAGTCTTGAAATTTTATTGTGCCTGAAACGCCTTCTATTGCAAACTCTCTTTCCTCTTTCTTCGCCGTAGCCGCTTTTCGACGGGATTCTGACTTTATAGCTTCTGATGGAGGTCACCATTACTTGCAGGCGTAAAGGTCGCATGACTGGACCTTGAACGTAAGCTCAGAACTTATCCGACATCATTCCTTAAATTGCCTCTTAATACTTGACGAGCTGAAAAATATTACCTAGAGATGCGAGTCCTACTAAGAGGACACTAACTAATATTTCTTGGATTATATTTTCTATTGGGGCTACTTCCTCTTACTCTTCAAAAAAGGAATATTACTTTATACTTTCTGCTCTATTCAAAAGGGTCCACACTCGGGTTCTATGAGTGGGAGCAAAGCAAAATGAATGCCTCTGAGTGAGGACTTTATCTTAATCAATAATTCTTTAACAAGTTCTAAAACTAGAAGAGATATAACACTAGGTTATACATATACTAAAAACATTGCCTTCTTTAGAGGGCTTATGATGCAAATGTATGGAAGATAATCAATGATTAGTACTCAGAATCATACTGAATATTTGCAAAGGCGTCAGCATATCTTTAATAAGGGAATGCTATCACTAATTCTGGATGATCAAAGAAGTATCATCAAAAGTTTACAATCTGTCCAAATGGATATAATATTGAAAAAATTCAAATGATAGGAAAGATTTCAACTAATATGAAGCTGTTGAAAGATGATTGATTTAATTGACATGAGGACGGATGAGTAGACTCATCAAAACTTCCTATCTTACTGAAACTTTTTAATCTACCAATTCTAGGTCCAACTGTTTAACGATCTTCTTCAGGTTCTCCTTCTTTCTTTCCTTGATCTTCACGCATCTCCTTCTTTACTAGGTTGCTACGAAAGCATGAGTCGATTGGCCTTCAATTAGCTACACTTGGCTGGAAAAGATGACATATGGGGATCACTTCCATTTGTTTGGAAGGGATACGATAAGCGACCTGATCTATGCGTGTTTTCTTGTCGTCTAAAACCACAAATGTGGGGCATGCCTTGATAACTGGTTGAACTCTTGATTGTATTTTAACAACGTTCTCTTTCCCTGCCTCTAGTTCTAGATCTCCATCTCCTTACGATAGCAATCCGGAATATACTTTTTAATATAACTCGCACTTGAAACCTTCCCAATCATACTTCGTCCATTAATCCAAGGTTATCGTTCTTCGAACGGACTCTCACTGGTGGCTCATACTATCCATGCACATAAAGGAGCATATCCTAATTCCTCATCCTTCGAACAAACTATAAAATTGAAAATTCACTTCTAAGGAGCAAACCCATCTCTCGAATCTCATCGGGTCTCCTAAATTATGATAGAAGATTATGATCGAAGAACACATTCTTGGCTCTCGAGCCACGGTTCGGGTCTTGCTTGCCTGTGGCCTCGTTCTCTCAGCTTAATGTCTTTTCGATGATGTTCCAAAACATTAGCGACGCTCGCTCGAATTTACATAGAGCAAAATGTAATGCCTTTTGATTAGATCTTTAGATTACGCAGGATAAATCAAGCAAAGCGGGAAAATTGCCTCATAAGAGGACTTTTGTCATAAATAAGAAAGAGGTTCTTAGTTACATCTGAAAATAGGGCAGCCTTTTGGAAGATTACTGCCGCTATAAAAATTTAAAGGTTGATTAGTACATTTTCAGAATAAGATCTGGATTAAAGCAGATAAACAGACAAATAGGTCAGTAAGGTGTTCTAACAAAACACCTCATTTGCCTACTTCTAAAGCTTAACTACATGCTGGGTCATATCCTTTTTTTTTCATGATGATTCCACCTCTTTCTTGCTTTTCTTCCTTGGGTCCTCTTCTTCCTCATCTTCATCTGTCTCTAGTATCTCAAATTTGAACTTCCTCATGCTTCCTCGGGGAACTGTTGGGGCGTACACTGTCCCAGACTCTGAAGGACAAATGTTTGATAGGTAGAGGCCCTCTGGTGCATTATGGAGGACAAAGACTCGGTGTCTTAGGTCTTGCTTCTAAGGTTCCTTCAGCACGAGGGCACGGAGTCTAAAATTCAGGGGGACTGTTCAGAGTCGCCCTTAGCAGTTCTGGTCCCACCACGAGAGAGGGATTTTGCTCGGTTAGAGCATTCACGTGGCCATACCTTGACTCCTAAAAAGCCATCAAGGCTGAGGAGAATTCTCTCAGGTTTCTGATTACAGCATACGTCTCGGGATCACGGGTGATTGTGCTTTGCAGGATGTGATATATTGCTGGCTTCTCAACGGAAGGTGCTTGTTCACACATGCGGATGCATGTTTCTAAGTCGGATACATTTCCTGGCATTCTCCCAACGTCGTTCCTTTCTTGAACATGGCAGAAATGAGGCACATTATTTCTAACAGCCGAACGACGCTTAACCATCTAGAAACAGGAAGCTTAATCAGTCTAGATTATAAAAGGGAGACCTAAGGTTCTCCTGAGATTATACTATCATCTAGATTCAGACCTTTTATCTTGCATGCATAGATCCTCTTGCAGTGGACATTTACAAAAATTTTGGTGCTCAAGCCTTTAATCAAGAATTTTACCTTTTTCCAAAAAAGAAATTCTTGAGAATGAATCAACCCTTTTCTTTTAAATCGGGAACTCTTCTTCGAAGCTTTTATCTTTCCTTTAAGATATAGGTTTAAAAATTAAATTTTTAAACACTTTTCTTTGTGATTAAGAACTTATTTCTCAAACCTTCTTCCTCAGAAAATCATTTTCCCCGAATATTTTTTTCTTGGAATTCAACTCTCAAGGTTTTCTCCTTTTATCTATAAGGAGATAGGCTTGCTCAAATTTCTTCATTTTCAGTATTCGTAGTTTATAAATTCAAAATCCAAAATCATTATACTGTCATACCTTGATTTTAGTTGAAGATACGAGGGTGATGGCGAGCTGTGGGTTGCTGCTGTGACATATCACGAAACAATTCATATGCACACAAAGACTTAACTTAACTTAAACAAAGAGATAGGCCTGCAGAGTTGCAAACCTGTCTCTGATACCAACTGTAACAGCCCGGTCCCGAGATAGGGATTTAACGAATGGGGACAGGGTGTTATTAATGGTTTATTGAATAAGACGGAAGATTAACAAAGAAAGTTTGGGGATAAAGATATACTTTTGAAAGATAGGCGATGATACTCGGGTTTACTTAATTAAGAAAGAAACATGCTTTTGCGTAACTAAACGGCTAACTAATCAGATACCAACGTCCATAGACCCATTTAAACGGATAAACATATACCAACTTGAACAAACCTCTTCATAGGCGAAAGAAAAACATGCTCGAGAAGTAGGAATAAACTGAATATGCATCACTTATATATTTAGATAATCATGTCTTGGAGAATATCCTTAGAATCTCGATAAACATAATTGAACTTGAATGAAATTAGAAAGAATGTGTCAGAGTAGCAGAAACATCATGGGATCTCGAAAAAACTTATACAATAGTAAAACAATCTTGGCACCCAACCCACATCCACAGCCACCATCATCCTCAGCATCTCAACCTGAAAACATTTGAAAAAGAGGGGGCGTGAGCACTAATGTACTCAGTGGGTTTTAATAAAATCTTCTTTAATAACTCAAGAAATATCCAATAATAAACTGGCGGTATATGGAGAGCAAAACGCAAACGCCCTCTCCATATCCGCAAAACCTTTTCTTCACTTTTGGGCCCAACCTTGGCTCAACCTGATGTCAACTGTACCCTTAGGCATGCCATATGATAGAAGAGGGGTTACCTCAAATATCCTCCCGAGTATGCGAGGGGAAAAAATACCCAGCAGTGACTTCATTTAATGATCAAAATCATGAATTCTGAGCTTAATCCTGGTTATAGAGCTATATTCTTCCTTTCTTAACTTAGCCTTCCTTAACCTCACTAGAATTATCGAGCTTAGAGCAACGTCTAAGGAAAATCTTTTACTTAAGCATGACTTCGGCCTATAAGGGATTTATCACTACCCTAAAAAGGCAATGCTTAATTAGCTAAATAAACTTTAGCAAAATCCAACATTCAGATACGAAGAAATGAATGTGCATAATAATAAATTGCAATTAAAGCAATTCTAATTACCTCATGCTAGCATAAACAACACTTAAACAATTCTAACATTTCTAAACATGCTCGAGAGCTCAATCAACATATAATATTTTTCCTTTTCTTCTTTCCTTGTACAGAGATCAATCAGGCAGAGCAAAAATATTTTATTGGATATTTCATTTACCCTATATGCTTCTAGAGCTTATTAGCTCAAACTTAGATAAGTATAGATTTACCCACCTCGTTTACTGGACAGAGATAAAGCAACGAGTTGATGATCCTTCTCCGAATTCCTACGAGGCTCACTTCCTCCTACAAAAGTCTAATCATCGACTTAGCGGCCTTCTTTGAAGAAGTTAACTATCTAAAGCGAGAAATAACGACATTTAACTCGAAGACTAGAATCTAAGACTTATTTACAGATTGCACGACTTTACGACTTTATAAATTTTGAGAAGAGTTTATTTACAGAACATCTCGTCTTGATTTCTCGATTTTTAGACGGAGAATAACTTGAATAGATTACTCGAAATAAATCGGAAATATCTTGATTACTTCTCAAAAATTTAAACTTGAAAATAACACGACTTGAAAAAGCTTGAAAAGCTCGGGAAGAGGGTACGAAAATAGCCGAAAAGAAACGGCGGAAAAACAACACGGAGAAGGGGGGGCCGCCGCGGCGCACATGGGCGCCGGCGAGCTCCCCCCGCCGCGGGGCCACCTTGCCCTGGAGGGCTCCCCGCCGCCGCAGGGCCACCTTGCCCCGGCGGGCTAGGCGCGGCCGAGAGGGGTGTGGCGCGGCGGCGCACCCCCCCGCGGAGCTCCTTTTGTCTCTCTCTCTCTCTTCAACTGGGTTTCTTCAACTATGTTCTTCAACTGAGTTCTTCGTGTTCGTTGATTCTTCGACGAACACGAAGAACACGAAGAATAATTAACCCAAAATTTCTTAAAAACAACATACTTGAATTTAACATGCAACAACATGTTTTAACTTAAAATGAATTTTGGCATTATAACAACATATACACGATAATCCTCCCTAATATTTAGAATAACGACGAAATCGTTAAATATGGCTTGAACGGAATTTTATGGAATAAACGACGATAATCTCTAGAATAATAATAACGGAAGTAAAACGAGAAATATAACGTAAACGCTATTAACTTGGAACTTCAATAAAAATCGAAATACAACTTTAGACGAGCAATATGAAGAACGTGAAGAACGTAAAGAACGTAAAGTAAATGCAGAATTTAAAAGGCAGAAAAAGAAATGGAACTCGAGACCGACGAACAAGAATGGACGGGGTTAGGTGCGTCGAAAGAAGGTGACTAGCTCGGCGTCTCGTCGAGTTGCAACGGCGGCAGACCCGTCCGCTACAACCCAACGGCGCCCCTAGCACATTCCCTCACCGCATCCCTTCCACGCCACTCCGCTCGTCGTCTTGCGGAATACTCACGAAGAACGCTTTTTACTTCGACAGAACTTTCTTGGCTCTTGCGAGCTTTCCCACTCTCTTGGAAGTGAGTTTGGATGATAAATGAGCAAATGAGAGGTTAGGGGTGGCCTTGTATTTATAGGAAAAGTTTTGGCTTCCAAGGGAAGCCACTTCAGTGCAAGAATACTACAAAAGTTACCCCGAGTTCGGTTAAAAGCTGCTTTATTCGATGTCGAGGTCCAAATGACCTCAGACACGAAATCTAAAAATACCGGGAGACTCATTAGCTCGAATACTAGTGAACCAACTTGATTCGTGAAAAAGACGGGGTCGTCTGAAGAAAGACGAGCAAAGATTCCCTTTTTGGAATTACTTTTTACTATTCACTCAGACTGACAGATTTTGCTCCCGAGCGTTCGATTGACCTCAGATTAGAAATCCGTGAATGCCAACGGAATTCTTGAGTCATTTCCCATAAGAGGGGCCTGACAGAACTAGACTCGAATCAACGAGGAGGATTTCGTAAATTTCTCAAAACACAAACGCACGCAAAATTTACTATTCATTCCCCCTTTTTAAATACGTTTTTCATCACTGGGAACACAAATGACTTCAGAATTAAAATCTGAAAACACCGGCATGCTCCTTGGGTTAAAACCTTTCTAACAATATCACGAATGACCATAAAAGAATTAAGATCATATTTTTCCGAAAAGACGATCTTTACCAAAAACTGACTCTTAAAGTCGTGACTGACATCTGACCTTATTAACCTTAATTAAACTTCTTCCTTAACTTCTTAATTATCATTAAGAATCTTCTAAACCTTAATCGAAAATCTGGGGTATTACAGTTATACATGTGTTTTTAGCTTGCGAAGATTAAATATATATATATTTTGTTTACATGTGTTTCGAGCTATTAGTTTTTAAATATAAATTTGTAGCGTTTTATTCTTTTTTTTTTGTAGCTTAGGAAATGTAATTTTATTCTAGAATTTGTTAACGTTGATTTTGTAGCTTCTTATACATGTTTTTGTAGTTAGCATATGTAAAATGCATGTGTTTACGTCTATTTTCTTTTCGTTTCACTTAATCCATATTAAATTAGTAATTTTATGCACAATAACAACCTAGTATTGATTTTGTGGTGCAGAAAAAAAAATATTTTTAATTTATATTTGGGAAAACACATACGGTCTAAAGCCGAAGTCCAAAGGTATGGAAACGGCTTGCATGGATAGATTCCAATGGCGTGGTGAGATTTCAAAAATTTAAGTGACTGTGATATATATGCAATACGCCATATGGAGACTTTTATGGGTCAAGGCCTAGAAGCTTGGAAAACTGGTCTGGAAAAGGGGAATACAACACAAATGAACCGTGTTTGGATAAAGTACTACACTTCAAGACTGCAATCTCAAAAAAATGCGTATCGAGTCTTTGGCACTACCTCTTCTAAAAAACGTCTAATTGGTTTGAAGGATTTGTTCAATGACAATTTTAGTATTTGGTGAAGGAAAAAACAAGGTGTTTTGATTGGTGGATATTGTTTTTTTTTTTGGATATCTTATTACTGTGGATTTTATTTTAGTTAATGTTTAATTTTTTTTATACCTTATTACTGTGAATTTGGTTTTAGTTAAATATAAATTCGTAGCTTTTGTTAATTTTTTTTATAGCTTGTTAAATAAAATATAATACTTTGAGCTAGACATTTCTATAAATTAAATTTATAATTTTGTATCATTGTGTTCATAGCTTTTTATTTGTCGTTAAATACGAATTTTTAGCTTGTTATAATTATTTTTGTAGCTATTTAAGTGGAAATTAAAAGTTAAATCCATAAACTGTTATAATTGATTTTGTAGCCTTTTATAATCATTATTGTAGCTTGTGAAAGATAAATACTTATTTTTTTCAGGATAATTCTATACTTAAATGCATATATTGATTAATTATGAAATGTTCATTTTCAGCTATGTATTTTACAGAACTTTCGGATATGAACTGATGTTATTTATTATATGAAGTTGTGCATTTAATATAGCTTTTAAGCTTGAATTGTTATCATTTGGAGTTTTTGATGTGTTTGCTAGTTTTGCAATAATTGTTGTGATTTCATTGCATATTTGAAGCAAAAGTGGTGAATATGGACAAGAAGAGTTGAAGGGGTGTTTAATTAGGCTCTTGGGCTTAATTTAATGCTTAATGGAAGCCTAATGGACCGGATTAAGTTATCAAAATCCGAAGAAATCCGAAGCCCAACTTGAAGCAGGGGTGGATCGACCCGACCCAGTGTCATTTACACATGAGTGCGTCGACCTAGCTCAGTTTGCCTGGGTCGACCCTGTGCAAAAATAAGGCTCCGGGTCGACCCGGCCAGCTTGGTCGACCCATGTGCAATGGATCCACGAGAATGTTATTTTCTCACTCCAATTCAGGGTTTCTAATCTACATATAAAAGCTCTCATTTGATACACGCCCATACACGTTAGACAGGACATTAGAGACACCACATACACAAGTGAAGAACATGTCCAAGAAGAAAAGAGAAGAAAAAGAGTTGCCATCTACTCAAGAGGAGACAACGAGGTTGTTGGAGACGAAATACCATTGCAGAGAAGACGAAGCCGCTGGATTACATACTATTCATCGATTGCTTTATTTTTTCTGTTATAAATACTGAAACTCTATTGTTTATTTATTTAATTATGTCTAGCTAATTCTGTAGCTAGATTTTAGAGATTGGAACTTATGGATTTTAATATATGAGTTGATTACTTTTTCTTCCTGCTATCTATCGGGGTTTGATATCTATGATTTATTTCATATCTTGTATGAATGATTGATCACCATTTATGCATGCTAGTCGTTAATTTGAAGTACAGACCAGAGAAGAATTAATGATGGAAAGATAGAAATCAGATTATGTGTGCTTGGAAGGACCGACCAAGTGAACAAGTATCACATAGGGTTGAATAGATCTTCATGTGCTTGATTAGGAGTAATGACATGTGTGAAGAACCGACCGCAGTGAAGTGCATGCTCATTATATCTATGTTATGGTATATACCTTAAAACAGCAGCCTAACTAATGATCTCTCATCATTGATAGATTAAAGATAATTAGTCTGGTTGAGAGAATTAATAAATATTGTTAAATGATATAATAAATTCATCTTCTCTAAAGCCTAGTATTTTCGCATATCTTTGTTTTATGCTTATTAATTTTTATTCCTTTTTATCTGTGTGTTCTGTGTCTAAATATTAACTACGTGCTCGTGAATAATAACTGATTAATAACGGTCTCTGTGGGATACGATACTCATGTTCATCTATATATTACAATAACACCGTGCACTTGAGGTTGACTATTTGTTAATAAATAGCGTGTCATTTATACACCGATCATATTTTTATAATTATTGTATATCGGGGACGCTAAATTAATAATTAATAACCACAATAAGTATGTCATATACCACTATGAATATGCACTAAATTGAAAAAACAATAAAATATGAAATAAGTAAAAAACCCATTAACAAACTTTGTATTTAAACTAAGCAAGCTCTCAATAGAACTAGCGACCTAGTTTTTATACAAACACAATATGACACTTGTTCTATAAAATTGCATAGCTTATTATGGTTGAATTCATTATTTGTAGCATATTAATTCATAGTTTATTATGATTGGTTTGTAGAATACATGTAAAATATATTCAATAACATAACACAATACAGTAACATAAACAAAATATAACAAATAAAGAAAATACAACCAACGATGACTATCGACAACAACAAAAAAATCCCAATGCCTTAGCTTCATGGTATTGATAAACCTTCATCCAAAATGATGAACCCGAACATGTATTCTTCAATGTCTCATGGCCGAATACTAGATTACCAAATTGAATAATAGAACAATTAATGATAATACTACGAGTAGAGAAAATAAAAAAGAGGGAAAGATCAGGCATTAAGAGATTGGTGATAGAATATTTTGATGATATTTGAATAACAGATGAAATAATCCAAAAAATAAAAGTTGTTGAAGTTAGACTTGAGCATGTGGTTGACGACCTACGTGTTTGCCGTGATGACAATATGGACCTTGTCGGGAGGCGGAAGATAGAGGTGTTGGTGGGGCATTGAGCAAGGATATTGTTGTTCCAGTCGAAGCAACGGTGGAAGTCAAGGATGAAATCTGGGATTAGGAGGGTGCCGATGAAGATACATCTTATATCCATAAGCGACGACGACGGTTGTTTAGGATTTGAGAAGGGGGAAAAGTGGAGAGAGAACTTGAATAATTGAATTGCAACGTGTGTAATGAAAATAAAATTTGGAAAGATACATGCATTGGTTTAGGAGGGGTAATATAGTATTTTATAAAATACTACATTACCCCCCTAACATAAATAAACGACTAAACATATAAAAAAACCTAAAAGTTTACTTTTAATCTCATCTCTATAATTAATAAGATTTAATGACTAGAAAAGGTTCGTAGTTTTATATAAATAACTAGTATCCATTTGAACTTATTCCATTATTCCAGATGATATAAGAACTTATAAATAACATATTTAAAATTTTAGCCAAAAAGGGAAAAGGTCAGAAGAAGGGCAAAAAAATAAAATAAAAAAAATCAATAGAGATCACATATTTTGAATAAGAAAGAAAGTCTTCGTTAATAAGAATTGTTTGTTAATATGAATGATTGGCCCCTAAAACAGATTAAAAAAAGGGGATAAAAATTGAATGGTTACATAAATGAGATTTATTGAGAAGAGGAAAAAAGGAATATCGATTAATTTTCAAATATTGTACAATAAACACCTTTTTTTTAATTTAAAAAAAAATTGGTCCAAGGTTCTTGTCTTAAGCAGTTGAACTGGTTGAAGTAGCAGGTCCCGCTTCTGTTTCTGTTGATGTCTGAGGAGGAGCCGATGAATCTGCTACAAATTTATTTACATAATACCCAATTATATTAAGATAAAAAAAATATCACAAAAAATAAAATAAAAAACCAACATTTTTATATGCTTGTAACCCCTAGTGAACCGTTTATTACATGGGAATTTATGGGTGTAATTGAGTGAGTCGAGATGATTAGTCGATTATGATCAAGCTACTACCGAGTCCAACTCATTCTTAATTGAACTTTCTAAATATATATTTGAACTTAAACATTCATCTTTTCTTAAAAATAAATGATTTTATTCTCAAAAATAATATTAATGATCTTCTAAAATTAAGATTTTCTTATAACAAATAAGGTTAATTAGATAATTAATATACCAACTACTAATCAAAATATACAAATATAACTAATATGAAATTGTTACAACTGAGAAACGAAATTCACCCAAAACATAGTATTCAACAGCGTGGAAGTTGGTATAGATTTTCCTGGTAAAAACATAATATCACTATACATATGAGATTATACGGTTGAAATGAAATACGAGGAATTGTCTGAAGCGCACATGGTGTGGCAATTAGTTTACAGTGATGTCTCTCTGGCATAAATTGGGATTGACCCATTTAAATGGGTCAGACCACCAGCTCATATCACGTGCTTACACCTTCAATCTTGGGTCCCTTGCCTCTCATATCCTCTCATTTTCTTTTTTCTTTTTTTTTTTCCCTATCATCTACTTGTATATATTACGCTAAATTTATTATTGTGCCAATAGTTGGTATATATAAGTCAAATGAAAATTCAAACTTTATTCCACTATAATAGTAAATACCTATCTCGTAAACTATGTAGGTGTGTCGTTCATAGTTACATGATCAATGAGTGTATAGTGGGGCTCCAGAAAAAAATAATAGACAAAAATAAACTTATTTATAATTTAAAATATGTGTGATACGTCAACATTCGAATTCAAACTCATAATAAGTGAACATTCGTAATTTCAATGGTGTTTGATTGTATTTTCATTCGAATTTTGACCTGTTTTATAGATTTTAACTAATAAGACGGTTCCACGCAACACTTTCTCGAAATATTATATTGACAATAAACATCTCAAAACTTTAATGATTTTGGGACTCTATTATGTTTTCTTTTTATAAATGGTTTTTTCGTAACCTTAATATGTCAGAAAAGGCTAACACTATCTTACTTTTTGAAAAGTATATTTTAAAAATCTTAGAACATAGATTAAGTTAGTAAATTCGACCAAGACTCGTGATGTTTTTAGAGGAATAAGCATTTTAATTACTTTAAATGTTTCGCATGTGCCTTTTGATCACTTTATTTTCCGTACAAAATGATATTATAGTTTAAGAAAGTATCAATTATATGTGTCTTAAAATCTCTCTCTCTCTCTCTTTTCTCTCTCTAAAGATACATAATATCTCAATCTAAAAAAGAGATGAGTGCAATTCAAATTAACAATATTTAAGTAATGAGACAGACATCATCTTAAAATTTATCGAAATTAACTTAGACTTACTGGCGAAGGTTATTCACAAATATAAACGATCTATATGCAATTCTTAAAGGGTAGCTATATAATAGGACTTAAAATTCATCTTTCAAAAAGAAATCATATTTCTGAATAACTTTTGTAATTAAATTTAACAAAATATGAAACTAGTTGTTGCAAAGAAATCCAACATGGATAAAGCCTGTCACCACGTGGAGGACTGCTAGTGGACAATGACTATCTTCAATGTGGTCAAACATTTCAAATCGGAACCAAATAAAGTGTTTTAATTAAATTGATTTAATTAAGTTCAACCCAAATTTTCAAACCTTTTCACACTAATAATAAAAAAATGCAATACATGATTCCATGTTCAAAGTTCAAACTAGTGTTTGGATTTCTATTTTCACCTCACCAATTCGGTTAACATCTATAAAATAATAACTATTTTATATGCATGATATAAATTATGGAAAAAAAAGTCTAGCTTGAGTTAGATTGTATGAGTCAAGATTCAAATTCAAATACTATCAAAAAGTAAACAAAACTACAAAGACGCTCTTGGAAGAGAGTTTAAATCTACGTCTTACCCATCAAAAGTTTTTATGATCAATTTCCCACTCAGCGCGGACATTTTCGTAAGCACGTATTATAATTATAATAAGCTCGCGGCAATGCTTACGTTCGGGTGTGTAAAATATAATATCACTAATATAAAATAATTGGACATAAAGAAATTGAAGCAATTAAAATTAAATGGTTTGAGTTAGGTAAAAGAGTTACCGGCGGAGGATGGAAGCGAATGCCTTGTTGGTTGTAATGAAGGGAGAGGATGAGGAGTAGGAGGATAGGTTAAAGAAGTGCCCTCCACCTGCGTAGGATAGTAGAGATAAGACGGTCCAGGCAAACGTTGCGCCGCGGGCATGGAAAATGCTCCCCTGGGTGCGTACCCATAGTAATAAGGTGAGCCCAGTGCAGACGATGAAGTCCCATATAGCTGATTGTAGTACTGCGTTTGCTGCACCTGTGGATTGTACATTGTCTGTCCAAATAAAACGGCATCGTTATGCCCTTTCCTTAATTAACAAAATTCCTTCTCTTGTGTGCAATTAATTCCAAACATGGATGCATGACATCTGTTTTCTAACTGTGTAGTTTTATAGTGCATACAAAATGAAACATGTTTGTTGTGAAATAATAATTTTTTTTTATTATTATTATAATTACCTGTTGCTGGTAAGTATAATCGGGTGAATAGCTTGTATACCTGAAACAAAAGATGCACGACCAAAATTAAAGGACAAATAAAATTTACGTATGTGAATTTCAATAAACAAAATTACTTAAATGAAAATTGATGAAGTCAAGTATTATTGGCTGCCATGATCTAAACTAATTAACCTAATGAGCGCATTAGTGCATATAAAGTCGTGAGTAAGTGATCAGCACGTCTCATAAGTTTACTTTTAATTTCTTATCAATTAATTTAAATTAATAGTCGAAATATAATTGCTGTCAATTAAACCTTTTATGGATACCAATTTTATAAGGAATTACACTTTAGCAGAAAAGATGGTCAAGGGAGTAAAAAGGCGCCATATAAAATTATCTGTCATTAATCTTCCAAAAGATGATTCATTAACCTAATTAAGTATGAAAATTGGAATAAATATAACTTTCATTAATTATCATAATCTTGAAAAGATATTTGATCGTAAATGATGTTTCATTTATGTTCATTATTTTCGAACTACTGCCAATTGAAGATTAGTTGGAAATAAAATCATTATTAATAAATATGCTCACTTTCTATGTATATATATTTTTTTTTAATAAGAGAATTTAAAAGCCTTGCGTTGAATTTTTATACATCGATTTATTTATTGTTCATCTGCCAATAGCTACTGCATTGAATTGAATTCAAGAAACTTTCACTTTAATTTATTTTTATTTAATTATCCTCTAAAAAATGACTCCCTAATATAATTATATTAATATATACTTGGTTCCTGATCTTTTTTTTTTCAAAATAAAATTCTTGAATGATTCTAAATTATAATCCAACAAATTAACTAACTTAAGTATAATTACTTTTGTGACCCTCTATCATATATATATATCACGACTATATTGGTAAAATGAAATATGTGAGTTTGACTGTATTACCCGTAAGGCGGATAAATGACGGGCGGAGGTGGTGGCACTGGGGGCGGAGGTGGCGGCGGTAACGGTAGATACGATGATAATCCGCCCTGTGCTATTCCACTTCCTTGATATATGTTGGCAACTTGATTCCTGCCTACATTAATTCCTCACACCAAATTATATATCAAATAATTTCATCATGAGATTAAATTCAAATGTTTTTTTCCTAAGTATAATTAAAATGTACCTCTAGGTGGAGACGGTCGAGGCCGTCCTAACGAAGCAATATTACAGTTGGCTCTTCTCCCGTCGATCATAGGATTGGGATCGGCACAAGCTCTCCGGGCTGAGTCGGGATCCCGAAACGTCACCTGTAGATATTACATCAAGTGAAATATGTCAATTAAAGGTGCATAGCCATGTTACACGACAAATAATCATTTACTTGGTACAGTATATATCATTCAAAATTTCAAATAGGCAACTCAGAGAAAAAAAATGAAAACTGAATCAGACGACGGAGAAGAACTCTTACAAATCCGTAGCCTTTGGATTTGGCGGTGTTCTTGTCCGTGATGATGACAGCTTCGAGAATTTCTCCGAACTGTTCGAAATAAGTGCGCATTACATCGGTCGGAGTTTCCCAGGCAAGGCCTCCGACGAAAACCTTAGTAAAAGTGGTGTCGCCGAACGGCGATCGGTAATGCTGGTGGTGAGCCATGGCCGTCCGATCGATCGATCGAGATAGATGATCACTACTTAATTTGGCATATCTTAGTCTTAGATAGCATGAATTATTGATTAGTGATGATGATCCATTGTATGCATATCTGAGCAATGTGTAGAGTTTGTTTGTTGTGTTGGCCTTACGGCGGCGGAGGAGGTGGTGGAATTAGTGAGGGGGGAGGGAGAGACTAGAGAGAGAGAAATAAGGTGGTAGAGAGAGAAAGAGAAAGGGGGAAAAGGTATCCGACAGTTGCAAACTCTGATTTGCTGTATATGAGGAGGGATTGGGATTTGTGGGTTTGTGTACTCGAATGACAGCTGCGTCACTAAAGAGCACTTCACTCTCTCCTCCCTGTCTTTCAACTATTCTATATATATATAGAGAGAGAGAGATATAAAGAGATATGAGGAAATTGATAATTTATAAATAAGTTTCTAGCGTGTAAATTAACACTTCAGATTTTCTATTACACAATATTCCTTGCAGTTTCAAATTACGTGTCTTTTTATATATATTTTTCTTTATTTTTATTTTTTATAATTTAGTTTAATTTTAAGATTGTTTTTAGGGTTCACCCTATCCATTTAGAATTTATAATTAATTTTTAGTATTTAATTTTCAATTTCAATTAATAATTCATTATTATGATTGATTAATTCAAAATTATTTTTTTTTAACTTTTTAAATTCATTTTTTGTTGATAAATGTTGACTATGAATATTTATGTCAAAATTGATTTTATTTTATAATAAATATTATTAAAATCATAAATTGTATAGTGAAACATGGAG
The DNA here is from genome assembly GCA_026008535.1 of Perilla frutescens. Classification (NCBI taxonomy): domain Eukaryota; kingdom Viridiplantae; phylum Streptophyta; class Magnoliopsida; order Lamiales; family Lamiaceae; genus Perilla; species Perilla frutescens. Next base: position 52,517,019 of record BRKX01000009.1, on the reverse strand, counting down.
TGAAACACATATAAGTGTAATATGAAATTTGAACCCATAAATTAAAGATCAATTTGGATCATTTAAATTAGTTAGATGGATTGACAATATTTTTTTTCTCTAAAAAATAACTAGCACAATGTACATTGGTTTTAGCACATGTATGTTGAATTTTAGTGTCTGCATTTTATAACATATATTACATAATTATTACTGTCATTTTTCAATTTATAAAACTGTCATCATCATTTTTCAATTTTTGAAATTTAATAGCATCGTGAGTGCTTATTTGATATGTTGATTTTAGAATTGCATTTTAAAAAATAATTTACAAAATTCTCATATTTTTTCAAATTTAATTTCAATTAATTGAACCATCTCATTACATGATTGAAATAGAATAATAGATAAAACAGGGGAAGAATGTCACTAGGAAAAATTGAATGATACATACGTAAATTAATTTAAAAAAGAATACAAAAGTGTATCTATGTTTATATGTAATATTTAGCATATATGGAAATGGAAGTCTTTTGCCTATCAAATTTCCATGAGTCAAGTCATAGATATATCCATGTATACATTTGAATACTATCTCTTCATTATAACACAATGAGTTTAATTCAATGCGACAAAAAAATAAATAAAAAAAATTAGAGTTGAATATTTTTATTAGAAATGCACTACGGCACGTTTGAAGTAAATTGCGATCGTCATGTAAACTGATGAACACTTTAGAGAGATTAATTATCAAACTATTATACGCTTTGAGAGACTACTTCGACTTGAACTAATTACAATCTATGGCATATTGATTAAATTAACGAAAATATCTAATTTCTCCTGCGTTACGTACATTACAATGAAACTAATATACTTCCTGAATGCCTTTATGTTGATATAATAGTGATCACATTTAATTGACTCCAAATTTCGAGTGAGGTAACTTCTTATAGAGTAGTATCACGAATAATAAATAATGAAATATGTGTGCTTAATTTCTATTTTATTGAAAATCATCTAACACGCAAGTGAATAAATGCAAGAGAATTCTGAGGTTCTTCAAATTTGAGATGGCTGGATGTTATGCATGCCAAGAGGGGTTGCTGCTAGCGAAGGAAATGGGATGCATGAAGCTTATTTCTGAGACTGATTACCAGAGTATTTATTTTAAACTAAAATCTGAAGCAATAGACTGGTCGTATAGAGTGATGTGCGATTCCATTGGGAATGTGACTTCTCAATTTGATGAAGTGAGATACATTTGGGCTCGAAAAACTGCAAATTTCATGGCTCATTCTTTAGGTAATGATTTTGTTTCTTATACCGGCGTTTTACCGAGTACTTTTTTATCGAACATTCCGCCTGATGAATTGGCTTCTTATTAATCAAATTCCTCTTTGCTCATATATATATATATATATATAGATGCTATTTAGTCATAAATAAATGAAATTCCCCGAACCATAAAAGTTCATTTCTTTCTCTGTTTTTTAGGGTTAAATTGCCTTAAAAATCATGAACTTTGAGCCTAGTTATAAAATTAACATGAACTTTGAAAGTAGACAATTAAAACATCAACTTTGAATTTGTGTGTTATTCAACATCCCCAAACTTTTATAAAACAAATTGACCTTCAATCCAACATACAATTTGCTCGTCTCTCCTAGCCCGTCATGACTCGACCATCAAGTTTTGAAAATGAAGTCAAAGTGACCACAATTGTACGTTGGATTAAATATTAATTTGTTATATAAAAATTTGGAAATATTGAATAACACACAAATTTAAAGTTAGTGTTTTAATTGCATATTTTTAAAATTCATGTTAAATTTGCAACTAAACTCAAAGTTCACGGTTTTAATTGGTGTTATAAAAACATGGGTTTGCATCTATAAGATTCTTTAATTATTAGGAACATACAAGCTGCCATATTTCTTTTATATTATACTTCTTTTTTATTGGGAAAATGGACAAATACATCTTTTATGTTTGCACTTGGGATCAAATTAATCCCAAAAGTATTTTTAGGTACAAATAAACACTTGATGTTATAATTACTAATATATGTGCCCCTCTCTCTATTATTGTCACTCAAATATAATTTTGTGCCAAACTTTATTCTATTTATTTTAATTTTTGAAGCATTAACAAGAACAATTAACTATATTTTTAAAAATTTGTGCTTTCTCGCATTTCTTTCTAATTTGTTTTATAAAAATATTATTATTATTATTATTATTAAATTGTCTATTTATTAACCACGTAAAAGATCTCTTATAAGATTTGTTATGTTAATGACTCAACCTAAAATTAAAATTAAGAACATAACTAAGAAAAAACTCAAAGTAGATACTGAAACATGAATTATAGTTGTCTTGAATCTTGATTTTTTTTTAATTTTTATTTTTCCTTGCGTTATTTTCTTTTTATTAGATCCTTCAAGAATAATTAAAAGTTTGTTTTTCTAATTCACTTCAAAATTCGTTAAAGCGATTAAAATAAACATTCATTTAATAATAATAACAACAACTAATGCTTTTAACATTTTTATAAAATAAAATATAGATTATAAATTTTTAATTTATAATTTATTTATTTATACTTTAATTTATTTATTTATACTGAAATTTTTATTTGCAATATTAGTTTGTAATTTTTGTTCGTTGTAATATTATTATGAAATGTTTTTCATGTTTTATAGTTTCAGAAATTTTAATAGTTATTTTTGTTGGAAAAATCTTGATTAAAATAAATATATAAAAAGGAATATTATGGAATATTCTTTTTTAGAATAGAATTTAGAGTAAAATGTTGGAGATGAAGTGAAGACTTTATTGTATAATAGAGATAGAGGTGCTGTAAAATAGAGTAAACTATTGGAAATGACCTTAGGAATTTTAACATCAAGTGTTTAATTGTACTTAAAAGTACCTTTTAGGTATTTGTTTGGCCCTAGGTGGAAACATGGAGGGTGTATTTGACCATTTTTCTTTTTTTCTTTGACATTTTATTTAGAGCATATATAATTAAATAATGTATTTTTATAACAAAAGCCAAACTTTTGTACCAAAATATTGTAATTTTTTTTATTAGTTGTATATAAATAATGTATTTTTATAAGATAAGCCAACCTTTTGTACCAAAATATTGTATTTTCTTATAAAACAATAAAAAAATCTTTTTATTAGTTGTATATAAATTTTATAATAAAAGAAGGAAACACTTAAATTAGAATCTTCATTTCTCTTATATATGGTGCTAAGATGTGGGTCCACCTGCATTGACAGATGGCAATCAATCATATTCCATAATTTGGTTCATCATATAATGAACCTCAAAATCTCTTTGAAAAATTTCAAAATAATGCACCAAATCGTCATTCGAGATATCTTATTTTCAGTAGCATTTTATTTTATTTTTATCACAAATTTACCGATTAATGTGTACTTGATTATCTAACAATATTATTAAAATACGAAATGAAATAGTTGAGGAATTCAGTTGTCAAATGGGCGCGATTAAATGCACCACGTACTCCTCTAAATACACCATAAATTGCAAGTAATACCCTCAATTGTCACACCAATTATATCTTTACAAAAAATAAAAAAATAAAAAAATCTCAAAACAAATTTGAATTGTGTGAAAAGTGATTAAAATCGTGAATTGTCGTAGCTAGTTTCTCTCCCCCATTCCACGATCCCCTGCGCTCGTCTTATTGATATTCGGCTTTTAAATGATTTGAAATGATAAAGTATTGGAGAATGTGTTTGATCATCGTGTATCGACCTCAACTTTGTTTGCTCATTTATATTTATGATCAACAAAACAAAAGTCAATATGTTTTACTATTAATATTGTAGGTATTTAACTAGAATCTATCAAACATCCCACCCTCATTACTTCGGTATTGACGAACACCCTCATTAATTATAGCTTGTTATGTCTTGGTTGAACATTTTCTCTATATTTCGTACATATAATTACCCATCAACAATATATTTTGAAACAATCCCCCTAACATAGAAACATACAAACAAAGTGCATGTACATAAAAAAATCTGTATGAATTAAAATACTGAAATTGATATTTTCTATATGATTCCTTTGGGTCCTATAGCTATGGGATGGGTGATTTTTTCATGTTTTGGATGAAATTCGGAATTCCATTTTTTTATTGACTAGCTAGGAAGAAAAGAAGAAGAATTATGAAAATATTTTAGATTTTATTATGTTTTGATGACTAAGGATATAAAAACCACATTATGTATTCAGACATTTTTCACTACTTATAAGCTAGGTTTTTTTTATCCCAAATGCATTAAGAAAAATACCACATGCCCTGATAGTTTGTATAAGAAAATGTGATGCGCTTGAAGGAAGTGTATTTGATTTTAAATTCATATCGATATTTTATTTTTTATTTTATTTTTTGTAATGATTATTGCAGGTAAATTAGTAACATATATATGTATATATATTATATAAATATTAAAATTAACATATATTTCTTTGGGAAATAAAAGTACCTACGCATATGTTTACTTATTTTGTCAATATCCCAAATATGTTTAAAAGCCGTTTAATTAAACTAACCCCAAACAATATTGATTACTGTTTTAGATACATATAATATATATTATTTTGGGGAGCTGAGGGGAATAAAAAATGCAACAACTTTTATAGGACAGATAAGGAATGAGTAGAGCCACATGAAGTCACGTTGCTAAACTTTTCAATGATAAGATGAAAACACATATAACTGCCCTAACAGCCAAAACAATGTGACAGAAACAGTTATGGACGTCTTAACAACATATTACTTAATGCTCAAACGACAAAGAATGCACCACACACACACCCGCACATATTTTATTTTATTTTTCAGTTAGGGATGAAAACCGATAAATCTTGAATTCCAGACGTCTCCCATTTATATACAGGTCTTTAGTATGATTTCAGTGTTCTCAAAACGACACACATATTTGTGTATATTAGTTTATTATATACATATATATATATGTATATTGTATGTGGATTTGTATTTTTAACAAATTCTTTAGAAAAATTCAATTCCGCTATTGTTAATTCTAGGTTTAATTGCACCATAACATACTGAATTGCAAATTTAACACGATTTTTAAATCTCGCCAAATTTAAAGTCATTTTTGATTTGGAGCAAATTAAAATGCCAAATTTTTTTTTCCACCGATTGGACTATGACGTACCCATTAATATTTTTATTATTTGTACAAATGTATACCACGTATGTCAATGTACGTGTCCACGTCGGATTTAAAGCTATCCAAATCAGAATTCGACCAGTCAAAAAAATTGAGTATGCTTAATTTGTAAAATTTAAATATTGTTATATTTCATTCAAGTACAATTTATCGATATTTATATCATGAGGTATAACATCTTATATAAAAGGAAGTGGTTGGCTCCATCCAATTGAGATTTTTTTTCCTGAAATAATTTCAATATTACTCAATATGTATAAAACAATATTACTCAATATTTATAATATATATATATATATATATATATATATCTATATATATATACAAATACTATTATTTTAAGATTACACACGTACACAAGATTGAGTTCATGTGAGAAACAACTTTGATGTGAGAAATGAGAAGATTGCTTATTTTAATGCATTTTACTGCCTAATTGTTATAATTTATTAATGCTTAAAACACTCCATTGTTTAATTGCCCGCATGTAAGACAAAATAATTATAAAATAAAATTATATAACAATTAAACAGTAAATTATAATAGAATAAGCATGTTATCATTTCCCACACAAATATTTTCACTGGAACCAAAAACTACACACATATATTATATATAGATAGGTAGTAAAGTAGTCTGATTGGCTGCAAATTGCAACTTTGGGTAGAAATGTTGTGTGTAATAAATCGGAGTATCTAATTGAACGACTGTATTCAAATTCCCATCAGTCAAGCATGTCAAACAATGATTATTTTTATGATTTTTGAAATTCAACTACAATCTTTAAATAAATTTAATAAAAAAAAAATGGAATTTGGTATGTGAATATTATTACACGAGTTGAGCTGTCCACTTTCTAAGATTCGTCCTGCTCTGTGAAGAATTTATTCTACCACCGCCTTTCGAAAGCCCCTCCTCCTGTCACGGCGTCGTTTTATGGAGTGATTATTTTCGATAATTTCAAGGATAAAATCGAGTGATTGCATTACAGTTAGTCAAACAGTGGATTTGTACGTCACAAATCATAATTTTCTATTTTTAAATAATGTTTATTAGTGTACTTGTGCTTTATTTATTAAGGCAACTAGATCGCCCCCTAAGTACGATTTACATTATCATCTGAATTATTAAATACTGCAAAATAATGTACATATATATAGTATAAAATGGTTAATTTATCAGCTTATACGACGATGGAATCATTTACTAAAATTAACATTAGAAAGATATGTCTATACTTAAAAAAAAAAAAGTTATGTCTATATTTTGTCATATATTCTTTTTAGAGTTAAAATTCTCCAATTAAAGAGAATTATCGATTTAGGATTTGATAGATGAATAATCTATCAATTCATGACCTTAAAGATGAAAACTATCAATTTAGGATTTGATTGATGAAAACTATCAATTTAGGACCTAAAAAAAGTCAATATAAGACCTAAAAAACAATGTATTTTGATTTCTTTTTATTTTTTCATTATTTTTCAATAAAAAGTTCCTTTACTAATTATCTAATAAATTTAATAAATAAATTATTAAAAATAATTAAAAAATTTAAAAGATGGAAATACATGAGGTCATATATTGATAATTTTCATCTTTAAACTCCTGAATGAATAAATTACCCATTTTTCAAATCTTACAATTCTCCTAAAATTAATGGATGCATTGTAAATTTGTAATGCACTTAAATATGACCCTCTAGCTATTTGATATAAGAATAACATGGTGTGTAAATGAAAAGTGAAAACTCCAACCCCAATCATATGATAGTATATACCACACTATCAATTATATTATTCAGTATGTTAATTCATTGACTAGTATTTATGTATAGGCAAACACTTCCATGTACTTATTATAAATAGTGCTATTTAAGATGGGTCGGGTCAAACTCGTGCTTTGACCCGGATCAACCAGCAAAAAAGTAGAAAAAAATGGTTAAATCAGTATCAACAGTCTCACTAAAAAGTATCACCAAAAAATCGAAAAATATCATCTGTATCATTAAAAAGTAAGGGGTTTGCTTGTTAAATTATACTTGTTTATTTAGTTCAAATTGTGATTTTTTCCATTCGAATTAATCTTTAGAGCTTAGTAGTTTATAGTTTTTTTAGGGTTCATGGTTTTTTATAGGGTTTATGTTTTTAGGGGTTTTTTTTAGGGTTCATGGTTTTTTAGGAGGGTTTTTTTAGTTGTTTTTAGGGGTTTTTTAGGGTATATTTTGTATTTTTTAGAGTTTTTTGGGGGCTGTTTTTAGGGGTTTATTTTGTGTTTCTTATGATTTTTTAGGGGGTGTTTTTAGGGGTTTATTTTGTATTTTTTAGGATTTTTTTTGGATGAAATCGGATACAAAAAATGAAAAAAAAAGTAAAAAAAACTGCCAGAAAATTAAAAAAAAAAAAAATAGACGGACACACGTGCCCATGCGCCATCTGAAATAGTCCGAAATATCACATGCTGCATGGAATACCTTCTCTTATGTATAGGTTTACCTTAAATAAATAATAGATATGGGTTCAGTTAATGTATTTTATTTGAAGGATGCATGTATTATACTTTTTTGCACTGAAGATTGGAAGATATAATCGAGATTTTTATCATCTAAAATTGCTTAAAGCATTATTTTTTTCGTGTAAATTTATACATGTCATCATTTGCAACATAAAATCTTGTAAATTATAGGCTTTGTTTGGTTACATTTCCAAACAAGAATTTCCATATTTTACTGTTCATTTAGCTGAAATTATGTTTGGTAGCTAGATTTCCAGCCGACAACTTTTTTTTACTTTTCATTCCTATGCCTACTGCCTGCACATTGCAAACTAGCGAGAATAGGTGCTAAATTAGACTATACGTTTACTAATTTGAATTTGACATCTTTTAATGTATTCTTAAAATAATTTGTACATCAATTTATGATATTTTAATGCTTATTGATGTAGTTTACGTGAATTAGGAGTAAAACTAGAGCAGCTAATTATTAGTAATTAGAAGCAGAGATGGGTAGGCCGTAGGCATTATATATTTACTTGTTACTAGAACGTACGTAATATGTGATTTCTTGACAGTCCATTATTTTTATTACCTATGTTGTGTTCAATTTTTTTTAATTAAGAAAATAATATGTGCATTAATTAGATGAGAAGATAAATTTTGTGTAATTAGAACAAACAAAAATAAATAAATATTAGGAACTAAATGAAAATTCAAGTTAGAAAGACTTGGACCTTTTCAAATGATCAGATGATTTTATAAATAACAATATTGTATAAATTTTGTAAAATCCATATTATAATTGTTTTCTTTAAATATATGACAAGTATAAAAAAATGTAATTATTTAGTTTAAATAATAAAATTTATATAGAAAATCAATAAATTGTTATAAATTATTTTATACTTAAATTATACCAAAATTATGTTGAATAATAATAGTAATAGTAATAATAGTAGAGTAGCACAAATGAATAATTTATTATTTATTATAGGCAACAAATGAGACTATATATCCTACATCCATGCATAAGAAAATTAAAACCAAAAGTTTGTGTGTTTGTGTTCTCAAATTTCAAAGTAAAAAAAAATAATAACAAATAGGATTATAAAAGTTTATTAAAAGACCACGGTTGTAATCTAAACAATTGCAAATGTAAAATAAGTAGCATATTAACAACTATTAGTTATTACCACCATCGTCTATTAAGATTTTCTAATTATTACATTAGAAAATCAACACAAAATATCATAGTTATATATTATTTTAGTCAAGGATGAAAATATCGCTATCGCAACATATATCGCAACTTCAATTTTACGGATATATCGACGGATATATCGATATCGCATATCGATATCGCAGAAAATTGAAAAAAATGATGGAAATCATATTAAAATCTTGGAAATTTAGCATGAAATTTTAGGAACTATTATGACATATTATTATGCACATATTCGACTAATTTTTTTGATAGAATTGTATTTTGAAAGCAAATATATAAATAATACATTATATAAATACCGTCTGAGATAATACATTTGACAAAATAATACATAATACAATATAAAATGACTAAATAAATATTATAAAGTACAATTAATACCAAAATGAGGATCTATGAGATTCAAATAGTAGATGGAATGCCATCTTATTCTAAACAATATTGGTACCAACTTATCACGTTCGAGTAATTATGGATATAATTATGCAGATGCACTTGATATGTTTCTTAATTTCTTCCAACAACTTCACCATGAATTGGATAATGTCTACTGACCCAATTATTTTGTTGATACATATTTTGAGTAGTCCAACCAATTTGTGAACTCCTATGAATCTTGGGACATATCACTATGATCAGTGTCACCCATATTCATAGAATCAAGATTTGGCAAATAATTTATATTCAATCTTAGATTTCAATTTCATGTGATATATGGGGAGAAAATTTTTAGTGATTTGTCCATCATGTCCTCTAACTGAAAAAATGAAAACATAAAGTCCGTGCAATTGCATCTTACTTTTCTTTCTAAGACATCGGTTGATTTCCCGATCTTATTTCTCTTATATTTTTTTGCAAAGTAAATGTCTTTAAAAAGCAAAGAATATTGCAACTCAAATAATTACATTGAAGACCTGAAAAAGATCACAAAAATATATAGTATTAAATAAAAATCAAAATATATTATAGAAATATTTAAAAAATCGCGATATATTGCGATATTTTGCGATTTCTCGTCGATACTTGGGAAAAAAGATATTCCCCCCAATATCCGTATCGCAATGTCAATATCCGCGATATTTCGCGATATTTTCATCCTTGATTTTAGTTAGGTTAAAATATCCATCATTTATTTGAATTAACTAGTTATATATAATTATACGAAAATGTAAAGTCATTTACATATAGTCCATAGTATTATTCTAATTGCTACTTCTTAATTCTTGATCCAAACAAGTTTTCAATTTTCAAACCTATAATCCTATTGGAATTCATATCATTCATCCAAACATATTTCTATTTTCCACACAAAAACCAATACATATTTACAAAACCAATACACCTCGTAAATCACGTCGGAAATACTAGAAACTGAAAATTACAATTGGAAATAAAACCAAACAAGACCATAGGTTTTATATTCAATGCGATCCATTTTCACCTACTTGTGTATATACCGTGTTTATGTGTATCAAGCAATGAATATTACATTTAATATAGCAATTTTAAGAATTAAATTTATAATATCTAATGTATCTGCTATTTCCACTACACATTGCTAGCTAGCTAGTAGTATTTGCACAATTATATAATATATTTAGCTATCTATCTATACATATATTAAGGTAAAATCGTATGATAGACAATTGTTCTGGTATAAACTGTTGTCTATCACACGATTTAACAATTATATTTTAGACAATAGTTTGTATATGATATACAATAATTTTGAATTAATAGACAATAATAGTGATATTTATTGTTATAATTTTTTTTTTTGCATTTTTCACGATGGTTCAGATTACAATTGTTGTCTTTTAACAAATTTTTGTAATTTTATTTATTACTTTTTAATTGAAAATTTGAGATATGTAACATTTTTTATTTTATTTTTTATGCATATAGGTGGAGAATTCGTGGTACTCTACATTTATCGCCTAAAAAAATAATTTTCATTTTTGTTGCACTATAATAATAATGATGATGATGATGATGATGACGATAGTTTGTAAAAATTTATTATTTTTCTATTTCAATTTCATCATTTAAAATAATTAAATAATTATATTTTTTTATACCTGTCATATATTCAAATAAATCAAATGTTCTTAAATCGCGGACAATTATAAATTATTATTATAAAATCATGTCATTTGAAATATTCCAATTTGATCTTTCTAACATGGATTTTCATTAGTTCCTAAAATTTAATTTTCTATTTGTTTGTCGTAACTAAATAAAATTGATATTCCTATCTAATTAATTAACGTATGTGCATATCGTCAAATTAATTTTCAAAAATTGAACACAAAATATAGAATTAAAAAATAATCAGAATATTATAAATTTAAAATAATAATAATTATTATTTATGCATCGAACAAGAGAAATACTTGTTATTATATAATTCATCTAACAACCAATTATATTATTCACTATTCAGAACAAGCTCATAAGATCATAACTTCATATATGTTAGTGCCAAAAATTGAACATTAATTACATAAACAAACCTTATTTAAAAATTATATTCTCCATATAATCTATTTTTATAAGCTGATAAATTGTAACTACTTGAATGATTTGCTTTTCTTTTCTTGTCACAGGACTTTAAATCTTCCCTTTTCTTCGTCCATATTTTATAAAGTATCAAACCGGTTATTCCAAAGGTAATTTTATACACAACTCCCATTTTATTTTTTTTAGCTCCAAATATTAATTTAAATAAAAATACTTTTAGAAATTCTATTTTACCCTTATAAAGTTATAACCCCCCCTCCCGATTTTATCAATCTTGTTATCTTCGCTGCCATAAATCCCCAAACATTCAATCCAAGAGCAGAGCCATTAATTGCGACTATGTTCTTGGACAATTTTCCATGTGAGTTACTCAATTCTTATTTTTTTTTCCTTTATTTTCAGAATTACGTACTAATTTCATCTCGTCTGATTTGCTTGAAATGGTGCAATCAAATTTAATAAATATAGTATCATGACTTTAATAAAAATATTATCAACTTCTAATTTTATGTCCGTATATTATTATTTGGACCCCCCTGAACATAATTCCTAACTCCGCTACTGGGTTCACAGCCACTAATTCATATGGTTGAAGAAAATGAAAATATACAGAAAAAATGGGTTCCATTTGTATAAATAATGGTTTCCTACGTCAGCATAAATGAATCAATGATATTGATTATCATAAAAGAAAACGAAGACAATATTTTGGAAAAAGAAAAACACATTCAGATATCCTGGATGATTGAAGAAGAGTTGTTTTAAAGTTAAAAAGATTCTTTAATGTCAACGGTTATTTGGTGGCTATGCGGAGGGGTTTATAGATTTTAAAAAAAAAAAAAAATTGGAGCTTTTAGGAAGAAGAAATCTAAAAATGAAAAAGCAAAGGATTAGTAAGAACAAAATAGAACATTTACTTTTTATTTATATTTAATTTAATTTTAGGGGCTGTGATAAGAAAAATGGAGACTGTATTTAGAATCACCCTTGTTCCAATTAGTTAAATAATCAACCACTTTTAAATTAATAATTCATTTATCAATAACTAATAATTCATAATATTTCAGATTTGGGCCTTAAAAGCCCATAAAATACTGGAACCCAATGGACTCACAAACTAAGCGAATTCTAAATACAGTCCCAATTTTTTTCTTTATAGCCCCTGTTATTTTTTTAAAATATAAATATTAATATGTTAAGATTTATTTGTCCTTAATCTCCAATACTTAAAATATACTATCATAACCCCCAACACATGTAGCCACACCTCTATTTTATAATTAAAAACAGAGAGAACGAGACATGAATATTAATTAATTATAGTCCCAGGAAACTCTTTCTACATAGTGATTCATAAATGTCAATTACACTCTTAAAAAACAAGTGCCAACTGCGGCTCTGAGTAAACAAGATAGTTTTGGTTTTGTATTATTTGAAAAAAAAAAAGTAAAATAGGACCCCCAAAAAAAAATATAATGCAAAATTATTAGAATTTTGAAAGGTAACACAATCTTTTTTAGTTGAGCTACATGTTTTTTTTTCTAGTTTATAAATTATTATTAAAGATCTGAAAACAAATACATGAATCATTAATATCGTGGCGAATCAAAATGCACATGATAATTAGGAAATAATTAAAATGCTCATAATTCAAAGCTTCATGTTTTTCTACTTCTTGTAGTTGATCTGAATTAATTGGAATGATTGTCAATTAAAGTTGTTGACAATCATTCTAAACAAATAATGAATGGTATGGAATTGAAGCGAATGCTCCCATTTATGTTTTGTAGAAGGAAAAACAAAAACAGAACTTATCTACTCAACCATTTTCGATTTTGGGAGACCATGGAAGTTCAGTGAATGGCAACAACAATTACTGAGCAGAGGTTGGGGTCGTCGTGTCAGATTATTTTTTATTATACAACATGGATGGGGGCTATATGTGTGGGGGCTTTGATATAATTTTAGGTATTTGGAGTTAAGGACATAAAACTCTTATCATAATTTTACTTATATTTTATAAAATGGTACAGTAGAGGCTGTAAAGAGAAAAAATGGGTTATGTTTAGAATTTTCCCTAAGCTAATTAAGTGAACCCATACATGGCACACATTAATTTTTTTTTTTATCAATTTAGGATTTCAAAAGTATAATATTAATTGATTCATAATTTAAAAGATGAAAAGTTTAATTCAGGATTTGAAATATTAAAATTATCAATCCAGCATCTCTAAAATTATGTATATATTGCAGTTTATTTTATATTTTTAAGTAAATCAAATAATATTTTTATCAAATTAATAGATAATTAATAAAGAAAATTTCATTAAAAATAAAAATAAAACAATTAAAAATAAAAGAATAAAAATATATGATATTTGAAGTCCTAAATTGATAACTTATCATATTTCAGATCGTAAATATGTGTGTACATACAGTCCATGTATTAAATTAATAGGGAGCCTATTTTTAAAACTAAAATATTATTCTATTATATATAATCATCATATATGACTTTAAATAGAAATCAATCCTCTTTATGTAGAAAATAGAAACCCATCCCCACAATTCATTTGAATGATTTCATTGATTCAAATTAACACAAAAAATGCGTTCACATACTTGGTACTAAGTGGAACTTTTAAAAACACATGAGGGTATATTTGTAGCGCCTCGGTTCCGAAAGATCGTGGAAATGAACGTAATGGGGGTTGGAATTAAGAAACGGGAAAGTAAGGATAACCTGATTAACGAAACCTCAACAGAAGATTTGGGATAACCAAACATGCTTTATAATTACACGTACTTATCCATAACTCCAAGATTGGAGTTCTTAGCGTTTAACAAAAGAATATCATAAGCGTGGAAGCTCAATTCTCAATAGAATACTAACAAAAAGAGACAACGAGAAAACACGTAAATAACAAAAGTTCATCTCTCTCACGTCCATGCGTCATCCTACTGACCTGAAAATGTTTAGAAAATATTTGGGCTAAGTACTAATGCACTCAGTGGGCAAGTTTTCACAATTTAAGTTATGCAAATCATTTTCTATAAGTGATCTATCTGTATCCATACTGGTAGTGAAACTTATGAGATTTTAAAATTATAAGCAACCTAAGTTCACCAAAATATTTTATCGTGAAGCACTAAGAGTATAACCAGTCACTGCTCGCAATCCCTACTAAATCTCCAATGCATAAAGTTTATGAGCATGATCAATGAGTATAACCGTTCATTTTAGTCATTCGACAAGGAATAGGGCATGACAAATAATGCATGCAATACTGTAACTGCTCACATTGACATAATGCTGGTTTATGAGAATCCGACAATATATAGTAGCATGAAAATATTTAACACAGATAATCACATATGCAATTTTAACAAAGTAGAGTTTAATAACTCAAAATATATAATTTGCAAAGATATAGTAACCAACCTGGATAGTAGATAAACTTTCAAATTATGGGTTGGTTATGTTCAAATTATGCTATTTTTTCTAGTCCCACAACAACCAGTCTTACTTAGTTTAACTAAATGATCCCTATCAAAACTCAACCCCTAAACTCCATTTAAATTTAAGTTTCTATCTATTTAATTATAAATTCTTAATTTGATCTACCATAATCGCATCCATCCTTCAAGTAATAATATACTCTTGAAATTAATTGATATATTACAATAATATACTATTGTTGCCGATTAATACTCTTAGTGACTATTTAAAATTTAAATTATTAGAGCATGACAAAACTTAATGAAAAATATTTTGCAAAGCACGCCTGAAATTCTTAAAATTTGTAAAATTAATTCATGCACATATGAAAGCTTATATATATATATTAAATTCTCAATGTCCTACAGTGATATTAAATTTATGAAATGATGAACATGTAAGTATTAAGGTCACGGAACTTGATTACAAATTCTGAAACTCTACTATTAAATTCCAATTCCCAATTTTTTTACAAAATGATTTTGTATGTATTTAAAATTCGTTATGTATAAAACTAATTAGTGATATATATGCATTTATATGAGTAGTTTAAGTTTTAATGTGCAAAGAAAGAGTGTGGAAATCATTATAAATCATAACCATCTTCCAATGTGCAAAATCGTGAATTATAATTCAATTGAGGATACAAGGGTTTTATTCATAAAATATAATAAATCATCAAAGCACCATAAAAGTTTACCTTGTTTAATAAATTATTCGAATCTCATAAGCGATTTAGATTTCTTTGAATCCATATTGAGTGAGAGAGATAAATGTTGTTAACACTAAAACTCTTGATCAATCCATCCAATTAGATAAATTTAAGAGAAAAGATAAGAGTCATCACTTGCAAGAGACATAACCCTAGCTACTATTCCTACTTGATGACAAGTGTGTGATGAATCATCTAAACAATTATAGCTAATCCTAAGTGATATATATATAATATGAATATACATATAATGTATGTGTGTATTTGTGTGAAATAAGATCACACTAAATAATTTGCACTCAATAAATCAACTCTGATTAATCTGAATAAAAATACAAGAATGTCTCGGGTATCTTTAACCCACTAAATGACGATTTCACCTAAATAGGGATCTACAATGCTCAATTTTCTTCCATAGCTTACTCTTAAGATTAGCAAATGCTATATTAAAAAGTTTTGGAGACTACAGTCATTCTAACTATTAGATTTATATTCCTAATTAGATTCAGATAATAAATTTTTGGGGTATTACAATACTTGTTATTTTTTTTGTTTAAAAAAAAGGAGGTGATATATTTGTAAAGGGCAAATGGCCAAAAAATACTCAAACTATATGTCGAATCCTACCTAGACGTACGAACTATTTCTTTACCCAAATACACACCTAAATTATTTAAAAAGAACAATCACCCCTCTAAACTATTAAAAAAGAACAAACTGACACTTGAAGTTAACACCGTTAGTTTTCTCCGTTAATTAAAATATGTCAAGCTCAATTCTTTCACCTATGAATTCCGATCTGACAAATTGAAATCACGGCCAAATACCCACACTATGGAGTTTCAAACCCCTCTTTCATTTTCATAATCCAACATCGAATTGATGTCGAGTTTTAAAATTTAATTCATAATACAAACCATCATTATCGATATTTTTGCATGTAATTATTATATCATTTAACACCCGGTGGATAAATTGAGAGTATAATTAGAAAGCCCATGACAAGGGCTTTCTAACCATATCACAATATATGGTATCATCGTCCGAATCAATCATAATTAGATCGAAAAATTTATGGGTATTTTATTTAACGGAAAAAGTTAACGGTGTTAAACGACAAGTGTGAATTTTATATATTTTGAATAGTGAAGGATGCCGATTGTACTTTTTAAATAGTTTAGGTGTGTATTTGAGCCAAAAATAGTTCATACGTTTAGGTGAAATTGTGCATATAGTTCAGATATTTTTTGGGCCCTTTACCCTTTTTGTAAATACCAAATCCGTCATGTCTCTTGCTAATATGTTACCCAAAATATGGCTAATACGTCAGCAAACCATTGCTAATATGAAATATGTCAATTTTTCCATGATATATGACTTTGAACACAAAAATTCTTCCATGGATAAATGATTCAATGATGAGTTATATATGGTTGAAAAGCTAGCTAATATACTTTTTTTAAAAAAAGAATTTAAAATTTTTGAAAACATTAATTATGGAGGAAGTTATGACTATTTGACTTAAGGTTGTTTGTTCCTTGTGAAAACTGTCCAAATTCGGGTTCAAATCAATCAACAACATTCATCAGAAATATTAGTAAATCATTATTAACATATTAACAATATGTTACAAACATATTGACAAATATTTTTTCACATATTATTAATGGGATAAGGTCTAATCTGATTATTTAACTATGTTCAAAAGTGCATTTTGATCCCGAAATAAAATTTGGGCCCAAATTGATCCTAGAACTTTTTAAAAGATACCAAAATGGTACTTCTGTTACTCCTAAACTAAAAGACATCAGTGTCCGTCATTTCAGCAAATAACATCCATTAACAGATATATTTTAGCCCAAAAAATCCCCAAATTGAGTTAGGATTTGCTCAATCAATCCCAAAATTGAACAAATCTATCTCTCTTGAATTCGTCTGGATTCAGTCACCTCCGGCATCAAACACGGTCATCTACAGCCAATGATGAACTTAGATTTTTATCCCCCTTTTAATGAAGCTTGAGCTTTCAAAAATGAACAAATCAAAGCCCACGTATGTTCTTGAGGAGAATTGTTGATCTATGAGCTCCCACTAGTAATCAGATTGAAGAAATGATAGATGAGAGATGGCGGAGATTGAACTAAATCCGGGCACTCGTTGCTATTTTTTGAAGGTTGATGGGTCAGTTGCTGACTTGAAGAATGTTGAAGTTTTGAATGGCGGTGAAGGTACTTGAGATCAGCAATCGACGAGGGGCGATGTTCTTATGGTGGCGACAGGTTCTCCAAGCTCTGAAGATGAAGGGATGAAAGGGAACGAGGGTTCAATTTGATTTAAGCTTAAGCATATTTGAGTGAAAAAGGTCTTTAGATGAGGAATTTCAATCAGAACCTGGAGTAGCCATTGCCAGTGAATTCTTGGACAAGGTTTTTGAAGGTTTGATAAGTCTTTGATATGAACTTGGGGCCTTAAGATCTTGATCAATCTCGTACTAGTTCATCTCAAACACTGTAATATTTCAGAATTTCAGAATATCTTAGTGAGTTTTCTAAATATATTTAGAAGACTAAAGAAAATAATTTGAGGTAAAATAAAGTAAAATAGATGTAAGTCGCGACCTTTTTGTGTCTTTTATGTGAAAATCGATTATGAGATTTTGCATTTGTCTCCGGAAGATAGTCAATATTGGTCTTTTCTGGAATGTAACGGCCTAAAGGAAGCTGTTGGTGCTTTCAAAATTTTATTCTGATCTCTACAGGAGTCCCGTAATTGAAAATCGTAAAGGGAAAACCTGTTAATAGTAATTTCTGCTTGCGTTCGTGATTCAAAAAATTCACGAAATCCTCCTCATTGATCTGAGATTTGTTCTATAAAGCCTATCTTATAGGAAATGATCCAAGGAATCCGTTTGCGTTCACGGATTGCCAATCTGAGATCAATCGAGCGCTCGGGAGCAAAATCTGTCAGTCGAAATGAATAGTAAAAGTACTTTTTGAAAGGGAATCTTTTCTCGTTTTTCTTCAGACGACTTCCTCGTCATCCCGAGATGGGTTGGTTCAATAGTACTCGAGCCAACGAGTCTTCCGACATTTTCGGATGTTGTGTCGGAGGTCATTTAGATCTCGCCATTGAATAAAGCAACTTTAATTGAATCCGGAAACCACTTTATCAGTATTTTATATCCAAAAAAGTTATACCCGCCCCGAAGTCCCTTTTCCTATAAATAGGGGAGGGGGAGCTCATTTCTCCTTGCTCATTCTCTCTCTTCTCTCTTTTCCTCTCTCGTTCGTGTTGACGAACGAGAGAAACCCAGGCCTGCGCCGAGTAAATCGCGCATGCGGGCCCAGGTTAAGTTTTATTTGGGGGGAGGGGTGCTGCTGCTGCGGGAGTAGCTATCGAGCACCGGAAGGCTGCCGAAGAGCCGCCGCCGCCGCTGTCGTGGATGGCCGGAATTGCCGCCCTCGCGTCGCCGCTTCGGATGTCTCGTTTCGGTCCATTTCTCATCCTTTATAGTTGAAAATTTAATATGTTGTGTGTTTTAAATAGTGCTTCATTTCGTATGTTGAGTGCGTCGTCGTCCGGTGGCCGGAAACCGGCGAAATCGCCGGAAAACGTAAAAAATAAAGGGGCGCCGATCAGTTTCGGTTTTTTCCTGTTTTCGCCCATTTCAGGTCGTCAAATTGAAAAAGTTTCTTTTATAAAGTTGCTCGAAAAATTATTTCCTATAGGACTGCCAAGTTTCATAATTTTTCGATAAGTTTTGATTAAAGTCGATTATTTTAATCAGACGATTATTTTTATAATTAAAGCATGTGATTCCAGAAAATTCCAAAAATTGTATAGTTTAATAAAGATATATGTGGGGTCATGCCTGATTATTTTTATAATTTTTGGACAAGTAAAAAGTGCAATCGAGGTTTGCTGTGTAAAATTTAATTAAAATGGCAAGTTACGGAAAGTGATATCTATCAAATCTTTTGATCCCATTAAATCGGAAATTATAGTTTGGAATTTATTTCCTTCTGTGTTGAAGTTGTACGAGGTCTCTAGAGTCGCGCATTCTTAATAGAAATATAATTAAAGTGAATAAAAGCTCTAATTAAATTAAAGTCGAGTTCTGAAAATTAGAGTAGCAGTCCTAAAATAAGGTTTGACCTTGTAGGACTTGTTGAGCCGGTCAGAGAAGCTGGCGGATGAATATCGAGAAGTTTGATCACCTGAGTTGATCTAATCGAGGTGAGTTTATTTGCAAAACCTATCTATATTTGAGTTATTAACTCATAAATGTGATAGTCATAGTTGGAATATCCAAATAAAATATTTGAGAAATTATCTGCTCAAGTCTCTGCTAGAGTAATAGTATTATATTGTTGTATAATTAATGAGAACATAGTATTATACTGCTGTATAATTATTGAGAACATAGATTATGCTTTGCCATAATTACTGAGAACATAGATTATGCTTCATCATAATTATTGAGAATATAGATTATGATTTATCACAATAAGCGAATATAGATCATGCTTTGACATAATTAAATAGAATAGATTATGCCTTGTCATAACTAAAGTATATGTGTTAAAAGTTAAGGTTAGAGTTTAAAGTTCATAGTATATAGATTAAGGTTAGAGGTTATATTTAAAGCCTAATATTCATAGTTTAAAGTTACAGTATATTAAATGTTTATTGCGTATTGATTTACTTGTGTATAATGAGTTATAATTTTTAGCTTGTGCTTTTAATTTAAACTCAACTTATAGAATGATTCCGTTTAAGGAATATGAAGCATAATTGAACTAAGTTTGATAGATGACTTAAAGGTTAACATAGTTGTTATATTAAGAGGATGACATATTTTTGTGGTTATGTCATATTATGCGCTTTTTAGGGAACATAGAACAAAGGATAGGCAGGAACTGT
Organism: Perilla frutescens; assembly: GCA_026008535.1. Lineage (NCBI taxonomy): Eukaryota > Viridiplantae > Streptophyta > Magnoliopsida > Lamiales > Lamiaceae > Perilla > Perilla frutescens. Next base: position 52,496,419 of record BRKX01000009.1, on the reverse strand, counting down.
GATTCTTGCAGTTGTGATGTTAATCACTAAAGGTGTCACTGTGAGGTAACCCCTGCACATACACGTGATCTGGGCATCACTATAGGAGTCAATGCTAGGTAACCCCTGGTATACTCAGGGTCAATGCTAGGTGATCCTTGGTACACTCTTCTCGGATTAGCGAGGTAACCCCTCCATTTTCCTATCAGCGACATGTCATAGAGTGCAGTAGACGACAGAAGGAGCTACAGGGTACCAAAGAAAAGTAAAAGGTTTGCGGAAATGGGAAGGGCTTTTGCGTTTTGCTTTCCATTATCTGTATTTATATTTTGGATATTCTGTTACAGTTTTTATTAAAGATCGAGTTAAAAGTTTAACCCACTGAGTGCTTTAGTACTCACGCCCAAAATATTTTCAAAATGTTTTTCACAGGTTGAGATGCTGGAGGTGATGGCTCGATGTATTGTTGTGGGTTGATCGTGCCTTGCTGTCTCATTCAGACTAATGTATTGCTCATGAGTATGTTGTTATGTGATACAATATTACTCCATTGTTTTCCGCTTAAACTCTGATACAGTTGCCCCATAGTATGATTGCATGCTATGTTTTATTTTTGGCTTATCTGAATTATATACCTTAATTGAATAATGATAAATAAAGTCCATTTCTTTTCATAAATCCAAGCATATTTCATTACAGTTTTCGACCTATGAGTTGGTCATATTTGATTGAGTCTTGGATTTTGTTTACTTTTCAGTTGACCTATGAATGGGTCTTATCTTGATTAATTGCTTCTGTCCTATGAATGAGACATAAAATTGTTTATTTGCTTCTGACCTATTGATGGGTCTTAGTTGTTGTGGCCTATGGAGAGGTCTTGTTTATTTGAAGAGTTAGAATCATATCTATTAATTGTTGGATTCTGTTTGAATTTGACTGGCCTATGAATAGGCATTCTTTTGACTTGATTGAATCATTTGACTTCGTTGATACGTTGAAAGACGTGGATTTCTTTCAGTTACAGAGGTTATACTGCCCAATTTCTGCAGCATATAACTTATTCTTGTTCTAAAGCCATTTCATTTAATTATCCTAAATTAGTACTTCCTTTTTGAGTAACACCCCGACCCTCATTTATTATTCCTTTTGGGACCGGGACATTACAGAGGACCCCCTGGATTTGGGATTATGCTACATTTTTCCTTCTATTATTCCCGTAATATCCCCGTCCTAATCCTCGGGACCGGGGCGTTACAAACACAATTTCAATTCTAGGTGAAAAAATTGGGTGTAATAAGAATTGGGTTGGACTTTAAAAAAAATGTATAATTCATGTGTATGTAAAATGTGTATTAATATGTGAAATAAATAAGAAATGTATTATTTAACAGTTGTTATAATATAAGTTAATGTTCGTCTATTAACTGAATATCAGATGGATCATTTTGATATCTTTTAAAAAGTTAAGGGATAGATTTGAGATGAAATTTTATTTCGGGACCAAACTGCACTTTTGAATATAGTTAAAGGATTAAATTAGACATTTTCCCTATTATTAATATATGTGTTACTAACATATTATCAAACATACACCTGAAATGATAACGATTTTAAAACATTTTCTATATGATTTCAGAAATTGAGATCAAAATTTGAAAAACATAACATAATTTTTAAATCAGAAAAATAACTCGTTCATTTTAATTTTATCAAATATTATAAGTTTTCCACCTCTTCTTAGACTAAAATATTGATTAAGATCAAATTAATTAAGGCTTGAATTGGTCCTTAGTTTCTGCACGAGGATTTGAATCATTCGATGCTCTCTCTGTGTGTGTGTGTGTGTGTGTGTGTGTGTGTGTTTGGGGAGGGGGGAAGATGTATAAATAGAACTCTAAAACATTTCGCCATGCAGTCTCAAATAGACACTCCAACTCTTGTTGGGTCCAATTGGACATCAAAGTTTTTTGTTAGATTCAATTAGATACTCGAACTTTTAAACTCAGCTTAATTGGATCCTTCCCTTAGATCTCTTAGTAACAAACATTATACTTTGAGTCAAGATTTTATCGTCAATTTGAAGCAGAATTTTATTGATCGAGTGTTTTTGAAACACATGCATGATCCTATTTGAACTTCCCCTTTTTTTTTTTGGTTGAACACATGGAATATGGATGATATTGAGGATATAAATACAAAGAGGGTTAACGTGCATACATACTCCTAGTGTGTAAATTAGAGATAAATTTCAACCATTTAGTGAGGTGATCTAATGCATTGAAAAATAGATGACAATTTTATAGTTATTTTAAAATATGTAATGTTAAAATTCAACATATAGATGCTTAAATTCAACATTGACGATGCTATTTATTTTTGAAAATTAAAAAATGGCGGTGGTAATAATATAAATTTAAAAATAGCTATGATAATTTTGTAATATATATATTAAAAATACAATACTAAAATTCAACATTCACATGCTCAAATTCAAAATATGGATGCTAAACCAGCATGCATATCTCTTAGAAAAAATAAAAGGCTTATTTGTCCATTGAAACACTGTCGTCACGCGTCCAAAATAAAATTGTTCTTCCAAATACCCAAATGAATGAAGTATGTAGAAAACACATGTCGAATCGTCATGGAACGATGTAATTCTTCTTTCTACTGTAACTTTGGAGGTTTTGCGAGAGAGTTTAATCTATTAATAAATTGAAATTAAGAAGTAAATTAAACAAGATTAATAATAAATGGATCCGGATGAAATCACAAAGTCACAATGGTATGCCCACGTCGATCATTGGTGCATAAATAATATCCACCTAATCAAGTAAATCAGTTATGGAATATCGAAACTAGCTGACACATTCATCATTTCTCCTTAAGTGTTATCGAATAAAAAAACCCTTATAATTCGACCTCTTATCAATTAACAATTCGCAAGAATCCTTAATATATTTAATTAATTAATAGCTTTAAAAATAAGAGAAACCCAATTATATTATAGACATACGAATTTGTATGCCCACAATATTCTCTTATGCCCGTTGACAAAGAAAGTCAACTCTATAACTTATAAAATCAATTCGACAATTACATATCTATTGATTCTAATTCATTTTAGACCTTAACTAAATAATTGCATATTGCGCACTACACAACTAATCAATTAAGGACATAAGCCTACTATCTCGGAGCATTAAAAAGTACAAGTGTGTGAATTTGTATTAATCAATTTGATCTCACAAAGGGGCATATCATAACTAACGTGATTTTATTCTAGAAAATAACTTAATCACTCATATCATAAAACACTAGTAGCGATGATTATAAAATACAATAAACTGAAACTGAAATAAACTAATGATTAAACTTAACAGATAATTATTCTAGAAAACTATAGAGAACCGGAATGCCTATTGCAAATGAGATCACAACTTATATAGGTAAACAATAATTAGTGCCATTAAATCCCATTAAGGACATATCGTGATATTGACTAGCAATCGCAGATTTCATCCTCAAAATTGATAATTCATCACTTCTTTCATATATTGATGATTCTCCTTCCATATTTGCAACATTATTCTATTATGATGATTTACACCTTCCATCACCACATTATTCTGGTAATAATAATAAAAATAATGATTTAAGTCTTAAATATATAGAAATACAAATAATAAATATGTAATATTTGAGACTTATCATCCATCTAATTAATTTGAAAGATTTAAATTAATTCCTAATTTATATATTAGAGTAATATTTACATTTGTTTCAAATGTTAACTCATAAATACAAACCACATCCTTACTAAAACAAAATCTTTCAAGAAAGTTTAAAAAATAAAATAAAATTATACAATGTAATGGTTGTAGATACTATCATTTTGATGTAAAGATGTGGGGACGGACATTTGCACTTTGGGCATCCGGTGCAACAAAATTGTATGATTTATATAATAATTGATATTTGCTTAAAAAAAGCCACGTGGATGAATGTTTATTAATTATTATCCTAAACAAGTGCCAGCTATAAGATCATTTTCTTGTGTTTTTGAGAACTGGCACTAGTCCTCTCACACGTGGGGATGGGTCCATTTCATCTTATGCTCGATTCTGAATGTAGAATTCACCATAAATATACGTATGTTGCAATGGTTTTTCTTTTAGACAAAATAATAATACATGCATGGGAAACTTGTCAAACTCAAGTTATATTTGTTCAGAAATATTATTACAATAAGTTAAAGACAAATATAGTAAGTTCTATAAATCAATGACACTTATCAATTAGATGAAGATGGAGGATTATTTAAAGAAGAAATACTACGATCGGAATCCATTAAAAGGGGACTCAAATTTCCATTAAATAAATTCCCATTGTTTTATGCAATATCACATGGAATGGACATTAACAATTCTAATTTTTCATTTTATTTGTTTTATTAACAAAAAAGAAAAGAAAAGATATGAACACGTATACTTCGTTGTCGGTTTGATTATTCTTAAGTAGGAATAATTGGTTCGAATAGATTTTGGTATCTTCGTGCTCCTCTTTTTTTTTTTTTTTTTTTTTGCACGATGAGTAATTTTGGCCAATATCTTATGATTATAAATGCAATTATGAATGGGTTATGTCAGTATCTGCCTAGTATTGTTTGAATTCGAATTCTAAGTTTCAACGGACATTTCAAATTTAATAAAAAAAATAAGACCTCAATTAATCATTATGTCGTCCACTAAAATCTAAATCATGTGTGTTACTTTCACCAATTTTCCTTCCAAAATATTTCGAATGATGTTGCATTTGGCTAATTGAATCAAGTGTAATATGTATGTTTACGGAATCTCCATAACCAGCTACCATAGTTGTAAATAAACATGCATCATTGTATCCATCTAACAATATTGCATTAAGTACAATAATTTGCCATGCCATTACACTTCCAATACAAGAAAATAAATAAAATGTGACGGAAATTTCCGTCGTCCTATGATCAAATTCCGTTGCTAAATTTAACGGGCAACAGAATGGCGACGAATATGGTCCGTCTCGTTATTGTAGTCGCTAAAAAAATAAAGTGACGAACTGAACGACGGAATATTCCGTCGCCTTCAACTGTCATCGATTTCGGTCGTGAAATCGAGGCGACGAGTGAGGCAACGGAAACCAGTCCGTCACCTTTTTTGTTTTTTTTTTATTCGGTTATTTTTCAGTTATTTATTTATTTGTACTCAAATATATATAATAAAACATCATAAAATTAATATATATATATATATATATATATAAATATAATTGTACATAATTTAAATACAAATTAATAAATATTCAAAAATGTAATATAATACAAATTTACACTACTCCTCGGATCCATCATCCTGCCTGCCGGATCCGCTACCAGACCCTCCGGATCCTCCAGCACCACCCGGCTGCTGGCTGAGAAGGCGCTCAAGCAGGAACTCCATTCTGGCCTACTTCTCCAGCACCTGCTGTACAGTCGCCCGTTCGGCACTCAGCTTCTCTTCCATCTGTGCCTCTATTTGTGCCTGTATCTGCGACTGCATCTCAGTTAGTCTCGTATCGAGCTTTGTCTGGGTGTACAACGAGACAGAGCCCAGGCTGGCTGACGAGGAGGATCCTCCAGCTGCAGCGGAAGGGCGACGAACAGCAGGGGCCATGTTCCCTAGCCCGATAGCGCGCCCCTTCCTGTCAGGCGCCACCACCTGGCGGTAAATCTCGCCCATGTCCGACTCCCTGCCGTCTGCTATCCACTCAATGGCCAAGACATCACACTTCTCCTGTATTTATCAGAATATTAGTAAATGATATCTATATATATTTATACCTATATATAAATATATATTAAAATATTAGTAAAAACTTACCTTGTTCTCCCTCGCCTTGGCTGAGGTCCAGAGGCCGTCCGGGCAGTGAAGTCGGAGGTAGGTCTGATAGCGCGCCTCCCACTCGGACAGGTGCTGCTCTCTAGCCTGATTCAACAAAATAAAATGAAATTAATTAGAAAGTGTTAATTTTTTATACTATAAACTTGAATAATTATTATAAATCGTACCAGATCGTGCATATGATCGACGGCTGATCTGGTACCTCCATGGTGAGTCTGGTTGGATGATCCTGGTCCATCAGGCTCAGTCAGACGGTTCTTCTTGGCCACTCGAGCCTTCTCCTGAGTGTCCTCCGCTTGCCAGTATGCTATCCAGCCAGGCCAGTCCTCTTGGCGCACAAAATCGGGCACCATGTCATACTTCTTCATGTGGTGCACCATGTCCTTGTACCGGTCCTGACACTTCTTCCAGAACAGCGGAAGCACCTCCTTATCAGGATAAGACCACCTATGCTCCTTCTGTATTAACACATAAATAAACAACTGCGTTAGTAATAATATTAGACAGCACAAAATACATATATATCAATTTTTTACCTTAAACTCCCCCCAGTACAACATCCTCCTCTCCACGGGCACCTTCTTCCAAGCGAAGCCCGTAGGATGCATGTACCTTTTGAAGATAGCTGTAATTGCCCTCGAACATTGGTTCGAGGGCCTCATGACTCTGAAAATGCAAATTAGATTAAATTATAATATACATAAAGTAAATTAATTAAATATATTGATCAACATACCTTTCCCTGCCCACGGTCTTGAGCTCGAGCTCCCGTCTCGAGTCAACCGTGCGGGACTCCTCAACCTGAGTGTCGGTCCCATCCTGACCGACACTATCATCAATGGGACCGCCAACAGATCCCATAAATGATATAGCTCGGGACCGAGCCCTGTGAAATCCACCACCTCTAGTCATTTGACAAAAACAACGCATCCCATTTTGACCAAGTAAAAAATAACACATGATCTTAATTAAACAAAAAAATAAAATTAAAAAAAGAACAAAAATTCGGCAGCATAACGACGTGAAACCTATATTTTGACCAATCCATCGATGTAACTTAACTTAACTAGCAAAAATCAAACACCAAAGTGATCTAGGGGCCCTTGTCCCAATATAAATAGGTACAATTAATATAGAGGGATCCGGAAGCCCTCGTCCCATTTAACTAACATGCTTTATTAAAATTGAACTAACATGCTTTAATTTTATATATTAATTGAACTAACAACCACAAAAAATATATATATATATTAATCTAAACATAATTTTCATAGTAATCTAAACTACATAATCTAAACATATTTTCGATAGTTTTATTAGTAAAATTTAAATATGTAATTATTTAATTAAAATCTGTAATCCTTTTACTAATTAAATCTGTAATTATTTAATTGCTAATTAAAATCTGTAATTTTAATTAAATATATAAAATCTGTATTTTTTTTGTTAATATATAGAATATGTAATTTTTTCTTAATTAGAATCTGTAATTTTTTTACTAATTAAAATCTGTAATTTTAATTTAATATATAAAATCTGTAATTTTTTGTTCATTAAAGAATGTAATTTAATTAACATTTTAAAATCTGTAATTTAATTTAATTTTGTAATTTAAATTAAATCTATAATTTAATTTTGTAATTTAAATTAAATCTATAATTTAATCTTGTAATTTAATTTAAATCTGTAATGTAATTTAATTTTAATTAACATTAAAATCTGTAACTCCGATTATGGAAGTGCAGGGGGTAGGATTTCTGTAAGCAATTTCACTATTTTTCTTTTTTAGTTGCTCCATTTTCTGTTTAGTTGATTGCATAATATGTTTGGCTCTTAGACTTACTCTGATGTAATTATCTAAACAGTGAAGAAATAAGAATGACAAAGCAACAACACAGACTTGGACAAAATGAAGTGTTACATGATAACAATCCATAAGACAAAAGAATTAGCGAAAACAGAAACTTACAAACAAAAAAATGTAAACATATAAATCATCTAAACTAAAAATCATCTAAACACAAAATAGAAAATCAGAACACAATATATATAAATCTAACCCTATCGATCGAGGGCGGCGGACGGCAGGCGGATTCGAGGGCGGCAGGCGGCGGAGGTGGCTGGGCGGCAGGGGCGGAGGCGGCTGGGCTCGGTGGCGACGGGGGCAGGGGGTTCGGAGAGAGAGAGAGAGAGAGAGAGAGAGAGAGAGAGAGAGGCGGGGCAGAGGGCTCGGCGGCGACGGGGGTTAGGGCCAGGGACGGATGCAGGAATTTTGATTTGGGGGCGAAAAATAGTTATAACGCGTGCGCGTCACACACACACACACACACACACACACACACACACACATATATATATATATATATATATCTACATGTAACTACTAATCTCAATTAAAATAAAATTATATTTATTTAAAATTTTGGCGTCATAAGTCGTACTTGACCTTTTTTCATAATTTTAAATTCATCTATGATTGACAACATTAAAAGTCTCGATAATTTATTTCTCAATATATATTGGGGAATGTAAAATCTTAACTTAAACTTATTGCAAAACTCCAACAAAAATTACTAAAAGAATAACTTAAATGCACAATTTGAGCATAATGACATACTATTATATTATAGGTAAATTAAAAAATCATAAAATATAAATAAAATCATAACTTTAAAGTCTTGAAGCATTTATTCTCAAATTCATAAATATAAAAAAATACTTAAAATATAATGAAATAAACTTAAAATTTTATAAGAATAAATAAGGGGAAATATAACAATAAAATGAACTTACACAAATAGTAAAGTAGCAATATAAACAAAATGAAAATACTTTTGAGTTTTTAAATAAAATTATTTAGTTAGCATTATACTATTTTGGGCCTCTCACTACATCAATTTAAAATCTATATGAATCATACTTAGATATTAATAAATCAAATGTCCAAAAATATTAATACGGGGGGGGGGGGGTAAAAATATTATATTTATATAATAATTATATAACATATATATACTAATTTTTTTTTATAAAATTTGAGGGGGGCGGCTGCCCCCACCAGCCCCCCCTAGGTCCGTTGTTGGTTAGGGCGGCGACTCCTCGGCGGTTGCAGTGGGCTCGGTGGCGGCGGGGGGAGGTGGACATCGGCGGGGGTGGAGACGAAGAGGGAGAGACTGAGGGAGAGCGAGGGAGTCGGCGGCTGGGGGGAATCGCCAGTGGGGGGACTTCATTAGGGATGGCCGGTGGGGGGAGGGGGATCGATTAGGGTTAGGGCGTGGGGGGAAATGGGAGAAGAAGGGCTCTGTGCCCGACGCTCGTTCTTATTAAATTTAAATTTAAATTAAAAAATAAATAAGGCGACGGAATCAATTCGTCACCTTATTATTCGGTAGTTAAAAAAAATAAAATAAGGCAACGGAAATTCTTTTCCCGGTATGAAAAAATAAAAAAATAAAAAAATAACTTAAGGTGACAGAATACGTCCGTCGCCGTATGTGGCGACGGTACATCCGTCATCTTTCCGTCGTCCGTGTTGACGGAATCTGTTCCTTCACCATTTCCGTCGCTATAATGATGTATTCTTGTAGTGTTCATTTTTCTAAGTATTAAATGGTTTTAAAATTATGAATTTTACGTATTTTTTATTTTACTTTTAAATTCTTACACCAAAAACGCCGTCTTAACATATTTTAAAAATTTAACACTACTTCCAATTCCACTCCAAATCGCATTCAAAATGCACACATTTTCTGCACACCGCGTGCAAATGCGAGCATCTTCCCATTTGCATTGTATTGAATTTTGTGAATATGGTTTGGAACCGTTCGTTAATGTATTCCCTAAGAACATAAAGAAATTATAAATTATTATAAAATACAGGGCCATAACTATGAATTAGCTAGGGATCTGATAAAATGCACGTGGCAATCCACATAGATAGCATACATGCATGTATTACATTTTTCCACGTCAATTTCAATTTGGGTGGAATTGAAATTGGAAGTGATGTTAAATTTTGAAAATGTGTTAAGTTGATATTTTTACCGTAATAATTTAAAATTCATGTTAAAAATAAAAATTAATTAATGTAAAGTACATAATTTCAAAATCATTTAACCCCTTCCCTAATTTAAGCTTACTTTTTTTTTTTTTCTTTCACTGTTGTCTACAATTGGTAGTTTATATGAACTGCCACATATTTATGAACACATTAAAACATCCACTAATTTATGAGTCTTATCCATTTAGATTCTGAAAATTAGATTATCCAACAATCAAAATAAAAAATGTCAATTTATGACCTAAAAAATGAAAATTATTAATTAAATACTCATAAAATAATTTGGGTAGGTATTGTGTGCATTAGGTGCATATCAAATCGTCAACACATTGACCAAAAAAACCATCAAAATCAGTATTAATAATAACAGTAAAAGTATCACTAAAAAACCTAAAAGTTCAAGTATCCTTAAAAAATATTGATAAAAAAAAGGTCAAAATCAATATCCACCGTAATACTAAAAAAATATATATTACTCAAAATTCAAAAAGTATCACCTGTTTTGGTGGTTTTTTGGTCAACGCATTGACCGTCTGATGTGCACTCAGAGCACTAGAGAATTGGCGAAATAATTTATTTTGATTCTTTTTAATTTTTAATTATTTTTATATTAATTTTCAGTTAAAATTCTTTTATAATTATCTATTAAAAGATATATTCAATTGCAAAAAATTGAAATTGCAATGATTAAAATATATTTTTATGGACCACAAATATTGTAACTCAATAATATTTATATCTCATTTATCGTAATACCCCAAAAATTTATTAACTAAATTTAATTAAGTTAGGAAAGAAAATAAACCGCTGTAGATCTCATTTCTCAGGTGAAGTGTGCCGTTGAGCAGGTTAGGGAGGCTCGAGACATTGTTGTATTTTTATTATGAACTCCAAATATTATTTTAAACCTAAAATGAGCTTGTTATTATCTATCCGGGTATAAAAAGATGATTTTAGGATATAATTATACCTGGTCCAAATAATTATTTATCTAGATAAATATAATTTTATTTAATGATTATCTAAATAAATAATATTATATTCAAATTCTATCCAAATATATTATTATTTTATTCGAAAAATAATTAAATTATATATGTATATATGTATACTTACGAGACAAAACTAGTTATAGGATAGCTATATTATGATGTGTACCATTTAGATATATAAAAAGGAAAAAATAATAGTTTAGTATATGTAAGAGGATGATGAGAATTGTACTTATGATATATTAATATATGTGTCCTAGCAAATGATAAGTGTATGATAGTTTAGATGTACACGTGTAATACAATAATAAGAATATTATATATTTAAGATTTTAGATATATATATAGCTTGATGAAATGAGATGTTTTCGTAAATTGACTTCCATCCTTAATCAGCTAAGAGAAATTCATTACCCCACGACCATAAATCCTCAACAATTGAGAAAAGTTGGCGGCTAATCTAAGGTTAGTATTTAGATCTAGTTTGGCATGTGTGTGTATAATATCTAGTTAGTATTTGGGTGGGGGGATTTTAATATTAGTAATTTAATATAAAGAAATTTTGGTTTGGTAGATTTGGATTTATTAGTCCTTTCGTAATGTTTATCGAGAAGCTTAAGTATCACTTTCCCGTATAAAGTAAAATATTATTGAATTTGTATTAATATTATAGACATAGGTTATATTTGGGTTTGTAAATTTAAAATGCTATTTCATTAATTAAAATTGCTTAGTAGATGGAAATAATATTATTCATATGTTTTTATAAGTAGTATATCTCAATTGGTACATAGTTTAAAACCCAAATAAAATAAATAGAAATTTAAATTCAAAAAAAAAGTGAGAGCTTAGAGATTGCGTTTCAATAGGGGTCATTTAGTTAAGTGTTAACTAAGCCCATATTGATTGTTTTAGGGCTAGAAGAGGTAACATAATTTGAGCAAAACCACCTCGGAATTTGAGAGTTTATCTTCTATCCAGGTGGGTTATACTATATCTTTGTAAATTGTACCTTTCGAGTTATTAAGCTTTGCTTTGCTAAAATTGCATATGTGACTATCTGTGTTAAATATTTACGTGCTACTATATGTTGTCGGAGTCTCATAAACCAGTGCTGTGTCAATATGAGTAGCTACAGTATGCATGCATTATTCGTCATGCCCTACTCCTTGTCGGTGAGACTAAAATGAAACACTTATTGGTTATACTCATTGGGTATACTATGACCATACTCAACTTTACGCATTGGTGATGTAGTACGGGTTGCGGGCGATGACTGGTTATACTCTAAAGCGATTCACGATAAAATGTTTTGATGAACTTAGGTTACTTTCAATTTTAAAACCCCCTAAGCTTCACTACCTGCATGAACACAGATAGATTACTTTAATAAAATAATTTGCATAACTTGAATTGTAAAAACTTGCCCACTTAGTGCATTAGTACTCAGCCAAAATATTTTCAAACATTTTTCAGGTGAGTAGGCTGGCGCGTGGATGTAACGATGCTGAGAGATGGGCTTTTATTATTTACCTATTTCTCATTATCTCCTTTTGTTAATATTCTTTTGGGAAATAAGCTCCCGCACTTATGCTACTGATCTTTTGTTAAAACACTAAGAATTCTGATCTTGATGTTTTGGATCAGTATATGTATTAAAGAGCATATTTGGATATTTTGAGTCTTCTATTGAGGTTCTGTTACTTAGATTACCTCTTTCTTTCCCACTTCTTAATTCCAATTCCTGTGACGTCTATTTCCATGGTCTTTCACGACCGGAACCCTACATTTATTAGAGATGGGATGGGTGAGTAGGGTATATTCCCCCAAATTTCCTCTTCTCAGATGGAAAAATGTGTTTTTGAATAATGAAGAAAATTTGCAGCCGTGAACTAAGGGTGCCTTCTAGATATACATACATACATAGATATGAATAATATATTTGATTAAGTATACTTTGCAGGGTATATTGTCCATATAAACCAAGAAATTAAATTCACAACTTGCCTGAAGATAATTAGTTCGAATTTCATTAATCTCGTGAACTAGTATGAATTAATTTAGAGTATGTGCATTCTCGATAGCAGCCGCAGTTTCCGATTTTAACAAAAAAACATAGTAGAGATCCTCTAGTCTCAATTTTATGTATCAAATCGTGTGACAAGATTAAAATTTTATAATGTTAATAATGTTTTTTTGTAAAAATAAAATTTATTATATTATAACTAATCATAATTAATATTTACTGCTAAAACTTGAAATTTTAAAAAAATTAATATCTTAAGTTTAGAATAATCAACCCGAAAAATCAATTGTATTATCTAAAAAATGAAAATTAAATATTAAAGAAAAATTATAAACCCTGATTGGGTGGAATAAACCCTAAATAAAATTGTAAAATTATGCTAAACTTAAATAAATTAAAATTGAAGAAAAAATGAAAGAAAAAAGAATAATTTTGAGTTTTGGTACACAGTTGGGACACATAAGTTGAAACTAGAGGATCTCAATTGCAAAAAAACAATGCAAACTGTAGTGATGGTACACGATCAAATCACACCAATTATTTGTTTCCTCATTCCATTCTTTGTTCCATAATTTTTTATCTTTTAGTTTAATCTTTATTTTTAATTTGCTTCGATTTCATTTTTTTGTAATGTAGTTTAATTTTATCATACTTGTGTCAAAATTGTCTGACAAATCATAGTCCGTTTCAGAGTGTTAAAATCCATATAATGACATATTTATGATCATTAGGTTGGTGTTTTGATAGCGACTAACATATTTTGATGCGTCAAATGATTTGATAGAAGACTTACATGTGTGTCATAGATCATGGTGATAGGGTAAAAAGTCAAATTATAAAAGGTGAATACATATTTTATAATAGGGAAATTCAAAATACATAATCAGTTTTCCTTTTCATAACCCCTGAAATTATTAAAATATTTTTAGACAATTTTATCCTTATACCTCTCATTATTTAAAAAAAATCTAGAAAATCAAATAAAGCCCCTTAATATGTTTGTATAGCCCAACACCCTCTTAATTAAAAAAAAGGGATGAATACGAGCTCTTTAATTTGTTTTGCTAGAAATTATCGAGATTTTACTTTCAAATTCATCTAATTTTGTCTTCTTCTTACTAAACATCTTCTTATTGACTTTTTGAGGAGGGAAAATCACTTCATGCTGTTGTATACCAACTGATAAAATGGGGTTTCTTCTCAGAAGTTCATCAAGAAGTCAATAAGAAGGCCATAGTAAGAAGAAAACAAGTGATGGAGAATAGAAATTAAAATATTCATATGTTCATTCATTTCCTTTTTCTTTTTAAATTACAAGGGCGTGAGGCCATACATACATAGCTAGGCGGTTTATTTTAGTTTCTAGAATTTTTTTAAATAGTCAACAAGGTTATAATTGAGGGTATAATTATCCAAAAAATATTAAGTATTAATTGTTTTAAAAATTATGAGCTTTTAGTATAGTTGTAAATTTAACATTTATTTTAAAAATAGATAATAAAAATACCAACTTTGAACTTGGGTGCTATTCAACATTCTCAAATTTTTGTAAGATAAATTGACCTCCAATTCAACCGACAATTGATCATCTCTTCAAGTTCGTCATGACTCTGCCATCTATTTTTGAAAAAGTATGCCAAAGTGACCAAATTTCATACTCGCATCAATGGAGAAAAAAATTAGGAATTGTTATAAATTCGGCCACATTGATATCTTTTTGTAAAAATTTATTAGTCAAATAAAGATGGGTTTAAAACGACGAGTAAGTTGACAGCTGAATCGAATGTTAATTTGTTTTACAAAAAATGAGAATGTTGAAAAATACCCAAGTTAAAAGTTTGTGTTCTAATTACTTACTCTTAAAGTTTGTGTTAAATTTGCAACTATGTCCAAAATTCATAATTTTTAATGCAATTAACCCCAATTATTATTTATATTTTAAATAAATTTGGGAGTTATATGAAAAGAAAAATAGGGTTGTATTTAGAATTTCCTTTGGTGATATATATGAAAAGAAAAATGGGGTTGTATTAGAATTTCCTTTGGTGATATTATTTTATCACATGATTCTCATTATCGAACATAAAATCTGATTAAATGGGCTCAACTCAACTTTGATATGAAATGCATGTCCAATAAGTCAATTATTTAGCTCGATAATTTATGACTAGTAGCGAAACGGATGAGATCATCAATTCTAATTTGATGTTCCATCTTATATTATATTTTAATTATTAGATATATGCCATATATATATATATTTAAAAAATTAAATAATTATGCGCTAAAAAAATAAATACACATGACATATTGTAATATTCTGAAATATTTTAGAAGGTTTAATTCAACTTATGTTACCTTTTGATAATTTAGAAAATAAGTTGGGTCCTTAAAAGATTCAAATAAAGGAAAATCGCAGGCAGGAAAATCTGTTACATTTTATTTTGGTCAAAAATTGCTTTAAAAATATGTTCTAATATTTTTCTCGGGTTCATAGAAAAAAAATTCGAACATCATGCCAAACTTTGAATTTTCTAATTTCGAGTTCAAATGAACTCTTGGCACAACTTTAAGTTGGAAAATAATAAATTTAATAGAAAAAGGCACATCCGTCATTATCCAATTTCTTTTTCAAAAGATTATCTTCTTCGTAATTATCCTATTCTTTTTCCATCATTATCCTCTTTCTTTTATTTATTATTATCCTATTTATTTTTCCTCTATAAATAGGAGCTTAAGGTTTCATTTTTCATTCATTTTCAAAATCGAAACGGCGAGCAGCTTCCAGAGAATGCACGACTCTAGTTTTCTATTTCAATTCTGAAATAGTCATTTTGAAGGTGTCAACGCGTGGATCACGAATACATGATTGAAATGATGACACGAAGGATGATCACGATGAAAAATCATCGTGACCGCTGCCAATTCCTCGGAGAAGGTACTTTCTCCGATTCTAGTCATTCGGACCGATGAATTTAGAAATTTCAAGTTCTAAATATGCTTATATTTCGATTATCTTTAATTCTACCGATTCCGATTTTTATTGTTGTGAGTTTTCGGTATTTTTTCCCGTTTTCATTTTATGTAAATCTCAGATCTACTCTTCTTGGATAGTCATATTAGAAATCTTCTTTTTATAAATAGTCTTTGATCATTTGGATCTTATAGTTAATCGAAATAGATTTTTGATTTCTCGTCATTTGAAATCCGGATCCGAATATTATATTATAAATCTGTCCAGTTCGAATTCATGTTCTAGCCTTCCGATCTTTGATCTGATTACACCATTAAATTCCTTATTTTCTGCACTATCAAAAATTGTACTTTTGAGCGAAAATCCAACGAGTATCGAGCTCGATCGAGACCGATACATTTTCAGCTAAAATCTGTAAATATTATTATCGATCAGTTTCGGTTTTTCTCCCGTTTCACCCATTTTGGGTCATCAAATCGAAAAAAATTCTTCTCGAAAGTTGCTCGAAATAATATTTCCTATGCTCCCGTCGAATTTCGTAATTTTTGGATGAGTTTTAAATAATATCGATTATTTAATTTAAGCAGTTATTTTATTTCTGAGAGCATATGTTATTGAAAAATTTTAAAATTCTCAGTCTTTACTCTTGGCATGTATAGTATCATCCCTGACTATTTTCGTAATTTCCGAGCGGTTAAAAAGTGTCGTGGCGTAGATCTGGTAAACTTTGGATAAATGACAAGTTTTGGAAAAAGACCTCTGGCAAATCAGTTGATCCCAATAAAGCAAGAATAACGTTTTGGAATTTATTTACTTCTTCGTCGAAATTATTCGAGATCTCTAGAGTCGCGCGATCTATTTTAGAATAGAATAGAATTAATTATAACTCCGCTTATAGTAGATTAATTTCCGGAAATATAGCGTTTATCCTAAGTTAAAGTTTACCTTATGTAGTACCAGCTGAGCTAGAGAAAGAGTATCAGGGTTGATTCTTCATGAGTTAGCTTTTTAGAATCCCGAGAAAGGTGGGTTATACTATACTATATCTTTGCAAATTGTATCTTTCGAGTTATTAAGTTCTGCTTTGCTAAAATTGCATATGTGACTATCTGTGTTAAATATTTACGTGCTACTGTATGTTGTCGGTGTCTCATACACTAGCACTGTGTCAATGTGAGTAGCTACAGTATGCATGCATTATTTGTTCTGCTCTACTCCTTGTCGGTGAGACTAAAATGAAACACTTATTGGTTATACTCTTTGAGTATACTATGGCCATACTCAACGTTATGCGCTGGTGATGTAGTTTGGGTTGCGGGCAGTGACGGGTTATACTCTTAAGCGCTTCACGATAAAATATTTTGGTGAACTTAGGTTGCTTCCAACTTTTAAACCTCCTAAGCTTCACTACCTGCATGGACACAGATAGATTACTTTTACAAAATGATTTGCATAACTTAAATTGTGAGAACTTGCCCACTGAGTGCATTAGTACTCAGCCCAAATCTTTTCAAACATTTTCAGGTCAGTAGGCTGGAGCGTGGAGGTGACGAGGCTGAGATATGAGCTATTATGATTTACATATTTTTCCGTTGTCCCTTTTTGTTAATATTATGTTAAGAATTGAGCTTTCGCACTTATAGTATTCTTTTGCTAAATGCTAAGAACTCTGATCTTGGTATTTTGTTGATATGATTCTGCTTCTCTAATTCTGAACATTTGTTGGCTTCTTAGTTAACATGTATCATATGCTTAGCTTCATAATTATTCCAAGGGGAGGAAGCCCGTCTTTCGTTATATCTATTTGATCATTTATTTTGGCCTATGGAAGGGCTTCGTTTGTTCAACATATTGGTGTTTGTTTCTTTTGTCGATCTATGAATGGGTCTATTGATTGTTGGTATCTGGTAATTTGTTTCCGTTTAGCCTATGAAAGGGCTTATTGAATTGTTACAGCTTCCATTCTTCTCTTATAAGCCGTTATAAACGAGGATTCGCTCTAATTACAGAGGTTATGCTATCTAATTTTTCGGAAGGCATAACCTATCTTTGGCATACTCGGTTGTTAAATTTTATTCCAAACATTAATCCTTTTGGATTAATACCCCGTTATTAATTTAATTACCCCATTTCTTTCCCGCTTGTTAATTCCCACCCCGTGGCGTCCATTTTCACGATCTTTCAGGATCGGGACGCTACACATATATCGAATGATTGAAATATGAAATAAAACATCAAGTTAGAATGAAAGATTCTGATCGGCAGCTGATAAGTAGTAACCGTATGATATTCCTTTAATTTGTAGTTATAAGAGATTTTATGCCAATTATTTTCATGTTATATTTCAAATTTTATCATTATCAATATATCTATATATATATATAGATGACATTATAGATATATAACTATATATCAGGTGCAGTGAAACGTAATAGTTTATACCAAAATCTAACTATGAATCTGAACATCATATTCCTTTATTTCAACGATAAGAAAAAAACAAAAACAAACGAAAACGAACACCACATGTGTGATAAAATGCCCAGCAAAATGTAGTAGCAGGTTATTCCCTCCGTCCCGATTATATAGTCCATATTTTTATTTTGAGGTGTTCCGATTATATAGTCCCATTACTATATGTAGTGTTATTTTTAAAAAGAATTTACAATTATACCCTTATTAGGTTTTGGAAATTAAAAAAAATTAAATATTTAAGTTTGTGAAAATTATAAATCTTAAATGTTATTTTTTTAAAAAAAGAGAAACATTAATTAAAATTGACCAATTTAATTAATTTGAATGTACTTGAATTTGATCAATTCTATTGATATTCATTGTATTTGCACTTCATCAATTGTATATTTTCTTTGTTTAAAAAAACTAATACATTAAAGTTGAGCTAAAATTTAAGTTTTATTAAATTTTATTAAATAAGGTTAAAGTTGAAAGTTTAGCTTTTGTTTCTTATTTTCATAAATATCTTTAATTTATGTGCGACTAGAAAAGAGACTATATAATCAGGACGAAGGGAGTATGTATTAATGCATTTCAAGTATCGGGAATTTCATAAAACTGTATTGTAATAAATGTAATGATAGATAAGGTGAAGGAAAAGTATCTTCTAACTTCAATTGAAAATGCCTTAAAAAGTGGGCAAAATTATTTAAATGTATCCTAATAAATAATAATACAAGTTAATCTGCCTTGACAAAATCCATTAACTACACTTAATTTAAAAATCTGAAGACATTTGAAATGCCATCAAAGAATTAATAATGTCAGCTAAATTATTTTTTTGCTTACACTTTCACATGTCACATCATTTTCTATAAAATAGAATATATTATTATCAATAAAATAAATTTATTTAAATTTTATACAATATTAAGAAAAAATGGAAATAATAATATAAAATAAAAAATACATTTTATTATAAACAAAACATGTTTTAGTACAATAAATCATCTATTAACAATGTATTAGAACCTATATATTCGCACGGTGCAATAATATTTTTTTTGGAGGAAAAATTGGATCTTTATTCTCCACTTAACTCCTTCAACCAATGAGAAAAGTTATTATTCCAAGTACACATCTCCACACATGATGCACCAAAATAGGCAATAAGTGCAAAAACAATGATTCTATAAATGCTTTAAATATGAATGAAGACATAGGGCTCCCAATATCAAGCCTTTTTGTTGTGTAAGTGCTGAATAATCTAATCGATGCAAGGATATCTATTAGCCATCTCTCATCACTACCTACAAAGAAAAATGAGCATCGATCAATGCAAATGTAAAAAGAAGAGAAATATGCATAACTCTCGAAGAGACGAAGCACTATATATAAAAAATATACTTACTTGAATCAAATTTCATTAGCCTACCCGTGCCATTAATTTTATGCCACAGTTATATTTCTTACAAATTACAATGGTGATATATTTTCTCATTTATGTCAAACCTGCGTAAACGAAGGTAAAAGACAGAAATTAGAAAATGTTATATCCTCTACTGATTTATACAAGAAAAAGGAAGTAAATAATCAAAACTCACCTCCCTAGAATGAAATGAGAGTCGACATTCTTGCTCCAGTCTTGAAGAAATCAAGTGAACATCTGGCAGCATCAGCAGGAAACTATTCATGAATTTCTGTTGAAGGAATTACAAGACTGCAATCCACAACTTATAGCAATGAGGAAGCAGTATAAACAACAAATGCGTTTGCAACAACATATTTTACGATCAATCCCCAACTTAAGCAAATTCACCTGCAGCTATGAAAACAACAAATGAAAGTTCTTTGCATCACTAGGGTAATCAACATGAGATTTTTGCTTCAAAGTCAAACACCTACTAAAACTTATATATTCAACTAAAATAATAGATACATCGTACCCTGCAAATATGAACAACACAATCGTAACTCATATGAAAAAAACCCAAAAAAAGAAGCTTAATGATTAGTAATTGCATTTGTTCAAAGGATTCCTAATAAATATAAGTCTACAACTAATAGTCAATCATAAAATTAATTCAATCTAAAACATAAAATCTTTGCCAACTTGCACCTAGGACATTTCTATCTATCAGTAACTAGATATCTAAAATGTAAAATCGAGTAGTCATCATTCTTCGATGGCTGCCACCTGCACATATAATGTAAAAAAACATAATCAGTTTGGGATGTATTGAGTAAATAAATAATAAAAAATATAAATTCAAAAAGTATACCAAATTATAAGGCCAAGCTATCATTTCGTCCTTCGTATGTGAAAGCATTTGGAGATTATTGTAAGGCCTAATCAATGTTTCCGCAGGTCCAAATATGACTTGCTTGTTCAATTCATACCAATTCAATCCCAACATTTATCCCCCAACTACTGTACTCGAGTTGGTGTTATGAACACACCCTTTAGCAAAAGTTTTCATTGGGTTGAATAGACTTTTTAATAAAACATTCATCACATCCTCGGAAAAACCAAAAGTAAAAAAGAAGTCATTCTCTTATATGTTATGAACATTCCAGATATTTATATAATATGGAAACTATATATATATATATATGTATGAACAATCCATCTGGTGGTAAAGTAAAAAAAAAACAATGTAAGAGTACCTGAAGATATAAAGTGGGTGTGGGATATACTGGACGAGAGTCAGAACTCGATGGATAATGCCCAGAGTCAACTTGTGAAAGGCAATATCTTTGGTGCATTAAAAGCATATTCTCTAGATGTACAATTTTTTCCCGATGCTCCACCAATAAACAATTTGATGTACTTTTAGGAGCTTTATTCCATATATCTGAAGGGCAGATTCCGTAAGTGGCCCAACATTCTCACATGGCCAGGTCCATCATCTCCCATTATTTGGGCAAATACATCATTTGGATCGATTTTATCATCAGAACCTCCTGGAAGTTGGTTACTACGTTTTTGCATTTTTGACTATTTGTAAAGTATATAAGTTAATGCACATGTTATGGTTTAAAAAGCGAAAATAAATACATTACACATGATATATTGAAGATAATTGATTAATACTTACATATTTACTTAAAGCAACACTAGAGTTCTCGTTTGAAGGAACAAAGTACGACTTGAATAGTTGAACAAGAGTTGGACAATGTCATTGTTCCTTCGTCTGGAAATATCTATATTATTGAGTATAATAACAAAAATATTGGAAAAAGTCATGGAATTAGAAAGAAAATGTAGCAAAGATTATCAATCTAGCTCTAATTTGGGCAAATGACGTCTTTTCCGTCCTTTGATTCATGAGTTTGTTATCTCTAGCATCCTTATTTCTGTGACTTGCTTTTTTAAAATGAAAGTTCAAAAAGTGAATTAAATTCATAGATCAAGCAATAAAATATTTATTGCCTAAGATAAAATTAAAACAAACCTTTGCTTCTTCTGATCTCCAATAAGTTAGTATCTTAACCCATTGATCAGGCACAACTCTTTCATCCCTTTGCTCTATTAAATGTTTTATAGGAACATCAACCCAATATTTGATTTACAAAGAGTACTTCCAGTTTCTTCATTTATGCCCAATGGATGTCAAAATCCATTTCTCTAGGGTTAAAAATTATTAATAAAAATAACATTAATTATTAGGGTTAGAAAATTTAAATACACTAAACTAGCACACTCCATTTCTCTTTTGCTTCTCTCACTCGCTCTCTCTTTGGCAAAAAAAAAAAAAAAAAAGCTCTATCTTTCTCTACCCCACTCTCTGTCGTTGGAAAAACTTCCACCGCTCTCTCTTTCACTGCAATATCTCTCGTCGTTCTCTTTCTATTTCGACCTTCCTCTCTCATCTCTATCTCTTACCGACCATCTCTCTTTCACTCTCATAAAAGTAAAAAAAGAAAATCTACAATGAAGCTCTTACCATCTCTCGTTGGTTGCAATGGCTCGGGATCTGGACATGGTAAGGAGCACACGGGATTTAAACGTAGGACCGACCAATAGACATGTCAAGTTAGTTATATTTCGTTATTTTTCATTCCATTGCTTATCATTTTTGAGATTTAATGTTGATGTATGATTTATTATATGATTTGTTCATGTACTTGTTTCACTTGTTTGATAATACTATAAATCATAAGCTTGAGAATTATGTTTCATAATATCATAAATTATAGTTGTTTAATCATAGGCCATTTAAAATTAATCGTAGGTCATTTAAATATAATCATAGGCTATTTATTATTAATCGTAGTCCATTAAAAATCAATCATTAGCCATTTAAATTTAATCATAGGTCATTTAAAATTAATTGTAGGTCATTTAAATATAATCGTCGGTCATTTATTATTAATCTATCTGCAAATAAAAATTAATCTTAAGCCATTTAAAATTAATCACCGGCCATTAAAAAATAATTGCAGATAATTTATTATTAGCTTTAACAATTGTATGCTTACAATTGATTACGATTGATTTTCAACAATAATCGTAGCCTTAAGATTTATACAACATGTTAAACAATAATCGTGGCTTTATGAATACGTTTATTTAATTGTAGCCTTGTTATTTAATCGTATGCTAATTAAAATCGTAAGCTTTAATTGTAAGTTTATTTCAGGAATCGTAAGTTATTGAAAAATAATCGTAGGCTTATTATTTAATCTTAGTCAATTAATTTGTTATAAATTAATCGTAGGCTATTTAAACATTAGTCATATGCTTATTTTAAAATCGTAGGACATTTAATCGTAACCAAATAATTGTTATATATATTCAATTATTCAATTTAAAATATTTAATTATTCAATTATTGGTTATGTTACATTTACTTTAATTGTTATTTTTTGGTTACATTAATTATTGTTTGTTTCTTGAATTTATATTACTTATATGTTAATTAATTGTATTACACTATAGGTTAAATTTCATCGTATGCCTAGGATTAATTTAGAAAACTCAGTGTAGGCATACTATTAATTTTACAATTAATTTTAAATATTAGTTATAGGCCATTTATATTTGATTATTGAGTTTTAAATATTTAATTATTCAGTTATTTGTTATGTTACACTTGAGAATTTAATTTTTATTTCTTGATTATGTTAATTGTTGTTTGTTATGATGTATTATTCTTATAGTTTTTCCTGAAATTTATGTAATTGTTAAAATTATTTCTTTTAAATTATAATTAAGAGAGACTAATTTTTTAATAAATTTTTGTATAATATTGTTAGACTAATTGGATTAGAGAGCGACAGTAGAGATTTAGGCCGACGATGTTGATATATGCTAGGCCGATAGTACTTCAGTAGATTAGATCTACATTATTTGAGATAGGTGGTAATGATGCAATTCAGATGTTAAGATCCAGATGTTTCGGGTATTTTTTAGACTTCAGGGGTGATGATGTCCAAAAGAAGGCCATCACGGCAACTTGGTACCTCTATGTTCGATCCGAATGCAATGCGCACGATTTCAAAAAGAGGCATATTTTATAGAATATTTCAAGGAAGGAGCACGACCATACAAGACATGCAGGAGAGGTTCTCAAAGATGGGGATGGCCAATGACCCTCGGGATTATGTGAAGGTTAAGAACATATTATTTGTATACTAGATGATTTTTTGCCTCGATCAGAACATCACAATCAATAGTTGGATGTGGGTGCTCGTTGAAGATGTCGACATATGAAATTCTTTTCCATGGGAGCGTATTCATACCAGATGCTTATGCACTTTATCGGAATCCTCCCCAAGACTCGACGAGCTATGGGCGGTAAAGGTGACAGGGCATATCATTTTTACGGGCCAATTGGGTCACTTCACGTAATTAGTTTTCATTTTATCATTATAAATTACTATTGATGTATATTTAAATCAATCTAAATCCTAAATGATCTATTAATTTATCTTACAAACATAGGGCTGTAAGGCTATACCTTAGTTAGGATGTGAAATTGGTGTCATCAGTGGCCAACTTACGATGCCTCAATATTTGAGGTGGTCATTTAGAGTCCCACTATTGACTTATACGCCTTATTTTAGGGAGCGGTAAAACTTTAACTTCCCCCTTTTTAAAATGTTAATTTTGTTTGTGTTAATGTTAATGATATTATTAATTTGATGCAGCTAAAGATGGTTTCAGTAGTGCCATTGCCTGCGAAGGTAATGATACCGTATTACTAGAGCTTGCAGCAGGGTGACATGCCAACTGTGAGGTATGTTCCCCTTCGATAGGAGAACAAGATCATATTACTAGAACTTGTAGCAGGTCAGATTATTGATGAGGTCCTTTCCAGGCTGTGTAGAGAGCCAGGTCATAATCCGAGCCACCACATCGCTGGTCAAAGTCATAGATCACCCACTCATGCTTTTATCCACCACAACACTAGATGGAGTGTTGCTCGATTGCTGATGCCTGCTCTGAGCCACTATATTGCTGCTTGATCTCTGAGTCCTACTCCGAGCCACCACAACACTAATTTGAGTCGTAGATCACCCACTCCTACTCCGAGCCACCACATCGCCGCTTCGAGTTCTAGAAGATCAGCCACTCCTACTCAGAGCTAACACAACCCTTCTAGGAGCCACCATAGTGCCGGTACAAGTGCTCGACAACCTACTCCACCTCACCAAAGTTCTAGCACAGGCTCTCCCGACCCTCCTATTAGCGTGACGTATCAACTTAGGAATGCTCATGATGATTTAAATCAACTTTATGGATTAAAAATTCAAGTAAGCCTATTCTACTTACTATTAAACTAAGAAAGTCTAACATTCATTTTGAGAATTGAATTAATCATAAGATTTATTATTTAAAATATACATTGCCCTTGTTTAATCATTATTGAAAAAGAATAGCTTCTTTAATCTAATTTATTTCTATTAAATGTAACCTTAAGTTTATTATGCTTTTAATTTAAACGTAAATTTTTAAATTTAATCGTAAGAAATAGACAATATAAACATATCTTTAAAAATTGAATTTTCTTTGCTGTAATTTCTTGATGAACGATCTCTTACCTTGCTCAACTTTTAGTCTAGCCTTGCTCAACTTTTTTTGCTTGAACTTTTGCTCTTAAGTTTTTTGATCTAAATTTTGTAGTGCGAAAATGCTCATCATGTGTATTTATTTGCAAATTCTTACCTACATTTGTTACACAACAATATGAAAGTGCACACCTCGTACAAAGTATCTGTTCTGCAAACGTTCTCAAAGAAGTTCTAGAACGTTGTAAGATAATGTTCACTATAATATTCACGAACGTTATAATGAACTTAATGAGAAATACAGAAAGTAAAGCACACAAGAGATTGGTAACCCTGTTCGATCAACTGATCTATGACAGGGGGACTTGTCAAGTCCGTGATAAACAATCTAATACTTCGATGTATCATTTATTAGGGATCTTACATGCAGCTGACCTCACGTCACTCAAAACTCGTTCTATCTGAACACACTCTTTTAATGAATTGAACTATGAGCTCCCCCCACAGCTTAGATTTCAACCTATCTAGTTCTTATAAGTATTCTCTCCCGAGAACCCTTTGTCGGTGTATGAAAATTGTTTCAATATACGCAGACTAGGACACTAATCTCTAGCCTAACAATGACAACCAAAACCTATGTGGCTCTTAAACAATTTAGAGCACTTGTGCAGAATATGTCTCTTCAGTTCTTTTGGTGTTTCAGTGTCTCTAACAGGTCTGAATCCTAGGCTTATTTATAGATGACAACATAGCCTTAACAAGGAAATAAAAGTCCTAATCCTAATCTGAACCTGATAAGGAAAGTTTTCTTATTGAAACTAAACCCTAGGACTTTCTATGTTAGAACTTCTTTCATATTTAGAATTCTGCCTTGTCTTCATTCACGCGCTCTCTAAGCTGAATGAGGTATCTTCTAGAACGATCTTGAATCTCCTCTTGGTTGGAAACTTTGAACAACTTTAACGATCTTGGAAGAACAATCCGGACAAAGGTGTTCATGCAAATGTTCACGAATGTTGCAAAGAACATTGTTGATCTCTGAACCTTAACATCAGGTAGCACAATGAAATGTCTTGTATGTTTACAAACTGACTTCAGGTTATCACTCAAGCTAGTTGGCAGTACTCAACGTGTTGAACAATCTCAGTTATGACACGATGCACAACCATCTTCATCTTCAGCTCAATCCAAACTTCTTGCTTGAGCTGTCTTCAGGAAGTTTAGATCACGTTCATATATATCTTTATGAACGTTGTCCAGAAGAACAAACTTGTACTTGGAAAAACTAAATACTTAGTGATGATTCTATGCCATAAAGATAATGACAATCAATCACTATAGTAAGTGCAAAGTAGATCACTTGATAAAAATGCTTAGTGCACAGTATGACAGTAACACAATAAATACATTAAATGAAATTTAATTTTAGGCAATACCTCATATACCTTATGTTTCTTTTTATTTAATGGATATCACAATAACTATCTCTTTTACACAAGCAATAAATGCATTAAATTGAAGGTGTCTATTTATCATTTATCAAACATGGTCGTAACCTTAAAAATTAAACACAAGCTTTAGGTTCAAAAATAAAATTAAACGTAAATTTTAGAATCAAAATTATAAAATTAATCATTTGCTTTAGGTCAATAATATAAAAATATATCTAACATAGTCATAACCTTAGGCCTCACGATTAATGACCACCATAAATGCCTACTATTAATTTTAATATTTAATCGTAGACATGCAATTAAATCATTAAATTAATCATGACCTTGAATAAATAGCCTTGAATAAAATTGATATTAGGCCTTTAATTAATCGCAGACCTTAAAATTAATTGTAGGCCTTTAATTAAATTAATCATAGGTCTTTTCATTTTGAAACTCAAGCTTATGTTTAATTTTATTTAAAATAAATAGTCGTTACCTTACAGTTAATTTTTAAACCCACTCTCAAAAATTGGAATATTAATACTTTTGGGAATGTGAAGAAGGATTTAAAAGAGCTGCAAGCTGCTTTATCTGCTGTCTAAGATAGAATTTCATCTGAAGGATATTCTGATGCACTATTGGAGCAAGAAATTGATTTAGAAGTGCAGGTTAATGAGAAGCTTTCATCTGAAGTCAGTCTTCTTAAACAAAAAAGGATAGACTAGTTGAATGGTGGGGATAGAAGCACGACTTTCTTTCATTGTGCATTGAAATTTTTTCAATCAAAGAATAAAATGACTTCGATGGTGATCGATGGTCAAATTGTGGCTGATCTTAATGTTATATCTGACCACGTAGTGTCTAATTACCAGAACTTGTTTTCTCTCAATGACAATGGAGATATATAGGTGGACTGGATTGAGGGCATTATTCCAAAGTTGGTTTCTAATGATCATTCGGCTCTTCTGGACTTCTGGTTGCCCCTCTTAAGTTTGCAGAGGTTAAAGATGCGGTTTTTCCTCTAGATATTAATAGTACGACTAGTCCCGATGGTTTTAATAGAAAATTCTTTCAAGCAGCATGGGAGATTATCTCTAAAGACATTTATCAAGCTATCTGGGAATTTTTTAAATATGGTCGTTTTCCTTCCGACTTGAATTCTAGTTTCGTTGTACTCATTCCCAAAGAAGACAATGCAAATACGGTTGCTGATTTTAGACCTATTATGTTGGGAAATTTTCTCTTCAAGATCATATCCAAAATCCTTGAAAATCAGTTGAATATTATGGCAGAGGCTATTGTGTCCAAAGAGCAATATGGTTTTATTGCTAAAAGAAAAATTCATGATGCTATTCTTCTCACTTCGGAAGGGGTGAACACTCTAAATAGAACGGGTAATGGAGATAATTTAGCTCTTAAGGTTGATATTAAGAAAGCATTTGACACTTTGCATTGGGATTTTTTGGTTAAAGTTCTGGAATGCTTCGGTTTTCCTCTTTGCTTTTAGAGTTAGATTTCTCATATATTAGCTTCGGCAAGGCTATCTATTCTGATTAATGGCACTCTTAAGTGTTATTTCAGCTGCACCAAAGGTGTTAGAGAAGGCGATTCGTTATTCCCGCTTTTGTTTAGGTTGGCGGAAGAGGTTTTGAATTGAGCTCTTTCTCGTGCAGTTTCTCAACATCGATTAGTTCTGATGAGTTATTGTTGTGATCACCTTTTCCCCATGCATGTGCTCTATGCACACGACATCATCATTTTCTGCAAGGCTACTGTTGCGAATGTGCGACTGATATCGGAGGTTTTAGACAAGTATGCCGCTGTCTCGGGTCAGATTTGCAATCCAGCTAAATCTCGTGTGTTTTTTATGGCAAAGAAGTTCGTAATTCCATCCGTTCTCTGGTGTCTCAACGATTGGATTTCATTGTTGGATCTATTTATTTCTGTTATTTGGGCATTCAGATTTTTGAAAGCTCTCCAAAGGTTGCGGTTTTTCAGCAAGCCGTAGACAAGGTGTTCGCTAAATTCACTAGATGAGATGGTCGATCATTATATATAGCTGGACGTGTTTGTCTTGTTAATTCAATCATCTCGAGTTCAGCTCTTCACTCAATGCTCATTTATAAATGGCCTTCGAACTTAGTGCCATCCATTGAAAAAGCATGTAGAAATTTCATATGGACTGGTGACATTAACAGCCGATCGCCTCCATCTTTTCATGGGATCGGGTCTGTGCTTAAAAAAGAAGGGGGCTTTCAGTCATGTCTTTTGTTGTTCTTAGCAGGAGTCTTATGATGCGTATGGCATAGAGAGTTCTCACAGTTAAATCTGCATTATTCTAGCTTTCTGCGGCAGATATCTTAACCATTCTGGGCACTTCTCGAGACAGAAATGCTATTCGTCTATTTGGCCTGGGGTTAGGAGTGAGATTAGAGTTGTCAAATGGGTCAGGCTTACCTAGCCCAAGCCCGCTATGGATCGACCCAGCCCAACCCATGAAAATCACGGGCTAAGTGGGTTGGGTTTGCCTTTACGAAATGGACTCATGTGGGCCCTTTTTTGAAACCCAGCCCAACTCAGGCCCAAGCCCACCAAAGGCCCGGCTCAGGCCTATCCCAAGCTTGCCTCAAACCCACTTCAAGCCCCCCATCTTAATTTAATTTATTAATTTATTTGACCATAGATAAAAAATGTTTCAACATAATACAATTTCAAAAGTAAATACCATAAAATCATATTACTAATTGTATCTTGTCATATAAATGATAAATAAATTCACTAAGTACAATTATATAAATTAATGTCAGAATTTAAAAATTTAAAATCGACCTTAGGCCCGATCCGGCCCAGCCCAACCCAGGCCCACATTAGGCCAAGTGTATGGGTTGGGCTGGGCTCATATATATTTAAGAAAATCCAGCCCAGCCCAGCCCAGCCCGTTACACTAGTGGGTCTGGGCTGGGTTGGGCCATTTTATCTCAAAGCCCACTCGGGCCTGGGCTAGGCTGGACTAGCCCGACCCTGTTGACAACTCTAAGCGAGATCACTAGCTTGGTTAATGGATCGCATTGTATTTTGAGAAATGGCTGTCACACATTTTTTTGGCTGGACAATTGGCTTGGATATACTCTTGTAGACAGATTGAATATTCCTCTTGCTGCTCGCTTCTCGCTATCAGACCGAGTGTCAGATTTTCTTGTCAATAGAACATGGATCTTTACTCATGGATTTGCCAGTTCATTTCCTGAGATTATATGGGATATTATACAAGTCCCTATAACTCAAAATGAGGATGAAAGATGTTGGAAGAGATCATTGTATGGCAACGTGACTACTAAGGTTGCTGTTTAGTGTTTGTTTGTGTTGTTTTATTGTAGGAATTTTGCATGTTTTGTAAGTTATTTTCTAGTATTTTTAGTAGTTTATTTGTGGATTTCGTGTGTTTATCTTCACTATCGCTCTAATGGTAGATTATTCCAAGTTATGCTAAACTTAAGCGTTTGTCTAGAAAAGCAGAATCTTTAACGGAAGTTAGGTGGCAAGTTACAAAGCCTAAAAATTGAGCTCGAAATAATGAACCCGACTGGTAGCCGAATCAAAGAAAGGATCAAACTGATGAGGAAAACCAAGAATTGGATTGCACTCAAAGAATTGAATTGCACTCGAAGTTGGAACACCGAGCAGAAACGCACGGTGCGGCCGCGTCATCACCCGCGATGGCGCAGCCAGGCTCTCGGCAGAAGGCCCTCACGAGCGCGCATAGGCACGTCGGTGCGCAAAGTAATTCGGCCGGCGGACGCGCCGCACCCCACCGGCGCGCGGGGTGCCTTGTTCGTCCTCTCCCGATCAATTTTTCCTCTTTCTTCTGTGCAATCTCACTCCTCTTTTCCTCCTCAATTCACAGCTGGATTTATTTAATTATAGAAGAATACTTCTTTGCGATCTAAGTTAAGGAATATAGGGTATAATTATCCCTAATAATCTAGCTTTTGGATTTTTGGTCCCAAATTCCCCAACAAATCTTGCTAAAAATCTCCCTCATTAAATGCTCTCTTACCATCGCCCTCATATCAACTTTTCTCTCACCTCTCACCTCTCATCTCTCACTCATTTGATCACTCCCTCTCCCTCCCCCCCCTCTCTCTCATATCTCCCACTTGATTTTGGGGGATTTGGGAATCATCATTCTCATTCACCATTCACCTTTCACTTCATTTTCTCCATCTCTCTATTTTTCTCTCTACATATCTTCACCACCTTCACCATTTTTCTACACCATTCTCACTACCACCACCACCTTTCAAGAGAGGAAGAAAAGAGGAAGAAGAGAGGCAAGAAAGTTTTGGTTAAAGAAAGAGAGACGAGAAGAAGTTCTGACTCTGAGCCATCCGTTAAAGCTAGGCTCGATAGGAGGCTCTTCCCTTGGTATTTTCTTTCTTTAGGTTAGTTGGTTTGTGGGGGTTGTCCCAAAAACTCTTGAAACATTGAATATTGTAGAAGTTTATGTTATTTTCATTTGGTTATGAGATGATGAACTCTTATGATATTTGTGTTGTTTTGAGCATGATTATGGGCTAATCTCTTCATTAGGGAATATAGAATCGATTTGGTTTTGATCTATGCTTGTGATGGTTAGTTGTTGTTATTGGAATTGTTTTTATCATGTTGAGTATTTGATCACTACTTAGCATTGCTAGATTTTAGATGAGACCGAAAGAAGATTCTAAATCCCGACCAAGGTTCCTTCAACGTTAGGTGGATTGGGTTCATAAGCCTAAAATATTGATCTTGCTCGTATAATATAGTCGATAGGGGTTTAATGGATAGACGGTGACAGTAATTGAAGTTAAACCACTTGAGGGGTCTATTGTGTGTTTACAATTAGTATAACCAACTTGAAACAAGCTAATTGATAAATCAATGAGAGAATCTACACCTTAATGCTCTTATCATAATCCTTTCATTTCAATCTTGATCTTGTCGTTATTTGCACATTATTAGTTAAATTGCGTGTTTTAAATTCCTTAGTTAAAATTAACCTTAAAATCCATGATTAGATTGTTTAGGTTTGTATTTCGTCGTTCAAACATGTTGGATGCATATCCAAATCGGATAATTTCCCACACAAAGTCTTTTTTGAGAGATCGACTCGGGTTAGCTCGTCGCGTCTACAATTGACCCCATCCAATTGTGGGTTTGGTTAGAAGTAGTTTTACATGTCGAGTATAGACCGGAAAATAATTTGGACATAAACAAATTTTGGCGCCGTTGCCGGGGAAGGCTTTAGGCGTATTGTCTCTTTGCGCTATAACTGCTTTTTTGTTCGATTTTTTATTAGTGATTTTGTATTTGTTTAGTATTTGTGCTCTTTGTGTTGTTTTGTGTAGTTTGGTCTTTGTGTTTATTGTGTTTGTTACGTCTCGTTCCATAGGTGCATGTGATCTCTCTTGTGTTATTGATTTTTTATGCTAGGGAGATGAAGTCTTAATCATGGATTAGCCCCCGTGTTTGACAACATCCATAGACCAAGAAGGTTCGACGTGTTTACTTAGAAAAAGGAGATGGAGGCCCACCAACTCAACCCCGACAATGTCAATGCTAATGCGGCTAGGAATATGAGGGATT
The DNA here is from genome assembly GCA_026008535.1 of Perilla frutescens. Classification (NCBI taxonomy): domain Eukaryota; kingdom Viridiplantae; phylum Streptophyta; class Magnoliopsida; order Lamiales; family Lamiaceae; genus Perilla; species Perilla frutescens. Next base: position 52,463,941 of record BRKX01000009.1, on the reverse strand, counting down.
TCACTCGTCTCGTGATTGGGACGTCGGCATCTTGCATAGTTCTTAGAGAGGCCGCAAGGAACTATGAGTTGAAGAACATTCATTTTAGCCAATTATCATCTTTTTACGGGATGCCGACCTAAGATAATTTGAACTTCATCCGGGAGTTCTATGTCGTGGTTCAAACCTTCCCTCTACAAAGTTTGAACGAAGACCAATTAAAGATGATGTGTTTTCCTTATACCTTGAAGGATCGTGCCAAGACTTGGTTTATGTCACTCCCGACCAATTCATTGGCCAATTGGAATGCCGTCTACGAGAAGTTCATGGCCAAATACTACTCCGATCAAAAGACCCAAGATTTGAGAGCCCAAATCTTCACCTTTGCCTAATCTCCGGGTGAAGCATTCCATGAGACTTGGGATCGATTTAGAGGTCTCCAACAACAATACCCGCACCACCACCTCGCGCCTGAGTTGCTCAACCAATTCTTTTATGACAGGCTTTCTCAAAATTTCCAATATATGGTGGACAATGCCACGGAAGGAGATATTGGAGGTCGGATCGCCGAAGAGGTCTCCAACATCTATGAGATGAAGTCCATGACTTCTCAACAAAAGAGTGCTAGGGGGAAGAGAGCTTCCGTGAATGAAGCCAACCCTAGTTATGATGTGACGTGATAACTAGCCAAGTTGACGAGGCAAGTAGAGATGCTTCAAACCTCCGAGAGACCACCTCAACAAGCAATGACCGTTGAAACTTGTGGGATATGTGGAGAGTATGGCTACAGGGCCAATGTATGTCAAAAGTCGATCGAGCCGGAATCAAGTGAAGAAGCTCATTTCCATGCTCTTCAAGAGCAAGTTCATGCTCTTCAAGGATTCCAACCTCGCCAACCATACAACCCATACTCTCAATCATACAATCCGGGATGGAGAAACCATCCAAACTTTTCTTAGAGACAACCTCAACAACCTCCTCAACAACCGCCTCAACAACCGTCTCCACCTCAACAAGCCGGAGGTGGCCAAGATCCACCTTATCCAAGGCCGCAACAATATCCAGTCCAACCCAACCAACCGCCTAGGCTGACATTGTAAGACACCTTGCAATTCTTCATTCAAGCCACCCAACAAAGGTTCGAATCTACTGAAGCTTCCGTGAAGCGAATCGAGACCCAAGTGGGGTAAATAGCCGGGTACCGTTGGAGAGTTGGCCAAGCAAGCCAAGCCGGACAAGTTACCGAGCCAACCGGAGCAAGCTCAATCCATCACCGTCCTTAGAGGAGGCAAGGTGATTGACAACAAGGTTGGAGAGCCAAGCCCAACCAAGGAAGTTGAGAAAGAAGAAGAGGCTCCCCAACAAGAGCAAAGGGAGCCCGAACCAAAGAAGGAGCCCACACTCTACAAGGTTGCCAATCCCTACACTCCTCCAATTCCTTATCCAAGCCGATTGAGGAACGAGAAGCAAGACAACCAATTCTAAGAGTTTTACAAGATCTTGTCTAAAGTGAACGTCAACCTTCCACTCCTCGATGTTATCCGCAATGTGCCGGCTTATGTTAAGTTCTTCAAAGAACTAGCCTCCAAGAAGAGGAAGTTCGCGGAGGATGAGAAGATTGTTATGTCCAAAGTGGCAAGTGCAATCCTACAACAACAACTACCGCCCAAGCTCTGTGATCCAGGTAGTTTTACTCTTAAAATTGCCTTGGGAAATGGTAAAGAAGCATATGGCATGCTAGATTTAGGAGCTGGAATTAATTTGATGCCCTACTCTATTTTTAAACAACTAGAGTTAAGAGAATTGAAACCAACCAGAATGTGTCTACAATTGGCAGATAGATCCGTGAGATATCCTAGAGGCATAATAGAAGACATTCTAGTTAAAGTGGGTGGTTTGATAATACCGGTTGGTTTTGTTGTGTTGGATGTGGGAGATGTTCAAGAGATGAGAATTGAGCACACACTCCTTTTGGGTAGACCTTTTATGGCTACAACTAACACATTGATTGATGTTAAAAATGGAACTTTTACAATGTTGGTATTAGGAGAAACCGTGTCCTTTTCCGTGCACAAAAATAAGGTAATTCTCATCTCCTCATTTGAGGAAAATTATTCTTTTATCGATGCTATTGATCTCTTGGCCGAGAAAGTTTTCTTGCAGAAAATTTGCTCTACATGGAGGACTGAAGCCTTGTCCGATGAGATAGCAATGGAAAAAGCAAGCCTCAAGTATGGGGGAGATGAGTTGGAGGCCGAAGAGATGGAAATATTACTTGGTGAAGGTATAAGCTTAATGAAAGTTCTAGCCTCAACCGAAGAGGAAGTGAAGCCTTCACCCGAGCTTGAGCTTAAAGAGCTCCCATCTCACCTCAAATATGTGTACCTCGATGAAGAGAAGAAGAAACCCGTGTTCATCTTTGCCGGGTTTGAAAAAGATGAAGAAGATCTCTTGGTAGCCATACTTAAGAGGAACAAACAAGCCATTGGGTGGAATCTTTCTGACATCAAAGGCATTAGCCCCACGACGTGCATACATCGAATCATTCTTGAAGAAAGGGCTAAGCCGGTGTGAGAAGGACAAAGGTGGCTCAATCCCGTGTTGATGGAGGTCGTCAAGAAGGAGATTCTTAAGCTCCTTGCGGAAGGAATCCTCTACCCAATAGTCGATAGTGAATGGGTGAGCCCGGTCCATGTGGTGCCCAAGAAGGAAGGAATCACGGTGGTGGAGAATGATAAAGGAGAGCATGTGGCTACTCGAACCACCACCGGATGGAGAATGTGCATTGTCTATCAAAAGCTCAATGCCGCCACTCGAAAATACCATTTCCCTCTTTTCTTCATTGATCAAATCCTTGATAAATTAGCTGGGCATAGTTTTTATTATTTTCTTGACGGTTTGTCAGGTTATTTTCAGGTGGCCATAGCATCGGAGGACCAAGCCAAGACCACATTTACGTGCCCGTTTGGAACATTTATGTGTAAGAGATTGCCATTTGGATTATGCAATGCACCGGACACATTTCAAAGGTGTATGTTTTCTATCTTTTTCAAAATTATTGGTGATCTCATTGAAGTATTCATGGATGACTTTTCCGTCTTTGGGTCTTCATTTTCCGATTGTTTAGAAAAGTTAGAACTTGTGTTGAAGAGATGCATTGAAAGTAGCCTCACTCTTAGTTGGGAAAAGAGCCATTTCATGGTTACTAGTGGCATAGTCCTTGGTCATGTTGTGTCGAAAGAAGGAATGAGCGTAGACAAGGCTAAGGTAGATGTAATTGAAGAATTACCTCCACCCATCAATGTGAAAGGTGTTAGAAGTTTTCTAGGCCATGCCGGTTTTTACCATCGGTTCATTAAAGACTTCTCAAAAATTAGCCAACCTCTATGTCATTTGCTTGCTCTAGATGTTCCTTTTGAGTTTGATGATAAGTGTTTACATGCTTTTAATACTCTTAAGAAAAAACTGATCACCGCATCTATTGTCATCCCCCTTGATTGGTTATTGCCTTTTGAAATTATATGTGATGTATCAGATTCCGCTGTGGGTACCGTTTTAGGTTAATGTGTTGAAAAAATTCTTCGTGTAATTTACTATGCTAGCCTCACCTTGAATAGTGCTCAAGTAAATTACACCACAACTGAAAAATAATTGCTTGCCGTTGTGTTTTCATTGGATAAATTTAGATCCTACATTTTAGGTTCTAAAGTAATTGTGCAGAGTGATCATGCGACTTTAAGACATTTGTTGACCAAACCCCAAGCTAAGCCTAGACTCATTAGGTGGATTTTGCTTTTACAAGAATTTGATGTTGAAATCAAAGATAGAAAGGGGTGTGAAAATGTGGTAGCGGACCATCTCTCTCGCCTCCCCGTTGACGAAACTTTTGATATATCGCATGAGAAGGGTGTTGTGTGTTATTCATTTCCGTATGATCATGCTTTAGAGCTTAATTCTTCTCCATAGTATGCCGACATTGTTAACTATCTTGCTTGTGATAAAATGAGGCCTAACCTCACCTTTCAAGAAAGGAAATTTTTTTTGACAATATGTAGGTACTACTTTTGGGACGATCCATACCTTTTCCATTTGGGAAACAATGAGGTGATCCGAAGATGTGTCCCGGAGGAGGAGCAAATGGATGTCTTGGCCTTTTTCCACGCTTTACATTGTGGTGGGCAGTTTGGAGGGCAAAAGACGGTCATAAAAATCTTACAATCCGGTTTGTATTGGCCTTCTATTTTCTCTCATGTGATAAATGCCAAAGACTTGAAAATATTGGGAGAAGGAATGAAATGCCTCTAAATGTCAACCTTGTGGTTGAAATTTTTGATGTTTGGGGTATTGATTTTATGGGGCCATTTCATAACTCATTTGGTTTTGAGTATATCCTATTAGCGACCGATTATGTGTCAAAGTGGGTTGAGGTAATCCCCACTAGGTCTTGTGATGCTAATGTGGTTATCAAGTTTGTGTTGAGTAGGTTTGGATTCCCCCGAGCCATTATAAATGATGGTGGAACACACTTCACCAACAACCTTTTCGAAAAATTGATAAAAAATGGTGTGACTTACAAGTTGGCCACTCCGTACCACCCTCAAACTTCCGGTCAAGTGGAGATGAGCAATAAACAAATTTAAAACATTTTGAAGAAGACCGTGAATATGACAAGGAAGGATTGGTCTACAAAGCTAACCGACGCTCTTTGGGCATACTGGACGACTTACAAGACGATCTTGGGAATGAGCCCTTACCGCCTCCTGTATGGGAAAGCGTGTCATCTCCCCGTCGAGATCGAGCACAAGGCCTATTGGGCCATTAAGGCGGTAAATTTTGATCTTACTCGTGCAGGCAAGGAGCGAGCTTTGCAATTGACCGAGCTCGATGAGTTGAGTAATGAAGCATATGATAATGCAAAGATTTACAAAGACAAGGTGAAGAAGCTTCATGACAAGCGCATTCTCAAGAAAGAGCTAACTCCGAGCATGAAGGTCCTCTTTTTCAACACTCGTTTGAGACTCTTTCCTGGGAAGCTCAAATCTCGATGGAATGGGTCATTCGTCATTGAAGAAGTGTTTCCATATGGTGTGGTGACCTTGAGAAATCTGGGAACAAACACATATTTTCAAGTAAATGGGTACCGAGTCAAGCCGTACTTTGAGGGACCACCCCAAGAAGCCGACATCGAGGCTTTTAAGCTCGACAATTCCACCTAGCCACCTCAGAGGCCATCTCTAGCTCGAGACACTAAAATGAGCGCTGCATGGGAGGCAACCCATGATTTTATTATTTTTTCATTTTGCTTTGATTAATTGCTTTTGCAATTTTTGGATATTTTGTAGTTGTTGAATTTTTGTTGTCTTATAGGAATTGGAAAAAGAGTGTGTTGATGGAGCCAAAAATGGCGAAAGAAAATCTGGCGAGGAATTGCCGCGGCCGCGCACTCTCCTGTGAGAACTCCAACTCGCACAACACCCCTCTAGGCAAAATGGCAGTTCGAGCACGCATCACACACACACACTGCGCGAGCGCGCCATACCGCGCAGGTGCGCACCTATTCAAAAATGCGCACACTGCGCGGTCGCGCTCCTCTGCCACGGTCGCGTCCCTCTCTCCTATAAAAGACCCCCAATTTCAGAACTCTAATTCACACACCCAATTCAGCGCCGCTCCCAGTTCTCTATCTTAATTCTAAAAATTTCAGCTGCAGATACCTCACACTCTCCATTAAAAATCGACCAAGGAATCAAGCCACTCCACCGCACCACCGCGCACTTCAGCACCTCTACTTCTGCTAGCGCGATCGCGCTTGCCACCGCGTGCCCCCGCACTTTCTCCACGTCGACTCGTTACCAGCTGCGTATACTCTATCTCCCGCATCGCGCCTCATGCCACAGATACAGCCCAGCAGCCGCGCGTGTTCCCTCTTTCTCCCAACTGCTATTGTAACTCAAATCCCAGCACCTCGTGCGCCGGCTGTCGCTCCAGTCTCCACACTTTCGCCACTGCCCACGACCGTGCCTTGCCATGCGACCGCACCCTGGGCTCTGCCTCGATCGCGCCCTTTGCCGCCACCGCACCCCCCCTTGCCGTGCCTCCCACAAGTGTCGGTCTCCTTCTCTCCCTCTTGCAAACTCACCAGCGATGGCCTGTTGCAAGAATGCCACACCTAGCCACGAGGTTGATGAACATGAAGCTATGGACGTTGAAGATTATTCCAACCAATTTGGGTCCCCGTTTATCTTCATCTCACCTGATGAAGGTAAACGTTTTCAAGCCTTCATGGAATTTGATCTCACTGCACCTCGATATATTGATTGGAATTTGATGCGTTCATTGGATATTGAGGCCAAGGTTTCTAAGTATCTTAAGGCCTTGAACTTATATGAGTTTGCCAATATGAGGTATAATGCTTATGATTACTTGAGCCTTGAATTTTTGGTGTCTTTTGAATATGATGAGAGGGCAAAGAAAAAGATAGCCTTCCGAATGTTGAGGGATAGATATAAGGTCACATTGGCTCGGATGAAGGATTATTTTGGGTTTCCAACTTCTGGCATGAAAGAAAGGCCGTGTAAGTTCAATGTGGCTGATGCTTGGTACGATTTCTCGGGTTTTCGAAATTGGAACCCCAAAGGGACTTCGAGCAAATTTATCAAAGACCATTCCTTGTCTATTCTTCACAAATTCCTTTATTACAATATCAGTGGCAAGGAGCAAGCCAACAAAGTGAATTCAACTGAAGTCTATCTTATGTGGTGCACCAAGCATAAGATGAAAATTTGCCTGTCCACCTTTCTGTGGGTGGCTATCCAGGACATGGTCCAACGGGAAGCCCAACATCATTCCTTCTGCGCCTTCATCTCCGCATTAGTGGTAAAACTTGAAGTGCTTGAAGAAAATGGCTCTGCACCAGATAGCCAAACTCAAGTGGCGCAGCACAGCATTGACAAGAATGAGCTCAAACGAGCTCAGATTATTTATGATGATCGACGACTGGTGCCTCAAGCAAAGAGGTCATGTGTTGAAAAATTGAGGCTTCTCCAAGATACCACCATGCGCCTGACTCCTGGAGCTAGCTCCTCGTCTGCACCACAGCATGATCAATCAGATGAGCCCGATGAAGCGGGCCACTAGGAAGCGAGGAGCAAAAATGAGGAGAACAATAAGAAGAGGAGGAGGAGCACCAATTCCAACAGCCCCCACATTTCGGATATCAAATACCGAACACCGATTGGAGGTCCTTCCAAGAGCACTATGACACTTCTATGGGTCAGTTCCAGCAAAACATCGAGCAGGCCATAGTCAACTCCATGGGGCAATTTCAACAGCATTTTGTATCCTCGATGGGGTAGTACCAGTAGGACTACACCAACTCAATGGGGCAATTCCAAGAATGTTTTGATGCCTCAATGGGCGAGTTTCACCAAGAGTTGGGATCCCTACACCATGATATTGGGATTTTAGACAAGAAGTCAACAGCTGCCTTGACAGTCACGATGAGCGGATGGCGGCCCTGGAGCAAAGTTGGAGCAATTGGACGCTCTCCTATCCCTACCCGCAGCCTCCTCCACCACCTTATGATCCACCAGAGCAGTGAAGTGTTTTGTGTTTAATATTCTTATTTTATGTATTTCTGTGTTCGTGTGTGTTATTAAACTCTTTTTCGATCCGTATGTTCATATTTCATCACCGTGTTTTGTAGTGTTATTTTGTAGGAACCAGCGCCTGTTGCCGGTCTTCTACAAACTTGTGATGTTCTCTCTTTTCTTTTTCTTATTGCACATTATTTTTTATACATTGAGGACAATGCATGATTTAAGTGTGGGGGAGTTAGTGATCCGTTTTATTGTGATGATTGGTATGATGTTGTAGCTATGTTTTAATGTTAGTTGTTGTTGGATTTTGTTTTGTTGAATGTTGTTTTGTTAAACTATGTTGCACTTGGTTTTGATTTTATTGTTTTTATTATGTTGCGTATATTGTAATTCTCCTACTTAGCATTATATTTTTGTCCAATTGTCAACCTTGGAATTTGGAATATGAATCTTTAAGGGATTATTTTTAAGTTAATTATGGAAAATGAATTGTTCTCATGGTTTCACTCTTGAGCATGAATTGTCTTTGAATGATACTCATAGCTTGATAATTTGTGTTGAGGGGTCTTGACTTTCAAGGAATAAGAAGCATGTTGGGCCTCTTTTCATGAAAACTTATCTCCTTAATGTTGTAGCTATGTTTTAATATTAGTTGTTGTTGGATTTTGTTTAGTTGAATTTTGTTTTGTTAAACTATGTTGCACTTGGTTTTGATTTTATCATTTTTATTATATTGCGTAAATTGTAATTCTCCCACTTAGCATTATATTTTTGTCCAATTGTCAATCTTGGAATTTGGAATATGAATCTTCAAGGGATTATTTTCAAGTTAATCATGGAAAATAAATTGTTCTCATGGTTTCACTCTTGAGTATGAATTGTCTTTGAATAATGATCATAGCTTGATGATTTGTGTTGAGGGGTCTTGAATTTCAAAGGAATAGAAAGCATGTTTGGCCTCTTTTCATGAAAAATTATCCTCTTAATCATTTATCCGCATAAAAAAATAAGAACAAAAAAGAGGAAAAAAGAAAAATAAAAAAAATGGGGCAATAAGGATCTCTACTCTTTTAGTTGATTAATTTGACTATGAGTATGAGAAACCATACAAGGACACTAGGATTTCATCCCTAAGGATTTTACCTTATGAATTTTGGGCATTCAGATTTTTGAAGGCTCTCCAAAGGTTGCGATTTTTCAGCAAGCCGCAGACAAGGTGTTGGCTAAATTCACTAGATGGGATGGTCGATCATTATATATAGCTAGACATGTTTGTCTTGTTAATTCAATCATCTCGAGTTGAGCTCTTCACTCAATGCTCATTTACAAATGGCCTTCGAACTTAGTGTCATCCATTGAAAAAGCATGTAGAAATTTCATATGAACTGGTGACATTAACAGCCGATCACCTCCATCTTTGCATGGGATCAGGTCTGTGCTTTAAAGAAGAAGGGGGCCTTGCGGTCATGTCTTTTGTCGTTCTTAGCATGAGTCTTATGATGCGTATGGCATAGAGAGTTCTCACAGTTAAATTTGCATTATTCGAGCTTTTTCGCAACAGATATCTTAACCATTCTGGGCACTTCCTGAGACAGAAATGCTATTAGTCTATTTAGCCTGGGGTTAGGAGCGAGATTAGAGTTGTCAAATAGGTCGGGCTGACCCAGAAATGCTAAGTGGGCTGGGTTTGCCTTGACGAAATGGGCTCACGTGGGCCCTTTTTTGAAACCCAGCCCAAGCCCACTAAAGGCCCGGCTCAGGCCCAGCCCAAGCCTGCCTCAAGCCCACTTCAAGCCCATCTTAATTTAATTTATTAATTTATTTGACCATAGATAAAAAATGTTTCAACATAATACAATTTCAAAAGTAAATACCATAAAATCATATTACTAATTGTATCTTGTCATATAAATGATAAATAAATTCACTAAGTACAATTATATAAATTAATGTCAGTATTTAAAAATTTAAAATCCACCTTCGACACCCCGGCCCGGCGCAGCCCAGGCCCACATTAGGCCCAGTGTATGGGTTGGGCTGGACTCATATATATTTAAGAAAATCCAGCCCAGCCCGTTCTACTAGTGGGCCTGGGCTGGGTTGGGCCATTTTATCTCAAAGCCCACCCGGGCCTGGGCCGGACTGGACTAGCTCGACCCAGTTGACAACTAAGCAAGATCACTAGCTTGGTTAATGGATCACATTGTATTTTGGGAAATGGCTGTCACACATTTTTTTGGCTGGACAATTGGCTTGGATATACTCTTGCAGACAGATTGAATATTCCTCTTGCTACTCACTTCTCGCTAACAGGCCGAGTGTCAGATTTTCTTGTCAATGGAACATGGATCTTTATTGATGGATTTTCCGGTTCATTTCCTGAGATTATATGGGATATTATACAAGTCCCTATAACTCAAAATGAGGATGAAAGATGCTGGAAGAGATCAGTGCATGGCAACGTGAGTACTAAGGTTGTTGTTTAGTGTTTGTTTGTGTTGTTCTATTGTAGGAATTTTGCATGTTTTGTAAGTTATTTTCTAGTATTTTTAGTAGTTTATTTGTGGATTTCGTGTGTTTATCTTCACTATCACTCTAATGGTAGATTATGCCAAGTTATGCAAAACTTGAGCTTTTGTCTACAAAGCAGGATCTTTTACGGCATTTAGGTGGCAAGTTGCAAAGCCTGAAAATTGAGCTCGAAATAATGAACCCGACTGGTAGCCGAGTCAAATAAAAGATCAAACTGATGAGGAAAAGCAAGAATTGGATTGCACTCAAAGATTGAATTGCACTCGAAGTTGGAATTGCACTCGAAGTTAGAACACCGAGCAGAAATGCACGGCGTGGCCGCACCATCACCCGCGACTGTGCGGCTAGGCTCTTGGCAGAAGGCCCCCGCGAGCGCACATAGGTGCCCCGGCATGCAAGGTAATTCGGTCCGCGGGCGCGCCGCACCCTGCTGGCGCACGAGATGCCATGTTCGCCCTCTCCCGATTAGTTTTTCCTCTCCTTTCTGTGCAATCTCACTCCTATTTTCCTCCTCAATTCACAGTTGGATTTATTTAATTATAGGAGAAGACTTCTGGGCCATCTAAGTTATAGGAATATAGGGTGTAATTATCCATAATAATCTAGCTTTTGGATTTTTGGTCCCAAAATCCCCAACAAATCTTGCTAAAGATCCCCCTCATTAAATGTTCTCTTACCATCATCCTCACATCAACTTTTCTCTCACCTCTCACCTTTCATATCTCACTCATTCGATCACTCCCTCTCTCTCTCATATCTCCCACTTGATTTTGAGGGATTTGGGAATCATCATTCTCATTCACCATTCACCCTTCACTTCATCTTCTTCATTTCTCCATTTTTCTCTCTACATATCTTCACCACCTTCACCATTTTTCTACACCATTCTCACTACCACCACCACATTTAAAGAAAGGAAGAAAAGAGGAAGAAGAGAGGCAAGCAAGCTTTGGTTAAGGAAGAAGAGACGAGAAGAAGTTCTGACTCTGAGCCGTCTGCGGAAGCTGGGCTCGATAGAAGGCCCTTCCCTTGGTATTTTCTTTGTTTAGCTTAGTTGATTTGTGGGGGTTGTCCCAAAAACTCTTGAAACATTGAATATTGTAAAAGTTTATGTTATTTTCATTTGGTTATGAGATGATGAACTCTTATGATATTTGTGTTGTTTTGAGCATGATTATGGGCTAATCTTTCCATTTTGGGGTAGAGAATCGATTTGGTTTTGATCTATGCTTCTGATGGCTGGTTGTTGCTGCTGGAATTATTTTTATCATGTTGAGTACTTGATCACTACTTAGCATTGCTAGGTTTTAGATGAGACCGAAAGGAGATTCTAAATCCCAACCAAGGTTCCTTCAATGTTTGGTGGATTGGGTTCATAAGCCTAAAATATTGATCTTGATCGTATAATATAGCCGATAGGGATTAAATGGATAGACGGTGACAGTAATTGAAGTTAAACCACTTAAGGGGTCTATTGTGTGTTTAGGATTAATATAACCAACTTGAAACAAGCTAAGTGATAAACCAATGAGAGAATCTGCAACCTATTGCTCTTATCATAATCCTTTCATTTCAATCTTGATCTTGTTGTTATTTGCACTTTATTAGTTAAATTGCGTGTTTTAAATTCCTTAGTTAAAATCAACCTTAAAATCCATGATTAAAGTGTTTAGGTTTGTATTTCGTCGTTCAAACATGTTGCATGCATAGCCAAATAGATAATTTCCCACACGAAGTCTTTCTTGAGAGATCGACTCGGGTTAGCTCGTCGCGTCTACAATTGACCCTGTCCAATTATGGGTTTGGTTAGAAGTAGTTTTGCATGTTGAGTCTAGACCGGAAAATAATTTGGACGTAAATAGTTGCAAAGTTGTGTTGTAGAAAAGATTTTGCTTCAGTTCGATGGGGAACTTGGATATGGCACAGAGCTATTCCATGCGTCGAACTATCACTTGTTGGAGAGATATTCTTGGTAGGCTTCCCATGATGGACAAATTAGCTTGGATATTATGGCCCTTTATTTTCTGTCCATTGTAGAAACGCTGATGAGTCATTTGATCATGCTTTCCTATTTTTCCCCATAGTTAAAGATGTTTGGGTCTGGTTGTTTGCTGTGTTTAAATTGGAGTTCAGGGTCTTTTCCTCCTTTCATGAACTTTTTAGTTTCTACTTAGATTGTAGCTTCAGTTCTCAACTCCTTATACTTTGGTGCATTGGGGTGGTTTCGCTCGTTTGGTCTATTTAGCATGTTCAAAATTGTAACAGCCCGCTCCTGAGATAGGGGTTAACGAATGGGGACGGGGTGTCATTAAGGGGTTAATTGGGTAAAATGGAAGATTAATAAGTTGGTTTTACAATCGAGATATGCTTTTAAGGATTAGACGAGGATACTCGGGTTCACTTTCGTTAAATGGGAGCATGCTTGAGTGGAACTAGACGGTTAATTAAACGGATAAACGGATACCATTCAACATAGATGATGATGGTTAATAATGCATGCAAGCCTCTTGATAGACATACTCGAGTAGTAGAAATAGAACTTAATGTGCATCTTATACTCAAATAATCATGTCTGGGGAAATTATTCATAGAGTCCTGATAATCATAATAGAACTTAAAACGGAATTAGAAAGAGTGTATCAGAGTAGCAGATCACATAGTGGGATTTCAAGGAAATATTAGATAATAACAAAACAGTCTTGGCAGCCAACCCACATCCACAGCCACCAACATCTTCAGCATCTCAACCTGTAAAACATTTGAAAAAGAGAGGCATGAGCACTAATATACTCAGTAGGTTTTAGTGAAACACTTTAATAAACTTCCAGATATCCAACAATCAACAGACGGTATATGGAGAGCAAAACGCAAATGCCCTCTTCATATCCGCAAAATCTTTTCTTTTCTTTTTGGGCCCAATCTGGCTCAAAGCTGACGTCAACTGTACCCTTAGGCATGCCATAGGATAGAAGAGGGGTTACCTCAAATATCCGAACGAGTTTGCGACGGAAGAACCCAGCAGTGACTCCCTTAAGAGTTCTGAGCTCAAATCCTGCTTAAGTGAAAAGCTAAGTTCCTTCATTTCTTAACCTTGCTAGCAACACCAAACTTAGAACAATGGCTAAGGGCTAATCCTTTACTACTGCATGATCTCGGCCTACAAGGGATTTAATGCTACCATAACAAGGCAAATCTTAGTTCTTAATTCTGCGAGCTTAACAAGCATAAGCATTCGATTCCAGGAAAAGAATGTAAATAAATACGAATCGAAACAAAAGATAATTCTAAACATCTCATGCTAAGCATAAATAATACTTTAGTAGTTCTATCATTTCTAAACATGCTTGAGAGCTCAAGTAAAACATAATATCTTCCTTTCTTCCTTCCTTGTACAGAGACCAGTCAGGCTGAGCAAAAATACTTTATTGGATATCTCATTTTCCCTAACATGCTTCTAGAGCTCATTAGCTCAAACTTTAGATGAGTATAGATTTACCCACCTTGATTACGGGATGGAAGATGAGGCAACGAGCTGGTGGTCTTCCTTAGTATTCCTCCGAGGCTCGATTCCCCCTACAAAAGTCGAATCATTGACTTAGCGGCCTCCTTCGAAGATTTCTAATAACATGAGATTAAATAATACCCAACTAATATTCCCTTAGCCAGGACTTAACATGGATAGCACGACTTTTGACTTTAATAAGGGTTCGAGAAGGATTTATTTTATTTAAGGAACTTCTCGACTTGATCTCTAAATTTTTAGACGGAAAATAATTTGAATAGCTTATTCGAAATAAATTGAAATTAACTTGAATACCTTACTATAATTTAAACTTGAATATGGCTTGAGAATAACATAATTTAGAAGACTCGAAAAGTTCGGGAAAAGGGGTACGAAAATAGCTGAAAAGAAACGGCGAAAAACAACACGGAGAAGGGGGGCCGCCGCAGTGCACATGGGCGCCGGCGGGCTCCCCCCCGCCGCGGGGCAGGGTGCGCCGGCGGGCTGCCCTTGCCCCGGCTGGTTCCTCAGCCCCGGCGGGCTAGGAGCGGCTGAGGGGGGCGTGGCGCGGCGGCGCACTCCCCCCCCGCGGGGCTCTCTTTTCTCTCTCTCTCTCTCTCTCTCTCTCTCTCTTCAGCCCAGTTCTAGGCGATCTTCAACTGGGTTTTTCGTGTTCGTTGATTCTTTCGACGAACACGAAGAACAGTTAACTCGAAATTTCTTAAAAACAACGTACTTGAATTTAACATGCAACAACATGCTTTAACTTAAAACGAATTTTGGCATTATAATGGCATAGGCATGATAATCCTCATTTAATATTTAGAATAACGATAAAATCGTTAAATGTGGCTTGAACGGAATAAACGAGGATAATCTTTTAGAATAATAATAACAGAAGTAGAATGAGAAATATAACGTAAACGTTATTAACTTGGAACTTCAACAAAAATCGAAATACAACTTTTAGACGAGAAATAGTGAAGAGCGCGAGGAACGTAAAGAACGGAAAGTAAATGCGGAATTTAAAAGACGGAAAAGAAATGGCGTCGAGACCAATGAACAAGAATGGACGGGGTTAGGTGCGTCGAAGGAATGTGGTTAGCTCGGCATCTCGTCGAGTCGCAATGGCGGCAGAGCCGCCCGATACGATTTCAACGGCGCCCCTAGCACATTCCCTAACCGCATCCCTTCCACGCCGCTCCGCTCATCGTCTTGAAGAACACTCACGAATAACGCTTTTTACTTCGACAGAACTTTCTCAGCTTTCAAAGCTTTTCACCCTCTCGATTTAGAAGTGAAGTGAATGAGAAATGAGCAAAGAATGCCAAAGAGGTGGTCCTCTATTTATAGGAGAAGCTTTGGCTTCCCTTGGAAGCCATTGCTGTGCGAGAATACTGTAAAAGCTACACGGGTTCGGTTAAAAGCTGTTTTATTCGATGTCGAGGTCTAAATGACTTCAGACACGGAATCTAAAAATACCAGGAGACTCGTTGGCTCGAACACTAGTGAACCAACTCGATTCGTGAAGAAGACTGGGTCATCAGAAAAAAGACGAGCAAAGATTCCCTTTTTGGAATTACTTTTTACTATTTACTCAGACTGACATATTTTTCTCCCGAGCGTTCGATTGACCTCAGAATGGAAATCTGTGAATGCCAACAGAATCCTTGAGTCATTTCCCATAAGAGGGGCCTGACAAAACTGGACTTGGATAAACGAGAAGGATTTCGTAAATTTCTCAAAACATGAATGCACACGAAAGTTACTATTCATTCCCCTTTTTAAATACGTTTTCCATCACCGGGAACTCAAATGACTTCAGATTTAAAATCCGAAAACACCGGTGTACTCCTTGAGTTAAAACCTTTCTAAAGAAACCACAAATAGCAATAAAAGAATTAAGATTATATTTTTTGAAAAGACGATCTTCACGAAAACTGACTCTTAAAGTCGTGACTGACATCCAACCATAGCTAACCTTATTTAAATTCCTTCTTTGATTAATTAATTAATTAATTAATATTAACAATTCTCTAAACCTTATTCAAAAATTTGGAGTATTACAGAAAGAGAGCAACTTTTGACGGTTTTATACCTTCTTCTCATGCTTTCATTTCTACTATGCGAACGGCATTCAGAGAATCTACCTTTGTCTCTGCGAAGATGGGTTATATGAATAACACAGTGGAAGATTTATTTATTCTTAAGAATGTGGGAGTTGCAGGAAGATCACGGGTGCCTAAAACTTAAATTTCAGTTTCCTGGAAACCACATCCATATGGTTGGGTTAAAATTAATTCAGATGGTTCTGCGTTAGGTGCTCCGGGTGCTTTAGCTTGTGGCGGGGCTTTTAGAAACCACATGTGTTCAGTTATTACTTGTTTTCACGAGAAATTAGGAGTTGGATTTTCTTATGAAGCGGAGTTATGGGGTCCTATCATTGCTTTGGAATTTGCAGCTTCCAAAAACATGTCACATGTTTGACTCGAGGTGGATTCTTCCTTGGTGGTTGGGATTTTTAGTGCTAGGAATGACATTGCTCATTGGAGGACAAAGGCGCGATTTGAGCACATTATTCACTACATTGATAGTATTCAGTTTCGCGTCTCACATATCTACAGAGAAGGTAACCAGGTGGCTGATAAATTATCTAGTCTTCCTTGCTCTGCGAAATGGTGGCTTTATTCCATTCAAAATATTCAGTCTTTAGTGGACACTGATTTTTTTAGGAATGACTATTTTAGAGCTAGTGATAAAGATTGATTTGTAATTTTTCCTTAGAATTTTTTGACGGGGTTAGTGCCTGGTTCCCTGTATTATTTTTTATTTTTTTATTTTTGTTCTAATAATACACATCTCATTTAACATAACTTAAGATTAATTTTAAGACCTCAATATTTCGTTTAATTCAGTGCGCGCACACATACACACACACGCGCGCATGTGCGCACGTAACTTATAGTCAAATGGATATTTATTGTCTTGTTAGCAATAAGTGTCAAAGTACATTCACACAATGATTTAGTATGGGAACCAAGTGTGGCATATGGGTGTTTGAGACATTTACACTCCGTATTCTTAAAAGTAGTTTTTTTCCCAGCCACTATTTACTTTTGCCACTTTTACCCATTTGGATAGAATTTTTCATCTCCAACATTAGCTACAGAAAAATTCATCGATAAAACGACAATTTAGAGCTGCATTCTAATTCGTTGCTAATTTCGTCGTTAAAACGTGCTTTTTTGTAGTGCGCATGCACAACATTACATATTAAAATCTTGAAAATTATAATTATTTGAAATTGAAAATTTTGAATTAAAATAGAAGACTTTTTATGTGTATATCTTCTAAGACGACACGGGGTCGATAGGTTATTACACAGTAACAAGTGTTTGTAACTTATATAATTTTTCATTTCTTTTAAAAGAAAAAAAGGTCAATTGAATGAAAAAAGTTATATCCTACAACTTGGGTACTACTCACAAATCGTTATGCGATACAATCTCTACGATCTGTGTATAGTATTCCAAATACAATGGAATTTTCCGACTGAATATTAAGGTGGAAATAGAAAAGAGATGCGGATAGTATTCCAAATAATTACATAGCACATGAGATTCTCTAGTCTTAAGTTGTGTGTGCCAACCGTGTACCAAACATTAAAATTCCTTTTCTTTTATTTTTTCTTCAATTTTAATTTCTTTTGGTTCAGTAAGGATAAGTTTACATTATTATTTAGGGTTTACTCGAGATAATTTTGATTTTGGTCTCATAGGACATCGGGTTCTCCGCATTTGGTCCCAATACTATCACTTTTAGTCTCAGAGGAAGTGAAGTATCATTTTTAGTCACGCCGTAACGGTTTCCGTTAAAATTGGTATCGATTTTGGTCCTATTTTACTATCAATTTTGGTCCCAACACAAAAAATTTCCAGAACTTCATCCACGATTTTGAAGGCAAATTTCACCTGTTTTTGCTATTGTTTTGCTATTATTTTGGAGGGAAATTTCACTTCTTTTTAGCAAGTTTAACATTTCCACCAAATTTCCAAACCACATTCCCACCTCACTATTTCCATTCGGTGGGCGTTTACTTTATAATATTGATTATACACGTGATTGAGTATTTATGGATTATATGGGTGATGGGATAAAAATAATACATCAATCCAGTGTCTACTATGAGAGATTATTAGGATGATTAGAACAATGATAAAAATAATCTACTGTTTACTATGGTGGATTATATATGGATACAAATGAAGTTTACAAAATTACCCTTTTATTATCAAAACTTGAAACTTGTTCGCACATAAATTCAAAAAAAAATATTGAATGTACCACTTATATTTTCTATTCAAATAAGTGACTGGAAGAAAAAAAATGTAACATTTTTTTGAAAAAAAAAGTAAATTAATTTAGATAGTCTTATTTTTTTGAAAAAAAATATCCTTAAATAAGTTGTTACTACTTGCATGCATTTTAAGACTGTACTTTACATATTTTTACCTAACTATAATATTCATAAAATCAAATAAAAAAAATACCATGCGAGATTATTTTTAATGTAATTTTGCAAAAAGAGTCGATGAATTTTCTTCTTCTTTTTATTAATATAAATGGCATCAGAGAGATTCCCATTAGACTAAGTCATCATTTCCCTAAAGCAGATCTAAATATTATAGTTTTTAAAGATAGTAACCTTACCTAACTATAATATTCATAAAATCAAATAGTAATACAAAACAGAGCATCAACCAACAAGAGAAGTGCACACAAAACACAATTCTTGAATTCTACAAATCTTGTAATTTAAGAAACGTGGCTGAATATTCTAAGATTAGTTGAGCACAACAGAGCTCTGCAGCAAGCGTCTAATTTTTACCATGATTTCTTAACTAATCCAACAAAATAGCATGAACTAAACACCAATGCAAGGTTCAAGTATCTGGCTATCTACTCAGATATCATCATGTATCAATTGACGAACCATCTCTATCTTTGCTTCGTCTGGGAGGCTGAAGAACAAGTCAAGTTCCTTGCTGTTATTAACCAGTTTCTTTGCGACATACACATTGTTAGCTACAGATAAATGCACTATTACCCCAAGTGCCTCATAAACAGATTTTCTTTGAATCTGCAAATCATAGTCAACACCCATTTTCTTCGTCAAGTCACTCAAGCCGGATTTTGCTTCTTCACAAAAAGCTCCCACCAACTCGACAAGTTTTTCACCAGTCGAATCAATTGACCTTTTTCTCTTGGATTTTGATTTCTTCCCAATAGAACTACTTGCAGGTTGGCAAACTGATACGAAGTCATTTTCTTCCTTAGGCATCACATCATTCATATTCCTTCAAATTCAACATTATTCACATCCAGCTGATCTTTGTCTACACTACTAAAATCTTCAGCATTCTCCCTAGTTGCTCTATCCTTGCTAAAACTTTCACACCAATGATGATAGTGTGGCCAAGTTTTGTATCTCATAGTTCATGCAAAAGGATCAATCAGCATTTCCATAGAGAAAATAAAAAAAATTAATAAAATGAATTAAAAGGCAAAACAATATTAAGAATGGTATTAATCAAAATACCTTAACATGCTCTTTCCAAATGCTTTCATTCTCCACAGTAAACATTTTAGTTTCATCATTCCAACCAAAGCCTCTTCGTCCAAGCATGAAAGATAGACTGCTATAAATTTTTTTCCAAACATGCATTTTAGAGTTCACATGAGGTTCCGCACGAAGATCACAACCAGGAAATGCTTTCAAAAGCTCTTTCTCAAGACAAATCAAGTAACCTGTCCTGAAACCATTTTCGCATTTCTATCCTGAAACAACTAAATCTTTCAAAGCATTAATCAATGCATCTTCCTCTTGAAACTTCCATATACGATGTCTATTATCAGTCTTCTGATTTTTTGTAGAAACCTTACTAGAATTTGCACCCTCCATATTTCCCTACAAAACAACGGTTAGTATGCATATTTAATTCATTTGCACATATCATAATTTCAAATTAGATATATTCATGCACAACTAGACAACAAATACATATTTTCTGGGATAAAAATGTACTTAATAAGTACTGACAACTAATAAAGTATACTTCAATTAATTCCTAACATCATCAATGTTTGGGGAAAAAACTAGCTACATCACGTAGATCCTCTCCATTCGTTATACATAGATGATGCTAAGTTATCTCTCCAAGATGTCCACTCTGTACTGCTCTCGATAACATCAATATAGTCTTCTTGATGAGGGTTACCAAACTCAGGAACTTCATTTTCAATCGGGTCAATTTCCATGAAATTTCTAATAAAATTATGAACTAGACAGCAAGCCAATATAATACGATTTTGAACTTTGATGGGGTAAAATGAAGCACTTCTAAGGATACCCCATCGATCTTTCAATAACCCAAATGATCTTTCAATCACATTTCAAGCTCGTGAATGCTTCATATTGTAGAATTCTTCTTTATTTCGAGGAATAGATATCCCTTCTCCCCAATCATTCAAGTGGTACCTCACTCCTCTGTACGGAGTCAAAAAGCCTTCACTATTGGTGTAACCATTGTCACACAAATAATAATTTTCTGCCAAAAATATTAACAAAAGAGTATTAATAGAACAGTATTTAATAATATGGTTAACATCAACATAATAATATAATATTACCTCTTGGGACTCGCAAGCCATTTTCGCGTGTAACAGCATCTCGTAAAACTCTTGAATCCGCAGCACTTCCTTCCCAACCACTCAACACAGAGATAAATTTCATATCTTGATTACACACTGCTAGCACATTAACAGTCGTTTGGCCTTTTCTATTGCGATAACGAGCCCTATTCTCTTTAAGGGCAGTAACATCAATATATGTTCCATCTAAAGCCCCCAAACATCCCTACAAATTAATTAATAATGAAAATATAAATAAATAATAGTGATGGAAAAACATATTTCTAAAACCATAATGCCATACAAAGATAGTATACCTTGAACCATTTCCACCTATCGTTTGAACAATCTTCAGTCACTGGTTCGGGTTGTGCAAGTAGTACTGGGTAAAGTCTTATCACATAATTTAATACTGCATGAAAATTCTTACTAACTGTACGTCCGGATCTTTTGTAATTATGTTTTACTATGCGATTTTTTGTATGATGCCCAAGTATTTCTAGAAACATTGCTACTTGTTCATGTATGTTAACATTTTGATTAGCCCGTAGGCAGCCTGAATGTTGAAGTAGATAGCATAAACGAACAAATGCATCCCTACTCATCCTCAAGTTATTGATACAAGTAACGTCATCTACAGCAATAATCTCATGTAAATGCTCTACTTGTTTTGGGATTTTATGTTTCAGACTATAATGTTCACGAATGGATGGACGAGACTCAATGGAAGTTAGACACCTATGATTGATAAAATATTGTAACACAATTGCAAAAACTGTAGCATAGTCACTCATCATCTTTCGGACCATTATAAGAACATCACGTTTCTCAATTCAACATCCATCCTATATAAATTTAATTTTGTTAGAACTTGATCCAATGGAATAAGATAAAATATTAACAAATATATGCCATATCTATAGAGCAAAGAAAATCACATAAGAAAGAGAATTAGACTAAATAAACATAAATAAAAAGAAAATATAAGAAAATGAAACAATCAAAACATTAGAGATCAAATACCAGTGAAACAAGCAATATTATTTCAATGAGCATAGTTTCACCAGCATTAACTAAATGCTCCATAACAAGTTGCAGCATCATGGCATAATTTTTAAAGCCAATGAAATTTGGTTGTGCATAAATGAATTTAATCTTGCAGATTCTGTAAACATTGCCACTATTGAACTGGACATTTGAATAAGGTTTGAACTGATTTGGTTCCAAGAATATATGCTGGAAAAAAAAATAAAAAAAAAAATTAAAACAAAAGGAAGAAAAAGAAAAAATAGAAGGGTCGATTCCTCAACATATATATATATATATATCTGTGGTATTACAGTGTACTAAGTAAAGGTGTTAAAATGATTATTACGTAGGCCTAACTAAAAAAAACAGAGAAAGAGAGAAGCATGGTAATCTAATTTGTGAGGGAGGCAAGTAGTAAGCTAGAGTCCTCAACAGAGCCCATGAAGGTAGCTAGCTATACAATGTTTCTGTGAAGAAGTTTTGTGTTCATAAACCTATACTTGGAAACTTTCTATCTAACCCTAAACTCCTCAAATTTACATCAATCACCCCCTCCCTCATACTTGATCATCGCCCAAAAGGGCATACATTAAAAATTCTTCACAATATCTTTGGCGTGGTAATATCATCGAATGATATTACATTTATGATTTATGTTATAGAAATGTTTTAAAAACAGAACCTAAAAACTAAAAATAAAAACAAAGAATGGAAGAAAGACAATGAGTGCTATAGATTGGAAGCTTAGGGAAGAGACGAAATTCTCCAAATTATTATTCACAAAAACTGTATCTATCAACTTTAAAAAATTCACGAAACACAAACCCATGAGCTATCAATGCATATACAATCAACATAGATGAATCAACTGGGTAAAAATTAAAAGAAATTGTTGGGTACAAAAAAATCAGAATGAAAATGATTACGGCAAAAAAAGACAGATTAATCAATTGAAATTGTATCAAATTGAAATTTACCTTCCAAAAATGTGAGAGAGAGTTGGGCTTCGATCGATCATAAACCACAACTGGTGGCAGATTAAAAAATTTCTAGATTGAACTCCATTCCCCCGCTGCGATTTTGGGTGAAGATTTTCATTCTCTCTTTCCTTTTCTCTCGTGTTCTCAATTAGGGCGTAAAATATGAGGGCAGTTTTTTTAATTTTTTTTTATGAAAGTTGAGGATATATTGGTCTTTTAAAAAATATTTATTAATACTCATTAGAAGGATTTCTCCAATCAGGACCTGTTCGCTCAGATCTATATCCATTAAATAGTCCCAAAATTTCGAAATAATCCCGGGATGTGGGATATGTGATTTTTTCCATCCTTCAAAGTAAACAGTGAATTACCCTATACTATTTTTATCTATCTAGGCTAATCAATCAAAGTAAACACCCCCTCGTAGTAGGACTTTAGTGTTAAAACGCAATTCACAATCCTCGAAGATTTTCCTCCTTGAATAACAGTCACCAATGTTGAAGTTCAGATTATTTATGATTTAATATAAAAGCTAGTAGCATATATAAGGGTTCGCTCGATGGTGCATCCGGTCGCATTACATACCTACCTTGGATGGACGCCACGTGGATTTGGTTTTTTATTTTTTATTTTTTAGCATTTGGCCGATTCAACTGTTTGTTGGTTAATTAAATGAACCCTAGTTAGAACGTTCCCCAACAGTACCAAAAGTACAGAAAAAGCCCAAAAAGTCAAAAAGTATGTAGATTTCTCCCGCATCGAGGTAGGGTCATTTCATCGGGCATTTGTATCGGGCTTTTTATTGTTAAGCCGATACGCTAGTTTTCGAGATCGGCGAAGGTTGCTATAATTCCTTATTGTATTTGAAATCCTTTTATGTCTTCGGCCAATTGAATCTGTGTTAATTTACAGTTAAAGAGGGGGAAGAAATGCACAAATGGATGCGATGATCAATAGAAGCGTGAAATACGAGGCGTCTCCCGGATTTAATAAAAGTAAAGGAGACATCGTTTTGTTGCCTCATTTGGAGTTCAGAGTAGTTGGAGGCAAGGAAGACGGAAACAGGGAAAGGCGACAATTCGAATCGGTAACCGGAGAGAGAATCGTCGGCAAGGTTGAAGATCACCATCGTTGGGTTGGTTAGGTGGGTAAGACGACTCCTGGGCCCTTTAAATATATATCTTTTGCTATGATAAGGGTCCTTTTTGTCGTGAATGACATAGTTTAATTTTTTGAACGTTAATGTATGTTTTAGAGCATTTTTTTTTACATTTATTTGTTTTTCTGCGAACAGTGTCGGCACTTTGTTCGGTTGTTTGATCAGAAATGGCGCCAAAGCGGCGTCCGCAGCCGGCCGGCGGTGGCAGAGGTAATCTGAAACCATTTGTTGAGGTTAACGGTTGATGTGCTTTTCATCATTCTTTTCTGTAAGTATGATGAGCTAGGGTTTTGTTAGTTAAATTTTTTTTAAAATGGGCCGTAAAATTAATTGATTGTAGTTGAGCTTTTCTGTTGTGCTTGGGTATGTTTGACATTTTAACATCTAGTCTTGCATGCCGCACTTTCATCGTTGAATGTTCGACTGAAATTTGTCTTTCATGTTGCATTCTAGGAGCCCTTGTTTCTGTAAGGTGCCACCTTGATTGGCTTGATGAAGTGGTGAAACTTTTAAGCAGTGAAAATATGGCACGTCTCAGGAATTCATGCTTTGGACATCTGTTTAATGTACCCTATATCCAGTTCCAAGGCCAGCTTTATCACATACTCGTTCGAAATCACTTAATTACGGAGATACCTAGCCGTCTTTGCTTCAATCTGAATGGGAGGGTCTTTGAGTTTGGCCCGGTGGAGTTTGGTCTGATAACTGGGCTGAAATTTAGCGGCATGTATAAGCCCCCCCAATTTTCGACCCTTCACAGTTTGCTATTTACCAATCAAGTTAGCTTAAAATTCATTGACATATCTGCTGCATTTTGAACTGAGTGCAAGAGGACGGGAGGGCGCTCCATATTGTCCCTAAAATTGGCCTTTTTGTTCGTTCTCTATGCGGTCGTTTTACCCCGTGATCGGAAGGAAAAGATCATTGAGATGCAGTACATGCACCTTGTCGATGATTTGCAGAGATTTGAGGACTATCCATGGGGAAGGGTTTCCTATGATTACCTTGTGAGCGCCACGCATTCTAGGCGTGAAGTCATTGATGGCTTGATTAGACAGAAAAAGAGGATGGCTTATGATGCTTTTGGGTTTGTTATAGCTTTACAGACTTGGGCATATGAAGTTATGCCTGATTTAGCTAGAGACTGCGCGAGTGTTGAGAAACGAAATCTGAGCAGGTTTCCCAGGATCCTGCATTGGAAGGTTGACGATTATTATCATCATGACTTTCTGTTGGGTTATTTTGCAGCCGAGTTTGCTGGTCGATTGGTTAGTTATGTATATTTTTTCGTGAAGTAATACTTGCTATAGAATTCTTACTTTTGGTTAGATTGTTCATTCAATGAGACTGAGTTTGGTTTGTTTCTCGATAGGGTATTGTCAGTCCATCGAAGAATGAGTGGCAGCATCTGCAACGTCTGGGGCTGCAGGAGGGACATATGTCCCCCCCAAAGTCTATTTGAAGCCTCCCGTAAAGCGCAAAGCTCCTGAAGCTGATGGGGCAGGAGTTGAAAGCAAGAAGGGTAAGATTGCCCCCGATGCGATGAAAGACAGACTTTGGTCTGTTAAAGCGAAAGAGAAGGCTGTCCATTTGGACTCTGCGGAGTCCAAGAGTGAGGCTCTCAAGGACAGAGGCAAAGAAGGGGTGGTCGAGGAGATATTGAGCAATGTAAGTTTCTATTGCTTTAGCTTTTAATGTGCAAATAGATTAATCTGACCAGGGTCTTCATCTATAATTTCAGATCACTCTGCAGGAAATCGATCCCCAAATTAAAGCGTTGGGTCATAGATTTGATGTGATTGAGGCTCTGATTCGTCGTTGTAAGTGTTGTTGGAGGGAGGCTGCTCCAGAAGCAGCGGTTGATGAGGAGGATGTACCAGGTGATGATGTTGATGAGAAGCCCGTTGTGGCTGAGTGTGATGAAGAGGTCGATCAAGCGTTTGTTGAAGCACTTCTTAGAGAAGTGTTTGAAGGTGAAGGTGAAGATGCTAATAGGAGTGGTGAGATGGTGCAAGAGAAACTCGAGAAGGGAAGAGATGATATAAATGCTGGAGCGATGGGATTTGATGAATTGGCCGACAAAGAAATAGGGTCATCTTCAAAGGCTCACAAGGGCTCAGGTTTTGTTGAGAGTTTTGCACCACGCAGAGTGGCTACCAGGTCAAGGACTCGAGGACTGGAGACTCCGGTCATGAATCGATTCGAACGCAAATTAGTAGATGAAGAAGAAGAGCTTGAGCTGGTTACTTCCTTGCTGAAGGCGTCCCCAAAATCTGCAAGACAATTCTCAACGAAATCTGTTGCTCGTCAGTTGTTCTCGACCGGCAACAATAAGTATGATCCCTTGGAGGTTTCATACCATCATTCACAGACGAGTGCATTCCAAAATTGGTTGAAAACAGCGTTGAAAGTGATTCCGTGAGTTTATTAAATGATAAGATCCTCTTTGTATTTTGGTATAGTGCAGCTTGAGGAATTTAAATATGTCTTTAATTATCCATTTTGTATTGCAGTGAGCCTGAGACGACTCTTCCAATCATTAGCAAACCAATTGTGAACGCAAGATGGTTCGTCGATTTATGGAAAAAAAGAGGTTGGCTTGCGGATGAAGTAAGCACTTGTCCTCATTTTCACGTTTCAATCCCTGGTATTTTTCATTAAATTATTGTTATTCCTTTACAACATATTGATGCGTTGACGAACATGTTGCTATTCAAATATAAGCGAGGCAAGGATCGTTTCTTGGATGGTTGGTCTGTGTTGGATGCCTTGGGCACTGTAAGTGTATATGGCCTCATCTGTTATTGTTTGGATGGATTGAGATGAGACGTATTTAGCTGATCTCGATTGTCCATTTTTCAGGATTTTTTGAGAGTTGGGCAATTTGAACGGACGGCTGATTTTCTGCTGGAATACATTAGTGGGAGATTTCCAAGAGAAGGAGGCCTGCCCTGGGTTGATGCTGAGCAAGACGTTGGCGTTGCTAATGTTAATAAAAACCACTGGGTATGCTATAGGATTCATTTTGCAAGCCAGACTGTGACAATCATGGACTCCATGCGTGGAGCAAACAATTGGCGGGTTATTGCAGAGCAATTCGATCACATGCTTCACTACATTCCTTGGCTGCTCCGTCATTTTGGAATTTGGGAGCAGAAGAAGTTTGGGGGTGGTGAATTAAGAGACGTGTGGGAGCTTGTAGATTGTGAAGAAGCCCCCCAGCAGACGAATAACCACGATTGTGGAATCATGGCCCTGAAGTTTTTAGAGTGTCTCGCTTGTGGTGAGGAGCTCAGCATTATCCACCCAGGAAGGTGCGGCATATTCCGGCGGAGTTATTGCGCCCAACTTTTTGAGTTGGGGCGTGCATTCCCAGCCGGACAGTGACGACGGATGGCTGGCGCTGAAGATCTTTTTGGACCATGCAAATGGTCATAATGAACCAATTATTACTTGGTCGTGTGAGCTGAAAACAAATAATTGCTCTTATTTTTTGCGATTTGCATGCAAATCGGGAATATGAATTATGCTGCCCATTTAAGTATGTAAATTATTTGTGGTTATTTGCCAGATGTGGACAACTATGGCTAAGAATTATTATTATTTATCTGATGTAGTTAAATTAAGGAGGCCTTTTGGGTAGGTAACGACCTTATTTTGGTAATGAATGGTGACAATTTGGTGGTTGTTTTGCTTTGTTGCTTAGTTTGTTAGTGAAGATTTGATTTTAGGAATATGGCTCGTGATCTATTTAGGGGGCACCTCACAAGTGGGCCTGGATTGTGGAAGAGACAGGGCTAATCTAGTTTTGAACGATATATGTGCCCAATCATACAGAAAAGCCAAGCAACCCCAGTTATTAAAGTGCGGCCCAATTGAAATAAACACATATATTGGGCCCATGTTTGGGTATTGTTGGGCCAATAGCAATAATCCATGAAATTCTC
Organism: Perilla frutescens; assembly: GCA_026008535.1. Lineage (NCBI taxonomy): Eukaryota > Viridiplantae > Streptophyta > Magnoliopsida > Lamiales > Lamiaceae > Perilla > Perilla frutescens. Next base: position 52,436,525 of record BRKX01000009.1, on the reverse strand, counting down.
CCAATTGAAAAAAATTAGACACATAAAAGCGGCCCATTTCAAAAAAATCTCCTCTGTCCCCCGTCCTTTGCAGTAATCTCAAAATTAACAACCATAGTATACTGTTAATCTTCATATAGATAGAGCTTGATTGATATTTGTTGGGCTAATTTGGTGGCTGGAGGGCGATGTGGCAAAAGGTGGCAGTTGGAAAGCTATAACCTTCTTCATCTGTTGAACTATTTTGAAAAATTGAGCACTTTCCCCAAATAGTGAGACAAAACACAAATCGTCGTTGATGTGCTCACTGGAGGATAAATTGCGTACAACCAATTGTTGCCTGGATTGAGCAGTGTGGCCCCATAATTCAGGCGAAACCAAAATCTGCAGAAAAAGGGCGGAACCGAATTAGAACATGATTTGATTTCAAAGATGGATTATGAGTCACAAAAAAGGAAGTTGAAGAATACAGCACCACTGTCGAATTATGCATGAAAATCGTATTTCATCCCAGATTATTTCACCCAATCGTTCCTTAAAAAACCCTAAAGTTTCTAGCAACAAAGATCTATGAATCGAATTTCACCTAATCGATACATGAATTCTGACCTTTCACAATCAAAAGGAATACAGGTTCCGCACGCCCAATTTGTATAGTATTTCTCTTCTGGCAATCTTGAGAGGTTAGAAACCGATTGAAGCCTTGCTGCTTGTGTTCGGCGGTTTCAGAGGAGGAAGGGGCGAGAATTGGGGCAATATAGAGATAGCGGGATTCACAGTAGGGTTAAGTTTAATAAAACATGTTGCACCTATTAGTTTTTAATGGCTAACTTATTTATCTAAAGTTAATTAATATCTCGATTAGGTAACGGTGTCCACTAATTATATTAACATATGTAATATTAGGCAGGGCGTAAGTCCCAATGTAAATATATCAAAATAATATATTGACAGGCCAGTTTATATATTATAATTAAGCTTATTATTTGGTTAAAAGTGAAATCATGTTTAATTATTTAACTTGCAGGGATAGTGGGTCACTTCGTAAATTATTCTGTTTTGTGGTCAAAATTCGCGATTCTCTTGTATTACATAGTTTAGTAGTTACGAAATATAGACATCGTATATTATTTTCATTATCCCAACTGCACTGAGGTGAATCCTGTTTATTTTGTTGTCCTAAGGGCATCACCAATCGTGTACCTTTTTTTCGGTACATAATTCTGTCACCTCACTGCCACATCAAAAGTTATGTACCCATTATTTTAAATATTCAATTCCTTTAAAACGCCCAAGGTACATACATCTTTTTTGAGGCCCACCATCATATCATTTATTTTTTTAATAAATCATATTTCATTTAAAGTTTTATATTAACAACTTTTATATTTAATCAATATTGTATTTATTTAATTATACATTTTTTGTTAATTCTTTTAAATTTTTATATTTAATTAATATTAATAATTTTTTACTTATTAAAATTTAGAATTTTATTTTATTTATGAACGAGTTAGTTTTTTGTACCTAACCATCAAAATAAAACAATAATATTTTTTATTGATGCGAGAAATACGAGTACAACATTGAAAAATAAAACACAAACGATACATAAATTAAAATATTAAAATAACAAACGGACTACATATTAAAATTATTGCGGTCGTATCGTGCCCAAATGTGATGAATCAAGTCGGCACGAAGCTCTTGGTGGGGACATAAAGGGAGGATATTGATAACAGTCTGGTGGATACATCATATATGGAACTCTTAGTGGATAAAAATTTGGGAGATGAAAATTATTATTTGGAGGAGGGTTGTTGAAATTTTGTGGGGTAACATTGGAATTTTGAGGAGGGTAGTTATTGGAGTTTTTTTCCGGATTGGATGAATTGAACAAGTTTTCCCAAAAATTTCTATCCATTCTAAAGTTTGAAAAATAAATTGTAGAACTTTGAAATTCGATAGAAGATGTTTGATTTGTTTTCCAAACAATCTATTTTATAGGAAAAAAATAGATATAAAAATAAAAATATTTTTGATAAAAAAAAAATTATGACAAGACAATACACTGTCATGCATGCAGTGATAGGGTTCTGCAAATTTAAAAAGAGGCAAAATCAGAATGAGATATCAATACAAAATTTGGGACATGACTATACAATGACAAAGTGTTGAAAATTGAAATTACAAAGTTAAAAAAACTTACTATAGTTATTTAATTTTGTAGATGTTGCAAATTAAAATATATGTTATTTGTATCAAAAAATCATAGCACTTAATTATTTTTCGGAATGTATAACAATTAATTATAGCAAGCAAATGACAATTAATTATTTTCGATTGATATTAGTATTTTTTTTTTCACACATTGATATATATTATAATATACAATATTTTAAAAAAATATAAAATATAATTTTTTGATATAAAATAATATAAAACATTGATGTAAATTTAAAAAAAATTGAAAGAATTAAAATTTGTAAAATGAAAACAAAAACAAAAGACTGAACTCGAAATGAAAATAAAATAAAAAAGTTTTAAAAAAAAATACATGAGATGTCTTCAAATGTAATCAATCAAGTGATTGATATTTGTAATTTTTTTCCGGATATTGCTATATAATTAGAATATAAAATATTTAAAAAAATATAGAATATAAAATATATTTTGACATAAAATAATACTACTATAAAACATTGATATAAAATAAGAGAAATACAAAGGAATCGGTAAAATGGGGAAAAAAAGGATATAGAAAGAATAAAAATGTTTACAATAGTGGGGGACATGTGGGCCCACATGACAAAATAACTACCCATTTCCTTCTCCACATGCGTGCCTTGCACGCACAAATCCAAGGCCATACGTCTTCCTCACTCTCCATTCTTCATCTGCTCTTTATTTTGTCCAAATTGAGTACATAGATTTGTACTCAAATCTAATTTACTTCTTTTTACTTGTTGTCCACAATGGTTTGTACTCGGTTATGAGTTCAAAAAAGATGTTTTGTACCCAATTTTTTTGGGCGTTGGGGGTGTTCTAAATAGGGCATGGTGCACTATGTTATGGTATACTAGTCAACTCGAAAGTACCCAGAACGGTTGACACGAATAGGATTTATATAGGGATTACGCTGTTGTGGGGGATTGTGGTTAAAATTAAAATTGCCACAATAATACATAAAAAGAACATTTAATACATTACATTTAAATTGCCAGCTCCATTGGTTTTTGAGTGTTTGGTGGCGTACAGTGTTTTTCGGAGGTTTCTGGCTCTTTCCATGGCTACTGGGGTTTGTGGTTTTGCAAGGGATTTTCGATGGGTTCGAGGCTTTTTCGAGGGTTCCCAGTCGTTTTAGGTGTGCTGGGGGGTCTTAAGGGCCCTCCGGGGGCTTAAGGGGTTTCCGGAGGGTTTATTAAGGGGTCGAGGGTTTAATAGGGGTTTCTAGTGAACTAAAGGGGTTTATGGAATTTTGAAGGTGTTGTTGGTTTTCTGGGCATTTCTCACTCTTTGAGGGGTAGGGCTGTAAAAGAGCCGGGCCGAGCCGACAACCTTCAACCTCAACTGCAATTCGAGCTTGCAATTTGAGGTAAAGTTCAACTCGAGCAAGGAATTTTGTGTTCGAGTTCAACGCGATAAGGAAACGTTCGATAAAAAAAACTCGTCAACAATAAAATTCTTTATCCTTGCCTTTTGTTTTCTTTTCCACAATTTCTTTGGTGTTTTTTTTTACTTTCTTCATATTACTTATTGAATTATGTAATTATAGTCATGTTTGTTACACAATTTATTATTGATCATTATTAATATAGGATATTCCAATCTTTAATTTCCCTAAACTTATTTGTCAAACCTTGCAAACAACCTCGATTCAAAGCTCCATTAAGCTCGTTTACAGTCTCTATTTGATACAGTCTCTATTTGGTGGTTTTTGTCCTGGGTTCTGTTGGAGATCGGGATTCCCGGGCTTCAGTGATGTACAGGCTTTCATGGGGTACAATTGGTGTTCCAACTCTTTAGGGGTCTCCGTCGGAAATCGAATCTTTGCGAGTCTAAGGGTTTATGGTTTATCGAGATTCAGACATACGTAGTCAATATTATTATTAATTTATGATAATTGTTATTCTCATTATCGTTATTTCCATTCGATGATAATTGTTACTATTAATTCTAATGTTATGTCCCCATTATCATATGTTAGCGGATGTGGATATTATAATTATTATTATCATTTCAGTAATGATGCTTACTAGTATAATCATTATCATCATCATTATTATTAATATTATTATAGTTATTATTATTGTTATTATTATTATTACTATTATATTTTTTCTCAATAGTAACATTTGCATACTACAATCTCCATTATGCCGATTTAATATAATTTTAAAATTTTGTTTGTCTCTAATTTTCAGTTTAATATAAAGTCGGTTCTTTAGAATTGCATTTGAAATTTCGTTCTAAACACTAGAACGAAAAGCAAATTGTTTGAATTTGATCCATTTGCGAAGTGGTGCGAACCGGACCCGTTTAAATATTTTCGTGAAATTTTTGAATATCGCCCAGCAAGCTTCCCTTGCAAGGAATCTACAGTAGATCACTTTACTCTTATACATTTCCCTTACTCATTCTCATCACCTTTCATTCCAGATATAATTCTTCCGCTCTCAAAGCAGCGTCTTCTTCTCTTCATGATCTCATCCCAGATGTCAGGTAGCGAACCGATGGTAACTCTGGCAGGAGATTCCAGTACAGCAGCGTCATCAAGTAGCCCCTCCAGTAGGTCCTCCGGTCCCGTCGTCTGTGAGGTTCATGGGGTTGCACAGGGATTTATGTCTGGGACCGATGGTAATCCATTCCGTCGATTCATCCGCTGTCCGCTGAAGAAGGTTAGTTCAATGTTCCAATCAATTTCGATTGCTCCCGAAAAATTTTACCATGCCAAATTAGGGTTTCGGTGAATCGACTTTTGTAGGTTACTGGTTGCGATTTCTTCCGTTGGTTGGACGACGAGCTCACACCCCATTATCTGGGGTCTGTATAACGACTGAAGTAGCAAAAGGAGTCGCTTGAAAGTCAGCTACAGTGCAAGACTCTTCTGAACGAGGTTTTAAATGAAAAGCTAACATTGAAGGATGACGAGTTGCAACGACTCAGGTGCCAAACAGCCCCTCCCCCAGCGGCAGAGCCCAGGTGGATTACCAAACCCTTTTTCTGCTATCTAGCCGCTGCAGGTGTCGTGATCCTTGTTGCAGTTCTTTGGACTCTGTTGTCTATTACATCTAAGTAAACAGCGTAACCGAAATAGGACGCATTATAAGTTTTATATGCTTGCCTGAATTGATAGCTGAAAATAGGGCTACTTTAATCTATTTTTTTATGGTTTAATGTAGGACTAAATTCCATGGATATTAAGGTTTTCCAATGTAGGACTATTATAAACTAATATTAAGCTTATCTAATTATGCGTTTAATATTAAGTTTATTTATTCGACAATTATGTGTGTCGCCAAATTAACTTCTCATTTTTTGGTCATATTTTGGATTGACTGTGAATTAGGATGAAAAACTCACTGGTGAGTCATCTTACAGTAGATATTGGAACACAACAATATGCTACATAGTTCGTCTAAGAGTTTCAATTTAAAGAACATGGATATTGGTGTTTGCCCCACCCTACTCCTCATTTGTGAAGAGGACACAGAGACTCTTGTAGTGTGGCTCACCGTTGACCTTGTATGCGTGTGCCAAAGGGGTCAACTGCAGAAGGTGGAGGGTAAGTACTATACATTGCTTAAGGTCATACTTAAATCAACAAAGAACTCGAAAAATCTTGATGCTAACCGTAGCTAGTTCTGAGAAGGTCGCTTCATCCAATTCGATATCGTTTGAGTGCTCGTTTCAGTAAACATTATGGTGACCTTTGATGAATTGAAATATGTTCTGTCTCTCGAACAGCCGCTCTACCTTATCTGCATAGTAGGCTGCTGGTAGATGTGCTTGGAACTCCCTATTCATTTTGGGGGTAATGTTTTCAACGAAAGCCGGGTTGCGCCAATTGGGGTTGACCCTCCAAGAACCATTTCTCTTTGCATCAAGCGCCATTTCTATGAATCTGTTCTCCATCTCCCTCGTCCAAATGCAGTCGTAGAATTCTACAAGACTCATCGTTTGTATGTTTATGTATCGGTTTTCTTCAATTCTGATTCTATGAATGAGTGTTCTGAGGTATTTTTGGGGCTTCACTACTCTTTTCATGAGAATAGGATTTAAATAGAAGCATGAAGCATCTCATTTATTGCATAAAACAAATACTACATGACAATAGTTCATAGGGGTTTCTACGTTATTTGTAATCCATGTGGATTTATTTGGTGACCGAGTACAGGGTAATATTCCCTAGGGATAGGTCATCCCTTCAACTAAACTTAAATTCTAGCAACATATATGCTATTATGGGTTTATCTAATATCCACTGGCTGAGGTCGAATAGCCGCGAGACGAAGCTGAATGAGATGGTGAAGCCTTCTTTCTGGGTTTCTTGCCTCGAGTGGATGAACTTGGTTGATTCACGACCTCGCTCACACCCAGACTGTGTGAGGAACCCCCGCTCCGAGCATTGCCGACAGATTGAGAATCTGATATAACCACTACCTCCTGGAATAAAACTCTAAGCTGGTCCCAACATGGTTCCCCCTTCGGCCTATAGACAAGCAAGTCTGGACGAGTCTGCATGCATACACAATTACAGTTAGTTCTCAAAATTTAGTAGCATAAATTATCATACAAAAATCATAACCTACCCTTGCAATTTCAGTCCAGAATTCAACGGAGGCCTCCACTGTATTCTCATGTGGGTGGTAGAAAACATCAGGCCGTGAGATCAGGTACTTGAACATATTGAAACGATCCTCCCATTGCTGCAGTTTCTCTAGGTAGGCAGCAAAGGAAAGATCAATCCCCTCCTCCGCCTTTATCTCCTCTCCTACAAGGCGGATAACCTCTCTATTGTTATGATAGTCTCCAACAATCCAATTCTTGTTCCATTGCTCGAAATCCAGCTTCGAGAGAACGGTGCTCTTGAGGTGACGAGACCAGACCCCTATGAAAAAAACGTTGTCCTGCGATATTGGATTTGGACCAGCCATCTTATGAAACTTCGGTACAAAGCTATAAAATGCTTTGGTGATATTTATAGTGTGTAAGAATGATTGTAGCATCACATTATGTAATAGTTCAATTGATGAATGTCCCCACAAATAGATTAAAATTACTACAAACGACTCTTGCTACAATCCACATCCCGTGAACGGCTCAGAGCTAAACATAAGGCATTGTCTCATCAAATCTGCTTTCCTTATTCACCTGCAAGAAAGAACAAAACACACAACAAGCCAAGCAATAAGATACTGGGAAGAATCTTCTCTCCACTGCCCCACAAATTGACAACTGCCTAACAAACACTATACAACCAATCACAAAACAAAAAATCATCTCACCATCTCGACGTTCTGACCAGATTCCTGAGTTGATGTCAGGAATACTCGCGAGTGCTGCGAGTGAAACTCTTGCACTTAAGAAGAAATAAAATCAATTCCTCATCACTACAGAATTTTACTTCAAACACAAAATTCTTGGTGGGAATCATACTCGACTGAAATCCGGCCAATAACGCTCGGGTTCCTTCAACGAGTTTATAATGTCATTACTTGACTTCATCACTGGCCTTCGTTCATTCACTTTTGGACCTGCGCTCATACTCCATAAAACACAATTTAGGTTTTTCAACAACAATAAGCAATAGATAATAGATATTACAAACATGACAGAACAAACCTCCTCTATTTCCCTTCAACTTCGACTTCCTCCACTTTCGACGCACATTTTTGCCATGACTTTTCACGACTGTTGGGTTCTTCATCAGCTTGGACGGAGCAGTTCCATTTCCGGACTCTTTCGCTCGCTGTTTGCTCCCCAGCTCACGATCTTTGAGCAACTGCTGCCGCAAACTCGACATGTACTTATGCATGCGTGATCTGCTACCCGCATCTCCCTTAGCCTCGTAAGCCATGTCATATGATAACCTCATAATGCTATTCACAAAAACTAGGCCACACAAATTATCATCAGGAGTTGAACCGGAAACATTATTCATTCCACCCACCCATCTTCGTTTGCAATCTCGCGTCCACCTTCTAAGTATGTATTGTTCCGGCATCACATCAACATTCATCAAATAAAGCACTTTGAATATGTGCCGGCAAAATACTCCCTTTGACTCCCACATGCGACAGCTACATGAAACCTCGTGGCTTCTCTTATTGAATGAAACAGACCTCGTCCGATCGAAAAGAGGACTGGAGCTTACTTCGAATACAAGGTCGTTCGAAGCATAGTCTGGATGCTGAATTATTTTTATATTCATCGAATGGTGAGCCTCGTACTCAAATATTTTGAAGATATTGCGCGTGAATACTTTAGCAACATGAGTTAACAATGGGTTGTCCTCAAGGAATTGCCCAGGCATACCTCGACAAAGAGCATCTTCTGCATTCTCACGCTCGCGCCATTCATTCTGCACTTCACAATAGCAAACAACAAACTCGTACAGTGTATTGCTTCTATTACCTAAGTCTTTTAAAATTCTATTAGTCACCTCACTCCTAGACGTAGCATGCATACCCGCTGAAAAACGATCATTGGTGAACACTGATGACCATCTGGTTCTCAAATTATACATGTTACTGAACCATCGATTGTTCGACAGCTCATACGTCTCAATAAGTTGCTGCCATAATTCCTCAAACTCATCTTCAGTCTCACATCCATTCATGCAATGATTCCACATTTTCTTGAAATCAATATTGCCATTTAACGACCCAAAATGTGACGGAGCATTCTGATTGATGTGCCATTGACACAAACGATGAGCCGCACTTTCAAATGTGTAGTCTACACCATTCATAAGCGCCTGACATTGATTGGAGAAGATCACTTCAGGCTCTTTTCCATACATGGCCTCAAGGAATGCACCAAACAACCATTCAAATGTTTCAGTCGACTCATCGGACAGAAAAGCTAAACCAAACATCACATTATGAAAATGATGATTAACACCAATAAAAGGTGCACAAATCATGTTGTATTTATTGGTTTTGTATGTAGTGTCAAATGATACTACATCACCAAAGTATTCGTAGTCAATGGCACACCGAGAGTCACGGAAGAAAAAATTCACCAACTTCCCATCATCATCTTGCTGCACCTTCCAGAAGAAGAAAGGCTCCTTATTCGACTTTTCCATGAAAAATTGTAGCAGGGCCTTTGCATCTCCATTCTCTACATTTCTCTCAGCCTTCTTGCGACTGAGATGGATGTATGCATCCGTCTGAGTAAAGACAACATTCTGTCGCCCGCCGCACTCTCGTTCCAAGAATTTACAAGCACGCGTCACGGGTATGCCAGCAGAGTGAAGAGATTCCAAAATTGATTTTTTCGGTCCTCGCAGTTGTCTTGCAGAGCGCAGAAGATAGCTTTGATCAGATTTCAACAATTCATGGTTGTGCTCTTTCTCAAACACCGAAATTCTCCACGGACCATCTCTTTGCCTTAACAAACGAAGCCGAGCTTTGCAGTTGCTTCTTGTAACCTGTTTCTTATACACACCGAGCCGACTATTTGATCTTTTACTATCAGGATGACCTTCGCAAGAGCAATTAAAAACTTTCATGCGTATCTCTAACGAATTATCAAAATATTTTTGACAACCTTTCCTTACGCTAAACCCCTTATAGCGTCCATAATCACAGTACAGGACATACGCCAAATCAATGTCCTCGATCAAGGAACCGGGCTCCAATCTACTCTCAATATCACTACAAATCTCCGTAACCCGATCATTACAATCTTCATCATCCTCTGAATCAGGAGCATCCCCATCTCTTGATGCTGACATCTCAGCCTTCCCAATACCATCATCAGCAGATAGCGGGGACAGATTGAGGTCGATAACCATTAAGCTTGAATTGGACTCTACAAATAAAGGATTTTCAGGCTCCTGCAATCACAATCTCAATTGCTTGTGCGAATACTTTCAAACTGTCATTCTCTACCTCAAGAACAAGATGAAAAAATCAACAAAAACCAGAAATTCATATTCCAAACAAGTCGCCATATTTCCAATGCAAATTCTCAAAATTTCAATTTCCAAGGTCAAGCACTACGCAGCCTTCAGCGATGATCATCTCAAAATTGACATTCTTATTTCTACAACTAAAGAGCCGGCAACAATAAGAATCTCAAAAACCCTCAACTCAACCACAAAAAAAAACATGTTTTGTTTTTTCACATATCATGATAGAAATTTGATTACTAATCAGAAAAGACTCACATAAAAGACTCTAAACACACGGAATTATATCTCCAATAACAAAAACCCTTCATATTTAAACCCTACAATATTCAACCAATATTCACGAAGACATACCTTCGTCTCCAACAAGATTTCAACAAATTCAACTCAAGGCGCAGCTAAAATCCCAACTCAAGAGAGTCACGCTCTCGGATTGCGAACAGAAAATGAGCCTAAACTTTATAATGAAGACGCCATTTTCTTTTCTTTGGCAACAATTCAACGCCCATCCACAGTACAAAAACCCAAAATTTCATCAATTCGGCGAACCCAAAGCTCCAATCACGACCGCCGATTGGGGGATCGGAGCCCTACCGCCAATATCGAATAAATATTCAAGTAATTCTCACGCATTAATCATTCGGCAAAATTGTAGACAACGTAGATCAACTTTCCCACTTATTTCCTCGGTCAATGACCGATAATTGACCAAACTAACTTCGAAACAGTAAACAATTAACTAAGATTACTAAATAAATAAAAAAAATTGGACACGTGGCGCACATCCACACAAGGGATGTAATGCGACGGGTCGTAGCATCGAATCCACCATATATAAGGAAGTACCTGCTCCAGATCAGAGGCCTCAAAATTAGGTATCCCCAACTCTTGCACAGCTACAAGGAAATTCCTCACATTCTCAAAGTACTGATAAGCTGACAATGCAGCGCCATCTGGTATAAGTGCAACATCGATTGGACTTTCGACTACCTGAAAAACAATGGATCAAGGTCACTGTCAATGATTTCTTAAAAGAAATCAATCATTTCGAAACATATATTTTATAAATCACACATTCTTGAATTTAGATTTCAAAGAAAAATGTCCGATTAATGTTTCTAAAAAAAAATCTCTGAATCAGAGATACCAGAAAAAGAATTCCAGAACTTAATTATCATTCTTATTCAAATTGCATAGAATATAAACCTTGAACAGATCAACTCAAAAGAAGAATAATGGTCATAAATCTTCTTTTAAAAAAAATATTTACATATATTAATAAAAAATAATAGAAAACGAGCACATCATACTTTTTTAAGAAATTCAATGCCAACTGCCACCATCATCAAAATTTCACGAGAGAGAGAGAGAGAGAGAGAGAGAGAGATATATATATATTGGAATTACAGAATCAAGCTAGAAAAGATCGAAAATTACCGGCTTCTTCCGCCCTGCGAGCATCGAAATCAAGATCACGAGCATGCTGCTGCAGAACATCTTCCACAACTGACGCTACCGAGAACGAGAATGCATCTTAAGTGATAAATTTGTGGAGTTAAATAAACCTATGTGACTAATTTTGGGTAAATAAACCTATTTCTATCACTTCTTAAAACTGGCGTTAAATTCGTGGGATCAAAATCGGCAACAATAAACCTATGAGGCTAGTTTTGGGTAATATTTTTGAAAAATGACCAAAAGTGATAGTATTGGGACTAAAAACGGAGAACCCGATGTCCTATGGGACCAAAATCGAAATTATCTCAGGTTTATCCATCCGATTAGGGTCTATAATTATTTTTTAGTTTTTAATTTTTATTTTTTAGTTAATATAATTGATTTTAGGGTTAAGTTGATAAGCTAATTATTCCAAACTTAGGGCATACAATTTTTTAAATTTTTAATTTTCAGTAATAAATACTAATTATGATTAATTACAATATAATAAATTTTATTTTTATGAAAGACATTATTAACACTATACAATTTTAATGTTGGCACACGATTAACATATATAACTTGAGAGTAGTCGATCACATCCAATAATATAGATACTCAACTTTTAGAACCTTGTGTATTCAAATATATGTTATTCTGAAAGTGCCAAAGTTAATAACAGAGCTATCTTTTCATAGGAAGGAAATTCTAAACTGTAGTCGATGAATTTGTTTAATGAAACATCAATTTTAATCTCATGTGGGATGTAAGTTATTCAAAATTGGCTGCTTTTTCTTTCCTAAATTATATCGTTTCTAGCTCGAAAACAAGATTGGTGAAATAACGGATTCACGAATGATTAAATATTTAAAAAGTAGAAAAAGAATATTACTTAATAAAATGAACAGTATGTAATATGTTAAAGTGTCGTTTTTTAATAATGTGTATTGTATATTAATTATAATTTTACTTTGGTGGAAAAATATTATTGATAAAGAGGAAAAAAGTGAGAATAGTATAAATAGTATTTTATTTTTTGTGCAAAAAGATAGTACTTGTGTTTTTGCACAGAATAAAGATGAAATCAAATCATGTGATTAATAAAATGTGACTAGACACAGGAGAATCAACTACTATAATACGTATATTGGCCTTGGCCCTTGGGCATGAGATTTACTGTTAAATTTTAATATTACCAATAAAATCACAAATATATATTAGAAGTCAAGATACTATATATTAGACGATATTATAAATAATATACACATGAATGCATCGATAAAATGACATAATATGTACCACTAAAATAAACAAAAAAAGGGTCGCCCTTTCAGTTTCAACGGGTCTGCTTTGTTTCACTTACACAACAAAAACAAACAAACAATTCAATAGAAGATAAAATTTTAAGCTAAATTAACACCACATGTATGATAAAATGCCCAGCAAGAAAAGTGCCAACACATCTCAAACTTTCCCACAGGCTAACAGCACTTGATCGATAACCTTACGTAGATTCTGATACGATGAATTCTTAGCAGATTCTCGAGCAATATTCTTCCACTCCATCGCCCTCTACTTCATCTCTTTACCCTTCTCTCCGACCATCAACATTTGTACGAGGTTTTGGACTTCATCCCTCTTCACATTGTTGTCTATCTCCATTCCAACGCCCCAATGCGTGCAGCAATACCAGCAATTCGTCTGTTGCTCAGCGAAGAACGGCCAGCAAATCATGGGCACTCCACTGCATATGCTTTCGAGAGTCGAGTTCCATCCATTGTGCGTCAAGAATCCCCCCACCGCAGGGTGGCTCAGGACTTTCTCCTGAGGGCACCAGCTCGCCAGCAGCCCTCTCTCTCTCGTCGCCTCGAGAAACTCAGGTGGAAGCACAGCGCTGTCGGCGGAGACAAGGTCGGGCCTTATGATCCAGAGAAATGCCTGGTTGGTGTTAGCGAGCCCCCCATGCAAACTCAGTGAGTTGATGGGGTGTCATCACGGTTATGCTGCCGAAATTGATGTAGACGACTGAGTTCGACGCCCGTGCGTCGAGCCAGTCAAGGCACTCGAGGTCCTCTCTCCAAAGGTTCGATCCGAGTTGGTCAACAACGTGGTCCTTGACCAACTCGTGCTCGAGCAGATGGAGAGGCCCGATGCTGTATGTTGGGGGCAGAAACGTGGAAAGTGCATCTAGAAAATGGCGCTCGAGAGGCTCGAATGTGTTGAGTAGGATTGCGGAAGCTCTTTGAGCCCTCTTGGTTTCGGATAAGACGAATTTGATCATGTAATCGTCTAAATTGGTGGTGCGGATGAAGGTAGGGATGTCTCTCAAACGTATGCCTTTCATGGCTGGGATTTCTTTAATCACTTTGTCCAAATATCCATTGGTTAAGTAGCTCGTGTCTGCAAATTAATTTAAAAAAATGGGATGGAGATATATATTCATTTACATACTTCCATTTGGGCTTGTATGTTTTCTCTAGAAATTATGGGAATGGGAGTGGGAGAATTAAATAATAAATAGGCAAATAGCACGTGGTGTCAATAGAGAGTTTGAAAAGAAACCAAGCTAATAAAAAATAACACTATTATGAAATAGATCTCGTCTGATTATAAAAATAGATGTGATCCCTTCTAATTATAAAATGACATATTCTGAAATTAGATCTCTTTATTAATTTTCACATGTTTTATACTTCATAGTCTATAATTATCATCACAAATCCTTTAATAAGTTTTAAATCTCGGTCCTAAAAAACCTTATTTATAAGCCAAAACTTACATGCACTAGATGTATTTAAGTTTATATCATACGGTCAACGTGTTTGACCAGGTCAAACGCGAGTCAACGCACGTTGACTCGGTCAACCCGCAAAAAAGAAAAATAGTAAAATAGGTGATACTTTTTAAATATACAGATGATACTTATTTAATTTTGAGTGATATTTTTTAGTATTACGGTTGATACTGGTTTTGAAGGTTTTATTTATTTATTTATTTTGACCGCTACTTTTTAAGGATACATGTGATACTTTTAGGCTTTTAAGTGATACTTTTTAGTGTTACAGTTGATACTGATTTTGAAGTTTTTTTTTAGTTGACCGGGTCAACAACGCTCAATGAGTCTGATAGTGCACCTAGTGCACACAAGTGCTTTTCTATTTATAATCGGTTCAAATTTCTTATTTGTGTTTCACTCCGTAGATTACTATTAAATTTACAATTTTAATAATATTTATTATAACATAAAAATTAATTATAACATAAATAATCATAGTCAACATTTATAAAAAAATGAATTAAAAATTATTAAATTTAATTAGGAAATAATCAACTAAAATAATTAATTATTAATTAAAAATTAAATATTAAATACTAAAAATAATTATAAACTCGCACTAATAAATAATTATAATTAAATTAAATTACAGAAAAAATTGAAGAAAAATACATAAAAAATTTATAATTTAAAAGTGCAACACGAAGTAATGTACGGGGAAATCTCACGTGATTTATAACTAGAAAGTTTCTCTAACCCTTTACTCGTACGATTCGAGAATAAGTAGCCAATTATTCAACGACGAAAAGATTAGCACAAGGAAAATAACATAAAAGATTTAGAATTGACAAATTTCCACCATATGAGATTTCTTGTTTCACTCTTGTGTTTCACTCGATCCATGATGCACTTAATTTAAAATTACGATTTTTTCTTATTTTAATTTATTTTCTTTAATTTCATTTTTTTGTTATTTAGCTTCATTTTACAATTGTTTATTAGATTTTCATCACACTCAATTATGCTTCATAATTATTTTTTAGTATTTAATTTTAAGTTTTTAATTAATAATTCATTCTTATAGTTGATTATTTCATAATTATATTTTATAATTTATTTTTTATTGATAAATATTGATTATGATTATTTATCTTATAGTTAATTTATATTTTATAATAAATATTATTAAAATCAAAAATTCAATTTTATAGTGAAACATGAAGAAATGCAACAAGAAATTTGTAGTTAGAGTTAAAATATGAGATGAAATTGGAGAAATTTTAATTTTTGTCCCACAGAACATGCATGAGCCCGCTTTTGGTCCAAACACTACTTCCTCCGCTTCATAATAAGTGTCATTCTAGCATTTTAATTTTATTTCACAAAAAGTGTCAATCTACACAATTGAGATAAAAATTTCACATTTTTCTCATATTTGCCATCATTTAATGCATTCAAATAATCATATTTAACTCATTTAATATATATTCACATAAGAGTGTATAAGATAATTTGATTATCTAATTAATATCTTTAATAATATATGTGCATTAATCCAGAATGACACTTATTCAGAAATGGATGGAGTATCATTTTTTGTCCCTTTTTAAAAAAAAAATACTCGAATTTGGTCACATAGGATTGACACTATCATTTTTGGTCCCGTGATTTTAACAACTGTTTTAAGAATTAGCAGAGATTTCATCACACACAACTCACGTGTCCCAAATCATTGAAAACCGCTAACATAATCCCTTATTTCGTCCATTCCTCAAAGAATACCCAAATCGTGAGACAAGTAATTTCGCTACAATTCAAACAAAATTCTTCGCGAAATGAAGTGATGATTCGACTGAAGTATCTCCTAACTATGCCACTAATAACCTCATATTTTGCATCTATTTTGAGGTTCATTTGAGTGGCATATGATGGGTATTGCTTGTATGATGTGCCAAGTTTTGCATAGTTTTCTATAATTTGTGCAATGTCACGTGTTTGCTTGTTGTGAAGGGATTTAGTGCTATTTTTTGTATGAGGTGACAATGACCTTGGAAATAGCCTAGAAAGATAGTAAATCGAGTAAGAAATGTGTTGCAAAAAGAAGTGGGCCAATCAGACGAAAAAACGAGTGAGAACGATGCAAAACAGTGAAAGGCTATCGAGACCCGCGATTGACTTGTGATCGGACTCGCGAGTGAGATCGCGAATCCACTCGTGAATTGCCCTCTAACTGGTTTCCTGCATGCTCGCTACTGAGGTAGGGGTCGCCTTTGATTAGGGGTGGGCAAAAAGTCCCAAAACTCGAGAACCGAACTGAATTGAACCGAATAGTTCGGTTTTTCTGTTCGGTTATTTTCAAAATTCAGTTCGGTTTGGGAATTTTTCTAGTTAAAATTTGATATTCGGTTTCGGTCCGGTCCAAAGGGAAAATACCTAGAACAAACCGAAAAATTGAATATATATATATATATATGTATAATAAAAATACTCGGCTTTGTTGGACTTTATAGTTATTTCGGTTTTGCTTTGTTGGAGTTTGCACCTTTTTAAACTTTATTCGATTGTTTAATTTATCTTTTTTTTTGTATTAGACATGGTTTCTTGTTGTATTTTAGTTTTCTATATTTATATGGATAGTAAACCCTAGTTTCTATGGTTGGATGGTGAATTATTTACGAAGTTTATTTAATTATGTTTTTTTACCATATTTCCAATGACTTTATCTTGATCTTTGAATACTCTTGTGTTTATCTGTATAGTTTAACTGATCACTTTAATACACCTTGATGTGTTAATTCATAAATCAAGAAAGGAGTTTTAACATGTGATCTGGAGTAATTAACCCATTAATCAATAGCACTCGAGAGGGTTAAGGTTAATTGAGAGAGCAATAAATCCTATGATCCATTATGAGTTGCATGCTAGGTATTGAACGGAGACGTTAATACTAGTCCCGTGATCCATGATTTAGGCGCTTTGAGAGAAGGTTCAGAGTATAATTGTGGTTGTTCTAGCTAGATTTAAGTCTCTATATAGGTATATGATGAAATAATTAAATAAATGGATTAGATAAGGATTATCCAACTTTAGAATTCGTCTTTCTCTGCTGTTTCTTCCCTAATCTTTCTTCTTCGTATTTTAATTTATTTCATTTATTTAAGTATTTTAATTTGATCAAGCACTTTAATCAACTTCTAATACTTTGTCAGTTAAGTATTAAATATCTGTGGATACGACATTATTCATCGCTACGCTATATACCTCACTATACACTTGTCATTAGGTTAAAATAAATACTGAATAGCCACACAAAAAATTACAGCAAGCTTCACATGGTTTCATTTGTGTTCCGATGGTTTCTCGAATTTTATTTTGTGTTTTCATGGTTTCTCTAATTTCATTTTGTTTTTTGATGGTTTCTCAATTCAATAGTTTCACACTATAGCTCCATTGTTCTTTGAAGATTTCAGAACTTTAGATTACTCTCTTTGTTGAAGCCCCTCTTTTTTCGTTTTTGTTGAAGAAAAAAGGGCAATTCTATGTGAAAATCACACTAAATTTTTTGAAATAATTCTTGAAAAATATGCCTCATACTTCATCGAAAAAAGTACCAACAACTTCAATGGCTTTCGACAATTCATCAACCATGGATCTTTTTCACGCAGTTTTTTGGTCTTTTGCTTGGATTATGTGTGTGTTTGTTCTTTTTTTCTTGACACATATATGTACATATATTATCAGTATTTTGACTTGACTCTTATTATCAGAAGATTTGGTTTGCCTGTGTATTCCCTTTGTTTTGATAATGTGATCGTGATTATATTAACCCCAAGATAAATTTATCAAATGTGTTGTGATATGTGTGGGGGTAGGCGAGTGGATTTTTACAGACTTGGGAGTGGTATTGAGAGATAATTGTGAGTGTGAGAGTTATTGATTCAAAGATAATGGTAAAAGTTGTCGAAGACCTGAATGATGAGCATTGTCCACACTACAAGAAAAATGTGATTTAATGATAAATCGATATTTTACACTAGTACATGTGTTGTTTGGTCGTGTTTTTCATTTGACTTACTTGTGTTTTATCTCAGTTTATTCAGATCCCACTTGTCTTGGAAGTTTGACGTGTTGAGTTGTTTTTACAAGATTATGTCCCATGTTTTGCTATATTTTAGGCCAAGAAATTGTTGATGAAGTCTTAGGTATACAGTATGAAGACATCGAGTCGAGAAAAAGGACGAAAATGAGCACTGACGGAATGCTCGAGTGAATTCGCAAGTCCAAGGTAGTATCGAGTCGATTCACAAGACATCCCATGGCCAAGTTCTAGAAGCCCACTATTGAGGAGGGGATCACTCTTAATTTAGGCGCCACCCCGATTCTGAATTTTAAGTGCGATGTGGACTCACTACCTGAGTCACATGTAACGTGCTCGTAAGCGAGGTCGCGAGAGCTAGCTGGGCTTGGCGGAAATTGCTGTGTTTTGGGGCTTTATATTTCATATGTATAAAAAGAGACTTTAGGGAAAAAAATCATTGTCACTTATCGTACTCTAAAGTTTCTAGCATAGAAGAACGCGATGATAAAGAATTCAAGAGTTTTTCAAGATTAGAAGCATATTTAATATTCTGGGTTTTATTTACTATATTCATCGAATTACAACATATTTTCTTTTGGAATCGTAGATATTTATTCTATGATGAATTGCTAAAACCTTAATGTTCTAGGGTTAATTATGATTCAGTTATGAGATTCTTTTAATTCATTTTGTTCTTGTGCCTATGACTTGATTGTATTTTGATTATTGTCGTGCTTGATCATGTATTATTTAACCGGCCATTAAATAGTGCAATTTAATGTGTTATTTCATAGATCGAAAGATGAGTCTTAACACAAGATTGAGAATAGTTAGTTTTATAATCAATATCACTTGACATAGTTGTACTTATTTGAGAGAACAATAAATCTGATGAGCATTTAGGAGTTGCATGTTAGATACTTAATGGACACATTGGTATTTTGTTAGTGCCATCTGCACTAAAATGTTTGAGATTGTCATGATCTTTATGGCAATTCAAAGAACACAAAGATTTTGGTTTTTCAAGTTTGAAGACCATGTTCTGGACATTATGATATGAACATTCCGCTGCCAATCTGATTGAAGATCGAAGAATGTACTTGAGTATGTTCGTGAACATGATCATGTACATAGTTGTCCAAAGAGTTTCCAAGAGACGTGCCAAGCTGATTTCAAGGAGTTGAAGCTGCCTTTTCAAGATGGACGTTTCAGAATAGAAGCTACCTTGTTCGAAGATGAAGATAAGAATGAAAGAGACTATTTCTATTCAAGGAATGATTCTAAACTAGGAGTTGTCCAATTTAAACAAGGAAAGCTTCCTTGTAGAGTTTGTGTCAAAATAGGACAATCTGATTACCTTGTTTAGGCTATGACTTGTGTTTATAAATAGTCTGTGAATCAGACTACTTCATCTTTGAAGCATATAGTATTCCAGTAGACTAGGTTTGATCCTTGTGATCATTGTATGTCTAGTCTCTGTTTGAAATTCTTTCATTCACATCTTTAAAGGAGTCTCGGGAGAGATTTTCTGTGGGAACTAAAGCGAGTCTAGGTTGTAAGGGGATCTTACAATTCAGTCCATCGAAAGAGATTGTAGTGTGTAGGAAAGGGGTCGAGTGACGGGAGGTCATCATGTAATAGCCTTTATAACCATGCAACGGAGTAGTGGATTGTTTCTCACGGACTTTTAAAGTCCCCCTGACGTAGATTAGTTGATCGAACAGGGTTATTAACCTTGTGCCATTTACTTGCTTTTAGTTTATATTTCTGACCTTTCATGTTCACTATAATGTACATGTACATGATATTGAACATGACTGCACAGTTTATGTAACTTCATATTTATTATGTGATCTACAACCTAGACACTTCGAGAGAAGATTTATGATACTTAAGTAGTTTTTCTAGCATAATTGAAGTCCCAACATGGGTGGTTGAATGAAGTGATTGAAAGAATGAATTAACTGATTATTAATCAATCCTAGAATATATTTCTCTTCATTGTTTACCCTCCAGCTATTTAGTTCTATGTTTGCATTTAGTTGTGTTTATTATTTTTATTCACTAAACTAGTTAAGTAAATCTATTCCTTTAGGTAGTCCAGATAACTATGAAAAATTGTGCTTTAATAATTAGTAGTATAATAATTAAGTCTCTGTGGATACGACCTTATTCATTGTTATACTATAAACCTCACTATACACTTGTAGTTAGGATAAATAATGGGCTAAATAACGGATTGTATTCTGTCACTAAAATACCGGTAAATTAACAACAGATTAAGATTGAGATGTTTAACCACAAATTTTTCTGTCTGACGTACCGATGGAAAAATCATTCGTTTAAAGTTGAATTTTAATTTTTTATATTAATGACGGATTTTTCCATCTCTAACTTATAGACGGAAAAAAGCGTTGTTAATTTCTTTTTTATTTGTTTAGCAACGGATTAGCAATCGAATTTTTCTATTGCTAAATTTAATTATGTTTTTTTTTATTTTTTTCCAATTATTAAATATTGACTAATATAAAATGTTTTCTTAATATGTTATTTTTTTAATTTATTTTTTAATAATATTTTTAATTTATTTTATTTTAATATTTTTTATTTTTTTAGATTTTTATAATATTATAATATTTTTTAAATATAATTATATTAAATCATTGATTTAATAATTTTTTATTTTTATAATTTTTATCACTTTAATTTTTTTATAAATATCATTAATTATACATATGTAATATTTGAGAAAATTAATTAAAATCATCTAATAGTAAATAAATGATTTAATTTAATTATATTTTTATTAGAATATTTAAGATTATAATAGATAATTAAATAAAAGAAGTGCAATAGTTTTCGTGTGTGTGTGTATGTATGTATGTATGTATGTATGTATATTATATTTAAATGACATATATATGCCAATTGGTTTAACTGCATAGGATAAATCTATGCATGGAAGGTCAAGTGTTTGAATCTCGCGAGCAGCAAATATTGGAATAATATATGGCCCAGGCTCATGCGCCAAGTATGTCACGTGAGCCCAAATGTTTTTTAGTCATGGAATCTTTCACTATTTTTTTTATTTATTTTCTTTTTATTTTCTGACTACTAAATTTAATGATAATTTAACGACATAATTTTTCATCACTAGGACTTGCATCATCAATTGGGATATGGGCAAACAAGTTGGATGCCATGTCATTAAGTAAAAAATAAAAATAAAATAAATTATCAGCAGTTGAACGCGTTCGACCAAAGAAGAACAAGAGACTAGCGTTCTCTCTCTCTATCCTCGTTCTAACATCCAATAGGATGGAGACACTTGTCTCCATTCTATTCGATATGTAAATTTTATATGGATACATAGATATAATGCACATATTTTTTATATAATACATTAAAAAAAATTCTAAAATTCATATTTTTTTCATTATCTATAAATAAAGACCAATTTTGCTATATGTTCACACACCTCACAAATTTCCTAATATCTCAATCTATAACATTTAACATTTTTTCCCTATCTCCCTACGGACCGAGAAAATAATTTTTTCTACGATCCTCAGTATGAAAATCACACTTAAGATTATTTTTCCAGCCTCGAAAATCTTCCAAACTTTAACGAATTCTTAGAATTCGGTAGTATAAATTCTCAGTTTTCACATAATTCTACTCATTCTCCTAATCCGAAGTATGTTGAGAAGTATTGACTGCACGCACTGTGAATAGTAAAATTGTCCTACTTCATGGGTAGGAAAATATGAAGGAATTGCGGTACCCTAATAATAATTCTGGAAGCAGTTGCATCACAAAACATATGGATATGTCATTTGTCAAATCTATTTTTGCTCTACAAATTCAGAAGCACCAATTATTTATTCAACATCAAGAAGCTGCCCACGAAGATGTTGAGCCAACATTTGGCGTTCTACAAGATCGTTTTGTTTTTATCAAATATTCATGTCTTATTTGGGATCGTGACATTATTGGAAAAAATAATGATTGCTTGCATCATCATTCATAATATGATAGTGAAAGATGAAAGGATTACTTACCTAAACTATCATGATCCAACAGAAATTTATAGAAGATCGAATTAGACAGAATAATTAACAAAGTGAAGAACAAGAAGAAGAAAACAATGTCGTGTACTCTACGGAGATGATTGCAAGCTTGTCAACCTAAATAAAAACTAGGTCACAACTTTGCAATCGAGAAGCTTACAACATTCTTCGTGACGACTTGATCGAGCATATATGGTAAAGATTCGGCGATCGTAACTAAATTTATATTTTCTTCATCTATTTTAATTATCGTTTGTTTATTTTCAATTTATGTTGAGTTTATTATTATTTATGTTCTTAGTTTGTTTATTTTGTATTTTATCATATTGTCTATTTTATATAAGTCTATTATTTTATGTTGTTATAATTTTTAGTAATCATAATAGTTTATTTTAATTCTAATTAATTATATTATATTTATTAATAAAATGAAAGGAAAAATAATATATAATGGTGTAGTTGGATGGATGCTGATAAATTATCAAATTGCATGTGGTTGGATTGGATAGAATATTGGTGATGTGAAAGAGAGAGAACTTAATTAAATATTGAGAGTTGAGGTGTTTGTCCGATTGCTGATAATGATAGTTTAATTTTTTTTCCAACGTTAATTTGTAAGAATTTGCAAATCACATAATATAAATTCAATCATTCTAGACCATACAATATTTTAGGAACATAACATTGCACTTGATTGTCAAAGATTATAAGAATACATGGATCCATTAAGATTGAAAATCTTAATGCGAAATACCATTACGAACAATCTCTAGATCTCAACACGAATAGAGGATTCGTATTATGGTCTTCCTCAACTAAATCTCTTTATTCCTTCTATGAGATCTTCATTTTTGTTCCAGATAGGGAAAAGTAAAAATTACGTTCGATTTAGTATATTATAGACCATAACCAAGGGGACTAGCATATATACTATTTAATTAGGGCACTCATAAGCCTCTAATTAGAATAATAATAAAATCATAATTAGATTATTATTTGGTAACTACTTATTGATTTCACATCAATTACGCAGTCTATGGACTATTACCTTATTATGACCATTTAATTAAGTGCACAAATATTTAAATAGCTCATATAATTACATAAAGTTATGTTACTCATATTTAGATTATTTAGCAAATTAAAATTTTCCTAACATAATTATGTCGTTAAAATGGCTAACGACGGACTCGATCCGTCGTTAAATCATTTTAACGGCAGAGTTTTTATGTTTAGCGATATGAAATTTTCCTTTACTAAAATGCAATTTTTTTGTAGTGTAATTACTTGATCTTCATTCTGATTTTGTATCAAAATTTATTGGAGTAAGTTGAGTTAATTATAATGAATTTTTTTAAGTCTATGCATGATTGGGTTGGTGGATCATGAATGAGGTTTTTTTTAGCTATATTTTAAATCACAGTTTCTGTTTTCTATGATAGTTTTCTTCACCACTATCTTTCTCATCAACTCACCAAAAAAAAAATAAAAAAAATCACACCCTCACATTGTGAATCAGGACAATTACCTTTGATTGTTGGCCTTTTTGAAACATAGGTATGGATTGTTTTCCCACAATGACAGAATGTAGGATTTGCTGAAGTACTTGTTTGATGATGTTGCATACATAGATGGATACTTTTGTTTGGGATTTTTGCTTATGTTTTGATGGTTTAGTAGTTGTGTTTTGCTAGGTTATTTAAATGGTCTTTTAGTTGTGTGTTGATGTTTTGCTGAGTAGGTATCTATAGATATATGTTGGTGGGAATTTTGCTTCCATAAAGATGTTAAATTTCCATCCAAACAATAGGAAATTGTTTCAATTTTGCCTCCAAACATTGCTGAATATATTCTGAAATATTTTCTTTTGGGACCAAAAGCGATAGTGAAATGAGACCAATATCGATAGTATTTTTTTAAAAAATGTTATGATGTGATAACAAAATGATACTTCAATATTTTATGAGACCAAAATTGATAGTATTGGGATCAAAAGCGGGCTCAGACATACAATGGCGGATCCAGTATTTTAAAATTGGGGTAAGATATACAAAAATGAATAAATAAATATTTTTTAAAGTTTAAAATTTCTAATTCAAATTATTATTCTTAATTTTAAATTTCTAACTCCAAACCCCCAATTCAAAATCAAATCACTTTAATTCTTGTAAAATTCAAACCATATGTACATAAACTCATTTTTTTAATTCAAACACAAACCTCTAGTTTAATTAAAATTTTAATTAGGCAAAAAAAAAAATATGTAAACAACATTAAACATAAATAAGAAATCTAATTAATAATATACATATAAAAAAATAAAAAATGAAAGAAAAAAATAAGATCAACCAATCAAAAGTGTTGTTTGTGCACTTCTCAAATTTTAAAATCTTGATGTATTTTTAAAATTGTTATGACTTGTATTTTGAATACTTTAATAATTGTACATGTATTGTTCCTATATTTTTATATATGTATGAGATTTAAAGAGGAGTAAGATGGAAAGTCACAAATTAATGGTTGATTGGTTATTGTTAATATTTTTTTTGACATCGGGTTATTGTTAATATTATTAAGGGTATGATTCAACATCTCTTTTTTTTGCAATAACATTATTCAACACGTGTCAACTAAAATACTCAACCATTACTTTAGTTTTTTCATCTTTATGACCTTAGTTGATATTCCCTAATAACAAAATTAATAATTATAATTATACATATTATGTATATAGGGAATGAATCAAATGTAAACCATTCCCTGGTGTGTAAATTGTAAACCAATCTATCACCACACATCCCTTAAAAATCAACACTCCAGATTTAATCAAACATGCAGTGACATTTTTGTTATTTTCGCTACTTTTTTCAGTCTATGGAGGTATTTTCGTCCGTTTGTTGAAAAAAAATTGATGACATACTGACTCAGCATCTAAAAAAAATCTTAAAAACTTTGAACGATCATAACTTGATCTTTTTTCATCGGATTAACACAAATAATATATCAAATTAAAGGTCTTTTAATCCTCTTTCATTTAAGATCAGTGAAGTCTATGTTTATTTAGAAAATATGGACGAAAAATACAAAAACTTCATTTTTCACGCGTATTCAAGCTCATAATACTTCGTTAGCATACGGCATATGTTTCGTTAGCATATGACAATTTAAGCTCAGAATACTTCGCTAGCATACGACATATGTTTCGTTAGCATATGACAATTTAAGTTCATAATACTTCGTTAGCATACGACATATGTTTCGTTAGCATATGACAAATGTTTCGTCAGCATCAGTTATATTGCGATAAAGATTTATTCAATCGTAATTAGGTATGCTTCATTAGCATATAAAAATGTTTCAATAGCATATGACAAATGCTTCGTTAGCATATACCAAATATTTAATTAGCATTGACTATATTACTGTAAATATTTATTACATTTCAATTAATATATGCTTCACTGGCATCAATTATATTGTTATAAATGTTTATTTAATCTCAATTAGGATGCGTTTTATTAGCATATAACAAATATTTAATTAATATCAATTATATTCACAATGAACAATACATTAATGCATTAAGAGATTTTTTATATGAGAATGTACTACTAATGTTAGTATTGACATATGCAAACTAAAATATTATAATAATGCTAATGTAGTATAATTATATATGATAATAGAAACATACGTGTTTAATGTTACATGTGTATTATTAATGTATAACATCCATCTCAATTAAGCATGATCCATTAGCATATAACAGATGATTCACTAGCATCATGATTAGTTATATTGCTATCACATCAATTTTAGAGTTTAACAATTTAATTTTAATGAATTTTATCATTTGTTGTTGTTAACACTGTCGTATGCTAACAGAAGTATGATGTAATGCTAAAGAAAAAGTTATACGCAATATTAATAAAAGCAATAATGTTGTGGATTGAAGTTAAATAATGCAACTAACAACCTTCAATCAAACAACTATAACTTTGTCCACGATTCATATTTTTTTGAAATTATTTTTTGTTGAAAATTAAGCTTGACTAGTTTTCCAACCATATAAAAGTCTCCATTTAATAATATCCTAACAAAATTAGTTTTGTGTTTAAAGTTAGGTGTTGTGCATGAAATAATTCTACTTCGTTAGCATATGATTATGTATTCGTCAGCATATAGTTGTGTCTCCGTTAGCCCGCGTCCTAGAAGTCCGATTTTTTTTTAATTTTAATCCAGACGCAAAAATTACCAAAATACTACCGCGTTTTTTGAAGTTCCCTTTATTCACAGGAATGCCACCGCCCCTTTGACCAAATCTTGACCATTGGATTTTGATGAATGTGTGATTGGAGATTAGTTTACAGTTTAGACAGTAGGAATGGTTTACACCAGAACCATCCTCTATGTATATATACACACACACACTAAAAGAAATTAAAAAAAATTGTGTTTCAATGTCCGCCATTGCAGATATGTTCTGTGACACTAAAATCAAAATTTTCTCGAAGAAATTGTAAAATAGAAGATTTGTCCATGAAACGCGTACCTTTAAGTGGTGCATAGCCCAATTGAATAATCTTCTCATACTGTGTGTAACCATAGAAGCCACAAGCACTAGTAGTCCAGAGCAGAACTTCAGGAAGGCCGAGCTCCGCCGCGGCGTCGGCCGTGAAGCTCATCACCCCATCAGAAACTATGCAGGAAACGGGCGGCACACCTGACTCTCCGGCGTCGTTGAGCTTCGAGATAAGCTGCTTGAAGTGAGGCAAGCAGGTGGTGGTGGTGGACTCACAGAGGGACTGAATATCTTGGGTGGCGTCGGTGATTTCAGACGGCGGAAGGCCGTCGGGAATGGAGTGGAAGCGGAAGGAGGGGAGGCCGTCGAGGGAGGCGGGGTCGCGGGATTTGAGGAGGCGGCGGTGGTTGTAGTCGGTGTTGACGAAGGTGATGTGGAAGCCATTGCTGTGGAGGAGTTTGGCTAATTTGAGCATGGGGTTTATGTGCCCCTGTGCTGGAAATGGGATGCAGACTGCATGACCTTTTCCTTCACCCATTTATACACGAATTTCGACTGCGAATTTTTTTGTGTGATGAATGAATATGATCTCTTTAATTAGTTTTGGAGAATGAGAAGTGATAGATATGAAGCAGATTGTACTACTGTTGCAGTTATTTATAGGCAGCAAGACTTTTTTTCGCTAGCTGCGCTCTAGTTTATAATTTAATGTGCGAAGTCAAAACGTATAATTGATATCATTTGACTTTGATAGCAGTTTTTTATTCAGACGGAAAAGAAATTTTATATTTTATCTTGTCTGTATAGCAGTTTATGTATACACACGTCGTGATAACATTTTCCGGTCATATATATTAAGATTGTAGAACTCGCAAGACACTAGTCGAATGATAAGGGTGTTCTTAGCACCTGGGTGGAAGCTTAGTCGGTGTCTAGACAACACTTGATCAATTTTTTAATTTATTTTTTTTGTGTATTTTGAATATTATTCCATTTTGATAATATTGAAGAAGAGAAGAGGACTAGAGAGGAAGAGTATTATAGATTTATAGAGATGAATTTGTATGTTTTGATTATCCCCGCGGATTAGTAAAAAGAAATGAGTCATGAGATGAGTATAAATATACTCTCTCTCTCTCTCTCTCCCTATATATCTATATATATATCTGTGTGTGTGCGCGCGCGCGCGCGTGTACTTTGACTTAAATATATTTGTTCATTTACAATAAGTGCAAACTTCTTGAAAAGGCTCATTCATGAATGAGTCCAAGCACGACTAAATGAGTTCTCAATCACATGCATTGGATTTTCAATTCCCCAATTTAATTAATTATCTATAATTCATTTTATGTGTCCAATATTTAAGAAAATTGGTGAACCACATGTTTAAATCACAGGATATCTTTAGAGATGTAGATAAATTAAAGCCTTTGTGGTAATTAATCATATGCATGGTAGGATTTTCGATGTATAGGATTAGGGTTAATTTCTTGTTTCAGTAAAATAAATTGGGGCATAGAGTAACTTTGTCTGGGCCGGGACTTGATGTCACTGCCATATACTAGTTTTAGAATTAATACTATAAAGTTTAATTTGTAATCTAATTTTGTGTTTAATATATTCTAGGTTTTCTACGGTTTTAAATTTAAGCAGCACTCAAAATAATTAAATGATGTCGATCGAGTTGTAGAGATTATTGTGTGAAACGTTGAGCAATTAACTCTCACATGCATACAACTGGTATGTACAACTCTTCTTTGATTTGTTGGAAAATTAGATGTAATAAATTGAGCCGTGACTCATTTTTGGTGACCGGATTATTTAATTTTAAAGGGATTAAATAGCGTACGATTGATCTATATTTGTAGTAGATAATCATAGTATTTTTATTTTCTCAAATCCAATTTTCGGTGAATGATAAATAAATGGTTGAAATCGGTCACACGATTGGGCATATATAGTGTGCGGGGGAAATGTGTTTAAAACACATTTAATTATCTCACATTGATTTCTTAACTTAGTTAAGAGGTGTATTTAAGTGTATTAACACTTAAGTGTAATATCTAAGTGCACAAGGATGTGGGCCATGAGCCCACACGTGCACACGCGGGCACCCGAGCCCGGACTTGGATCTTCGCAAGTCGGACTCTATCTTATTCTCCTCTTGTACTTTTGTAACAATTCCAGTTTAATTGTATCTTATTCTCCTCTTGTACTTTTGTAACAATTCCAGTTTAATTTGTTTCAATACAGTTTAATTCTATCTTGTTCTACTCTATCTTATTCTCCTCTTGTACTTTTGTAACAATTTCAGAAGCTATAATTGTGTTCTGATATGATTTCAGCTCGAGCTCGGCTCGAGAAGAAAAATTTGTCCTTGAGCTCGACTCGTTTAACTGTTATTTGAGCTCGAACTCGATACTCAACTCGAGTTTGAGCTCTAAGACTCGACTCGAGCTCGATTACTCGACTCAAGTTTGGCTCGTTAATGATATATTTGAGTTCAACTCGAGCTCGACTCGTTTATGTTATATTCGAGTCCGACTCGAAATTAAGCTCGACTCGTTTATCCGAAACTAAAAAAAATCGACAATAATAACCCCGCATATTAACAAAATTCCTAAAATATTTCAAACAAAGTTCAACATACGTGACAAATTCGAATATGATTATATTAGAAAAAATTATAATTTTGGTTTATTTCAAACAAAGTTCAACATACGTCATATATTTTTTTTGTTAGTATTAGTCATTATTTTGATTATATTAGACAAAATTATCATTTTGGTTTATTTATATTTCTAACTTGATTGATTGAGGAATATTAATTTGTCAATATTAGTCTTAATTTTATTATTTCTTTTTTTTTTTCATTATTATTTAAGAAATAATTTGAAATCTAGTTAAGATAGATTATATATATAATGTTAGTGTTAATATTATCTCGAATATATGATAGAATAATACTACTATGCTAAATTGATAATTACTAATTAGTAATTACTATGTATATATGATATAGGATGTAGGATATATTCAATAATTTTGACTTTTGTTTATAAAAGTGTTATTATTGCTCCTTAATTTGAAATTTTGACTTTGAAAATATTAATCGAGAGATGAAAATTATTGATTTCAATTAATATTTCAGGTAAAATATATTTTTTGTTAGTATTAGTCATTTTTTTAATATTAGATAAAATTATCATTTTGATTTATTTTATTTTTATTACTTAATTGATTGAGGAATATTAATTGGTCAATATTAGTCTTGATTTTTTTTTATTTCTTTTTTTCATTATTACTTAAGATATGATAATTTAAAATCTATTTAAGATAGATTATATATATAGTGTATTAGTATTAGAGTAAATATTATTTCGAATATAGTATAGAATAATATTACTAATTACTATAAATATATAATATTGATATATGATATATTCAATAATTTTGTCTTTTGTTTGTAAAGTGTTATTATTGCTAATTAATTTAAAATTTTGACTTTGAAATATTAGTTAAGAAATAACAATTATTAATTTCAATTAATATCAGTTAAGTACAATTTTTTGTTAATATTAGTCACTATTTCCATTATATTAGTTAAAAATATAATTTTATTTTATATTTATTTCTTAATGGATCGAAGAATAAAGAATATTAATTTGTCAATATCTTTTTGTTATTTTATTTTTTTTCATTATCACTTAAGAAGATATAATAATTTAAAATCTAGTTAAGAAAGATTATATATATATATATTTAGAGTATATATTATCTCGATTCTCGGATATATAAAATAGAATAATATAAATATATAAATTACTATTTACAACGTATATATGATATATTACTATTGATTTCGATAGTATTGTTAGTTGTTACTAACTTATATTGACTTAGATCAACTAATTGATTTTGTTAATATCAATTAAAAATTATTAATTTCAATTAATATTTCATGTAAAGTATTATTTTTCATAATATTTGGTCAATATTAATATTTATTTTGATAATATAGTATTAAATAAAACTATTATTTTATTTTATATTTATTATTTAATCCACCTTGATCGATGCATACATATCAAATTGTCAATGAATTGAAATATTATTTCATTTCATAGTTTTTATTTAATTAATTGAGAAGTTTTAAATCTAATACCATCAATGTATATTACCATTGAATCCATTTTATTATTAATTGGAAATTTTAACAAAATTAAATTTTATTTTAAAAACATTAGAAAAAATAAAAAATATATATATATTTCGAGTTTCAAATCGAGTATAGTTCGAAAGTTGTATCATGAACTAACTCAAGTAACTACTCGTGAGAACTACTCACGAGACTGCTCGATTAACTACTCGCAAGACAGGTCGATTAACTACTCGCGAGACAGCTCGATTAGCTACTCGTGAGACTACTCGATTAGCTACTCGCGAGATAGCTCGATTAACTACTCACGAGCTTCATGAGCCGAACACCCCAAGCTCGAGCTCGGGTCAACAAAAAGCTTGAGCTCATTTAGCGAGCTCGAGCTCGCCTCGTTTACGAGCCGAGTCACATTCGAGCGAATTTTTTTCGAATCGATCTCCGAGTATCTCACAATTAGTTTGACTCATTTACAGCCCTAATTTTAGTAGAGTGAAGATTACATGGTAGTTTAATTGCAGTGATACGTAGTTGGGTAAAAGATAGATTTGAATATCATGGTTGCACGTCTCTCAATTGGAATTGATGGGATTTTTAGTGACACTAACTTGCAAATGGGCTTCAAAAGAAGTGGACGGATTATGTCATGCAACTTGGGATAGTTCGTCATACTGACAAAAGCAGAGTTATCACAACGAAGAGGTAGGGTAAATGAATTTGAGTTTGTAGATGTTGAAAACACAACAGCGAAAATTTTACGAAAAAGATAAATATAGATCCAATGGATTTTGACATGTCTTATCAGTGGCGAATACAAGGAGGGCAGTTGCCCCCCTTCAACTTTTTTTATTTTTTTATTTTTACACATGGTTGTTATAGGTAATATTAAGAGAAAGCTATATTTTCCCCCCAATTATTATTATAATTTTTTTACAAAAATATAAAATTGTGTTGTGCTTGATACATATTTTTTTTATATGGATACATATTATTTATTTATTTATTCTAATTTAAATTTAATTTATACTCCATATTAATTGTGATTGAATATCATTAATTTTTTTTATTAATCTTTCTTCTATTTTTATATAGAATATATGTTTTAAAACAAAATCGTACTGGTATCGTTTTTCATTTACTTTCAATAAAACTAATATTTTATAAATATTAAATTAGGGGTTGATTATGAAATTTAAGAATTATAATAGAATCGGAAAAATAGGATCGAATTTTGAATTTAAGTTATCATTCTTGAATGTTATATATTAGTTTACATTATTAAAATTAGAAGAAAAAAGAAGTTCAAGGAGTGGAATGTTGTCAACTCTTGAAATAAAGAAAAAGATATAGCATATTAGTAAAACAACATTATACCTCAACCACGTGAATAAACCTGAAAGTCGATTGCTCCATCATACATGAGTGTGTCTAACCCCCTAAAAAAATCCGTAATCGATCCACTACAAGCAGTAATATGATACATGTTGTCATGTGCGTGTGCACACACGGTAACATCTATATATAATAATATGAGAGACCACATAAAATTCAACATTGTCACAAGCATTATCAATTTGAATAGCAATTGATCACCAATTACATAAAATTATTTATTGTATTTTCATGTTGCATTTCTTATTGCACAATATTATTTTTTTAGTTTTTTTTTCTATTTTAATTTCTTGTGCTTTAATTTAATTTTACACTTATTATTTTAGGTCCATCCTACCAAATTAGGGTTTTGTTATATTTTTTTTAATATTTAAATTTTCAAACAATTAACTAATAACTAGATACTGAAAAAATAATAATAAACTCTAATTAGGTATAATAAACCATAAATAATAAATATAAAATTATACTAAAATACAATTGTTAGTGCCACCGTCATGCACTAAGTATTTGTGTTGTTGTTTTGGCGAGATATGTTCGACAATGTGTGCCTGGGCATGTCCCACGAAGATTCATTTTCCGTTGTGCAAGAAAAGAAGAACAGTTGGTGAACTGTTCCAGATTATGTCCCAGACAAAACCAGGGACACTCTATTTTTGGCAGTTTCCTTGTTGGAAAGATCTTGTGCCGAATCAGTTTGGAAGGTCAAGATATATTCATTTTACTGCCTTGTGGCGTAGGTCCAGTGCTGAATTAACCCCACTACACTTGGAGAGTATCTACACACGTTTGGAAGGCCACAAACCACAATCTACTTACCATGTTGGCGGCGGATGGAGATCGACGCCTATATGAAGACCGAATTGATGAGCAATCGGTACCACTTATATTTTGTTTAGATTCTCGTGTTAGATTGTTTGAGAGTCAGTTTGTGGTCATTGTAACTAGTAGTTGTTCATTAAACAGTTCAACGTGGTAGACTAGTTTTGAGTGTTTTCGAGTGAAACAGGTGAGGGGATTTTCATTCCAGTTTTGTACGTAATCTCGGGAGAGATTTTAAGTTGAAGTCGTGGGTAGCTAGATGGAGTCTAGTGTGACGGTTATGAGGGGATCTTACAACTTTCGACTAGCGAAAGAGTTCGAGGAGAAGAACGGACGACATAAGGCAGGAGGCTTGTATGTGTAAGATCCTTAATACACTCTTCGAAGGAGTAACAGTCGGAACTTCAAGTTTGGGAGCAATCCCCCCAGAGTAGGTTGTTTGAACCGAACTGGGTTACCATCTCGTGCTTTTTTACTGCTTTATTCTTTTATGTTCTTGCATCTGTTTCACACATATCATAGAACATTTTTTAAGGAGTTAACTAAAACTCGTATAAGCACGGATTACTATTTTTCAATTGGCACCAGAGCGGGTTGCCTATATTCAGGGTTGATCTTAGGGTATTAAATCCGTGTTCTTGTGTTGTTTTGCCGAGATGGATTCGATGAAAGAAGGAGCCTCGACGGTGCGACCTCCGCTCCTTGATGGCAATAACTATGCCTACTGGAAAGCTCGAATGACAGCTTTCATTCGCTCAATTGATGAGCGTGCCTGGAAGATGGTAACTGAAGGGTGGAAGCCTCCTACCAAGAGGGATGAGAAAGGCAAAGCGGTGCTGAAACCGGAAGCAGAGTTTGACGATGCTGATTATCAGATCATGGGGCTAAATGTTAAAGCCATAAACGCCATCTTCTCTGTAGTGGACATGAACGTGTTCAAACTCATCTCCATATGTGACAAGGCAAAGGATGCATGGGATATCCTTCAAACTACTTTTGAAGGAACGAGCAGTGTTCGTGCATCTCGTATGCAACTCCTTACTACCAGATTTGAAAACCTTCGAATGGATGAAGGTGAAAAGCTTGCTGATTTCAACGCTAAAATTTGTGACATAGCTAATGAAAGCTTTGCACTTGGTGATGCCATCTCTGAGGAGAAACTTGTGCGGAAAGTTCTGCGATCTCTTCCCAAGAGATTTGCATACAAAGTCACGGCAATCGAAGAGGCTAAGGACGTGAGCAAATGAAGTTACAGGAGCTGATGGAGTCCCTGGGGACTTTTGAAATGGATGTAATAGATGAAGAGACAGTTCAGAAGAAAAGCATAGCTTTTCAAGCCGGCTCCAGTTCTGATGTGCCAAGTAATGTCTCTGACAAACATGATCTGGCTGAGTCAATTGCCCTGCTAACAAAGAATTTCTCAAAATTTGTCAAACGTTATGAGAAGTCTTCACAGAACAACTCTGTCAAGAACAGATTCTCCAAACCTCGGAGAACTAAAGATGAAGATTCCATTGAAGAAAAACATAAGGAGGTCAAGTTTAGAGAATGTGGTGGTCTTGAGCACTATCAAGCTGAATGTGCTAACACCCTAAAGAAGAAGAATAAATCCTACAGTTCCACTCTTAGTGAAAGTGATAATCCAGATGATAGTGGGAGTGATGAAGAATGCGTGAGCAATCATATTGCTTTCATGACACATTCTCACAAAGAACCTGTGCCTAATTCTGTCTCTGACAGACAGAATGACAATGTTTCGGAATGCAGTGACGATGAAAAATTCACTGAAGAGTCTGCCATAGAAGCATACAAAATGCTTCATGAGAGCTGGATCATAGTGGTTAAAGTCAATGAAGGGCTGATGAAAGAGAATGGTGATCTCATTAAAGAAAGAGATAGTTTGTCCATGCGCCTCAGTGAATTGCAGAATGATCTTCAACAATCCAGAAACAATTCTCACTCTCAGAATGGTGAACTGCTTCATCTAAAGAAGATCGTCAAGATGATGAATTCTGGATCATCTTAGCTCAATGACATTCTTTCTAAAGGAAAAAGTCCGCATGACCATACAAGACTTGGATAAACTGGTGGGATGTTTTTTGACCATTTCTGTCAAGGACAAACATCTGGAACGCATGATGAATCTGTTCCAGAACCTGAATTTAAACCAGAGATCAAGCAGCCACAATCTCAAAAGTCACAACCTCAAAAGATTACAATTGTCTGCCACTACTGTGAAAAGCCTGGTCACATTCGACCATACTGTAGGTGCTACATCAAAAGAATGAGGAGGAAAGGTCTATCTCAGAATGACTTGAATTTCAGAAGACAAACTGTGCGGAACAGATCCTGGAACAATCACAGGAACTATGTTGTTCACACTGCCCTCAATATTCATGCAAAGAGCAGCTGGTACTTTGACAGCGGATGCTCGCGACACATGACTAGAGATGTCAGTATGCTGAAGAATATTCAAAAGGATTGTTATTATCAATCTGTTACCTTTGGAGACTGTGTCAAGTGAATAGTACTTGGCCGTGGTCATCTAAATGTTGAAGGGATGCCCAATTTGGAGGATGTTCTGCTTGTTGAAGGACTAAAAGCTAACTAAATTAGCATAAGTCAACTTTGCGATCAAGGTCTCTTGGTCCACTTTACTAGAGATAAATGTCTTGTGAAGAATAAAGAATGTGTGCTGTTGATGGATGGAAACAGATCAAGGGACAATTATTACCTTCTTAACATGAAAGGTAATTGCTTCAGAACTCAGCTTGATGAAGCAAACATATGTCATGAAAAGCTTAGCCATGCGAGTTACAGAAACATGCAATGTCTCATGAAGACAGAAGCTGTGAATGGAGTCCCGAAGTTTGCTATTGATCGTGGCAAAATTTGTGGACTGTGTCAAGTGGGAAAACAGATTCATACGTCACATAAATCTGTTAAGAAGATTACCACTTCAAAAGCTTTGGAGTTGCTGCATATGGATTTGATAGGGCCTCTTCAAACTGAAAGTATTGGACGGAAGAAGTTTATTTTTGTATATGTGGATGACTTCACGCGATTTACATGGGTTGAGTTCCTTAGAGATAAGGGAGAAACCTTTGAGACATTCAAGAATCTTTGTCTCAAGCTCGAAGTGGAGAAAGCAACAGCTGTGATGAGAATTCGAAGTGATCACGGTCGTGAATTTGAAAATGCTTATTTCAAATGTTTTTGTGAAGAAAGAGATATTGCTCAGGAATTTTCTGCACCAAAAACGTCTCAACAAAATGGTGTTGTTGAGAGGAAAAATCGGACTCTTCAAGAGATGAGCTGAGTTATGTTGAAGGCAAAATCTGTCCCTAACAACTTATGGGCTGAAGCTGTGAACACATCATGTCATGTTATCAATCGGGTATATTTTAGACCCAAGACGAGAGTCACTC
This sequence comes from Perilla frutescens, assembly GCA_026008535.1. Classification (NCBI taxonomy): domain Eukaryota; kingdom Viridiplantae; phylum Streptophyta; class Magnoliopsida; order Lamiales; family Lamiaceae; genus Perilla; species Perilla frutescens. The sequence continues at coordinate 52,399,724 of BRKX01000009.1, read as the reverse complement.
CCTACGAGCTGTGGAAAGGGAAGAAATCAAATTTAAAGTACTTTCACATCTTCGGAAGTACTTGTTATATGTTAAGAGACCGAGAGCAGCTTGGCAAATTTGATGCCAAAGGAGATGAATGCATTTTTCTCGGGTACTCGAGGAATAGTCGAGCATATCGAGTTTTCAACAAGAGGACCAAGACGGTGATGGAGTCTATTAACATCGTTGTTAATGATCTAGAAGAATCTGTTGCCCAGATTGATGAGGAAAGTATTTGATGTCAACATTCATGTGCCAGCTTCTGTTCCAGACAGTTCGGAGCACAATGACCAGACTGAGGTGAGAAATGAAAAATTGGATGATTTCAGACCTTCAAAAGATGTGTAGAAAAATCATTCTACTGCAGACATCATTGGTGATGTAGGAGAAGGAGTTAAAACGAGAGGATTTCGAAAGAACTATCGCGAGATGATAGCAAATATCTGCTACACGTCTACAACTGAACCTAAGAATATTAAAGAAGCTTTACAAGATGATCGGTGGATACACGCCATGCAAGAAGAGCTCTTACAGTTTGAAAGAAACGAAGTATGAGACTTGGTTCCATGTCCCAAAGACGTGAATGTGATCGAGACGAAATGGATCTTCAAGAATAAAATTGATGAGGAAGAGAACATAACCAGAAATAAGGTAAGACTTGTTGCTCAGGGTTATTCCCAAATTGAAGGTATAGATTTCGACGAGACTTTCACTCCTGTTACACGGCTTGAATCTGTCAGATTGCTTCTCACTATGGCTGCATGGATGAAGTTTAAATTGTACCAAATGGATGTGAATAGTGCCTTGTTAAATGGGTACTTATCTGAAGATGTGTTTGTGAGCCAATCCAAAGGCTTTGAAGACCCGTACCATCCTGAGTTTGTGTACAAACTGAAGAAGGCCCTCTACGGTCTCAAACAAGCTCCACGAGCTTGGTACGAATGACTTACCAAATTCCTTCTGGAGAAAAGATACGTTCGTGGTGGAGCTGATAAAACTCTCTTCATCAAGAGAGAAAAATCTGACGTGATCATCGTTCAGATTTATGTAGATGATATTGTCTTTGGATATGTCTCAGACATAATGGTGAAAGAATTTGTGAAGGACATAACTTCTAAATTTGAGATGAGTCTTGTAGGTGAATTAACCTACTTTCTGGGGCTTCAAGTGAAGCAAAAGGATGATGGAATTTTGTGTCTCAAACGAAGTATGCAAGGAACTTGATTAGCAAATTTGGATTGGAGACCTGTAGCCCGAAAAGAACACCGATGGGGACATCTTCAAAAATGTCAAAAGATGAAGATGGTGTTTCTATTTAGCAAACCTTGTACTGGAGTATGATTGAGAGTCTACTCTACCTTACAGCAAGTAGGCTAGACATATGTTACAGCGTGGGAGTTTGTGCTCGGTACCAATCTGATCCTAAAGAAAGTCACTTGAAATCTGTCATAATCAAGTACATAAAGGGTCTCCTGAGTTGGGACTTTGGTTTTCCTATGATACGAACCCTAATTTGGTGGGATTTTGCGATGCAGATTGGGTAGGATGTACTGAAGATAGGAAGAGTACCTCTGGAGGATGTTTCTTCCTTGGAAATAACATGGTCTCATGATTCAGCAAGAAGCATAATTCTATCTCTCTTTCTACTGCAGAGGCAGAATATATTGCTGCTGGGAGTTGTTGTACTCAACTCTTGTGGATGAAACAGATCTTTCATGACTATGGTGTCCCACAGTGATAGGACGTATTCTATTTGCTCTTATAACTATTTTTTGGTACCTTTTCTCCTTATTATTTACCCTATACTTGTGTATTTTGGATAATTGATGTGTTGTTGAGTTATGTAGAGATGTGGAACAAAGTTGGAGAAAAAGGGGCATGTTTTTGGTTCAAAAGGATCTAAGTGAAGAAAAGGGGCAAAGTTCGAGTCTGAGCAAATCTAGCCGCAAGGGCATGCAGCTGGAAGATTGAAGCAAATTTCTGGAGGCTTGGGCCACTACACGCAACTTGGGCTTGCAAAAACACAACTCCCGACCCGCGATTAACCCTGGACACGGAAGAGCTATTCCCACCGCCTTTAGAAGTCTTTTGAATGGGATTTACCTAGACTAGGATCTTATTTCCTATTAGAGACTCTATCTTTTATGGATTGTAAATATATATTAGGTTTTTAGCTTATTTCATCATCATGCACGCTACAGACAAGAACGCAGCAAGTGAAACGGTTTTAATTCAGTTTTTAATTCCTCTTCTCTTCGAAATCATCATCGCACAATTACACAAATTCCTGTTTCTCGATTCAAGCATGCAAGTTAGCTAATTCACTCGTATTCCGGTGACGACAATGAAGCTCCGCTTATACAAACTGTGAGATCTAATTGTTCGTTCATAATTAATTGATGCGTGTACCTGTTATTCTTGGATTTCGAGTTGTTAATTATTCTAAGTCTATCGAATAGTTGCAAATATTTGGTAGGTTGTGATTAATTAGTAGCTAATTAAATCGGCCATACGTAATCGTGGTTTAGGTTTAATAAGTGGTAAAATGGTTGCTCAAAACTAGGGGAATAACATAGTTAATTTTACAGTCCTGCGTCAGAGTCTGTAAGTTAAAAATCGGGTCTCTCTTGTGCTAATTGCTTTCGGTTCATTAAACTTAAAGAACGTCTCTTACAGTTGTCAATCGATTAGAGAATAATTAATGAAGCGTCTTCTTAATTATCGAAACAGTATGGAGAGATTAGGTCATGTCAGAAGCGTCTTCGATAACTATAACTGATTTGCATGGTTTGATTAATTAATTCTTTCATCTGTGATCGGTGTTATAAGTGGAGTGGAGTTTGTTGGATCCGGAATACCTTTTCGTCATTTATTTAAACCTGTTCTTTTGCGCAAGTATTTTCGCTAGTTGTCTATTCAATTCTTTAATTTATTTTGCTGTATAATTCACACAAAACACCTTTCTGGAGTTTGGTCACACAGACTGAAAGTCAAGAGTAATTCTCGCCGGTCCTTTGGGAGACGATCCTGCTCGCCACTATACTCGGTAGTGTGGGCTTGCCGACGACAGTCGGAACTTTTATTTTTGGTGAAAAACGACGCACCAAATTATGGCGCCGTTGCCGAAGATTGGTTCTAAAAGCAGTGATTACTCGAAATTTTCAGTTTGTATTTACTTTATTTTATTTTTTAATTTTTCTGGTACATGACCCGTTCCTCTGCAGAAAAAGATTTAGTGTTCGATCCAGATCCAGAGAGAACGTTACACCGATTGAGGAAGGCTACCAAAGAGCCTACAAAAACTCTTGAAGCTAATCAACACCTCGACATGGCCAATAATGAAGATCCACCACCGAACCCGCAAGGCCTTACCGCATGAAGAGCCCTCATCCATGCCAACGTGGCTGATCATGGACCCGATCATGAGCCTCTCATCAGGGAAATCGGTCATCTTCAGAGTAACAGACCCATCTTCATCGTGCTGCCCCCGATTGCCAATAATGCGGAGATCCGACCTGCATTCATCCAAGTGTTACCGAAGTTTGGTGATCTACCGGGAGAAAGTGCACACAAGCATTTGTCTGAATTTGATCTCGTGTGCTCAACTTTAAGACCTACTGGTTTCACTGCTAATAACCTATGGTTACTCACTTTTCTCATACTTTGCAGGGAAAGGCGCGAGATTGGTTGTTTGATTTGCCACCGGAGTCTATCACCACCTGGGCAGAATTAGAAGGACGATTTCTGCGAAAGTTCTTTCCTGAGACTCGAGCTGCCAATCTGAGAAGGGCTATCAGCAGCATCAAACAAAAACCGAATGAAAGCTTAGCTGAATACTGGGAGAGATTTCAACAGCTTTGCCGCAAATGCCCGGACCATGGATTCACTGATTATCAGCTTCTGACTAATTACTTTTACCGTGGCATGTCTTCTTTTGACAGGAAAATCGTCGATGCTACCAGCGGAGGATCTCTTAGCAACAAAACCCTTGGCGAGGCCAAACAGCTCATTATAGATATGGCTTCTGGAGGGCAGCAGTACAAAGAAGAAGACGAAGGTAGACATCGACCTATAAGGGCAATCGACCGAGCTGAAGGATCGGGAGTGAATGAAAAGATTGATGCTCTCACTTCCTTGGTCCGAGGCCTTGCTGTGGCGCACACAAGGCCAAACTGCTGCGGAGTCTGTTCCGAGCATGGGCATTTCACGGACGAGTGTCCCAATTTGCATGAGCCACCCACTGAACAAGCTTGTTATGGATCGGGCGATGCGCAGCAAGATGCTCTCAGAGGAATCAATTATGATGCCCCGGGAGGAGATAATTTCAGGAGGAAGCGGAATAATGATCCTTACTCCAATTCCTACAATCCCGGTTGGAGAGATCACCCGAATTTCCGTTGGAGACAGCCTGAAGATCAACCCACAGTAGGAGATTTTCCGCTGAGACCCCTAAGGGGTGAGCCGTATGCCCACACAGACCGTTCCACACCATCTATGAGTGAGATCATGAAGAGTCTGGAGCAAAGCACCAACCTAGTGAGTAGCCTGGCACAGAGCCAAAAGGCCTTTCAGCAAGAGACACAAGCCGTCTTGGGCAGTATGGGCACACAGATCACCCAGATTGCTACCCAATTAAACAAGCTGCAAGGGCATACTGAGAAACTCCCATCTCAGGCCGAGCAGAACCCGAGAGGAAATGTCAGTGCTGTGACTCTTCGGAGTGGGAAGGAATTAGTAGAAGTTGAGGGAAAGCGGCACAACCACACGCTGTGTGGGCAAACTGCAGAAGCTGACGGCAGACCCAATGCTAAGGGCACACAACCTACTGCACAGCTTGCTCCTAGTGAGGTACAAATTTTGTCTAAAACTCCTAACCCTATTAATGCAGCTCATTTTCCTTTTAGGTTGGCACGGCACAAGAAAGAGGAAGATGAGAAAGAGATCTTTGAAATTTTCAAGAAAGTTGAGATCAACCTACCCCTGATCGATGCTATCAACCAAGTCCCTCGATACGCAAAATTCTTGAAGAAACTATGTGCCAAGAAGATACGATATGGAAGAGATGCAAAAATCAAGGTAGGAGAAAATGTCTCAGCAATTATTCAGCGGAAGTTGCCTCAAAAGTGTCGAGACCTAGGTATGTTCACTATCCCTTGCATCATTGGGAGCAAAAAGGTAGAGAAAGTCATGTTAGACCTATGAGACTCCATCAATGTCATGCCTTTCTTGGTTTACAAGGACTTACAGTTGGGTCCTATGAAAGACACTCGCGTCATCATTCAATTAGCTGATAGGTCCAATGCATACCCTAGAGGTGTAGTAGAGGATGTTTTAGTTAAAGTGAATGAGTTGATTTTTCCTGTTGATTTCTACATCGCTGACATGGATGATGCATTGTCTGCACATAGATCTCTAATTCTGCTAGGCCATTCATTTATGAAAACTGCACGAACAAAGATTGATGTTGATAAGGAAATGATGAGTTTCGAATTTGATGGGGATGTTGTCCCATTTAATATATTCGAAGCAATGAAGCATGCGGAAGATCCTAAGGCTCTTTTTATGGTTGATATTATCGATTCCATTACTGATGATTTTGTTGAGTGCAATTTCAGGGATGACAGCTTAGAGCAGGTACTTTATGGAGGGATACCCAAACACATTGCAGATTCAGAAGAGGAAAAAGAGATCCGGGAACTCATACAGCAACTGTATGCCGCAGAAGCGATTCCTGCCAGAAATGCGGCAGGACGTTTGCCCTTGCCGACCTACACGGAGCCCATTCTTCCATCTCATGTGAAGGCCCCGACTCTAGAATTGAAAGTTCTTCCCGAGCATCTGAAGTATGCATACCTGGGCGAAGCAGATACCCTACCTGTAATCGTGAGTAAAGACCTTACCGCAACACAGGAAACATAACTAGTGACCGTTTTGAAGAAGCACAGAGGTGCTATCGGTTGGACTCTCGCCAACATCAAGGGGATCAGCCCCGACGTCTGCATGCACCGTATATTTCTTGAAGAGAATCATAAACCATCCCGAGATCCTCAGAGGAAGTTGAACCCCGTGATGAAAGAAGTGGTATTGAAGGAGATTCTGAAGTTGCTCCAATTGGGAATTATTTACCTGATCTCCAACAGTGTTTGGGTTAGCCCAGTGCACGTTGTTCCAAAGAAGTCTGGGTTACAGCTCGTGAAGAATGAGAGCAACGAATTGATACCAATGAGATTGCAAACAGGTTGGTGAATGTGCATCGATTTCAGGAAGTTGAATGATGTGACGCGCAAAGATCACTTCCCGTTACCTTTTATTGATGAGATGCTCGAAAGATTAGCTGGGAAATCCTATTTCTGCTTCCTCGATGGCTACTCCGGCTATTTCTAGATTTTTGTGGCTCAAGAAGATCAGGAAAAGACGACCTTCACTTGTCCATTTGAGACATTTGCCTGCCAAAAGATGCCATTTGGCTGTGCAACGCCCCGGGCACTTTCCAACGATGCATGATGAGTATCTTTTCCGACTTGATAGAGAGCTGCATCGAGATTTTTATGGATGATTTTACAGTTCAGGGCGACTCCTTTGAGCAATGTATGAAGCATTTAGACAAAGTTCTTCAACGGTGTGTTGAGACCGACTTGGTTTTGAACTTCGAGAAGTGCCACTTTATGGTACAACAAGGAATTGTGCTCGGGCATGTCATATCTGCAAAAGGCATTGAAGTTGATAGAGCAAAAATTGACTTGATCACTAAGCTGCCGTACCCATCCACTGAGAAAGAAATTCGAGCCTTCTTAGGCCATGCCGGCTTCCACCGTTGCTTCATTCATGATTTCTCGAAGATAGCTCAACCAATGACTAAGCTGCTGCAGAAAGACGCCCATTTCATCTTCGATGATAAGTGCAAGGAAGCTTTTGAATTGTTGAAGGAGAAACTGACTTCTGCGCCGATAATTCAGCCACCACAGTGGGGACTTCCGTTTGAGCTCATGTGTGACGCAAGTGACTATGCTGTAGAAGTTGTCCTTGGGCAAAAGATTGAGAAGCAGAGTCATGTCATTTACTATGCTTCCAAAACTCTCAACCCGGCTCAATGCAACTACACAACTACAGAAAAAGAACTTATGGCCGTGGTTTTCGCTTGTGAGAAATTTTGATCCTATATTGTTAGATCCAAGGTTGTGGTATACACTGATCATGCTGCCCTAAAGTATCTACTGTCCAAAAAAGAGTCTAAACCACGACTTATTCATTGGATCCTCCTTTTACAAGAATTTGATTTGGAGATTAAAGACAAGAAGGGAGCCGAGAATCATGTCGCTGACCATTTGAGTAGGATGTTGACAAAATCCGACGGTATGCCCATACCGGACGATTTTCCAGATGAGCTTCTACTTACAGCTGCGGAAAGGGCACCCTGGTATGCTGATTTGGTGAATTTTCTCACCACTGGAATATTTCCAAAGGGCTTTGAATCTGCCAGAAAGAACAAATTGAAGAGCCAAGCCAAGTATTTCATCTGGGACAAGCCATATTTGTGGAAAACTTGTGCTGATCAAGTTATTCGATGATGTATTCCTGAGGAAGAGATTTCATCTATCCTGAGCTTCTGGCATGCCCACGCATGTGGCGGTCACTTTGGCCCAAGACGAACAACCCGTAAGGTCTTAGACTGTGGTTTTTATTGGGAAACAATCTTCAAAGACACCTACTTCTTTTGCAATAATTGTGATCATTGTCAACGCCTTGGTAACATTTCTTTGAAGAATGAGATGCCTTAAGTCCCTATCTTGTTCTGTGAGATCTTTGTCTGGGGCATGGATTTCATGGGCCCGTTTCCAAGCTCTTTCGGCCACTCCTACATTCTGTTAGCTGTCGACTACGTTTCCAAGTGGGTCGAAGTCAAAGCTACCCAAACCAATGATTCTAAGGTCGTTGCCAAATTCCTCAAAGCACAAATTTTTCAACGCTTTGGTGTTCCTCGAGCCATCATCAGTGACCAAGGTACGCACTTTTGCAACCGCACTTTAGAAGCTCTTTTCAAGAAGTATGGAGTCACCCATCGAGTTGCCACGGCATACCATCCGCAGTCCAATGGCCAGGCTGAAGTATCCAATCGTGAGATCAAAAACATTCTGGAGAAAACCGTATGCCCAAATCGCAAGGATTGGAGTCTGCGACTAGATGATGCTGCATGGGCTTACCGCACAGCTTTCAAAATGCCTATCGGGATGTCCCCTTATAGTCTGATTTTTGGGAAACAGTGCCATCTTCCCGTAGAGGTGGAACATCGAGCTTTTTAGGCCGTGAAACGATACAATTTGGATCCTCAACTGGCCAGCCATGAGCGACGCTATCAATTACAAGAGCTCGAAGAAATCCGGTTGGAAGCATATGACAATGCAAGCTACTACAAGGATCGTACTAAGCTATTGCACGACAAATATATCTGGAGGAAAACCTTTGAGGTTGGTCAGAAAGTGTTACTTTTCAATGCTCGCCTCCGCCTCATGTCTGGTAAACTCAAGTCTCGATGGATAGGGCCTTTTGAAGTAGTGACTGTCAGTCCACATGGTGCTGTGGAAATTCGCAGTCTAGATACTCAAAAAGTGTTAAAGGTGAACGGCCAGTTGCTCAAGCCATATTGTGCCGAGACCACCTTTACAAGTTTTGATGGGGTTGATCTTGCGGCCCCACTGATCCACCACTAGCCGCACCACTCCGTCGAGCCTTCGACGTTTTCTAAAGGCGCTTCTCGAGAGACAACCCGATTTCTTATTCTTTTTTTCCTTTAATTTTTTCCGTTTTTGATTTATTCTTTTTATTTCTTTAATTTTCTTATTTTTCTGTTTTTTTAAATTTATCCATATCCATAAAAAAAAACCACTTAACAAAGGAGGAACCACAATATTCCCAGCCGCAAGGGCATACCGTATAAGGGGGGGCGGTTTTGGAAGTCACCGCCAATTTCTTGTGTGGGGGGGGACTTTGGAAATTTCTTTTCTACAGGGACTTAATTGCAAAATGCCCATAGTCAATTTGGGAATTTTTTTTAACAAAACCCTAACCCCCAATTTAATTTCACCACCTGACTTAGTCAAATTTCACCCTCTTTCAAATTTTTACTCTGTTTTGCAGAAGTTACATCGCCCTTTCCCGCCTTCCTCGAACCATCACTACCGCTCTCACCGTCCGACCACCGTCTGCCGATGGGGAAGAAAAGCTCATCGCGCTCCAGGAGAAACGCCGTCTCTACTCCCTCACCATCTGCTGAGGAACCATCGCGGGTCCCTTCACCACCACTAGCTGATTCACCACACCCACACCGATCACTACGCCGCCACCCTCGCCGGCCACATCTATTCCGGAGCTTAATGCTCATCCGCCCTTCCTTCGCCACCGACTGAAGCGCCGAGCTGAGGTGAGCTCGTCCGGTAACCCCAAACAGAGTCATCCTGCGAGTTCCGCCGCTACTCCGCCTACTTCCCCATTACCACCGCAGGTGCCTACACCTCCGCCGTCTCCTCCACCGCATTCACCAGCAGTGACCGCTGCCGCTCCACCTTCTGCCCCGGCCAAACCCTCGATGAGGGGCTCCAAAGCCCAAGCCCCGAAGGCTTCTTCTAGCACAGCCAGCCGACCCTCCTTTCTGCCACAGGATGAGGTACAGCGCCGTACCTCATCCGTGTTCTCGTCGATGCACGCCTTTTCTATTGGCATAATATATCTATGCTAGGTGTCAATGATAGAATTAGGAGCTTGTTTGTTGGTATTGGATGGTCTCATTTGCTTGATGTGTCTGTTCCTGTGCATCGTGCGTTGGTCTTAGAATTTTTATCTTCTTTGGATTTTGATGCCTCGAGGGGGCTCGAGGATAGGCATGCTATTATGTTTTCTCTAGGTGGTAGAAACTTTCACATGTCCCTTACGAATTTAAATATTGTGCTTGGTTTTGAGTCCGATGAATCGGTGCTTGAAGAGGCTTATCAGTCCTCCCTCTGTGAAGTCCCGCCTGTTTTTTCTCAAACAACTAATGAAACTTAGGCTAGGCTTTCTATTGATGAGACCTACCGTTCTCGCTCCTGTAAAGGAGCTCACTTGAAGGATGATGCACTTAGGCTCTGTCATAGGTTCTTAGCTGCTAATGTGTTTGGTCGTTTGGACATGATGAATTTGGTTACTGTGCAAGAATTGTTTTTGCTTGATTGTATGCATTCAGGGACCAAAGTGAATTTTGGGTATTGGCTTGCTAGGTAGTGGCACTTCAGTGCTAATCATTCCCTCTGTCGAGCCCCCTTAGGATGTTTTGTGACCCTGCTTGCTGAGAGACTCTATATACCTCTTTCTGACCCCGATCCTTTGCCTGCCACTTTATTCCGTCTGGATGATTATGCTGCGATGAAACTACTATTTGTGAATGACCAGGGACGTTATCAGCTCACCCGGTCGGGCATAGAAGGCCCGCGTCACTCTGTTTCTGCAGATCCTGATGCTGCCTCACTCCCCCCGGTGATTGCGGAGTTGATCACCGCTGCCACCACTCGACTAGAGGCCAGCCTCGGCCGCCGGCTGGATGAGATTGATGGTCGTCTTGACATGATAGAGCAAGTGATTCGCCATTTGGCGGATCCGAGTTAGTCCTCTTATCCCTCCCTTGTTAATCCTTGTTTGTCTTTGTCTTGCTTGCTTTTGGTTTTTGCTTTTGGTGTTGCTATGTGTTTTAAGTCTTTTTCGTACCCCTTCTCACAGTGAGGACACTGTGTCTTCCAAGTGTAGGGGGTATCTCGTGTTCATGTCTTTATTTATGTGAAAAAAAAATTGAGTCAGTTACTTTGGGTTTTTGTTTGAGATTTTGCCTAAGTGTTGACAACTTGAATTGATGAGAGTAAGGAGTTTTGAGCTGTGAATTGGTTTGACTGAATGAGAGGTTGTTTTTTGTGATAGAAATGTGCCAAGTTTTGGATGAGATCTTCGATGATAAATCATGCTTCCAGTCAATATTTTCTAAGCCTACAAATTGTGAGTTTTTGAGCCTTCGAGCATGCATGAATTAAGAGCTCACCTTTTGTATAATGAGTGATGTCTGATTTTGTTTCTTGGATACTTGAATTGCTTTGCTGCCCCTATTGTTACCACCTCTGATTTCATGCACAAAAATGATTAAGGTATATAGGGATACCCGAGCTATTGGTCCAAGAAAAATCCTAACCATACATTGCCGAGCCATTTTTGAGCCTAAAATCCAATTCTTGTTGTAACAAGCCACTATACATGAGCCATAACCTTTGTTTTGGCCAGCTTTTTATCCCTGAAAACAATGCAAGTACCCCCATGAAGGGTGTTTAAGTTGCACAAATAAGAAATATGAGGTCTTAAGGAGAGAATGTATGAATACTGCTCATATCCTACTCCTAAAAAAAAATATAAAAAAAATGAAATGCATTTGAATAAGAAGCAAAGCTTCTACCTGTATACATATAAAAAGAAAAAAAAAGAGAGAAAAAATTGAGGAGTAGGATGTGGAGAGAGCACATGAATCTGTGTGCTCAGATTTTTGAAATAAGACCTGTGTTGATGTGAAGATGTTGCTGTGCCGTACTTAAAAAGGGATATACATTCTTGTATTTGCATTGTTTCCTTTACACTCAGCTACTTTGGCCAAATGAATCCTACCTTGTAAGCCTTAGCCCCATTACAACCAAAGAGGAAAGACCTTATGATTTGTGCATAAAATCGAGGTGTGATAGCTCTAGGTGACAAATGAGCAATTTTATGTTGAAAAGAACTAATCATGACTTTCGAGTGACAGCTTCTAGACCTGATTTCGTTGAGGGTTAATGAGTGAATCTTGGTGAGGCTGGATTGTGAAGCATGATTTTAACTTGATTGACAAAATGTTGGCATGTTTCTTGAACAAATCGGTTGGTGGTTTGTGGAATGGTTAATCACAGCTCACACTTTGAATTCGCATTACTTGGAGGACTTAACACTTAGTCATTTATCTATTCTGAAATCTATTTTTTGTTCTTGTTTTTTGTTGCTCGAGGACGAGCAAGGGTTAAGTGTGGGGGGATTTGATAGGACGTATTCTACTTGCTCTTATTACTATTTTTTGGTACCTTTTCTCCTTATTATTTACCATATACTTGTGTATTTTGGATAATTGATGTGTTGTTGAGTTGTGTGGAGATGTGGAACAAAGTTGGAGAAAAAGGGGCATGTTTTTGGTGCAAAAGGATCTAAGTGAAGAAAAGGGGCAAAGAACGCAGCAAGTGAAACGGTTTTAATTCAGTTTTTAATTCCTCTTCTCTTCAAAATCATATTAGGAACTTATTTCCTATTAGAGACTCTATCTTTTATGGATTGTAAATATATAATAGGTATTTAGCTTATTTCATCATCATGCACGCTCCAGACAAGAACGCAGCAAGTGAAACGGTTTAATTCAATTTTTAATTCCTCTTCTCTTCGAAATCATCATCGCACAATTACACAAATTCCTGTTACTCGATTCAAGCATGCAAGTTAGCTAATTCACTCGTATTCCGGTGACGACAACGAAGCTCTGCTTATACAAACTGTGAGATCTAATTGTTCGTTCATAATTAATTGATGCATGTACCTGTTATTCTTGGATTTCGAGTTGTTAATTATTCTAAGTCTATTGAATAGTTGCAAATATTTGGTAGGTTGTGATTAATTACTAACCAATTAAATCGGCCATACATAATCGTGGTTTAGGTTTAATAAGTGGTAAAACGGTTGCTCAAAACTAGGGGAATAACGGAGTTGATTTTACAGTCCTGCGTCAGAGTCTGTAAGTTAAAAATCGGGTCTCTCTTGTGCTAATTGCTTTCGATTCATTAAACTTAAAGAGCGTTCTTACAGTTGTCAACCGATTAGAGAATAATTAATGAAGCGTCTTCTTAATTATTGAAACAGTATGGAGAGATTAGGTCATGTCAGAAGCGTCTTCGATGACTATAACTGATTTGCATGGTTTGATTAATTAATTCTTGCATCTATGATCGGTGTTATAAGTGGAGTGGAGTTTGTTGGATCCGGAATACCTTTTCGTCATTGATTTAAACCCGTTTTTTTGCGCAAGTATTTTCACTAGTTGTCTATTCAATTCTTTAATTTATTTTGCTGTATAATTCACACAAAACACCTTTCTGGAGTTTGGTCATGGATACTGAAAGTCAAGAGTAATTATCGCCGGTCTTTTGGGAGATGATCCTACTCGCCACTGTACTTTGCAGTGTGGGCTTGCCGACGATAGTCGGAACTTTTATTTTTGGTGAAAAACGACGTACCACACAGTCTGTCCTTACCATATACTATGACAATATGAGTGCGATAAATATTTCGAAGAATCCTGTTCAGCACTCACGTATAAAGCATATAGACATCCGTCACCACTTCATCCGGGAGCTTGTTGAAGATGGATCTTTTGTGATTGAATATGTTGGAAGTTGGAACAGATGCCCAGCTTACGGACATCTTCACTAAGGCACTTGATAGTAGAAGGTTTGAAACACTAAGATCCTCCTTGGGTCTTTGTGTTCTCTAAACTTCTCCATTGTGAGAAGACTCTCTATACAGTCTTGGTCAGTGATGTATGTATAGAGAGTATAAAATGACCATGGATAATATGGTCTATAAGTGTTGTGCCAATATCTGTCTCGGACAGTTTTTGTTATGGAGGAACAGTTACTTTTCAACGACTAGTAGTGCCTTATTTTTCGCACCATGATCGATTCCACTTCCCCATACCAAGCTGCAGGGTGATGTGTGTGGAATAAGTGAGTTAAGGAACTTTACTTTTAGAATTTCCTAATTAAGGTCTTAACCTTATTTTTTCAAAAGAGACAAAATCTTAGCAAAATTTCCATGTCGTTCTCTCTCTCTGGTGTTTTCTTGTTTTTTGTTTGTTTGAACTCCAATGGCAGACAAAGTTGTTTCCTCTAAGCCCTCTCAAGCCAAGAAACCCAGAATTTCTACAGAAAACCTGCGACGACAACTTGCAGAGCTTTCTCAACCAATTGTGTTCTCATCTTCAATCGTCTCTGTCCCTGCTCTTGTGAAGCCATCTGTCGCTTCCGCCGAAGCCCTAGCTTCTGTGCCAACTTCTGTGGCACTCTCTGCTGTTTCATCACCTAGGTCTGAGTTTAAGATAGATCTCTCTATTCAACCCTCTCCTAGGGTTTCTGAAGGGCCATCCTCTCCGCCCATGGTGTCTGCAGAAATCTTGGATGCTTCAATTGCGGCTGTTATAGAGAATGTTGGAGGTTCTGAAGTCTCTTTGGCCCCTGATGAAGTCGATGTCACCGCCTCTGCTATTAGCGAAGAGTCTACCTCAATTGAGGAATTTGCTGCATTTCTTGATGCTCTGAAGTTTGTTCAAGCTCCGTCTATTCTTGCTGCCGTTTCTGTGTTTAGTGACACACTTATTGTCACTGTTCAAGTTTCCCTAGGTGAAGTGTCACCTGTTGCTGTTGCTGAAACCCTTGATCAAGTTCAAGGTGAAGAAGATGTGGATATCTCATTTCTTGATGACGATTCTCCTAGTTTGGAGACTGATTTTGTTCCTCCTCCAAAGGCTACCTCCTCCAAAACTCGCGGGTCTAAACGCAAGTTGGAGTTGAGAGATGTTCCAGTCACTCCTCCGGTGTTTGATGATGAAGATGACACACCTATCGCCAATTTGAAATCGAAGGTGTTAGCTAAGGTTGCTGCGAAGAAGGTGTCATCTTCAAAAACCCCCAAATCCAAGAAAGTTGCTGCTAAGAAGGGGTCTTCATCAAAACCCCCCAAATCGGTGAAGCCCTCTGGGAAAAAGGCTTTGGCTAAGAAGCCTAATGTTGTTCCTGCTTGCCGTGTTACACGGAGTGTGTCTGAGCAGAGGATGGGATTGATGATGGGACATCGTCGCCCGCTGATGAAGTAAGCCAGAGTTCCTTCCCCCTCTGAAGAAGAAGCAGAGGATGTCCCTGAGTCTGTCCCAGACAGATCTGATTCCGATTCTGAGGCCTTTGATTCTAGTAAGTTCATCTCTGTTTTTCATCAATCGCAATTCTAGATTGTTGCTGGTCGTTCGTTAGTGTCCGAGCGTTGCTTAATTAAGTCTGATATAGAGGGAACGGGTGTTGATATCATGTTGCATGATCTTCGAATGTAAAAATCTGCTTATTCTGCTCCTCCATTTATTACTGCTGTTGTACATAAATTTTATGCCAACTTGTCTAAGCGCCTGCGTGATGCTTCGTATGAACATGCTTTCTCTATTTTTGTGCGTGGTAATTGGATTGCCTTCTTTCCTGCTGTTATTAATGAGTTTTTGGGTCGTGAGAATCTTGTTGCTCCTACGCCAGTCTTTGATTTGAATGAGGTTGTGTCAGAATTGACTGGGGAAAGTCGGTGTGTTTGGCCCTCGGGGATTGCTTTGTTAGCTTCTGATCTGAGTGTGAAGTACTCGATACTTCACAAGGTTGATGTTCGGAATTGGCTGCCCAGTACTCATGATTCTACTATGGGCAAGCCCATGGCTTTGTTGCTGTTTAAAGTGGGCACTCATAGCAAGTTCAATCTTGGTCTGCTTATATTTGAGAATGTGTTTGCTCATCCTGAATCTGCTCGTACCCAGCAACCTGTTGGCTATCCTGGTTTCATCTTCAACATCATAATGGCCCAGCATGATGTGGTTTCTGCCAATGATATGTATGCTCCCATTTCACAACCGTTGACAATAAGCCACAAGCTCTTTTGATCCCAGCATGCTCCGGATGTCCCTGCCCGAGATGCTGATGAACGCTCTGGATCTGTGCCGTCATCTGTCCTCAACAGATATCCTGCCTCTTTTTCTGTCACCTCTGTTTTCTTTGAGAGGCACATAAAGTCCTTGGAATTAGAAGTGGTATGCCTGACCAAGTCCATCCGGACATTCAAATCCAGGAAGCAGGAGTTGGAGGCTTTGCTGATTGATCTCCGAGCCAGAGCCCTTGGACTTGCCTCGCTGCTTGATGTGCCGAGTGCTGTTTTTGTCCCAGCTGCTCATGAGTCTGCTGCTGCTGATGTCAATGCTGATGATGAGCTTGATGCATCCCCGGTCTGAAGGATGTTATTTGCCGTTTCTGGAAACAATTAAGGGGGAGAAGGTTGTTGGTGAAGGATGGTGTGAAGGCTGGTCTTTCTGCTGCTGCTGTATTGAGCGTGTGCTCATTTTTTTTATGTTTAATGGTTTCTGAACAAACATTTTATTGGGGATGTTGTTTGCTCCATTTTATTTTTGGTTGGTCTGTACTATATTTTTTGATCAACTGACAATGCAGTTCTATACTGCGCTCTAATCGTGTTGAAGGCACTCCCAGTTCAGATTCAGGGGGAGTGGGCTTGTAATTGTCTCTGACGGTTTTTAAATATATCACACTTTTTGATATATTTTTATCTGCGAAGATTATTCAAGTGTTGTGCAGATCGTGATGATAATTGTCGACCATAAACGCCAAAGGGGAGATTGTTAGTGCCACCGTCATTTACTAAGTATTTGTGTTGTTGTATTGGCGAGATATATTCGACAATGTGTGCCTGGGTATGTCCCATGAAGATTTGTTTTCCGCTGTGCAAGAAAAGAAGAACAGTTGGTGAACTGTTCCAGATTATGTCTCAGACAGAACCAGGGACACTCTATTTTTGGCATTTTCCTTGTTAGAAAGATCTTGTGCCGAATCAGTTTGGAAGGTCAAGATATATTCGTTTTACTGCCTTGTGGTGTAGATCCAGTGCTGAATTAACCCCACTACACTTGGAGAGTATCTACACACGTTTGGAAGGACACAAACCACAATCTACTTACCATGTTGGCGGCGGATGGAGATCGACGCCTATATGAAGACCGAGTTGAAGAGCAATCGGTACCACTTATATTTTATTTAGATTCTCGTGTTAGATTGTTTGAGAGTCAGTTTGTGGTCATTGTAACTAGTAGTTGTTCATTAAACAGTTCAACGTGGTAGACTAATTTTGAGTGTTTTTGAGTGAAACACGTGAGGGGATTTTCATTCCAGTTTTGTGCGCAATCTCGGGAGAGATTTGATGAGTGCATAAATTGCACTCATATGCACTCATTTTGAGTGCATTTACATTTGGTTATCCTGTATATATGTTGTAAATATTATTAATATTGTTTAAATCTTATGTTTTGTGTAATGTGACCAATATATGAAATTTTTAGGTAAAACAAATACAAAACGGAGTCAAGTCGAGAATTGATCGATCAACGCTTGCACAAAGACGAGAAAAGAGAAGAAAAACAAGCAAAAGGCCAAAAGCGACCCTGAAACGCGAGCTACTCAAAGTCGCGCCACAGCGGCTCTGTAGAGCAACCCCAAAACGTGACTCTTTTGGTCGCTTTGACAGCTTCAGAGGGCGTGTTTTCTTCAGTTGGAACGCGACCTCAAAGAGCGAGCACCTCAGGTCGCGCCTCACAAGTAGAAGAAGGCGCGACCCCAAAACACGATCACCTGGGGTCGTGCCAAAAATTCAAAGAGCAGTCCGACCATAAAACGCGACCACTTTTGTCACATTCAACAAGCTTCAGAGAGCTGTTTTTCTTCAGTCCAAACCCGACCCCAAAACACGATCACCTGGGGTCGCGTTTCGCCTTGTCGGATTTCAAAACTTGACTTTTGGCACTCCATTATTGGTCCATTACTTATGTATATTTTTGGGGAATTTCAAAGAAGATCGCAATCGACCCTAGAACTCAAAAACGCACAAGAAAAACATCAAGAAAGAGGATTTTTGAAGATCAAGAGGAAGATTGAAGATTCAACCATCCATTTGAGCATCCAAGCCATAGGATTGAGGAAGAGTGTTCTACATTGGGTTTTATCACTTCTTCTCTCTTCTTAGACTTGTATTTAGAATGGGTTATTGTTCTTCTTCTTGTAATCTTGATTTTATTGTGAATATGGTTGGCTAGAGCCTTAGGGCTCCAGGATGTGGTGAAACAATGTGAATATTGATCTTTGATTTGGGATATATATATATATATACATATATATATATATATATATATATGTGTGTGTGTGTGTTATTGCTTTGTCAAAATTTTGATCTATGCTAGGGCTTGAATGGTGTTGTTTGGTTGGCCATCTTACTAACATCACATGTATGAATCACTTGCATCTAGTCAATTTCGTGATCATAAGCATGCTTGGATCAAATCTATATTTGTCTTCTTAGTCGAATGTCATTATGTGGAAGGAAATGTGACCCTTAGAGCCTTTGGTAAGTGCGACCTTGGAATGCGTTAGAGATAGTCATCCTTGTCGCATTCGCAATTTAATAGATATTCGAGAGATGCTCTTATTATATTAGTGGTCTTCCTATCTATGAACTTTGCATATATGTGTGTGTAATCCCGCATTGTAGGTCAATATGAGTATTGTGTAGCCATGTCCTAGAGCTTCGCCTTATTTATCATCTTCAAAGCTCTCCCTTGTTTGGTATTGTCTCTTGAGTGCCATTTATATTGATAACTATTGTTGTTTAAGTGTTTATGTCTTTTGTTCTTGTTTGGCATTTTGATTTATTTAAAACATACCCTCTCCTTATTGTTCGTCTAGATATTTCGCTCTTCTTCCGTCATGGTATTTGCACTGTCTAATTTCTATTCCATTTCCCTGTGGATCGACCTCGTATCATCATATCTACAATCACATGCTTGTACACTTGTAGGAATTGATACAAGTATAAATATTGAAACAAATCTTAGACGTGAAAATAAATTCTCTATCAAGTTTTTGGCGCCGTTGCCGGGGAAAAACGGAATTAATTTGATAAATGCAATATTGTGATAACGATTGAGTGGATTACTTTAGACATTTTTCCTTGTTTTATTTTAAAGAGTTGTTCTTTATTTGTTTGTCCTTTTTGATAGGAAGTGTATGCACACCCGTTCTCAAGGAGAACCATCTATTTCATTGGACTTAGAGATTGAAGCAACGGTTCACCACAACAACGCACGTAGACGGAGAAGAATGGCGGATCTACCTCTACCGGTTCAAGACCCGATGATTGCCCAAATGCAAAGGCAATTAGAGGTGTTGCAAGAGCAATTGAGAGCCCAAGAGGAGGCTCACAATAGAAATGTGGAGGCACCAATCCGGAATCTTTTCCAACCTGTCGTTGATCAAGGGGTGGCCAATGGACCACCCATTTAAGCCAACAACTTCGAGTTTAAGACCTCTCTCATACTAATGATCCAACAGAACCAATTCCGAGGGACACCAATGGAGGATCCACATGAGCATATCCGTAAATTTCTCAATATTAGTGGGACAATGAAGATGAATGGAGTCCCGAATGATGCAATTCGCATCCGACTCTTTCCATTCTCGTTGATCAACAAGGCGGAAACATGGTGGTTGAGCCATGCTCAAGGAACATTTCAAACTTGGGATCAATTGGTGACAAAGTTCCTACACAAGTTTTTCCCACCCGAAAAAACTCTCATATTAAAAGGAAAAATCACCGTGTTCAAACAATGGGATGAAGAAAGCTTATATGAGGCATGGGAGTGCTTTAGGGAGATGCTAAGAAAGTGCCCCGGACATGGTTTTGGAACCGATCATCAAGTATGCATATTCTATGGAGGAAGCAAAGACGAAGTGAGAACACTCATGTATGCAGCCGCGGGTGGATCATTATTGGCAAGAGGGCCGGAAGAAGCCTTGAGAATAATTGAAGAGATGGCCTCAAATTCCTTTCAATGGCCGGTATCCAGAGAGGGAGTGTAAATTCTAAAAAAAGTGGCTTCTGCTTCAAGTTTGGATGCACTTGGGCTTGTGGCGGCTCAAATGGCAACCTTGAATTCAACAATTGAGGCCTTTACAAATCTAAAAGCCGAGACATCTCAAAACCAATTTGAGGAGGTTAACTATGTAAACCAAGGAGGCTATTCAAACCAACAATGACCATTCAATCCGGGGTACAAGCCCCAATATGGAGGTCAATATGGTGGAAATCAAGGTTATCAAAATAAAGCTCAACACCCGAACTTCTCCTATGGTAACCCGAACAATGCTATCCAACCACCTCCGGGCTTTTCGGTCACGAATGGTGTAATTGATGAGGAGAAAAAGCCCAAGATGGATGAACTCCTAATGGCATTTATGGGAAAGACGGAGAACTACATGAAAGACTCTCAAACACGAATTGGAAATTTAGAGAATACCGTCAGAGCAATTGGCAACCAAGTTAACACTTTGGAGAAGCAAATGGGATAATTTGCAACTATCTTGGGAAGCCAACATCAACAAGGCAAGTTCCCAAGTAATACCACCGTAAATTCGAAGGATCAATGCAAGGCAATTACCTTGAGGAGTGGAACCGCATATGATGGCCCCGAGATGCCAGATGATGAGGAAAGCAAAAGAAAGGTTGATGAGCAACCAAGTGAGAAAAAAAAGGGAGAGGGACCAAGTCAAGAGGACTTGAATCCCAAATTAAAGAAAAATGATATTCTTGAAAAAGGGAAAGAGAAAGAAGAACCAACAGAGGTGATGCCGGAAGAATACAAAGTGCCCATACCTTACCCACAAAGACTCCAAAAGGTGAAGAGTGACGAGCAATTCTCTCGGTTCCTCGACATCTTTAGAAAGGTACAAATCAACATCCCTCTTGTTGAAGCACTTCAACAAATGCCAAATTATGCGAAATTCTTGAAGGATGCGATTTCCAAAAAGAGGAGATTGGGGGAGTATGAAACGGTTAACCTAATCGAGAATTATAGTGCTTTACTATAAAGGAAGTTGCCCGCAAAGATGAAAGATTCGGGAAGCTTCAACATCTCGGTCACCATTGGAGAAAACCACGTTGGGAAGGCTTTGTGTGATCTTGGGGCGAGTATCAATTTGATGCCCCTCTCGTTCTTTGAAAAGTTGAAGATGGGGGAGATTAATCCTACCACCATTTGTCTTCAAATGGCCGACCGATCTTTGACATATCCAAAGGGTGTGGTGGAAGATGTTCTAGTGAAGGTCAACAAATTCATCTTCCCGGTAGACTTTGTGGTTCTTGATATGGAGGAAGACAAGGAAGTTCCCCTCATCTTAGGGCGACCGTTTTTGTATACGGGTAATGCCCTGATAGATGTGGAGAAGGGAGAACTTACCTAGAGAGTGAATGAAGAGAAAATCACATTTTCCCTTCAAAAAGCGATGCAACATCCAGAAAAAGAAGCAAAGAATATCGAGGAGTGCAAGGTGCTCCAAATGGTGGATGAATGTGTGAAGGAGGAAGAATTGAGGAGCCCACAAAATCCTCTTGAGATTTGCATTTCTAACTCTATCTTTAATTCTTTACCTAATGATGATGTTGGTCTATGTGATTCCGTTTCTATGATGAATTCATTTTAGGAATCGTACTTAAGGAAACCAAAGTTCTTACCATTGAGAGACGAGGATCAAACATCAAAGGAAATGAGGAGTTGGAGGCAAATGAGGAAATGGAGTTGAAACCCCTACCTACACATTTGAGGTATGCTTACCTTGATGAAGCCAAACAAATGGCCGACCGATCTTTGACATATCCAAAGGGTGTGGTGGAAGATGTGCTAGTGAAGGTCAACAAATTCATCTTCCTGGTAGACTTTGTGGTTCTTGATATGGAGGAAGACAAGGAAGTTCCGCTCATCTTAGGGCGACCGTTTTTGTATACGGGTAAGGCCCTGATAGATGTGGAGAAGGGAGAACTTACCTAGAGAGTGAATGAAGAGAAAATCACATTTTCCCTTCAAAAAGTGATGCAACATGCAGAAAAAGAAGCAAAGAATATCGAGGAGTGCAAGGTGCTCCAAATGGTGGATGAATGTGTGAAGGAAGAAGAATTGAGGAGCCCACAGAATCCTCTTGAGATTTGCATTTCTAACTCTATCTTTACTTCTTTACCTAATGATGATGTTGGTCTATGTGATTCCGTTTCTATGATGAATTCATTTTAGGAATCGTACTTAAGGAAGCCAAAGTTCTTACCATTGAGAGACGAGGATCAAACATCAAAGGAAAATGAGGAGTTGGAGGCAAAGGAGGAAATGGAGTTGAAACCCCTACCTACACATTTGAGGTATGCTTACCTTGATGAAGCCAAACAAATGGCCGACCGATCTTTGACATATCCAAAGGGTGTGGTGGAAGATGTGCTAGTGAAGGTCAACAAATTCATCTTCCCGGTAGACTTTGTGGTTCTTGATATGAAGGAAGACAAGGAAGTTCCCCTCATCTTAGGGCGACCGTTTTTGTATACGCGTAAGGCCCTGATAGATGTGGAGAAGGGAGAACTTACCTTGAGAATGAATGAAGAGAAAATCACATTTTCCCTTCAAAAAGCGATGCAACATCTAGAAAAAGAAGCAAAGAATATCGAGGAGTGCAAGGTGCTCCAAATGGTGGATGAATGTGTGAAGGAAGAACAATTGAGGAGCCCACAAAATCCTCTTGAGAATTGCATTTCTAACTCTATCTTTAATTCTTTACCTAATGATGATGTTGGTCTATGTGATTCCGTTTCTATGATGAATTTATTTCAGGAATCGTATTTAAGGAAGCCAAAGTTCTTACCATTGAGAGACGAAGATCAAACATCAAAGGAAAATGAGAAGTTGGAGGCAAAGGAGGAAATGGAGTTGAAACCCCTACCTACACATTTGAGGTATGCTTACCTTGATGAAGCCAAACAAATGGCCAACCGATCTTTGACATATCCAAAGGGTGTGGTGGAAAATGTGCTAGTGAAGATCAATAAATTCATCTTCCCGGTAGACTTTGTGGTTCTTGATATGGAGGAAGACAAGGAAATTACCCTCATCTTAGGGCGACCGTTTTTGTATACGGGTAAGGCCCTGATAGATGTGGAGAAGGGAGAACTTACCTTGAGAGTGAATGAAGAGAAAATCACATTTTCCCTTCAAAAAGCGATGTAACATCCAGAAAAAGAAGCAAAGAATATCAAGGAGTGCAAGGTGCTCCAAATGGTGGATGAATGTGTGAAGTAGGAAGAATTGAGGAGCCCACAAAATCCTCTTGAGAATTGCATTTCTAACTCTATCTTTAATTCTTTACCTAATGATGATGTTGGTCTATGTGATTCCGTTTCTATGATGAATTCATTTCAGGAATCGTACTTAAGGAAGCCAATGTTCTTACCATTGAGAGACGAGAATCAAACATCAAAGGAAAATGAGGAGTTGGAGGCAAAGGAGGAAATGGAGTTGAAACCCCTACCTACACATTTGAGGTATGCTTACCTTGATGCAGCCAAACAAATGGCCGAACGATCTTTGACATATCCAAAGAGTGTGGTGGAAGATGTGCTAGTGAAGGTCAACAAATTCATCTTCCCGGTAGACTTTGTGGTTCTTGATATGGAGGAAGACAAGGAAGTTCCCCTCATCTTAGGGCGACCGTTTTTGTATACGGGTAAGGCCCTGATAGATGTGGAGAAGGGAGAACTTACCTTGAGAGTGAATGAAGAGAAAATCACATTTTCCCTTAAAAAAGCGATGCAACATCCTGAAAAAGAAGCAAAGAATATCGAGGAGTGCAAGGTGCTCAAAATGGTGGATGAATGTGTGAAGGAGGAAGAATTAAGGAGCCCATAAAATCCTCTTGAGAATTGCATTTCTAACTCTATATTTAATTCTTTACCTAATGATGATGTTGGTCTATGTGATTCCGTTTCTATGATGAATTCATTTCAGGAATCGTACTTAAGGAAGCCAAAGTTCTTACCATTGAGAGACGAGGATCAAACATCAAAGGAAAATGAGGAGTTGGAGGCAAAGGAGGAAATGGAGTTGAAACCCCTACCTACACATTTGAGGTATGCTTACCTTGATGAAGCCAAACAAATGGCCGACCGATCTTTGACATATCCAAAGGGTGTGGTGGAAGATGTGCTAGTGAAGGTCAACAAATTCATCTTTCCGGTAGACTTTGTGGTTCTTGATATGGAGGAAGACAAGGAAGTTTCCCTCATCTTAGGGCGACCGTTTTTGTATACGGGTAAGGCCCCGATAGATGTTGAGAAGGGAGAACTTACCTTGAGAGTGAATGAAGAGAAAATCACATTTTCCCTTCAAAAAGCGATGCAACATCAAGAAAAAGAAGCAAAGAATATCGAGGAGTGCAAGGTGCTCCAAATGGTGGATGAATGTGTGAAGGAGGAAGAATTGAGGAGCCCACAAAATCCTCTTGAGAATTGCATTTCTAACTCTATCTTTAATTCTTTACCTAATGATGATGTTGGTCTATGTGATTCTGTTTCTATGATGAATTCATTTCAGGAATCGTACTTAAGGAAGCCAAAGTTCTTACCATTGAGAGATGAGGATCAAACATCAAAGGAAAATGAGGAGTTGGAGACAAAGGAGGAAATGGAGTTGAAACCCCTACCTACACATTTGAGGTATGCTTACCTTGATGAAGCGAAACAAATGGTCGACCGATCTTTGACATATCCAAAGGGTGTGGTGGAAGATGTGCTAGTGAAGGTCAACAAATTCATCTTTCCGGTAGACTTTGTGGTTCTTGATATGGAGGAAGACAAGGAAGTTCCCCTCATCTTAAGGCGACCGTTTTTGTATACGGGTAAGGCCCCAATAGATGTGGAGAAGGGAGAACTTACCTTGAGAGTGAATAAAGAGAAAATCAAATTTTTCCTTCAAAAAGCGATGCAACATCCAGAAAAAGAAGCAAAGAATATCGAGGAGTGCAAGGTGCTCCAAATGGTGGATGAATGTGTGAAGGAGGAAGAATTGAGGAGCCCACAAAATCCTCTTGAGAATTGCATTTCTAACTCTATCTTTAATTCTTTACCTAATGATGATGTTGGTCTATGTGATTCCGTTTCAATGATGAATACATTTCAGGAATCGTACTTAAGGAAGCCAAAGTTCTTACCATTGAGAGACGAGGATCAAACATCAAAGGAAAATGAGGAGTTGGAGGCAAAGGAGGAAATGGAGTTGAAACCCCTACCTACACATTTGAGGTATGCTTACCTTGATGAAGCCAAACAAATGGCCGACCGATCTTTGACATATCCAAAGGGTGTGGTGGAAGATGTGCTAGTGAAGGTCAACAAATTCATCTTTCCGGTAGACTTTGTGGTTCTTGATATGGAGGAAGACAAGGAAGTTTCCCTCATCTTAGGGCGACCGTTTTTGTATACGGGTAAGGCCCCGATAGATGTTGAGAAGGGAGAACTTACCTTGAGAGTGAATGAAGAGAAAATCACATTTTCCCTTCAAAAAGCGATGCAACATCAAGAAAAAGAAACAAAGAATATCGAGGAGTGCAAGGTGCTCCAAATGGTGGATGAATGTGTGAAGGAGGAAGAATTGAGGAGCCCACAAAATCCTCTTGAGAATTGCATTTCTAACTCTATCTTTAATTCTTTACCTAATGATGATGTTGGTCTATGTGATTCTGTTTCTATGATGAATTCATTTCAGGAATCGTACTTAAGGAAGCCAAAGTTCTTACCATTGAGAGATGAGGATCAAACATCAAAGGAAAATGAGGAGTTGGAGGCAAAGGAGGAAATGGAGTTGAAACCCCTACCTACACATTTGAGGTATGCTTACCTTGATGAAGCGAAACAAATGGTCGACCGATCTTTGACATATCCAAAGGGTGTGGTGGAAGATGTGCTAGCGAAGGTCAACAAATTCATCTTTCCGGTAGACTTTGTGGTTCTTGATATGGAGGAAGACAAGGAAGTTCCCCTCATCTTAAGGCGACCGTTTTTGTATACGGGTAAGGCCCCGATAGATGTGGAGAAGGGAGAACTTACCTTGAGAGTGAATAAAGAGAAAATCAAATTTTCCCTTCAAAAAGCGATGCAACATCCAGAAAAAGAAGCAAAGAATATCGAGGAGTGCAAGGTGCTCCAAATGGTGGATGAATGTGTGAAGGAGGAAGAATTGAGGAGCCCACAAAATCCTCTTGAGAATTGCATTTCTAACTCTATCTTTAATTCTTTACCTAATGATGATGTTGGTCTATGTGATTCCGTTTCTATGATGAATACATTTCAGGAATCGTACTTAAGGAAGCCAAAGTTCTTACCATTGAGAGACGAGGATCAAACATCAAAGGAAAATGAGGAGTTGGAGGCAAAGGAGGAAATGGAGTTGAAACCCCTACCTACACATTTGAGGTATGCTTACCTTGATGAAGCCAAACAAATGGCCGACCGATCTTTGACATATCCAAAGAGTGTGGTGGAATATGTGCTAGTGAAGGTCGACAAATTCATCTTCCCGGTAGACTTTGTGGTTCTTGATATGGAGGAAGACAAGGAAGTTCCCCTCATCTTAGGGTGACCGTTTTTGTATACGGGTAAGGCCCCGATAGATGTGGAGAAGGGAGAACTTACCTTGAGAGTAAATGAAGAGAAAATCACATTTTCCCTTCAAAAAGCGATGCAACATCCAGAAAAAGAAGCAAAGAATATCAAGGAGTGCAAGGTGCTCCAAATGGTGGATGAATGTGTGAAGGAGGAAGAATTGAGGAGCCCACAAAATCCTCTTGAGAATTGCATTTCTAACTCTATCTTTAATTCTTTACCTAATGATGATGTTGGTCTATGTGATTCCATTTCTATGATGAATTCATTTCAGGAATCGTACTTAAGGAAGCCAAAGTTCTTACCATTGAGAGACGAGGATCAAACATCAAAGGAAAATGAGGAGTTGGAGGCAAAGGAGGAAATGGAGTTGAAACCCCTACCTACACATTTGAGGTATGCTTACCTTGATGAAGCCAAAGAAATGGCCGACCGATCTTTGACATATCCAAAGAGTGTGGTGGAAGATGTGCTAGTGAAGGTCGACAAATTCATCTTCCCGGTAGACTTTGTGGTTCTTGATATGGAGGAAGACAAGGAAATTCCCCTCATCTTAGGGCGACCGTTTTTGTATACGGGTAAGGCCCTGATAGATGTGGAGAAGTGAGAACTTACCTTGAGAATGAATGAAGAGAAAATCACATTTTCCCTTCAAAAAGCGATGCAACATCCAGAAAAAGAAGCAAAGAATATCGAGGAGTGCAAGGTGCTCCAAATGGTGGATGAATGTGTGAAGGAGGAAGAATTGAGGAGCCCACAAAATCCTCTTGAGATTTGCATTTCTAACTCTATCTTTAATTCTTTACCTAATGATGATGTTGGTCTATGTGATTCCGTTTCTATGATGAATTCATTTCAGGAATCGTACTTAAGGAAGCCAAAGTTCTTACCATTGAGAGACGAGGATCAAACTTCAAAGGAAAAGGAGGAGTTGGAGGTAAAGGAGGAAATGGAGTTGAAACCCCTACCTACACATTTGAGGTATGCTTA
The DNA here is from genome assembly GCA_026008535.1 of Perilla frutescens. NCBI lineage: Eukaryota > Viridiplantae > Streptophyta > Magnoliopsida > Lamiales > Lamiaceae > Perilla > Perilla frutescens. Next base: position 52,372,304 of record BRKX01000009.1, on the reverse strand, counting down.
CCTTAATGAAGCCAAACAAAAAGCAGTAATCGTTTCTTCCCTCTTGTCCGATAAACAATGTGATAAATTGTTAAGAGTGTTGAGAAAATATGAAAGCACTATAGGATGGTCAATTTCCAACCTTAAGGGTATTAATTCTTTGATTTGCATGCATAAAATCTTGCTTGAGGAAGATTATAAACCTAAGGTGCAAAATCAAAGAAGACTCAACCCTCTTATGCAAGAAATTGTTAGGAAAGAGGTTCTAAAATTGCTAGATACTGGTATCATATTTGCTATTTCGGATAGTGAGTGGGTGAGTCCTACTCAAATAGTTGCTAAAAAGGGGGGGAATGACTATTGTTGAGAATGATAATAAAGAAATAATTGCTACAAGAGTGGTAACGGGATGGAGAATGTGTATAGATTATAGGGCTTTGAATGCATATACTAGGAAAGATCATTTCCCATTGCCTTTCATTGATCAAATGCTAGATAGGTTGGTGGGTCATGAATTCTATTGCTTTCTTGATGGTTACTCGGGATACAATCAAATCATGATTGCTCCCGAGGACCAAGAAAAGACCGCCTTTACTTGTCCATATGGCATTTTTGCGTATAGATGGATGTCGTTTGGGTTGTGTAATGCACCCCCCACCTTTCAAAGGTGTATGATGTCCATTTTGCATGGATTAATTGAGAATATAATAGAGGTGTTCATGGATGATTTTTCTGTCTTTGGTGATTCTTTCGATTTATGTCTTGATAATCTAACACAAGTCTTGCAGAGGTGTGAAGACATCAATCTTGTGCTCAATTGGGAAAAATGTCACTTTATGGTAAGAAATGGCATTGTTCTTTGACACAAAGTGTCGGGTGAAGGTCTAGAGGTGGATCGGGCCAAGATAGTGGCCATTGAGAAATTACCCCCTCCAACAAATGAAAAGGGAGTTAGAAGCTTCTTGGGACACGCCAGGTTCTACAGGCATTTTATAAAAGATTTTTCTAAAGTCTCTAAACCCCTTTGTCGTTTACTTGAAAAAGCCGTTGAATTTAACTTTGATGCTAATTGTTTGCAGGCTTTTGAAACTTTGAAGAAGGCCCTAATCACGGCACCCGTGCTTATCACACCCGATTGGAGTGAGCCTTTTGAAGTGATGTGTGATGCAAGCGAGATAGTGGTAGGAGCCGCTCTTGGCCAAAAGAAGGACAAACTCTTCCGAGTCATCTACTATGGGAGTAGGACTTCGGATCCCGCACAAGTCAACTACACCACCACAGAAAGGGAACTCTTGGCGGTCGTCTACGCATTCGACAAGTTTAGGCCCTATCTCATTAGGGCCCGAATAATTGTGCACACCGACCACGCCGCTTTGAGGCATCTGTTTGCCAAAAAGGATGCGAAGCCAAGGCTTATCCGATGGATTCTTCTACTCCAAGAGTTCGATGTGGAGATCAAAGATAGAAAATGATGCGAGAACTTGGTGGCGGATCACTTGTCCCGGTTAGAGCACATGAAAGGAGAGGAAGGGAACACACGGCCAATCAATGAAAGCTTTCCCGATGAGAGAATCATGTCGGCTTCAACAAAAAGTTCCGTGGTTTGTGGATATTGTCAACTACCTAATTGCCAAAGTGAAACCGGTAGATATGGAGAGCTATCAAAGGAAAAAGTTCTTTCATGATCTCAAATTATACATATGGGAAGAGCCTTATCTTTTCAGAAGATGTGCCAATTCGATCCTTAGAAAATGTGTGTCGGAGGAAGAATGGATGGAGATAATGAAGGCATGTCATGATTCCCCTTGTGGAGGCCATTTTGCTTCCAATAGAACGGCTAGAAAGATTCTACAAAGTGGGTTCTATTGGCCCTCCATTTTTAGAAACTGTGAAGAGTTTGTGAAGACATGTGAGCGATGCCAAAAGATGGGCTCAATTTCAAAGAGGGATGAGATGCCGATGAGTGCAATTGTAGAAGTGCAATTGTTTGATGTATGGGGGATTGACTTCATGGGACCGTTTGTGGTGTCCGAAGGAAATCTCTACATATTTTTGGCGGTTGATTATCTCTCACGATGGATCGAAGCAATCCCAACCAAGACTAATGATTCGAAGAGTGTGCTAAAATTCCTTCAAAGGAATATTTTGACATGATTTGGGGCTCCAAGAGCCTTGATTAGTGATGGAGGCACTCACTTTTGCAATAAGTGGATGACGAGCCTCCTAGCACGACATGGAGTGAAGCACAAAGTGACAACTCTCTACCACCCACAAGCCAATGGGCAAGCCGAGCTTGCGAATAGAGAGGTCAAACAAGTCCTCCAAAAGGTGGTGAAGACGAACAGGAAAGATTGGTCAAGCCATCTCGATGAGGCACTTTGGGCCTATCGAACGGCCTACAAGACTCCATTGGGCATGTCTCCCTATCAAATGGTATTTGGTAAGTCCTGTCACCTTCCAATCGAGCTCACTCACAAGGCATATTGGGCCAACAAGAAGCTTAATCTCGACTTTGAGATGTCGGAAAAAGAAAGAATTTTATGTTTGAATGAAATCGATGAATTTAGGCTTGAGGCCTTCGAAAATTCTTCCATTTACAAGATGAGGACCAAACTTTATCATGACAAGTTCTTAAGAAAGAAAGAACTTACGCCCGGTGATGCCATTTTGTTACTCAACTCGAGGTTGAAGTTGTTTCCCAGCAAACTCAAAACAAAATGGGGAGGACCCTACTTCATCTCAAAGATCTTTGAAAATGGAGCGGTGGAGTTGCAAGCCAAGGATGGGAGCCTATTCGTTGTAAATGGACAACGTGTGAAGAAATTCTACAATGCGGAGGAACGAGCCTGAGTGTTTGTCCTCTATTTGAAAAATCTTTGAAGACCGTATTCCGTCGAGATCACGACGTTAAATTAAGCGCTAATTGGGAAGCAACCCAATGGTTTTAAGTTTTGTTGATTTAAGTTTCTTTTGTTGTGCAGTTTTTATGATTTATTGTCTAAGAAAAATTAGTGTTTTAATAGAGCATCTTTTGGAGAAATTGAAGATGGTTATGTGTTGTTTTGTAGGAGTAGTACTGTTGTAGGAAATGGTATACGGATGGGATTGAATGAAGTGTTGAAAAGGAGCCCAAAAATGGGCTCGAAAATAAAGAACGGAATAAAGCGACCAGCAAACGCGAGTGGCAGAGGTTGCGTTTTAACAAAGGGTGAAAACGCGACCCAAAAACGCGATCAACTGGAGTCGCGCTTTTCCCTTTAGTCAAAACGCGAGCCTCAAAAGTGACCAGATGAAGTCGCGTTCCACAATCAATGCGAAACGCGAGGGAAAAACGCGACACAAAAGCACGACTAGGGTCACGCTCGGCCAACTGCTGCGGTTTTTAACCCCATTCTCTCCATTTCACACACATACACTTCATTTTACACTCATACTCACTCACTCTCACTCGAGCACACACGAAAATTCATCTTCTCTATCAAGGTTCAAAGTACCAATCTCACACAAAAATGTCAAGAAAAGGGAGGTCTTCTAAAAGGACACATGTTGAGTCCGACCCTGAGAACGAGGCTGAAGATGAGGGGCAAGATGAGGATTTACTGGCAAGCCATCTAATGAGGTATGGGGTCATCCTCCATGACGAGGAACACATAGAGAACTGGAACCGGCTCTTCAATGTGAACATTTCCACCACCAAGTTTATGCATGAGGTAACATGCGAAGCTCTTGATATCAAAGACGAGGTGTGGCAACTCTTGGACCGCATTGGTTGGCACCAAGCTCTTGAGCGGGATTGTTTGACGTATCCCCGCCTAGTAAAGGAGGTGATGAGCACTTTTGACATGAAGAGGACAGACAAGAAGGAGCCAGTTCGATGCACTTTCCGGCTTGGAAACCAAGACCGCGAGCTAACAGTGGATGAGTTGAACGAGATTTTTAGGGCCACGCAAGAGGGCATTTACCATGAGCCCTGAGAATTCAACCAAGATGACACCTACCGCCTTCTATGCCTCACAGAGACAGAGACGGAGAAGTACAGCTCTAGTGTGGCCAAGGCATCCGCTATGCCCAACCCGGGTCTTTCGATACCTACACCGAATCCTTGCCAACACCGTGTGGGTAAGAAAAGACAACAGTGGGCTAAGGACGAAGGAGTTGTTTGCTTTGTGGGCGATGTTGAATGGAAGGCACTTGAACTTTGGTGCCTTCCTAATTGAGCAAATGTTTCGACAATCCCACCTCGACAGTGGATACATTTGCCTTGGAGGATTGATCACTCCAATAGCCTATTACTTCGATGTTGACCTAACAGAAGAGTTGCATACATAAGGGTTAAGGATGATCAACCTCAATCACTTGAGGAATGTGAAGATGCTGACCTCGGATTTGAATCAATACCTACTGAACATGAGAGCTGGGGGAACATTCCCTTTGCCAAATCAAGCTCTCACACATGTGTCGAATTGGGATGAGAGGAGAAGTTAGAAGATGGAGACGGTTGCCCATCTACAAGTTATGGGTATAGCTGGGCAACAACGAGGGATTCGAGGCAACCTTGAGGGCCAAGGAGATGACGAAGGTAAAACAAGAGGAGAAGGCTCGTCTACAGCCGCATTTAGACGAGGACGGCGCTACAATAAAGAACAGATAACTGGCCGCTTTGATGCAATGGAGGAGACCATGCAGAATTGGAGGAATGACGTGCACGATGAGTTCGGAGCACTAAAGCAAGACATGTACACGAGATTCGATGATATCCGACATGACATGCATGGCAGGATGGGACAGATTCAGTCCAGCGTAAATGATAGATTTCATGCAATACAAACGGATATTGACGAGAGGTTCACAGGCCTTCGAGGTGACATCCGGGGTCTTGCTGATACCATGGGCTCATTCCGATCAGAGATACAGGACCTAGCCGGGCTCTTCAGGAGAATGAACACCGGGTCTGGGTCACAGCAGCAGCCCTATACCCCATCTCAGCACCAGCAGATGACTCCTTACAACTCCTACCAGCCGCAGTTGCAGTTTCCGCAGCAGCCGCCATTCCAGTCGTTATAGCAGTTCTCGACCGGACAATTCATGGCCTCGTCATCTTCTTCATAGCATTTTCAGCAGATGCCGATGGGCCAGTTCATGGCCTCCTCCTCTCAGCAGTTCCAGCAATTTCAGCCCTAATAATTCATGCCATCCTCGTCCCCTATGCAGTATCCGCACCAGTCTCCTGATCAGCAGCAGCCACCTCATTGAGCGTTAGTGACCTTTGCCACCACCTTTTTGCCTCCAAACTTATTTCCTCTTTTGGATCAAAAAAAGTTTGGGGGAGGGGAGAGAGTAGTGGTTGGCAAGGATCTTTTCTGCTCATTTCTATGAACTTTAACCGCTTTATTTCACAAGACTTGTTTATTTATTTATGTTTTCGGATAATGGAGCATGCTTGCATGATTATGTTTTTATTTATGTTTGGATCATGTTAGGATTTTATATTTTTCTTTGGAATGTATGGATGATGGTAATTGATAGATGTGATCGCATGCCGTTTTGCTTCATGAGCATGTGATATTTTATCTATGTTTTTGTTCAAATTGCCTTATGATTGTGGATTGGGGATGTTTTGACTTAAAATAGGTGTATGTTCTTGTAACAATAATAGGGGTTTTGAGAGTATGATTATTGATGAAATTGGAATCCTTGATGAGCATAAGCTTATGTCGAATTTTTTTTTGGAAAATTTTGATAAAAAGCATGATGTCATGGCATGATTTTGTAAACAAAGTTCTTTAATGTCTGAAAAGTACAATTTGGAAAGGGAAAACTTACCGTGGGAGATTTTGATCCAAAGATTACATAAGTGTAATTTTTTCCTTGATGAGTGATTTATGGTCTTCATAGTGCACTAAGTTTTCTCTAGAACTTTCTTTGTGACTTAATTGAGGTTACATTGGTGTGGTTTGATCTCTTGAAAATGATTTAAGGCCATTTGTTGTCTAAACCTCATAACAATCCAAATTATTAACCTTCCAATATAAATTTAATCCCTTGCAAGCCCTTTGAACCTTGAAATTTTTTTTTATTGATTTTGTTGGGTTGGGAATGGAATAATTGGCAAGATTTGTGTGGACTTTTCAAATAAAAATTTTGAGAAATCTTGTAGAATGGATAAAGGTAAAATAATGAATACTCTTGTGATAGAAAAGAACACAAAGAAGTGAATCATCTTGTTTACAATTGAAAATGAAGTAAAAGAAAGATAGTTCTACATGTAAATCACAAACAAGAGAGTATGAAATGTTGAAAGAAATTTGGAAAATCTCAAAGAGATATGGGTTGTGAAGAAATAAGGGTAGAAGAGAACCTGATTTGTTCTACTTGCTTGGTAATGAAAGTGGTTATGTTGGGAAGTCACTTAGCCGAATATATACCTACCTTTCCGAAAAGCCTTCACTACAATCCCAAAAGGCCTTAATGATTCTTGGTTGAGAACACACACTAAGCAGTGGAGATTGAAGTCACTTTGCAAGCATATGGTAGAATTCTAGTGCACTCTCGACTTTGAGCGATACACTTCTAGCCTTTACACTCGAGAATGAGCGTTTATTGAACCTTGAGAGAGTTTGAACTTCACAAATTGTATCATGATGATTTTGATGATCTTTTTTATGATTGATTGCCGCTATCATCTATGCATTATTTATCTTTTGATTTTTGAAGCAAATTGCCATCTTGATTCCAATAAGCTCAATAATCATGTCCTCCTACTCTTGTTTTGTTTGAGGACAAACAAATATTTAAGTTTGGGGGAGTTGATGAGTGCATAAATTGCACTCATATGCACTCATTTTGAGTGCATTTCCACTTGGTTATCTTGTATATATGTTGTAAATATTGTTAATATTCTTTAAATCTTATGTTGTGTAATGTGACCAATATAGGGAATTTTTAGGTAAAACAAATGCTAAACAGAGTCAAGTTGAGAATTGATCGATCAACGCTTGCACAAAGACGAGAAAAGACAAGAAAAACAAGCAAAAGGCCAAAAGCGACCCTGAAATGTGAGCTACTCAAAGTCGCGCCACACAGCCGCTCTGCAGAGCGACCCCAAAATGCGACTCTTTTAGTCGCGTTTTGACAGTTTCAGAGGGCGTGTTTTCTTCAGTTGGAACGCGACCTCAAAGAGCGAGCACCTCAGGTCGCGCCTCACAAGCAGAAGAAGGCGCGACCCCAAAACGCGATCACCTGGGGTCGCGCCAAAAATTCAAAGAGCAGGCCGACCATAAAACACGACCACTTTGGTCGCGTTCAGCAAGCTTCAGAGAGCTGTTTTTCTTCAGTCCAAACCCGACCCCAAAACGCGATCACCTAGGATCGCGTTTCGCCTTGACGGATTTTAAAACTTGACTTTTGGCACTCCATTATTGGTCCATTACTTATGTATATTTTTGGGGAATTTCAAAGAAGATCGCAATCGACCCTAGAACTCAAAAACACACAAGAGAAACATCAAGAAAGGGGATTTTTGAAGATCAAGAGGAAGATTGAAGATTCAACCATCCATTTGAGCATCCAAGCCATAGGATTGAGGAAGAGTGTTCTACATTGGGTTTTATCACTTCTTCTCTCTTCTTAAACTTGTATTTAGAATGGGTTATTGTTCTTCTTCTTGTAATCTTGATTTTATTGTGAATATGGTTGGCTAGAGCCTTAGGGCTCTAGGATATGGTGAAGCAATGTGAATATTGATCTTTGATTTGGGATATATATATATATGTGTGTGTGTGTGTTATTGCTTTGTCATGATTTTGATCTATGCCAGGGCTTGAATGGTGTTGTTTGGTTGGCCATCTTACTAACATCACATGTATGAATCACTTGCATCTAGTCAATCCCATGATCATAAGCATGCTTGGATCAAATCTACATATTTGTCTTCTTAGTCGAATGTCATTATGTGGAAGGAAATGTGACCCTTAGAGCCTTTGGTAGGTGCGACCTTGGAATGCGTTAGAGATAGTCATCCTTGTCGCATTCGCAATTTAAGAAATATTCGAGAGATGCTCTTATTATATTAGTGGTCTTCCTATCTATGAACTTTGCATATATGTGTGTGTAATCCCGCATTGTAGGTCAATATGAGTATTGTGTAGCCATGTCCTAGAGTTTCGCCTTATTTGTCATCTTCAAAGCTCTTCATTGTTTGGTATTGTCTCTTGAGTGCCATTTATATTGATAACTATTGTTGTTTAAGTGTTTATGTCTTATGTTCTTGTTTGGCATTTTGATTTAGTTAAAACACACCCTCTCCTTATTGTTCGTCTAGATATTTCGCTCTTCTTCCGTCATGGTATTTGCATTGTCTAATTTCTATTCCATTTCTCTGTGGATAGACCTCGTATCATCATATCTACAATCACATGCTTGTACACTTGTAGGCATTGACACGAGTATAAATATTGAAACAAATCTTAGAGGTGAAAATAAATTCTCTATCAAGATTGTAAGTTAAAGTCGTGGGTAGCTAGAGGGAGTCTAGTGGCACGGTTGTGAAAGGATCTTACAACTTTTGACTAGCGAAAGAGTTCGAGGAGAAGAACGGGCGACATAAGACGGGAGGCTTGTATGTGTAAGATCCTTAATACACTCTTCGAAGAAGTAATAGTCGGAACTTCAAGTTTGGGAGCAATCCCCCCAGATTAGGTTGTTTGAACTGAACTGGTTTACCATCTCGTGCATTTTTACTGCTTTATTCATTTATGTTCTTGCATCTGTTTCACACATTTCATATAACAGTTTTTAAGCAGTTAAATAAAACTCGTATAAGCACGGATTACTGTTTTTTCAACAATAAATTAAAATCGAAGGAAAAATTGAAAATTTTAACTACATAATAAAAAATGCAACATGAAAATACAATACACAATTTTCTCGGATTCAAGTGGGATTGAAAGAAAAACTACGAAAGATTCCTTTAAGTCCAAGTACTATTTGACACTTTTACATGGTATTTACATATATTATATATTTGGTTTAGTTCTCAATGGAAAACTTGTTTGTGTTGAATGTGGATTGAGTTGATAATTTACACCTAGTAGATTTATTAGTCTAATTAGGTATACAGTATTCAAACATATTTACGAAGAAAAAAGATAAACACAACATATGCAAGTATATCTAATGACTAGGGATGGAAATTATTGAGTCTAGCTTGAACATGGAAGATGTAGGGTATCAAGCCTAGTCGGAGGATTCACCACTTGGTTCCCAACCCTTGCTGTTCACACTCACGGTTGCTCAAGCAACCAGAGATTACAACTCGATGGATCATCCCTCAAGGAGTCTCAGAGATTGTATCTTCTTCAGAGACTCGTGGCTAGTTTCTACAAGTGTTAAGATCTACAACACAGAAGAGTAAGAATTGAGCAGAGAAACCAGCAAAACTAGAGCAGAAGCCAAAAAGTACAAAGAACAGAAAAATATGAAAAATAGTTTAAAAACAGAGAGTTGAAGAGAGAAAGATGTGTCTCTTGGACACTAGGCTCATATCTTTCCCCTCGAGGGCACTACTACTTCTAGTGATAGTGACTTAGGCCACAAAGGGGATTAGAAGTGGGATCAGTGGCTTGAAGCCCTCTAAATCACTCTCACAGGTTAGGGCTCACACTCACTCTCAACTCACAGCCACTCAGGAAACCAAGGGTCAGGAATCCGGCCAAAGAAACAGAGATGAAAGCTTTACAGAGCACAAAACTTGTAGAGATCAGTGATAAGAGATAGGGCTTGCAGAGAAATAAAACGGTGCGAGGGCTTAATAGAGAAAGGGAAAGATCAGATTAGGTAAATTAGGGTTAGGGAATAATATATAGTAATTTAGGTTTTCTGAAAATGCGCTTGTAACTAGGCCAAAAATAAATAAAAGGAATTAGGCCTGGACAGAAATAAAGAGCATGGGCCAATCACCACATATGCACCTTTGGCCCATTGGTCTTTATGTCACCAAGGAAGTGCTTGCCATCATTGGAGTTGATCATCACTGCCTTTTTACTCCTACCTATGACGAAGACAAGGTAAGAAAGGGAGACAGAAATACTATGCGTATTAATCTCAATCTCAACACTAGATACCAACCCAACAATCCATCTCCTGTCCTTCAATGGATTTCCTTTATTGGATTGTACCTAGCACAGTACTATCAGGGTAAATAATAACCAAGAACTAAGATTCCCTTGAAGGTAGGTAAGGTATCCAGATACAAAGCCTGTAATACCATTAAATCCACACAGTTGAGTTCAACCCAGATCCATATTCAAGGATCTTTTGCAGGCCTCCAGCTTTGCAACTGAAAGGCACTTAGTGCCCATATCTGCAGGGTTGAACTCTGAAGGGATTTTGTCCAGCAGCACATCATCTTTTTCAAAAATGTCTCTCATGAAGTGGAATCTCACATCTATCTGTTTTGTCCTATCATGAAACACGGGATTCTTGCATAATTGTATAGCAGATTGACTGTCAGAGTAAATCAATGATTTATCACCAATAAATTTTATTTCAGACAGCACACCAGTAAGCCAAATGGCTTCTTTCACAACCTCAGTTGCAGCAATATATTCAGACTCAGTGGAGGATAGTGCAACAATACTCTGCAATTTTGATCCTCAACTAATGCAAGAACCACATAAAGTAAACACATAAGAGGTTGTTGACTTTCTTTGATCCCTGTCATTTGCATAATTAAAGTCAACATATCCCACATATTTCACACCATTAGCAGATTCAGAAAAAGTTAAACCACTAGTCATAGTAGATTTCAAATATCTCAGAAGCCATTTCAAAGCTTCCCAGTGAGGCAATCCAGGATTAGCCATATATCTACTCAAACAAGAGACATCATAAGTAATGTCAGGCCTAGTGCTAATCATTAAATACATCATAGAGCCAATGACATTAGCGTAAAGAAGATCTTGCATATCATTTATCTCAGATCCATTCTTAGGGAAATGGTCTTTACTCAGCATAAAATGAGATACAAGAGGCACAGAGACAGGTTTACTATTCTCCATATTAATTTTTTTCAGTACTTGCTCAACATAGGCAGTTTGATGCAGCACAAGTGTATGTTTCTCCCTATTTCTGTCAATACTCATGCCAAGGATCTTTCTAGCATCACCAAGATCTTTCATATCAAAATTAGCACATAGACAACTCTGCACATGTTTAACAGTTTTTAAACAGGGACTAATCAAGAGCATATCATCCACATAGAGCAGGAGGAACATACGCACTTCAGATTGCATGTAATACAAGCAGTGATCAAATTTGCTTCTGGTAAAGTTCATGATTTGCATACATTTGTCAAATTTTATATTCCACTGCCTAGGGGATTGTTTCAGACCATATAAAGATTTCTTAAGCAAGCAGACATAGTTTGGAAAAATTTTATTAATAAAGTCCTCTGGCTTATGCATGTAAATATTATTTTCAAGTTTACCATGCAAGAAATCAGTAGTCACATCCATTTGCTTAAGTTCCCAATCAAAATGAGCAACCAAGCCAAGCATTATTCTCACAGTTGTAAATTTGACCACAGGAGCAAATATTTCATTGTAGTCTATGCCTTCTTTCTGTGTAAAGCCCTTTGCAACAACTCTGGCTTTGTATCTTACATTATCAATCTCTTGCTTGATTTTGAACAACCACTTGCATTTAACAACAGAACAATTATCAGGTTTTTTTAACAAGTATCCAGGTGTTGTTATCATGCAGAGATTTTATTTCACAATTCATAGCAGCAAGCCATTTATCAGACTCAGGGGAGTTGACATCTTCAGAGAAGGTTTTGGGTTTAAATTTATCAACATTATTGAACACATTAAAGGCATACAGAGACAGGTTGTAATCATCATATCTTGCAGGCAATCTCACATTTCTTCTTGGCCTATCTCTAGCAAGCTGATAATTATTCAAGTTATCAGGTTCAGGCACAGGTTCAGTTACATTCTCAGGCTCATTTTCAGAATTGGAACTAGTCTCAGAGTCTGACATAATCATATTATTAGAAGGTTCATTTTCGGACTCATTATTAGACACAGAATCATTCATATCAATATTATCAGGCACAGGTTCATTCATGTTTTCAATATCATTGTTCAGCACATCAGATTCAGACAGCACAGGGATGGGATCATTCACCTTACTAGGAGCATCAGGGGCAAACAGAAAATCATAGAATTTCTGATTCATATTATGTAATTTCTCCACCTCACTTGGAGTAGCAGAAGGTAAGGATTCAAGCAAGCATGGAAAATTAAGTTTATTAAACAACACATCTCTGCTTATATATGATTTAAACCCAATCATACTTTTATCCCAAAGTCTATAGCCTTTAACACCTTCAGGATATCCAAGGAAAACACATTTTCTTGCCCTAGGTTCAAGTTTACTTAACTTTTGATGCACATAAGCAACACAAACAAATATTCTGAAATTGTTCAAGCACACAGGTTTGTTTAAGAACACAGATTCAGGCAATTTACCATGCAAGGGAACATAGGGAGATCTATTAATCAGATAACATGCAGTCATGAGAGCTTCATCCCAGAATTTCTTTCCTAATCCAAATGAAATAAGCAAACTCCTAACTCTCTCAAGGAGAGTTCTATTCATTTTTTCAGCCACTCCATTCTGCTGAGGAGTGTAGGGAACAAATTTATATCTTTCTATACCTCTTACAGAGCACCAGTTATCCATAGCATGATTACAAAATTCTAAGCCATTATCAGTTCTGAGACATTTGATTTTCTTTTTAGTTTGATTCTGAATTTCAACAGCCCATATAGAGAATTTAGAAAACACATCAGACTTATTTTTCATAAGAAATACCCATCTTTTTCTAGAGAAATCATCAATAACAGACAGGAAGAACACATTTCCACCATGGGTGGGCTCCTTAGCAGGGCCCCAGACATCAGCATGCAAATATTCCAAAATCTCATAACTAACATGCTTCCTAGGATAAGGTACAGAAATAGGAAGGGGCACTTTATGATGTTTACCCATAACACAAGGCTCACAGAAAGACATGCTTGTTATTTTATCATTACCAAAAGCACCAGATTTATGCAAGATTTCAAGCCTTTTATTACTCATATGCCCTAGTCTAGCATGCCACAGATCAGTTTTATCTTCTTGCACAACATTAGCAACAGGCAATGGCATAGACTCAGCTTGCACAGTATATAAGTCACCTTTTCTAGGAGCATTGAAATACAACATGGAATCTTTTTCAAATTTAAATCTCAGGTAATTCACAGATCCATCAAGCATGTTATCAGCAATCTTAGACACAGATAGCAGACTGAATTTCAATTGAGGCACATATCTGACATCTTAGAGTCAGCATACTTCCATTTTCAAACTTTAAACATATATCACCTCTTCCAAGTATTTCACAATTTTGTCCATCAGCTAATGCAACATGTCCGGAATTCATATAGTGCAAATTCTGAAACATGTGTTTGAAAGTTGTGACATGGAAAGTGCAGCCAGAATCAATAATCCACTCATTATTGTGCACATTCTTAGAGACAACATTGGTATAATTTATGAATTGAAAATCATAAGCATCATGAACCATGTAAATACCATCATCATCATACACATTGTTTGCATGTTGTTTGGGCTCATAACTTTTGTTTCTTTTAGGCTGCTTGCATCTATTAGAGAAATGCCCAGGTTTACCACAATTCCAGCATGTTTTCCTAGGTTTTTTATCAATATTATGATTTAGAGCATGATTCTGAGTATGATTATGATTTTGAGCATAATTCTGATTCTGATGTTGATTTTGCTCTCTCCTATGTCTTTCAGCAGCAAGAACACTTAGATTCTCATGATTCAAAGGTTTAATAAACCCAGGATGAGAATTTCTATTATTATTTCTATTAACATACATAATTTCATTATGCAAAGGCTGTGATTTCATTTTTCTCATTTCACTTTCTTTTGCTTTTAGACCAGTAACAATCATATCACAATTCACCTTAGAACCACCATATTTAAGAGCAAATTTTACTTCAGCAAAAGATTCAGGAATAGATCCAAGCAACACTTGAAGAGCATACTTTTCAAGGGAATCATCACCAGTAAGTTTCAGATTTTGCAACAATTTATAAAACTCATCCATATTGGCATCAATATCCTTAGAAGCATCCATTTGAAAAGACATAAATTAATTTTTCAAAGACCACACAGATTCTTCAGTAGTAGTAGTATGTAAAGATATTAGATTATCCCACAGTTCTTTGGCACATTTATGATGGGACACTTTTCTAACCACAGTACTGCACAGATTCAACAAAATAGTGGCCCTAGCACTATCATTCATTTCATGCAGTTTCTCATCTTCCACAGAAGCATCAATTTTTGTAGAAATGGCCTTATTAATCTTTTCTTTTGTCAAAATGCATTCAATTTTGGTTTTCCAGTTATAAAAATCATATTTTCCATTAAAAGGCACCATATGCAGATTATTCATGATGAATGCAGACAGAAAAGCAGTAGAAAACCAAGATTCAATCACAGATAACAGAAAAACTCAACAGAAAATCCACAGAAGTGCCCAAAAGGCCAAAAAAACTCAACAAAGCACTCACAGAACCAGGAGATAGACCTCCAAAACACTGAAACAAGTACACCCAGGGAATATAGTGCTGAGTCTAGCCCAGTTCTCAGCACAGATTTATTTATGGAGCAAGGGGTCACTCAAGACAATCCCAACACTTATTTCAATCACTAACTAACTCAATTTTCAGAGTCAGTCCCTCAAAAAGTCACCAAACTAGGAGTTTCAACAGATTTTCACCACAAAACAATCACAGAGCAGAGAAAGATAGGAATATCACCAAGCCAAGAAGTCACACATGTAAAAAACCACCCAGAAGCATAGAAACACCCAGGAAACTCTCAATAACATATTATCTAACCCACCTATCCAGGCTACTCGCACGAAGAGACCCAAAGGGGAATCCAGACGAACTGGACCGTAAGCTGGTGTTAGGAAATGGCATAGAATGCCAAGAGATCACTAGAGAGAGTACACCAGAACCAGAAACACGCGAAAATAGATAATAGGATCACTAGATACCACACAGAGGAGCTAAGGTTTCATAGTTATACCATATCCGACTTTCCCAGGCAGGGGAGAGGCCAGACTTACCTAAAATGCCTTATCCATCGGGGGCGAGTTGACACATCCCTTACCGGTGATGGGGTGAGGCAAATGAGGGTTGGAGAGTGCCCCTAGCTAGGTCTCTGTGGCTCTGATACCATTGTAGGGTATCAAGCCTAGTCGGGGGATTCACCACTTGGTTCCCAACCTTTGTTGTTCACACTCACGGTTGCTCAAGCAACCAGAGATCACAACTCGATGGATCAGCCCTCAAGGAGTCTCGGAGATTGTGTCTTCTTCAGAGACTCATGGCTAGTTTCTTCAAGTGTTAAGATCTGCAACACAGAAGTGTTAGAATCGAGCAGAGAAACCAGCAAAACTAGAGCAGAAGCCAAAAAGTACAAAGAACAGGATAATATGAAAAATAGTTTAAAAACAGAGAGTTGAAGAGGGAAAGATGTGTCTCTTAGACACTAGGCTCAGATCTTTCCCCTCGGAGGCACTGCTACTTCTGGTGATAGTGACTCAGGCCACAAAGGGGATTAGAAGTGGGATCAGTGGCTTGAAGCCCTCTAAATCACTCTCACAGGTTAGGGCTCACACTCACTCTCAACTCACAGCCACTCAGGAAACCAAGGGTCAGGAATCCGGCTAAAGAAACAGAAAAGAAAGCTTTATAGAGCACAAAACTTGTAGAGATCAGAGATCAGAGATAGGGCTTGCAGAGAAATAAAACGGCGCAAGGGCTTAATAGAGAGAGGGAAAGATCGGATTAGGTAAATTAGGGTTAGGGAATAATATATAGTAATTTAGGTTTTCTAAAAATGTGCTTGTAACTAGGCCAAAAATAAATAAAAGGAATTGGGCCTGGACAGAAATAAAGAGCATGGGCCAATCACCACATATGCACCTTTGGCCCATTGGTCTTTATGTCACCAAGGAAGTGCTTGCCATCATTGGAGTTGATCATCACTGCCTTTTTACTCCTACCTATGACGAAGACAAGGTAAGAGAGGGAGACAAAAATACTATGCGTATTAATCTCAATCTCAACACTAGAGACCAACCCAACAATCCATCTCCTGCCATTCAATGGATTTCCTTGATTGGATTGTACCTAGCACAGTACCAACAGGGTAAATAATAACCAAGAACTAAGATGCCCTTGAAGGTAGGTAAGGTTTCCAGGTATAAAGCCTGTAATACTATTAAATCCAGACAGTTGAGTTCGACCCAGATCCATATTCAAAGATCTTTTACAGGCCTTCAGCTTTGCAACTGAAAGACACTTAGTGCTCATATCTGCAGGGTTGAACTCTGAAGGGATTTTGTCCAGCAGCACATCATCTTTTTCCACAATGTCTCTCATGAAGTGGAATCTCACATCTATCTGTTTTGTCCTGTTATGAAACACGGGATTCTTGCATAATTGTATAGCAGATTGACTCTCAGAGTAAATCAATGATTTATCACCAATAAATTTTATTTCAGACAGCACACCAGTAAGCCAAATGGCTTCTTTCACAACCTCAGTTGCAGCAATATATTCAGACTCAGTGGAGGATAGTGCAACAATACTCTGCAATTTTGATCCTCAACTAATGCAAGAACCACATAAAGTAAACACATAAGAGGTTGTTGACTTTCTTTGATCCCTGTCATTTGCATAATTAAAGCCAACATATCCCACATATTTTACACCATTAGCAGATTCAGAAAAAGCTAAACCACTAGTCATAGTGGATTTCAAATATCTCAGAAGCCATTTCAAAGCTTCCCAGTGAGGCAACCCAGGATTAGCCATATGTCTACTCAAACAAGAGACATCATAAGCAATGTCAGGTCTAGTGCTAATCATTAAATACATCACAGAGCCAATGACATTAGCGTAAAGAAGATCTTGCATATCATTTATCTCAGATCCATTCTTAGGGAAATGGTCTTTACTCAACATAAAATGAGATACAAGAGGCACAGAGATAGGTTTACTATTCTCCATATTAATTTTTTTCAGTACTTGCTCAAGATAGGCAGTTTGATGCAGCACAAGTGTATGTTTCTCCATATTTCTGTCAATACTCATGCCTTGTATAATCTCGGGAGATTTAAAACCACATCCTAACTGCAATAACACCTTGATTAGATTATATTTGTAACTTGAGAGGTTGTTTATGCTTGAAATAGACTGGCAGATCTCTAGCAATAGCATCTGAATCTGATAATCACAAGTGTGAGTAGCATGACAATTGATTTGCAGCACGTTCTGAGTTCTAAGTTGTAGAGCTTTGAAATCATTTGTGGGCAATTGATTGGATTTGTTGTGCTTTATGGTTGTAAATTGTAGAACTTCGAAAGTATAGTGGATTCATTTCCACGCCTGTAAGAAAAGAGTACGTGTGATCTTTTTGATTCGAACCTCTATAAATCGATGCCTTTACTACCTTTATATTTTGTATGTTTGTTTGTGTGCTTGCTATTTAATTATTTCTCTTTATCAGCTGCTCTAGTATTTGCTTATCTGGTATGATATTTCCAGCTATGTCTCCTCACTAGCTCAGTTTGCTTTTTATTCTGCCTGTGTTGATATTTGAATCTTTGATAGTTAAAGTTGACCTGGTTAGCTAAGACATTTGGCCTCCTTATTCCGCAAAGGTTTGTTAAGTGTTTTCAGGGACACGTGTTTATTCATCCCCCTTCTAAATAATTTTTTATTGTTTGGGACCATCAATATTTATGTAGTTTTGTTGGATTTAACTCTAAAAATTTGATATGTGTTGTATGTAAAATAAATATAGTCAAAATAATATTATTATATATACTAGTGCATTACCCGTGGGATGTTAAGAATAATATTTTATTATTTATAGTACGAATCAAGAAAATTTTACTTAATTTTGGCATCTCTACTAAAACCAAAAGTCATAAATTTAATCAATCTTTTTAGGAAAATACACAATGACTACACATACAATTCATTTCTTCTGCTAAAATAATTAAATTATAAAAGAAAATTGCATTATAGAATATGAAAGCACCTTAAAGGATGACCTATTTTCAAACTGAATTATGAAATAGTATGCCTGAATAAAATGTAAATAGAGAGCATGTTCAAATCAAGTGAAGATTAAGAAGAAGCATTAAAATACGAGGGAACATATAGCATTTTGAAACTTGTAATTTTCCTCAATATTTTTTCAAAAAAAAAACCTCATGCTATATATGAGACTAATCCTTTAAATGTCAAGCAAAAGTTAAATGTATGACACTTTATTCTAATAATTAATTACCGTGCTTAATTATAAAATTTTGTGTGCGCATGTTATTTATTGATAATGTAGAGTAAAATTGATAAAAACTAAATTAGATTAAACAACTATATATTATATTTATAAATTTAAACTTTTTACAGCAAAGATAAACTAAATGTAATTTACTAAAAAGTCACAAATAATTATTTCTGGATACGGATAAAATGACATCAATTAACGGTAAAAATAGTAAGATCACTCCCAAATTCAGCAACCATTAGTAGTCAAATCCCACATGGAATTTCCTATATTACACGACTTCGTGTAACATTTTCAAATTTTGAGTTTTTCTTGTATTTTTTTTCTTTATTTTTATTTTTATGTGATTTAGTTTAATTTTATGATTGTTTTTAGGGTTCATTCCACCCAATTAGGGTTTATAATTATTATTTTTATATTTAATTTTTTATTTTCAATTAATAATTCATTATTATGGTTGATTTTTTTAAAATTACGTTTTATAATTTTTATTCATTTTTTTGTTGATAAATGTTGATTATGGTTATTTATATTATAATTAATTTTTATTTTATTATAAATATTATTAAAATTATAAATTTGATAATGAAACATCCGGTGAAACACGAAATAGTGTAACAGAAAATTTCAACCCTTCAAATTCAGCAAACTATTTTTTGCCTATTGAATGTTGTCGGGATATACCATATTCATGAATCAATAACTTGTACTCAAAGTTGATCCAACATTAATTCACAATACTTTTCAAATAAAAATGACTTTTCAATTGGTGTATTTTCTTCCTCAATCTCATGCAACCTCTTCTTTATATTTTTCAACTCTTGTGAAATTTTAAAGCACCACCTAAATCACGCACAGACACCATTGTGCACTAACTCCTTGTAACGCCCCAAACCACTCTGTTTGACCACGTTACTTAACATATAATTTACTTACTTATAATTATGTGCTTATTTTAAATTGAGCGGAAGCTAAGGTCAAATTGCATGATATGGCACGACATCATAATACCCAATATAAATTTTTCGCAATTACAACATGCAACCTATCGAATCTACACTATCACACAACATAGTATTTAATGGAAGCATTACATAAGCCCATCCACACAATCATACAATCATCTAACCTATCGGGCTCATAGGTCTACACAACCCGCCCGTCTAGCACCCTAGTTTAGCCATCATAATATAAGGGTTCCACGACATACAATTGGCACGTAGAAGGCTCCAAGATCGAACGACCCACCTTTAAAATGTTTGCATAATATGTATCAAGTTAAATACAACATAACTACAAAATCGAGCTAGTCCCAACCCCAATAATCATTGATCATAAAAACAAAAGGAGAATGATCAATAAAATGATAATAATATGAGTATTTCAAAAGAAGGGCATGCAAAAGTAAACACCAGCTTGTGGGGTTCTCTTGTGTTCACAACGCTCCTACTCGGGCCTCAACTCTTCAACCTGAAATTCATTAAATGAATAGAGTGAGTATTTATCAACATACTCAGTGGGGAACACTGCAAACAATTATAGCTAATTGCACAAGTGAAAATATAACATGTGGAAATTTCTTTACTTTGTGGAGACTAGTCTCAACCCCGTAGGGTCCAAACATCATGATGCCACTGTTAATGAACGTCTTTAGCCCTATAGGGATGCCCGCATGCTTATTATCCCCCAGGAAGGACATTAACAAGTCTATATCGATCCCATAGGACCTCTTTGTCAACCCCGAAGGATCTCTTTCATATCATCGGTCCGAAGACCCTTCATACTTATACAATCAAAGCACAACAATAACTATAACTTTACACGTGTTCATAGTTTAGAGTTACCCCACCTTATTAGACGCTTTCAAAATCCTTTCAATCCTTGAAATACTTCTTTGCCGTGCACAAGTTGTCCACCTCGAATCCCGATACGTCACCTAGCACCTTTAAATCCCCCTTTTCATTTTAGACGTCGAGATATACAATTATTCCATAATTTGACCAAACATACTCTATGCATGCTTTAAGGTTTTTCATACATATCTACATACACAACCATGGATATACAAGATCATACTATGATTTTGGACTCAAAATACACATTAAAACTCTTTAAGACATTTAATCGAACACGTTACGTGCACCCATTTAAACCACAAGAACAAGACTTGATTTAAATCCTTTAAACTCATAATTTCCAACACATCAACCTCTATCCTAGGGCTCTAACATAGATGAAAATCAACTTCATACAACCATCACAATACCTCCAACCAAACACCAACATATTAAGGGGAAATTAGGGCAAAAATCCAAACCCTATCAATAATAAATCATATGAATCTCAATTTCACAACACATATAGCTTCAAGGATGTAAATAAACCATATATTCAAGATATCAAGGCAAAGGGATCAATGAAATCGAAAACCCTAAATTTTGGGTATAAACCCTAGATTCAAATCAACATGAATATGGTGCTTAATCGCAAAGGGATCAATGAAATCGAAAACCCTAAATTTTGGGTATAAACCCTAGATTCAAATCAACATGAATATGGTGCTTAATCACCAAGAAGAAGAGGTATGAAGTTACCTTGGTTGCATAGTGTGTAGTATATACATCAATAAATACCTTGGCTTTGGATTCAGTGGCGGCTTCAAATGGTCAAATTCAGACTATGTAATCTTTGTCAATCAGGCTTAGGTGTATAATATTTTAAAATGTTGATCCGCCCAATGAAAGACCCGTGCCCAAGCCCGCCGAGAATAATTGTATATAATATGCACCTAAGAGAATTCGAACCTGTGACCTCCTAGAAGGAGGTCCAAGCACTTATCCATTGGGGCAAGTTCAATTGATATTATATTGATAGCTTAAACAATATATATACTTATATGATTTTTTCATAATTTATTTTTCTTTATCTCTATAAATTAAAAGTGTTATATTATTATTAATATATTTATATCTATTTGTGCACAAATATATATATATATATATATAATATTGATATTATATTGTATTATATATCTGTATATAAGAACTATAATTTGAGGTGATACTTATTAAGTATCCATGCATACAAAAATTATATCTCTAATATAAATTTAATATGGAGAAATATTATAAAAGCATTTAATTAAATTATTTTAAAAATTATATATATATATATATATATATATATATCATGGTGAAAATGTGGTTAAATAGTCTTACATTGTGTTTCATACTAAATATCATGATGAATTAAATTATTTTTACTTACATAATAAATAACTATAGTTTATAATTAAAAATTAAAATCCATTATGTACTATATTATTTTGAATATTAATTAGAAATTATTTTTTATCATACTGATAACTAATTTGTATGTTTAAGTTATTAAGTTTTAATAAATTATTACGTTATATTCTATATTAAGTGTAAAATAATATAAAATTATAATGAAATAATAATAATTATTTAAAAGTACAATTAATTATTAATTATAAAAAAATTAATTAATTAATTATGAATAATATTTAAAAATAATAAATATGAATTATTATTTATTAAATATAATAGATACTTAACTATTATATTACTCAGAAAAATTTATTATTACTAATGAGACAATATAAGATAAATTGAACACTTTTAAATAATTAACTAAAATTCATTAAACTTAAGAAGGTTTGGATTTTTTTACTATCAGGTATTTAGTGTATATTTATGTATATATTTTGATAGTATATTTTAGTTTGTTAATGTATAATTGGTTTATCTTGTAGTAGTAACTATAATAAATATTATGTTAAACTTAATAATTTTTTTAAATATGTAATAATATATTAATTAGTTTATTTATGAGAGTAGTAATAAAGCAAATTAGTATAGATTTGTATTTAATAAGGAAATAATACAAATTTAAAGATGTGACACTAATAAATGTGTATAGTTGCGATATTATTTTTTCAAAAATTAAAATAATTGAATACAAATATAAAAATGGTTTTAATAGGGAGAATATTTGTACTAGAATAGATTGAAATCATATTTAATTATTTTAAAAATAATTAAATAAAATTTTAAAAAATAAATAAAAAATTAAAAAAATAAATCCAGCTACGGGGTCCCGTCGCTAGCCCCGTCGCTAAGTTGTAACTACGGGAACCCCCGTCGCTAGATTTATAAAAATAATGATATATTAAAATTTTAAAATCTAGGTACGGAATTCCCCGTCGCTAGAACTAGCTACGGGGAACCCCATCGCTAGCCCCGTCGCAAGATTTTCCGTCGCTAGTGACGACCCGTGTCGACCCCATCGCTAGTTCTTGGCGCTATAATAGACTTTTTTTGTAGTGTATAAATGAATTATCAAATTGGATCAGATCGAGCAAAAGAAAAAATTGCTAAATTTCAAACTCAAAATAGCAGGAAAAAAGATAAAAAGATAGAATCAGTAAAGAACTTCCAGCAAACATTTGGTCTAAAAACACCAAAATCCTCCTTAGATCATAAGCCAACTAAAACTTCAAGAAGTAACATAACGACCCTTCAAGAATGCAAAATCAGTTCGCATAACTCACAAAAAATTGGTTGAACATGCATGTCTCTTGGATCTCTAGAAAAACTACATCAATATCTGGAAACTGATATTGTGAAAACTCTTTATGTATAGGCTTGGGCTACTCCTTTATATTTCCACTCACTGGATGTTTTATAGCATTTAAGTATGCTACTGGCAAATCTCGTTGCATTGGTGGAGATTCAACACGTCACTCGATCGCTATCTGAAGTTCTGATGGAAAATTAAAAAACACTTAATTTAGATAGAGAATAGATTTCTTCGTAAGGAGGAAAAAATGGATCTATATTACTCACTCGTTATGGATCAAAATTTTAAGAAAAAAAATGATTTTTAACCTCTCTTCTATTCAATGGAAAAGTAATTCTGGTTATGCGCTTGTTCACTGTCTCTCCAATACCTACCTTTTCATACGTTTTCAGCCATAAGATTGAGGCTTTCATGGCTTTCTATCTAGTAAGTAACTTGACTTTGACACTTTTCCATTGTTGGTTGTAAACCATTGATGATGAACCGGTGCTTTTTTTTTTTACTTTTCTCTCGTGTATGGAATGATTTGTTTGTGAATATGGCATGCAAATAGGTCTTTAGATGTAGAAATTGTTTCCAATTTAAATATGTTTAGGAACGGAAGCACCTTTTCAATGGAATGACTTTTTTTCATTACGCACCGGTTCAATATTTTAAAATTAGGGTTTCGTAATTTTTAATATATATATATATTTGGTGGAGCTTCAATAAAGCCTTTTTTTTAGAAAAGTACTAATTATTTTTGTTAGAAAATGCCGCTTGAGTATAACAATTTTGTTTAGACAACTAACTGCTTTGGTAAGGACCCTTTCAATTGGAATTTAATTTTTTTAACACTAACAGAAAATTAAATTAATTGTGAATTATTTTTAGAAAATTAATATAATTATGAATTGTCTAAATTATTCCTACTATTTTGTTTTTATATAGTATATAGATTTGAAACATAAAAATTTCAATTTAAGAAACTACAATAAAGTAGCTTACGTATCTTTATTATATATATATATATATATATATCAATCTTCATTTTGTTTGCTTTAAAATATGGTTAATTACGCATTAGTACATAAAGTTTGATAGTTTTACACTTGTGTCCAAGAGTTCAAAATTTACATATTGATACCGAATGTTTGCACAAATGTATACTTATAGAACTAGAGTAATTTTATGGTCTCAAAAATGCTAACATGGATTGCCAAAAAGTGTAAAGAAGTATAATTGCATCTAATATTTATACAAATTACATCAGCTAAGACTGAGTTTTGAAGATTTCTAGCAGTCCACTTCAACATTATTTGCGAGATTGAAAATTTGTTATAATTTTATACATGCTAATTTGTGCAAGCATTAACTGTTAATATGTAATTTTTTAAAATTTTGGGATAAAAGTGAAAATATGTCAACCTTTGGGTATTAGAGTGTAATTTACTTTTTTAAATATGTCAACTATGATTGTATATCCAATAGCACTAGACTATATTTTTAAAAAAATACTAATAAAAATAGACTATATTAATTTATAAATATCATTCTCTCTATGATTTAGTTATAAATTTAATAAAAATGTTAAATTGTTAACTATTTCATATTCCATATAATTAAAAAATATATAAATGAATTTCTATAATTAAAAATGTGTGTGACACGTGTATGTGGAGAGAGAGAGAGAGAGAGAGAGAGAGAGAGAGAGAGAGAGAGAGTAAAAAATGAAAAAGAAGATAATTTTGTATTTATAATAAGTATTTATGTTTTGATATTTTTGAAAGGAAAATAAATAGTAATTCACAACTTCATTCATTATATAGATATAGATTCTGGGTAAACCTCGTTAGCGTACACATATGTGACTAATTACATTAGTAAAAAGTTTACGTGTGACACTTTATTTTATAAAATGTGAATGAGATTCGAATTTCAACATTTAACTACAAGTCGCCGTGTAGGTGCTGAAATCTTAACAGATCATGCATAATATATTTATTGTTTTTATATATTTATTTAGTTTTGAAATTTTATGAAATCCAAAATTATATAAGATATTTAATTAATAATTAAGATATCATTACATGACAAAGATTAAGTTTTTTTCGGTAATAAGTGAATATTTTTTAAGAGATATATATCAATATTTAAGAGCCAATGAACGAGCCCCCGCGTTAGCATCAGGCTAGTGAATTGCGAGAGTCGCCGAATTTCAAAAAAAAATGTTTTTTTTTTTATTTTAGAATTTATTAATTTCATTTTAGAGTATAAATTTATATTTATTTCAACTAAGTTAAATATATTCACTTTAAGTCTATGGTTCACTGATTTCATTTTAGGATATAAAATTTTTTAGGAAAAAAATAAAATAGAAAATCAAAAAAAAAAAAAAATGACCCGAAAAATGAAATAGATGGGAACGTAGCTACCACATGCCGCGCGTGGGCCGCATGCATGGAGGCATGCTCCTATCGCATATAAGCGTATATACTTTCTTATGCAGACAATTAAGTGCTCCTCAAAAAAATATGTATTACTTAATAAAATTAATAATATTGTAAAGTGTCGTGTAATATCAATTTCAAATTTTAATTCGAATTTGGTGGAGAAATCTTTTTCTTTTTCTTTTTGAGAAAAAAGAAGTGATAATTTAGTTCCATAAAAACTGAGCATCTTTGATGAGAAAAGATGTTACAACTTACAAGAGCCTCTTGGTTCAAAAATGAAGTTCCTGCAATCAACTTCAACAAGCACATCCCAGTATAACTCTGGGCTTGGGGCTCCATTATTAATAGTGTCACTCCTTCAAGAAGGATACTACTTCCCTCTGCTATCACATTCCTCTTGCCAGCCAACCACACATTGACATATATCACTTCAACAAGAGAAATCATTATATTCTTGTTAAAGAGGAAATAAAATGAGAATTACTTTAACTCCCGCCGATACGTGGCGGCACAAATTCAGGATAAAGCCAACAAAATTTTTGGAACCAAACAAAACGAGGACAAATTAATTATGAGCTCAATAATCTTTCAATTTCTCAATTGCATTTATCTATAATAATGTATATTTCAATTCATCATACATATTTTTTTTAAAGGTGAAAAATAAAACACACACACACACCATTCATGATATATCAAGTGTTCTCAAGAACAACTTAAAAAAATAAATAATATTAAAACAAACCGATAAAATTAGCGAAAAAATTATGCTAAATGAACACCACATGTATGATAAAATGCTCAGCAAGATCAATGCCAACATATCTCAAACTTTCGCAGAGGCTAACAGCACTTGATCGATAACCTTACGTAGATTCTGATACGATGATTTCTTGGCAGATTCTCGAGCAAGATTCTTCCACTCCATCGCCCTCTTCTTCATCTCTTCACCCTTCTCTCCGACCATCAACGTTCGTACGAGGTTTTGGACTTCATCCCTCTTCACATTGTTGTCTATCTCCATTCCAATCCCCCACCGCGTGCAGCAATACCAACAATTCGTCTGTTGCTCGGCGAAGAAAGGCCAGCAAATCATGGGCACTCCACTGCATATGCTTTCGAGAGTCGAGTTCCATCCACTGTGCGTCAAGAATCCCCCGACGGCCGGGTGGCTCAGGACTTTCTCCTGAGGGCACCAGCTCGCCATCATCCCTCTCTCTCTCGTCGCCTCTAGAAATTCAGGTGGCAGCACCGCGCTGTCGCCGGAGACAAGGTCAGGCCTTATGATCCACAGAAATGCGTGGTTAGTGTTTGCGAGCCCCCATGCAAACTCAGTGAGTTGATGGGGTGTCATCACGGTTATGCTGCCAAAATTTACGTAGACGACTGAGTTGGGCGCCTGCGTGTCAAGCCAGTCAAGGCATTCGGGGTCCTCTCTCCATAGGTTCGATCCGAGTTGGTCAACAACGTGGTCGTTGACCAACTCGTGCTCGAGCAGATGGAGAGGCCCAATGCTGTATGTTGGGGGTAGGAACGTGGAAAGTGCGTCTAGAACATCGCGCTCGAGAGGCTCGAATGTGTTGAGTAGGATCGCGGAAGCTCTTTGAGCCCTCTTGGTTTCGGATGAGACGAATTTGATCATGTAATCGTCTAAATTGGTGGTGCGGATGAAGCTAGGGATGTCTCTCAAACGTATGCCTTTCATGCCTGGGATTCCTTCAATCACGCTGTCCAAATATCCATTGGTTAAGTCGCTCGTGTCTGCAAATTAATTAAAAAATGGGATGAATATTAATGTCATTTACATTTCCACATTGAGCTTCTATATATATGATTATACTTTATTTTGATCTACAATTCTTCAATTGTCTGCAAATCAATTATTCAATTTGTATGATCAGCAGTGACTCATTTTTATTGTATTTTAGATACTTACCAATTTGTCGGAATCGATATTTAATTATCCTCCCGAAAAAAGAATAAAATAGATAGAAAAACTGAGTACAAAATAATCATGGAAGAAGATGAATAAAAGAGAAAAATGAAAAAAATGGAAACGAACAAATGATATTGAAAAGCAAAAGGTAACCATTAAATAGTACGTTGTGTCAATAGAGAGTTTCAACAAATGAATAATTGTTAAGTATCCTATCTCTTCGATTGGGAATTGGGTACCATTAAATAGCACATTTTGTAAATAGTAGGGATGTCAATTGGGATTAAATTTTTTTATAACTTTGACAATTTTTTATCCTAACCCTAATAAACTTAATTATATTGAAATAAAAATGAAACACTATTTTAAAATAGACTCAGTCCGATTATAAAAGGACATGCTTCTAATATTAGGTCCCTGTAGTAATTACACTTGTCTGTTACATTTCATAGTCGTCGATAACTATCAACACACATTAAGTTCTAATTCTCTGTCGACGCTGTAAAATTTTCTGTTACACTTTCTTGTGTTTCACTCCGTATTTTATTAGCAAATTTATGTTTTTAAATATATTTATTATAAAATAAAAATTAATAATAACATAAATAATTATAGTCAACGTTTATCAACAAAAAAATAAATTAAAAAATTATAAAACATAATTTTTTAAAAAATAAACCATAATAATTAATAATTAATTAGAAATCAAAAATTAAATATTGAAAAAATAATTATAAATCATAATTGGGTGAGTGAACCTAAAAACAATCATAAAATTAAACTAAATCACAAAAAAATAAAATTGAAGAAAAAAAAAACTCAAAATTTAAAAGTGTAAGTGTAACAGGAATTCAATCCTTACTTGGACGATACAAGAAATAAAAGCGTAATAGTGATAGTTGAAACATGAGACGAAGCATAATTTTAAAAATAGAAGATTACCTTTAAGCGGTGCATAGCCCATTTGAATAATCTTCTCATACTGTGTGTAACCATAGAAGCCACAAGCACTAGTGGTCCAGAACAGAACTTCAGGAAGGCCGAGCTCCGCCGCGGCGTCGGCCGTGAAGCTCATCACCCCATCGGAAACTATGCAGGAAACCGGCGGCACACCCGACGCTCCGGCGTCGTTGAGCTTCGCGATAAGCTTCTTGAAGTGAGGCAAGCAGGTGGTGGTGGTGGACTCACAGAGGGACGGAATATCTTGGGTGGCGTCGGTGATTTCGGAGGGCGGAAGGCCGTCGGGAATGGAGTGGAAGCGGAAGGAGGGGAGGCCGTCGAGGGAGGCGGGGCCGCGGGATTTGAGGAGGCGGCGGTGGTTGTAGTCGGTGTTGACGAAGGTGATGTGGAAGCCATTGCTGTGGAGGAGTTTGGCTAATTTGAGCATGGGGTTTATGTGCCCCTGTGCTGGAAATGGGATGCACACTGCATGACCTTTTCCTTCACCCATTTTGTTTTTTTATTTGAGGATAATGACTGCGGACTTTTTTTTATCGTCGACAAAGAAAAAATATATATGATGGTGGTGATGGATATATATGATCTATTTTTTTGTTTTGGAGAATGAGAATTGATGGATTTGAAGTATGTATTTTGCAGTTATTTATAGGCATCAAGACTGTGTTTTTTGCTGCGTCATGGAATTATTAATTGAATGTGAAGTCAAAAAGTATCAGAGATTTCATTTGACTTCAATTTCTCGATCTAATGATTTTTTTATTGGAACGGAGAAGAAAAACTTTATTATATAATTTTATGGGATACGTTAGTGATTATGCCATGTGAATGTGAGCTGTTCCGATTTTTATTTAATTTTATTATATTATATTATACCTTGGGTTGCGAACTTTGAGATGTACATGCCTAATTAATGCATGTATGTATACGTCATAAATAAGTAACGTGCAGCTTGCGAATATGGATTAAACTATTGAAACTGAAACAATGTTTTTTGTTTTTTATTCTTTACACTCTTTTAGGCTACTGAGAAGGATAACATGAACTGAAAACACCAGATCATCTACTGCATTTCTGTGATATTTCTTGTTTCCATTCTTTCATTTCCTTAAAAAAAATTATCTTTATAATTTTTAATTTATTGTGATTTTATTTAGGGTTCATCCATCCCCAGTTAAAATATATTAATATTTTTAAAAAATAAAAAATAAATTTGATTGTGGAACACTAAATGGAACATAAATGTCAATAGAGGATTTGATCCATGAACTGAAATACCACATATATTAGATACTAAGCAGTTGTCTTTAATTTCCTTCTATTTCTTGTGGATGAGCAGTAAAAATAATAAATAAATGAATAAATTTGACTACGAGAAAAGCCAAGGAAACAACAAGTGACTAAAATGGAGGATAGCAAAAACAATATATATATATATATATATATATATAGGGAAAGGATCAAATGAGAATCCTTCCCTCAGGTGGGAACTAGGAACCAATTCTAGCTCTTGTTTGACTCAATCTGGACGGCCCAGATTAAATCAGATTTATGTGGATGGACGGTGACATTCCTGTAATTTTCGGCAACTTTGTGGGAGGAGGCGTAATATAGTAATTCAATAATTCTTCCCTTTTGCTTTGAGGCTAAAATGAGAATCGCATGAGGCTAAAATGATCGAAGTAGGAGGCTAAAATTGATGTGACATTTTCCACTAAGGTTCACCGTTCCCAATTAGTGTTTATTACGTTTGGATTAGGGCTCATCTGATCCCAACTAGTAATTATGAGATTTCCATTAGGGTTCAATGTCCCCAAATAGGAGGTATTGCATTCATTCCAATGAAATCATCGTTCCATTTTTGTTTATAAACACATGCTAAAATGAGAAATGCATGAGGCTAAAATGAGCGAAGTAGGAGGCTAAAATTGAATCTAGGCAATTTCTGAGTTCAGTTCCGATTTTGCCCTTAATGAGACGCGCGAATTGAAGATTTTCATTTTCATTACAAAATTGCCACCGAAAATCTGGATTAATCTGGATCGTTCAGATTTTGGAATGAAGGGATGAAATTGGTTCCTAGTTCCCACCTAATGACTGGTTCTCACCAGATCCCAACCCTATATATATATATATATATATATATAATATATATATATATATATATAATATTTGGTTGACATAATATTTTAATTGACCTTAGATTGTTTTAATGAGAGAGACATTAGAAAACTCTTATTAGCAATTTTTAGCAAGGATACATGATGAAATTAGTTTACATATTTTTTAAGTTAGATTTCGACTTATATAAATTATATGTTGTGAATACCATATTAGCATGTGATCTTGGGAGCATTAGCAAACTATTTAAATCATATTCAAAATATGATATTTCTTTAATATTAATGTGGTTGTGGGATAATTCACATTAGCAATCATCGTATTAGGTTAGTGAAATTTAATTTTGAAAATAGTGTTTATGAAATCTTGCATATTATAATTTGTGTACCACAAATCATGTTATGTTGATCTAATTTGCTAATATATGATTGATTGTGCTTTAGCAGAAAATATATAATTAAAGAACACAAAATAGCAAACTTTAATATACATATTAATTAACCACTAATGTAACTGTCAGTTCCTTTTACTTTCGTTTAGTAGATATTATGTGGCTTAATAACATAAAAAAAGTGGAAATGTATAAAAGTAGATAAAAGTAAATAGTGATTGGGGGAAGAAAAAAAAAGCAAAAGTAAATAGTGATTGGGGAATAAAAAAAGGCAACTTTCAAAAATAGATAGTTTTGTGTGCAATTTGTCCTATAATACACTTGATTCCAACACTCAATTATTGGCTCAGTGTAATTTTTAATCTACATTGCCATGATTAATTTAAATGAGTCACAATTAATTTTCAATGAGCCATGATTAATTGTCTACATTGTTACAATTAATTCAAATGAGCCACAATTAATTGTCTACATTGCCACAAAAAATTTCATTAGCCACAGTTAATTTTCAATGAGCCACGATTAATTGTGTACATTATCTCGATTAATATAAATGAGCCACGATTAATTTTTTTAATTAGCCACGATTAGTTTTGAATGAGCCATGATTGATTTTTCAATGAGCCACGATTAATTTGTGAATGAGTCACGATTAATTTTTTGTTATGAGCCAAGAATAATTGTGGCTTTTTTTGTTGACCGAATTAATCATGACTTTTTTTGTTTAAATTAATTGTGATTTTTTTTTTCTTGAATGCATTTATTTCTTATGTAAGTGAGGTAGTTACTAAGCTTCATTAAATAAGAAGAAGAGGAATGTAGGAATTTGTTGTTTGAATTTAATCATGATAATATTTAAATTTAATCGTGATAAATTGAAATTAATCGTGGAAAATTTAAAATTAATTGTGATAATATTTATATTTAATCGTGGCAAATTGAAATTAATCATGACAATATTTAAAATTAATCGTGGCAATGTTTGAATTTAATCATGGCAAATTAAAATTAATCGTGGTAAATTTAAAATTAATCGTGGCAATATTTAAATTTAATCGTGACAATGTTTGAATTTAATCGTGGTAAATTTACAATTAATCGTGGCAAATTGAAATTAATCGTTGCAATATTTAAATTTAATCATGGCAATGTTTGAATTTAATCATGGCAAATTTACAATTAATCGTGACAAATTGAAATTAATCATGGTAAATTTAAAATTAATCGTGGCAATGTTTGAATTTAATCGTGGTAAATTTATAATTAATTGTGGAAAATTGAAATTAATCGTAGCAAATTTAAAATTAATCGTGGCAATATTAGAATTTACTCGTGGAAAATTTATAATTAATCGTGGCAAATTGAAATTAAGCTTGGCAAATTTAAAATTAATCGTGGTAATATTTAAATTTAATCGTGGCAATATGGCCACAATTACTATAAACGTGGCAATGTGGTAATATTTAATCTTGGCAATGTGGCAATATTTAAGCGTGACAATTGCTATAACCATTGCCACAATTTAATTGTGGCAATGTGGCAATATTTAAATTTATAAATTGCTATGATTATATTTTATAAACATATAATTAAATTTAAAGGCCACAATTATGAAGCTATGATTATTTAATAAATGATACAATTATTTAACATATGGTACGATTTTCATAAGCTACGATTAGTGTATAGGATGTTTCGATAATTTATAATCAAGAATCCATTTGATTACACTATAGTGTATAGGTTGTTTCGAGAATTCATAAATCGATAATCAAAGTGATCCTCGCAAGTAAAATCTCGATACAACACATACACTGTTGGTCCCGGGCGAGTCGGTATCAATTTAGAAGGGGGGGTGAATAAACTGATTCAAAAACTTCGACTTTAGATACGGAATAACAGGGCCCTTTGACTCGTTTGAAGAAACTTATCTATGCACCAACTTGATAATCAGTTGAGACAGTTTGAGTGCAGCTTGTGTGATGTTGTGTGCAGTTAGAGGTATGCAATGATCAAAAAGTACATCACACAAGAGATTTATAGAGGTTCGAAGTCTCAAACTTCTACGTCCTCTCTTCCTTCCGCAGAAGGGCAACTTCACTATATAACTTGAGTTCCTTTACAAATTACACAATGAAGGACAGTTGGCTGAACATGGTAACTGCTCGCTACCTCAGCTGGTCGACGGCTCACACTTGAAGTCCCTAACTGCTCGCTAGGAAGGTAGGTGTTATTGTCGTCTTTACAAGGTTTTAGATCTCTTTCAATCTTCAAGAGGTTAGTCTTGAACAAGGGGGTATCAACTAATGTGCTCCTTTAATTGAGCTGAGTAGTTGATCGTTGAATAGCTGGAACTGAGAAGGCTGCCCTGGCTGGATCGTCAACAGCTGGCTGATATCTTGAATCAGTGAATTCTTCTTCTCAGTTTGACTTTCGCAGTTTTTATCAGACGTTACACTTGAGCTTGAGTGGGAGGGAGAAAGAAAAGCTCTGCTTGTATATGTGAAGGTTGGTAAGAATTTGTGATTGCGAAAAGTATTTAGAACTCTGATTCACCCGTCTTTTATAGAGGAGTGATTTTATGACCGTTGAGTTCCACTGTCCATTTGATCAGTGGCTCTGTTGGTTCATCAACGGCAGATGGTCTTAAATGATAGCTTGGATCATTTGGTTGAAGTAGCCGTTACTTTGCCAATCGATCTTCATTAAATTCCAGGATCTTTGAAGCAGCATTTATTCCAAGATACGCTGATTTAAGCAATACACTCCACGAGTCTTCTGGCTTCAGCTCTCTTGGCAGTTTGGAGTTTCCGTTGGCAGTTTTGGATTTCTCAGCTCAGTTACATTATCGTCCTAGCTGGCAATTCTGAGCTTGTCAGCTGAGTTTGACTATTGCTCCAGTTGGCGGTTCTGGGCTTGTCAGCTGAGTTTGCCTGTTGCTCCAGTTGGCAGTTCTGGACTTATCAGCTGAGTCTGGCTATCGCTCCAGTTGGCAGTTCTGGGCTTGTCAGTTGAGATTGGCCATTCCTCCAGTTGGCAGTTCTGGGCTTGTCAGCTGAGATTGGCCATTGCTCTAGTTGGATACTGTCAGCCTCTGGCATAAACTGATATTCTATCAGTTTCTTCAATCTTTGGTCAACTCCTCTCTCCCTCAGTTCAGCTGACTCGGTTGTCAGCTTGCTTTGACCGGTATGATTCCTCAGCCAAGTTGAACTTTAGACTAGATGACGTGTCTTTCAACTTGTGGGTCATTTTTCAGATTGATTGACTTTGACTCTTCTAGAGTTCTTCTTTGATGATGC
This sequence comes from Perilla frutescens, assembly GCA_026008535.1. NCBI lineage: Eukaryota > Viridiplantae > Streptophyta > Magnoliopsida > Lamiales > Lamiaceae > Perilla > Perilla frutescens. The sequence continues at coordinate 52,338,134 of BRKX01000009.1, read as the reverse complement.
TCTGGGCTGATCAACTTCGATCTACAGCTTGAACTTTGGTCAGTTTTTCATAAATAATTTTGACATCTCATCAAACCCTGATCTAGGGGTTCCTTGATAGTTTTTCTTAATAATTTCCCCATTTTTGATGATGTCAAAACTTTGTTGATGATGATGGAAAAAACTGCAAGTGTAGCAAATGCATTAAATAGAATCTTTCAGTCAGTGCACATTCGTAGCATATTGAGACAAATTGGCTCATGATTTTCATTCAGTTATTAGAGCATTTGTCATTCATGCTTATCATTCAAATATCAGAGCATGTCATATTCGTAACATATTGAGACAAATTGACTCATGATTTTCATTCAATTTTTACAGCAATTGTCATTCATGTTAGTTTTAAAAGCAATTTGGGCTTATTCATGCTTCTCATTCAAGTACCAGAGCATGACTGAAGTATTAGGGCATAATGAATTATGTCAAACCATTCAAGCTTGAAGTAAAATCAAGATCAAAACTTGTATTATATATTCATTTTAAGGCATAATTTCAAGGGATTCAAGAGTTAGTAGTTAAGACTACTAATCTACTTCCTGAATGTTGCTCCAATTGTTCTTTTTCCTTCAGCTCGATTCTCCTCTTTCTTGGATTCCTTGTAGTGTCCATGCTTCCCCCTGAAGCTGATCTTCCCCCTCATAATGAATTTCTCTTTGAATTTGATCCCAAAGAGTCATGCATCCATCATAGTGTCCATCATCATATTGTCCATCTTTCCCATTTTTGGCATCATCCAAAAGTTGAAGTGGATCACATGATGGTAATCACAGAGTTGGTAGAAAGGTGAAGGCGGTTGCCAAATTTTCATCATGAACTGCAAGAACTGAAGGTATTTGCATGGGCGGAGAAAGCCATGCATAGGCATCTTCAGTTGGCATGAACTAACTTCGATCAGAGATGTCTTGCTCTCTGAAGCTCATGGGGGCCAAGCTGGTGAAGATCTCATCAGTTGAAGGGAGGGGTGGATCACCAACGACGGGTGCGCACGAGGAGTTGGATGGGTCATTGTCGAGAAGAGGGGCATCAGAGGGTATACCAAGCTGGAGTCGCTTGATCATTGAATCCATGATCTCCGAGAGCGTTGGAGGTGAGAAAAGTGGATGATTCATCCAGTTTCGACTCCATGATCCCTCTCTGATCCAGAAGGCGGAGCCACGAGTGTGGATGAGGTGAAACATAGTTGATTCATCCAGTTGAAAGCGCCAAATATGATACTGCAAGTACCGCCGCAGTTGCGCGAACAGGAAGGAGTCGGTGTCCTCAATGAGACCAAAACAGCTTCGGAGCTGGTGGTCTAGAACCACTTCAAAGTGAACCTCAATATAGTCACTTTGGACTAAAGGTGGAGGTTGGGAGCTGCCTGATATTGTGGGCTGATCACTCAGCCTTAAAAGAGATGAACTCTCTAGCATCAGCTCTCTTTCGTCAGTGGAGCTGACGGTTGCCTCTAAGGGCGCCTTTCCACGATCTGAGCTGGAAGGCTCTTGTGGGTGTGAACGCTTTGGGGTCGGATGGTAGTAGATTGTGGGGAGCATGTCCCGTCTTCCAAGTGGTTCACCAGTTGGTATGATCTCATCAAACTGGCTTTGTATGATGTGGCTTAGGCGGTTCATAAAGCCGACTCTTTCTCGGAATGTGCCAGTTGACGGATCAAACGTCGCTCGCTCGACGTTGGCTCTCAGTTGTGCCAGGATGTAGGAAGCCCAGTCGGCTTGACATCCAAAGTAGAGGGCGGCTGTGATATGAGCCTTGATCTCGGAGAGATGAACGATCTCAAAGTTGCCATGGATAATATGGTTGGTGATATCCAGAAGCTGGATGATATCACTTTGCAAGCTCTCTTTTAATCTGTGTGAACTGTCATTGTGGTGCACATGAGGAAGCTTCCAGATTTTCCATAACTCATGTTTGGATGGTAGATTTAGGTCCATCACATCGGGACCGTTGCCAGGGAGGTGTAGGGTGGACATTATCCTGTCCTTTGTGACTGTGATCACCTGATTCTTTACGGTGGAGATGATGTTGTCACCGTTGATATGTGCATTGTAGTAGAACTCGACGACATAATCAGGTATGTTCTTGACCGGCAACTGTGTCAAGAAGGGAAGCAATCCAGTCGCCGCCAACGCTCGATAAATCTGTAGAAAGACATCTGGGCCAAGACGTGCATTTAGCATCTCTAGATTTAGATACTTATCCTTTCTCATTTTACGTTCTAGAGCTTTAATATCCACCATGGGAAATGAAGGCTTCATTTCTATAAAAGAATGATATTCAGTTTAGAAATGTAAGAGTTTAGATAAGCAAGGGAAGGCTTAGCAAAAGATCGATTAAGAGAGAGAGAGAGAGATTTTCAGGTGATCGGAGCCTTCATCTCTTTGCTCATATTTATCCATCTTATGCATGCAAGAATCGAGAGTACTCGATTGCTTTTCTTGGCTGATCAGCCATCTGATTTGATGGTTGATTAGCTGAATTAATAATGTATGTATCTCAACCGTTCAACAGTTAAATGGCTTTATGATCGTGTGGCTGAGATGAAATCATTTTGAAAATAGGGTAGTTGCCATAAATAGCGAAATATTTTCTACAGATCTTTCTATTTATAGCGCATTAAAATATATTTTCTTTGCCTTTGTGAAGGGTTGGTTTAAGATCCATGCAGATATATTAATGACAACTTTGTAATATTGAGCCCGATTTTTAAATTGTAACCGTTGACATATAACATAAGATATTTCATAATCGCAATGGTAACAATATAGTTAAGGTAAGCTTTTGAATTTAAAAAGACTTATCCTTAGTCAGTTGGGACACAGTCCAACTGATTGATGACGTGGCAGTTGGTTGAGCAGTTGAGTTTTGATACTCAGTTGTCATTTCTGAGCTGGCTGCAGTTGAGGCTGCAACTGAATTGATCAGTCAGTTTGATCAGTTGCAGGCCTTTCTGTCTTCTTGGCTTGGCGGAGGTGAAACTGAATCTCAACTGACGAGCTCTTCATCCTTTGACTGAGGGAGTGTGAGATTCCCTTTGGCGATGACCGAAACTGATCATTTCTCTTGGTCAACTGTGCACTTTTTGAGCTTGAAGTGAGCAATGGAGTCACATAGCTTTTGGATAGGAGATTTGGTGACGTGGCACTATCTTCATCGTCACTATCTCTTGCATCATTATGCCTTGTATTCCTTTGAGAAGCTATGACTGCAGTGTGGGATAGGTGGGGTTCTATCCTTTGATCAGCAGATGAAGTTTGTCGTGATGGCTCAACTGATTGACTTGATAGATTATCAAAGTTCAACTGACGATAAAGTGAGTCAGTTGGGCAGTTGACTAGTTGACCTGCAGTGCCAACTGCTTGAAACATAATCTGGATTTGAATTTGGCCAATAAGGCGGTTGGTGGAATCTTGTTAACCATCCGGTGATTCATGATGTGCTGAACTTGCACAATGGTTGGAGTGAATGGATTTGATGATCCTATGCATTTAATGCTCCAAGTTTCTTCTCTTTGCCAGAAGCTCATGCCATGAAAGGCAGTTAGCAGAAAGTAAGACTGGATAGACATAGGATGTCTCCAGTTGTACCAATAAAAATATGGATGAAGTTGTTTGAACAACTCTTGATCACGTTGTGCAACAACACTGAAGTGAGTGAGAAGGAGATTGGTCACTTCCTTTTGTGCACTTTTGACTGCATATTCACCACTGTAGAAAGTGCGAATATTCTCTTCAGTCAGCTGGAGCGGAGGGCATGTGCTTCTGAAGTAGTGTGCTCCATAGTTTGGGTGAGGTATTCCAATGAATGGAATAAGCTCATCTAGATCAGAGCAAACCTAGAAATCAACTGGTGATCCGTTCTTTGATTTTGGAGAGTGAACGGCATTGGCAGTTGAGTTGCTCGAACTTTGGTTGCTCATCTTGGCTTTTCATTTTCTCTTTTTCTTCAGGGACTGTAGATGAACGGTTCCTTTCTTGGGGATCCAGTCGGAGATCAGAACTGGTAGTGATTCATCACTTGGGAGCTTCAGCAGGTCTTCAAGCATTTTGCTCATCCTTAGAACAAGTCCGACCATGGACTGAAATTTGCCAGACTTCTTTGAGTCAGCAGCCTTGATGACTTGATGCTTGAATTGTTGAAAGACAAATTCTGCCTAGTTTGTATGCCTTCCTTCAGCAAGGTGAATCATGACCTTGTATCTCTCTTGAGTGAGTTGGCTTAGACTGCCAATTGCTCCGAACATCATCTTGTTCGTTATGTCAAGTAGAACTCCATACTCAGGCTTGAGATCAGTTTTAGCGGTAGTAAAACTGAATTGCTTATTGCAGGTTGAGGCTTTTCAGTCTCTCCAGTGTGACTCTGCAGATTCCTTTAGATCTTGAACGAATGAGCCTTCTTGTGGAAATTGAAATACTCCAGCAACTGTTTTCTCATTGATGTGTAACATCCTTCCTTGAATCACTGAAGATATCATCTTCCCATCTGCAGATAATTTTGCTTGAAGCAAGAATTCACTCACCAAATTTTGTCTAAAGAATTTTGGTGGTGTTTCCAGGTAGTGAAGAACTCCTGTTTTGTGAAAATTTGACAGAAGGATTGGGTTCTTTGATTCATCGAGAATCAATTGAAATTTTTATTTGTCAAGGAATTTATCTCTCATGAGTTGGTTTTTGAAGGAATTTGAAGATCTGGATAATTCGGCCATCTTTGAGGTTGGCTGAAGTTTTTGGAAAATTCAAGATCTTTTGAGAGAGAAGGATGTTTTGAGATTTTTAGGAGGAGGAGGCTTTTTGAGATACTTGAGTGAGAGAGAGGCTTTTATGAGTGTGTGGACAGGCTCATAGATATGATGGTTGAAATGGTATTGGGCTCTGATTTCTTTTGGTCGTTGGCAATTAATGACCTTGACACGTGTCATTGATTTGCAACGGTCAAAATTTCAAAATAAATGTAAAGCTTGACATTTATTTGAAAAAAAAAATAAACTTTTATAAATATTTATAAAAAGATAATTACAACTGATTAACAAGAAGTGTACTTAAGGCTTTTCTAATCATGTTTAATTTTGATCAGCCTCCAGTCCTTCTTGTGATCAGTTTTTCTTCTCTTGGCCAACGATTCAGCGGGCTCCTCATCTTCATCTTCGGTGCTGCTGGCTGACTCAGTTTCAGCGAACTAGAGTCTCTGTTGGGCTTGCAGCTGCTTGATTTGCTCAGTATGCAGTTTAACCTATTGCTGCAGGGAATCAATCAATTCCACATAATGTGGAGGGAGCTGGACCATGGAACTGTTGGGTTGAGCCATGAACTGGACTGCTCTTGAGTTCGCTTCCTCCCCTTCTTCAGTTCCAACAAGTTCCTCACAAGGAACTATGTGCGAAATCTCATCTGTCTCCATACTGCATTGGTAGACAGCCTGGTTATTTTGAGCTGACTGATCAGTTGATTGATCAGTCTTATCCATCACTGGATCAGTTGGAGGAATAGGTGAGGCATTTCCTTTCTCAGCAGTTGGCCCTTGTGACATGACTGTTTGGGGCTCAGCTGTCTTATCAAACTGACGAGTTTGATCAGCTGACTTTTCTGATTCTTCTGGAATGATGTTAATTTCAACTTCAGCTCCTTGAGTGGTCTTTTCAGCTCAAATTTCTTGAATTACTTCGTCAAGGAAATCATCCACTGGAATGAGTGTTTGATCTCGTACTGCAGTTGATGGCTGTTCAGTTTGGTGACTTTGTGATTTCTTCAGTAACTCATTGAATAGCCATTTATGTTGAACATGAGGGTGCAACCATCTTTCTCGTTCCATTTCTGTAGTGATAACTGACAGCTTTAATCCTTGAATTATGCATAGTTCATCAAACACGTCTCTCATCGATCCTTCAGCTGGATTTGAGCATTCTTTCCTCAGCTGTAGCTGCCTCATGAGGTGTTTGCCTTTAGTGATACTGGCATTCTCACTGTCTGTCCACCATAGGCTCCATTCTTCTTCTCGCCTCCAGAAACTCATTCCATGAAAGGCTAGCAATGATAGAAACTGTTCTGACTGGTATACGTGCCGCCATAAAAACCAGTAGATGTATCTGGTTAAGGTGTGGAAGAGCTTCTCATGGCCAATTAGCTCATGGGAAAAGTGTTGAGCCATGTGCTTCTACGTGGTTTCATCAGCCCATTTTTTCACGGACTCTCCTTGGGAATAGGCTCTTATATTTCCTTCGACTTGAGCCATTGGTGGGCAGGTCATTTGAAAGTAATCAGCTCCGGCTCCATTGTGAGGGATCCCTCTTGCAGGGATGATATCTTCTGGGTTGTCGCATGGAGCTGTATCTTCAATAGTTAAGTTTGGTGGAATTGTTGGATCTAGTATAGGACTTGATCGTTTTCTCCTTCTGGACTGAGAAAGCAATATTCTTCTCCTTCGTGGTTGATCAGCTGGCCTCTTCCTTGTAGCTGATCTGACAGCAGCTGGCCTAGCTGACTGTCCGATCATGTCAAGTCTGGTAGCAACTAAACTGTGTTTCCTGAATCTCTGAGCTATTGGAATTTCGCCATCAGAGTCAGCAGTAGCTGGCTTCTTTCCTTTACCTTCAGCTGCAGGCTTCTTTCTTCTTAACTGGTCAGTTTGTTCCGGATCAATCTCAACAATTCTAAGAGGCTTCGAGATGAAGTCATTACTGACTATTGTTTTGAATTCCTTCTCCTCAGCTATCCATGGGAACTGCTTCTCCAGAATTATGTTGACCCGGCTGATATATCCAATTCTTTGAGGGAATTTCTCACCGTTCCAGCTTCGTTCAATGATATCAACATACCTCTTCAGTTGTTCGAAGAAGTACTGTGCCCAGTTGATTTCCATTCTGTTGTAGATGGCAGCGCAGATTTTGTACTTTGTTGCTGTCATTTCCGATTGGCTGCCAGTTGTTCCAACCATGATTTTTGAAGTAATAGCAGCGAGTACCTGGAATTCATCTTGAAACTTTGATATAAGATGATTGCTCTTATATGGTTGAGGCTCTTCTTCCTTTTTCCAGAAATTATACGCTTCCTGGAAATTCACTTGAACGTCCTCCAGCTTGAGTCCGTTGTTGGGTAGTCCAAATATGTTGCTCAGGGACTCAGCTGTTACGATAATAGCATGTCCTCTGACTTCCGATCTAATTTCCCTGGGATTCGAAGACCCGTTTGAATTTAGATAGAATTCAGCAACTGGTTCAATGTAGATTCGTTCTGGAAATACCTCCAGAAACTTTTTCAGCCTGGCCTGAGAAAGCTTTTCAACGATCATTCTGCTTAGCGGAGAAGCTTTGCAAGCTTGAAGAAATCCGGCTGGATTGAAAAATTTGTCTCTATCGAGCTTATCACAGAAAGCTTTAGAGTCTTCTACGGATTGTTGGAAATTGAATCTTCTGCGTGATGGATTTTGAGCCATGATTCTTCGAAATAGATTGACTTGCGAAGTTGAGGAATTTGATCTTTCAAGATTGAACAAGCTTTTGACGAGATGTAGGTAGAAGGCCAGTAACTTTGTGGTAAAAATTGGAAAAATTATCTCGATTGTTCAGCCGACTAATTTATATAAAGAGATTTGGCTCATTCAACAGTTTTGACGCTTGGTCTCCCTAAATTCAACGGTCGGATTAGATTAATCGACCCGTCGATTGGCTTTTCATTTCTATCCGTTGGGGATTAAAGAGGAGAGAGAAAGACTTTTCAACGGTAACATTTGGATGACACGTGTTTTTACCGTTTCCACTATTGAGACTTTTGAACTTATCTTCTCTCTTCAGCAGTTTCTCCTTGGCTTGAAACTGATTACGTCATCAGTTGGGTTTGACCGTAACTGATGATTTTTCTGTTGATCAGTTCCAACTGGGATATCTTCTCATCAGTTCCTGACTGATCTTAACTGCTTCGATCTTTATTCAGCTGCTTCTCAGTTCAGCTGTTCTCCTTCAGTTGATCCTTGAACTGATATCTCCTTTTGAATTTACTTCAGTTCCTATGACTTCTTCGTCAGTTTGATCAATTTGCAGCTTGTATGTTCTGCATAACTGATTGGATTATCAGTTTGAGCGACTGAATTGATGATTCAGTTGAACTGATGGGGTAAACTGATCATTTCCAGTTTGCTTATTTCTCAGCAGCATCTTGCATATACTTCAAACTGATGGATTATGTGGCAAACTGATCAGTTTCTCATCTTTTTGACTCAGTTTCTTTCTTCAGCTGGAGTGGTCCCTTGGCATTTTTCTTCCGGCTCATCATCTTCATCCTGTGATGCTAGCTCCAGCAATCCCAACTATATGCATAGCTCCATAAACCTTGCTTCAGGCAATGGTTTGGTGAAGATGTCGGCTATCTGCTTCTCAGTATTGACATATTTGATGCATATGTCCTTTTTCTCGATGTGATCTCTGATGAAGTGGTGCCTTATGTCAATGTGCTTAGTTCTTGAATGTAGAACTGGATTCTGAGATATCGCAATTGCACTATTGTTATCACAGTAGATAGGCACTTCTTCAGTGTCAACTTTGTAATCCTTCAGCTGTTGCTTCATCCAGAGTATTTGAGCACAGCAGCTTCCAGCAGCTACATACTCTGCTTCAGTTGTTGACGTGGCAACTGAGTGCTGCTTCTTGCTAAACCAGGATATTAGTTTGCTTCCAAGAAACTGACATGTTCCACTGGTGCTTTTTCTGTCAATCTTGCATCCACCAAAGTCTGAGTCTGAATATCCAATTAAACTCAAACTGTCATCTCTAGGATACCATAATCCAAGATTTATGGTTCCTTTGAGATATTTGATAATTCTCTTAGCTGCTTCAAGATGACTTTTCTTTGGATTGGCTTGAAACCGCGCACATAGACCGACTGAATATGAGATGTCTGGTCGGCTGGCTGTTAAGTAAAGTAAGGACCCAATGATTCCTCTGTAGTAAGTTTGGCTAACTGATTCTCCTTCTTTATCAAGAGTTAGCTGAACTGATGTATTCATTGGAACCTTGAGAGTTTTTCCTTTACTTACTCCAAACTTCTTGACTAGTTCCTTGGTGTACTTCGCCTGGCTGATATGAATTCCATCTTTTAGCTGCTTCACTTGGAGTCCTAGAAAGAATGTCATTTCTCTCATCATGCTCATCTCGAATTCGCTTTGCATCAGTTGAGCGAACCGTGTGCATAGATCTTTGTTCTTTGATCCAAAGATTATGTCATCCACATAAATTTGAACCATTAAGATCTCAGTTGATCGTTCTATTCGAAATAGAGTTCGATCAATGACTCCTTTTTTAAACCCGTTTTTCAGCAAGAATGTTGTTAGAGTTTCATACCACGCTCTTGGAGCTTGCTTCAGTCCGTAGAGAGCATTTTTCAGTTTGAAGACTTGATCACCAATTTCAAAGCTTGGCGGTTGCTCGACATATACGTCCTCCTTGAGCATTCCTTGAAGAAAAGCACTCTTGACATCCATTTGGTAGACCGTGAAGTTAAAGTGAGCTGCATAGGCTAGGAACAGTCTGATGGCTTCCAATCTTGCAACTGGCGCAAATGTCTCATCAAAGTCGATTCCTTCACTTTGTGAATAACCTTTGGCTACCAGTCTAGCCTTGTTCCTTGTGATCACTCCTTGTTCATCCAGTTTGTTGCGAAAAACCCATTTTGTGCCAATGACCTTCTAGGTTTTTGGCCTGTCAACAAGAAACCATACGTCATTTCGTGTGAACTGGTTCAGTTCTTCTTGCATAGCCATGATCCAGTCTGAATCTTCTAAGGCTTCTTTGACGTTTGCTGGTTCAGTTTGAGAGATGAAGCATGTGAATAATGCATGCTCGGTTGATCCTCTTGTCTGAACTTGACTTCTTGGATCACCAACTATCTTGTCAGTTGGGTGGCTTCGGAGCCATTTGGGCAAGATAGCTTTAGCTGATTCTCCAGCTAGCTCTTCTGTGATGACGTCATCAGTTGCCCTTTCATCAGTTGGCTCATCATTCTCATCATTTCTTCCCCCTGCTTCAGTTGTGGGGTTTGCGGTCTCAGCACGATCTGTGTCTTCATTAACCAAGTTGTTCTCAACTGGTTTAGTACCAGTTTCATTGCCTTCTTCTAATGAAACTTCAAACCGCTCTGGAACAATGTGATCCACATAGTCCTGTGAATTTTCAGTTTCACTAGGTAGTACTTGAACTGATGTGTCTATAGTTTCTTTGTTCCTGTACTCATTAGCAAATTCATCAAATACCACATGACATGTTATTTCCACAACAAGAGTTCATTTATTGAACACTCTATAAGCTTGTGCATGAGGAGAGTTATACCCAAGAAATATTCCCTCATCAACTTTAGCACTAAAGGCTTTCAATTGAGTCTTGCCATTGTTGTAAATATAATATTTATAGCCAAATATTTTAAAATATGATATAGAAGGCTTACGATCCTTATACAGTTCATAAGGTGTCTTGTCATGGGCTGCTACAATGGCACTTCAATTTTGAGTATGGCAAGCTGTGTTGACTGCTTCAGCCCAGTATCCTTCAGCTATGTTGGCATCAGCTATCATCGCTCGAGCTGCTTCCTTTAGTGTTCGGTTGCGCCTTTCAGCTACACCATTTTGTTGTGGAGTTCTTGCAGCTGAATGTTCATGAGTGATTCCAAGCTGGTTGAGGAAGCTGATCATGTGCTGATTCACAAATTTAGTTCCATTGTCGGAGTGAATTCTTTGAACTGATCTTTCCTTCTCAGTTTGTAGTCTTCTGATCAGCGTCGTGAGCTTGTCATATGTTTCATCTTTTCTCCTCAAGAATTCCACCCATGTATATCTTGTGTAGTCATCTACTACTACGAGAGTGAATCTTTTGCCTTTTAGAGTTTGAGGTCTAATTGGACCAAACAAATCCATGTGTAGCAGTTGAAGACAGTCAGTTGTTCCTGGTGGATGATTCTTATTCTTGAAGGATGACTTCATCTGCTTTCCTTTTTGACATGGTCCGCATACACCTGTTTTCTTGTATATCTCCTTGGGAAGCCCCTCAACTAACTCTTTCTTAGCTAGATAGATGATTGTTTTGAAGTTGAGGTGGTTCAGTCGATGATGCCATAGCCAGCTTGCTTCAGTTGATCCTTTTGAGAGAAAGCAAGCTTCTGAGTAGCCGGTTGACCAGTCAATAATGTACATGTTGTCTCTCCTGATGCCGGTTAGCAAAATTACTCCTGTTGACTTATCTCTTATGTTGCAGGAGTTTTTGGTGAAGTCAACTGAGTAGCCATTGTCGCATAGCTGGCTGATGCTGAGTAATTTGTGCTTTAGTCTTTCCACGTGGGAGACTCCATTCACAACTACTTTTCCTTTGACAACGAATCATTATCTAATGGTTCGGCTTTTGGAATTGTCTCCAAATGTGACGAGTGGACCTTTGATTTCTTCATAATTGCCGAGATCTTCTCGGTCTCCGATCATGTGCTTGGATCACCCACTATCTGGATACCAAATGTCTTTGGTTTTCTTCATAGAATGGATGCTCTTATCCTGTAGAGAAAAGGATTAGCATTTAGGGACCCGTTTCATATCGGGTCCTTTTTGATACATTAAGCCTTTTGGAATCCAGACTTGCCCAATTTTTGGCTTCTTATCATTCAAGGAGTCAACTGATTTGGATCGTTTCATCAGTTTCGACTCTTTTTCAACTCTCCTTGAGTCGATTGAATGGTACCTGCGTTGAAAGTTAGTGGGATAAAACAATTCAACTAGCACGCAATTATTTTGAGATTTTTGGGCTCTTCTATCAGGCCAATGCCTTGTGTGTTTTCAGTTCATTTGATTAAACCCTTTTGGATCAGCTCTTGGTTCATTTCTTGAATCCAAATATTCATTGTAATGATGATAGGGTTGAAATGATTTTCTTTGATCTCTCCTTGAAGTGCTTTGATTAAACTACTTATCAGGGTAGGCTTGAGATCTAAACTGGTCTTTCTTTTCATAGTGAACTGATCTGTCAGTTTGCCTTGAGGGCATTTTATACTGAGCTGGTGGCCTTTGTTGAACTGGAGGCTTTGGACGAGTGGACTGACTTGAGTGAACTGATGGTCTTGGCTGGGAATAGGGCTTTAGCTGACTAGGTGTTTTAGGTTGGTAGAACTGACCAAATTGTCTAAGCTGAGTCTGGGGATTTTTCAATATTCCTTTTCCTTTGTTTGTCTCAGCTGGCTGATCCTGAGATCTCGTGAACCTTTTTAGGATACCCTTGTCACTAGGTTGAGCAACTGCTTTTCCCTTTTCTAGGGCAGTGAACTTGCTATATCCTAGCCCTGAGCTGCCAGTTCCAGTTCTTTGATGACTGAGTATTTCATCTAGAGTCTGAAATCCCTTTTTGAACTTTAGGTTTACCTTTTCTTTTCAAGGATCTCTTGCTTGAGTTTTTGATTTTCTTCCTCTAGATCAGCAGTTCTCAGTTTCAATCTCTCAAATTCTATAAGCTGAGATTCAAGATACTCTAGTCTTTCATGATCAATGCTCAGTTTCCTGACCTTGTTTCTCAGTTCATCATTTTCATCTTTCAGTTCAACATGCAAACAGAAGATTGAAGCTAATTGGTCTTCTAGCATCATAAGTTTCACATCAAGCTCATTACTAGAGACAGTTGCTTCATTGATATGGTAAAAAGAAGTTTGAGAGTCAGCTGTACTAACCTCTTCATCATGGTCAGCCATGAGGCAGAATAATGCTTCATCATCATCTGAGTTGTAGCCGTCAGAATCGATTCCAGAAGGATAGTCTGAATCATCCAGCACGGCATTCTCCAGATTTGCGACCATTGCTTTTCTTTTGAAGAAACTTCTTTTTACCTTGGATTTCTTGTCTTCGGGGAGTTCTGGACATTCGAACCTGTAATGTCCTTCTTTATGACAATGAAAACATTCTCCAAGATTGCGATTGCCACTCCTGAATGGTTCAGCTGGCCGTTCAGCTGGTTGGTAGGCTTTTTCAGCTTTTGGGATTTCATCAGTCTGAGGTAAACCTAATTGTTTATCCCGGGCTCTCTTCAACTTTTCTAGCAACTTGGTAACTGATTGAATCTGATCATTGATGTCATCAGTCAGATTCTCCTTCTTTTCAGTTGCATCCCATTTTTGTTCAGTTGAAGATCCGCCTTGGTTTTCTTTAGCTGGTGAGCTCCTAGGTCGGAAGTTGTTTCTTCCTCGAGCGTCTCTAAACCTGGACCTTTCGCCATAGAAAGATGCGTCTTGAGCTGACGATGTCGACGCTTCTCTTTTTCGGTTTAGACTGTACTCATGAGCTTTAAGAGAACCAAATAGTTCCCTTGGAGTGATGTTGTTTAGTTTCTTGACTCCCTATCACTTTCATATCCCATTCGTCAGTGAGATTATCCAATATTTTGGAATTCATCTCTGAATTGGGATAATTCCTCCCGAGGTTGTTCATCTCACTGATGATGCCTAGAAATCTAGTTTCAAGGCTTGAGATGGACTCTTCTGCCTGCATTTTGAAGGATTCATACCTGTCAACTGTCAGTTGGAGCTTGTTTCCTTTTATGGCTTCGGACTCTCTGCAAAGATCTACTAGTAGGTCCTATATTTCTTTGGCAGTTGTGCAGTTCTTTGTATCCTTCATACGATCTTCATCTAGAATTTGAAATAATGCAGCTTGAGCAACGAACTCTAGATCTTCAACTTCTTCTCTTCACTGGTGAGAAGATTAGTTGGCTTCGAGATCCTTACCGGTTGATTGATATCAACTATGTGAGCATCATTGTCCATCATGATGATGATTGGACCTTCTTTAATAACTTCCCATATATTCTCATGAATTAAGCAGAGATGTGCCTTCATTCTCCTGCTCCAATTATCATAGTTCTCAACTGAAAACAAAGGTAGCTTATGGTTTCCCATAGCTGGAATGTTAGCACAGATAATTAGATCTGATTCAGTTGATCTGAAGAAACGGCTGATCCTTAGAATCAACCGCTCTGATACCACTTGTTGGTCCTGGGCGAGTCGGTATCAGTTTAGAGGGGGGGGGTGAATAAACTGATTCAAAAACTTCGACTTTAGATGCGGAATAACAGGGCCCTTTGACTCGCTTGAAGAAACTTATCTATGCACCAACTTGATAATCAGTTGAGACAGTTTGAGTGCAGCTTGTGTGATGTTGTTTGCAGTTAGAGATATGCAATGATCAATAAGTACAGCACACAAGAGATTTATAGAGGTTCGAAGTCTCAAACTTCTACGTCCTCTCTTCCTTCCGCAGAAGGGCAACTTCACTATATAACTTGAGTTCCTTTACAAATTAAACAATGAAGGACAGTTGGCTGAACCTGGTAACTGCTCGCTACCTCAGCTGGTTGACGGCTCACACTTGAAGTCCCTAACTGCTCGCTAGGAAGGTAGGTGCTATTGTCGTCTTTACAAGGTTTTAGATCTCTTTCGATCTTCAACAGGTTAGTCTTGAACAAGGGGTATCAACTAATGTGCTCCTTTCATTGAGCTGAGTAGTTGATCGTTGAATAGCTGGAACTGAGAAGGCTGCCCTGGCTGGATCGTCAACAGCTGGCTGATATCTTGAATAAGTGAATTCTTCTTCTCAGTTTGACTTTCGCAGTTTTTATCAGACGTTGCACTTGAGCTTGAGTGGGAGGGAGAAAGAAAAGCTCTGCTTCTATATGCGAAGGTTGGCAAGAATTTGTGATTGCGAAAAGTATTTAGAACTCTAATTCACCCGTCTTTTATAGAGGAGTGATTTTATGACCGCTGAGTTCCACTGTCCATTTGATCAGTGGCTCTGTTGGCTCATCAACGGCAGGTGGTCTTAAATGATAGCTTGGATCATTTGGTTGAAGTAGCCGTTACTCTGCCAATTGATCTTCATTAAATTCCAGGATCTTTGAAGGAGGATTTATTCCAAGATACGTTGATTTAAGCAATACACTCCATGAGTCTTCTGGCTTCAGCTCTCTTGGCAGTTTGGACTTTCAGTTGGCAGTTTTGGATTTCTCAGCTCAGTTACATTATCGTCCCAGCTGGCAGTTCTGAGCTTGTCAGCTGAGTTTGACTATTGCTCCAGTTGGCGGTTCTGAGCTTGTCAGCTGAGTCTGCCTATTGCTCCAGTTGGCAGTTCTGGACTTATCAGCTGAGTCTGGCTATCGCTCCAGTTGGCAGTTCTGGGCTTGTCAGTTGAGATTGGCCATTCCTCCAGTTGGCAGTTCTGGGCTTGTCAGCTGAGATTGGCCATTGCTCCAGTTGGTAGTTCTGGGCTTGTCAGCTGAGATTGGCCATTGCTCCAGTTGGATACTGTCAGCCTCTGGCATAAACTGATATTCTATCAGTTTCTTCAATCTTTGGTCAACTCCTTTCTCCCTCAGTTCAGCTGACTCGGTTGTCAGCTTGCTTTGACCGGTATGATTCCTCAGCCAAGTTGAACTTTGGACTGGATGATGTGTCTTTCAACTTGTGGGTCATTCTTCAGATCGGTTGACTTTGACTTTTCTAGAGTTCTTCTTTGATGATGCCCTGGGTTGATCAGCTTCGATCTACAGCTTGAACTTTGGTCAGTTTTTCATAAATAATTTTGACATCTCATCAAAACCTGATCTAGGGGTTCCTTGATAGTTTTTTTCCTAACATACACTATAATATAATCAAATTGATTATCGATTATGAATTCCCGAAACAACATATACACTAAAGTATAATCAAATTGATTCTCACTTGTGAAATCACTATACAACCTAAACACTATAGTATAATCAAATTGATTATCAATTATGAATTCCTGAAACAACCTATACACTATAGTATAATCAAATTGATTCTCACAAATGAAATCCCGATACAGCCTATACATTATAGTATAATCAAATTGATTCTCACGAGTGAAATCCCGATACAACATATACACTATATATAATATAATCAAATTGATTATCGATTATGAATTCCCAAAACAACATATACACTATAATATAATCAAATTAATTATTGATTATGACTTCTCGAAACAACTTATACACTATAATATAATCAAATTAATTACATTTCACATGTGATAATCAATTTGATTATAGTACAGTGTATAGGTTGTTTCGAGAAGTCATAATCAAGAATCAATTTGATTATACTATAGTGTATTTGTTGTATCGAGATTTTACTTATGATGATCACTTTGATTATCAATTATGAATTCTCGAAACAAGCTGTACACTTTAGTATAATCAAATTGATTCTCATATGTCAAATCCTGATACAACCTATACACTATATTGTAATCAAATGGATTCTTGATTATAAATTACCGAAACAACCTATACAATATATATTCATAACAAATGAAAATATAATCGTATCACATGTTAAATAATTGTACAATTTATTAAATAATCATAGCTTCATAATTGTGGTCTTTAAATTTAATCATATATTTGTAAAATATAATCGTAGCAATTTATAAATTTAAAAATATTGCCACATTGCCACGATTAAATTGTGGCAATGGTTATAGTAATTGTCACGATTAAATATCGCCACATTGTCACGGTTATAGTAATTGTGGCCACAATGCCACGATTAATTTTAAATTTGTATACGATTAATTTCAATTTGCCACGATTAATTATAAATTTATCGCGATTAAATTTAAACATTGCCATGATTAATTTTAAATATTGTCATGATTAATTTCAATTTGTAACGATCAATTATAAATTTGTCACGATTAAATTCAAACATTACCACGATTAAATTTAAATATTGTCACGATTAATTTTAAAAAGCCTCAATTAATTTCAAAAAGCCACGATTAATGTAAAATATTGTCACGATTAAATTTAACAAGCCACAATTAATGTAAAACATTGTCACGATTAATTTCAACAAGCCATGATCACTATAATAAGCCTCGAATAAATTTCAAAAAGTCACGATTAATGAAAAACATTACCACGATTAATTTCAACAAGCCACAATTAATGTATAACATTGCCACGATTAATTTCAACAAGACATGATTAATGTAAAACATTGTCACGATTAATTTCAACAAGCCGCGATTAGAGCCACGATTACTATAATAAGCCTCGATTAATTTCAAATAGCTACGATAAAGGTAAAATAATGCCACGATTAATTTCAACAAGCCACGATTAGAGCCACGATTAATATGATAAGTCTCGATTAATTTCAAAAAGCCACGATTAGAGGCACGATTAATATGCTCGTGCGGCGGTGAGTGTTGAAATCTATAAACCTAATTCTGTTTTAGATCAGCAAGAGTGAGATGTGTAGAATGAGAGTAACTATCGGTTATTTTTGGGTTTGTAAATGGTGGATTTTTGGGTTTCTAAATGGTGATATTTATGGGGATATAGAGAGAGAGAGACGTGAAGTTGTTTGGGGGATTTAATTCAAAATTTATCATATTTATTTCTTTTGCAGTTTTGGCAGTTACAAGTACAAAATGTGTAAGTTTTTTAGAATAAAATCAGATTTTGTAGAACCCATTGTATGAGTGTTGTATAAATTAAGTATAAATTACCCACAAGACTACTATATTTTAAAATTTGCTTACCTACCACAATTTTACTATAATTTTACCTAGATATAAATTTCTCCCCATAGAAAATATAGCATGTTAGCATTCATGGATCATTGTATTTTGTTAATCTATTTTAGTCGTATGGTATAATTATTTAAAAAATAAAATTATTGTACTACTTTTTATATAATATGCTATGTACGATGTATATCGATTTTAGCCAAAATATCCGTCCATTTTAGCATATATATTTCTTCACGTTAGCAAATTAAAAACATGTTATTTGATATCTATATGTTTGTGAACAAATTCTCTCTAACTTGAGATATTTGGCCTCAAAATAACACTACTCTACCACTAGATCATCCCAAAGGGGACATAGTAATGCATTTTATCATTAATTAATATTCATTTTAGGCATTGTGGTTTGATTCATGTGTTGTTGTTAATGTTTGTGTACAAGTAATATTGTTGTTGCAAATAGTTATATTCATATTACCAAATTGTGTATACAACTATAGCAATATATATATATATATATGTCAGTATGTCAAGAAAAAAGAATTCATGATGCATCTAGTTCTTCTTTAAATATGTAAAGTTATTTGAAATTGATTTATACTTTTTTTTTTACCAATTTGTAGCTGAAGAATACCCGAAGTTATGACAAAAAAAGAGAAAGTTATGGAAGGAGCCAATGAGTGAGTCAAAAAGCGATCCAATCATATGTGACAATAAATCAAAGAGGAAAAATGACGTCAACGCAACTGACTTCTTCTTATTTTATCATAAGCTAATATTCATGTTAAACGTTGTGGTTTGATTCATGTGATGTTGTTAATGTTTGTGTATAATTAATACCGTGGTTGCATATAGTTATATTCATATTAGCAAATTATGTATACCACAATAGCAGAAAATTATATTTATAGTAGCATGTTAACAAAAAATGATTCATGTTGAAATTATATGTGTTTGTGTGTGATATCATTTTTTTATGTATCTGATTCAAAATATTAGCTCATGTAATATTAAAAGTTTGTTATCCATTTAATATTATTTTGCTAATGCTACAATAATAATAATATAATATGATATTATAATAAATTTGTTAATAGTCGAACACATTTTCTCTACTCTATAAACTGTCACCGGCTAATATAGTAACAAAATATTACATAAGACCAATTATTAGAATATTATGCAACTTAGCTATTAACATATAACCAATATTAAATAATGAATACAATTAAAAAAATATTGTTATGCTAATATGTGAAAGCATCATGATTAATATGATCTAAAGACAACGTAAGTAATCTATTCTCCTTGTTCTTCTTGGCAAAAATGATAATATCATCCGCAACCGAATTCTTTTCTTCATCATGATTGTAGTACATGTATCTCCAAGTAATAAAACCATCTTAGTAGTCCCGAGATGAATATCAAAACAAGTAGCTTCACTTAAAATCCTATAAAATTCAGTAAAAAGGAAAAAAATAAGGTAAAAATAAAATATAATGCCTGAAAATAGGTAACATACTAATACCATAATAATGTTGTGCTAATATGACAAATACAATTCGCTAATATCTCACGTTGACTACCAAAAAAATAAACATATTGCACTCACTTTCTGTTTAATTAAACCCAACAAAAAAAAACCACAAATATAAACTAAACACGAATCAAACCCAACTAAATATGAAAACACGATAGTAAAATATATATCCTAACATAATTTAATACACATTTGCACTATAATGCTGCAAAAATATGTGATAGGAACTCTTTGTAGTATTGCTATCACCCGTATGTAAATATATTCACTAACGTGAGTAAAATGAATTGCTAAATTGGTTAAAGAATGTTGATACGATTGAATTTGACTTTTTTTGCTATTAACATTTTTTTTAATTTCGTCACACAAATTATCTAATTTGACTTTTTTTGCTATTAACATTTTTTTTAATTTCGTCACACAAATTATCTAATATGCATATGTAATATGGCTATTATTCTAGTAAATATTTGCTTACATAGGTGCCTACTAGCTAGTTATTAAACATATATATGATTGAAATATGTGAATAAGTTATTATTCATGATTTTACGGAAAATTGTACTATACAAAATATATTACGCAAAATTATTATTAAAGTACATGAATTAATTAAATCAACAAAATATTCAAAAAAAAAAGAACTCAACAAAACTAACTGATGGTTTATTAAACAAATAAATGAACAACATGAACTAATAACGTTGTACAAAATATCTTGGTCTTCCATATCAAAAAATAAGAATGTGAATAAGTTATTTTCACATAAACTGTAAGTGTACAGCGAGGTTTATAGGATACCGGTGAACAAGGTCGTATCCACAGAGATTTAATATTTAACTAACTAAGTACTAGAACTTAACTCCTAAATGTTATCTAGACAACCAATTAAAGTACTTAAACTAATTAAAATACTTAAACATATAATATAAATGGAAACAGATAGAAGAAAGAGTAAAGAAGAAACAACGGATAAAGACGAATTATAGAGTTGGAAAATCCTTATCTAATCCATTTATTTACTTGTTTCATCACACACCTATAAAGAGACTTAAATCTAGCTCACAATTATACTTTAAAACTTCGAGAAAGCGTGGATCACACAACTGGTATTAACATCTCCGTTCAATGCCTAGCATGCAACTTCTAATGGCTCTCGGGGTCTATTGCTATTTCAATTAACCTCAACCCTCTCGGGTGTTATTGATTAATGAGTTAATTACTCTAGATCACGTGTTAAAACTCATCTCTCGATTTATTAATTAACACATCAAATTGTATCATTTAGTGATCACTTAAACAATACAGATAAAAACAAGAGTAATCAAAGATCAAAATAAAGTCATAAGAAATATGATAAAACCAATAAAATAAACTTCATAAATAATTCATCATCCAACCCTAGAAAACTAGGGTTTAGCTATCCATATAAATATAGAAAACTAAAATCCAACAAGAAATCATGTCGAAAATAAATAAAGATAAATAAAACCCGGAAGTAATTATTTTGTCTCTATTCTTGCTCGGCTTGAATCCTTGGTCTTGCTCTCCGTGTTATTCTCTACAGCTCTCTATTTCTGTGTTTAAGAGAGGAATATGGTGTGTGTTCTTGTGATTTTTTGTGTTATGGTAGGGTTTGTGATATGTCAATTTTCATGTTTCAGGAGATATATATAGTGTAGGAAGTATCACAGTCGAGAAGGGAAAGAAAACGAGCCAAAATAGGCCAAAAATCAGACTCTCAGGGCTCGATTCGCGACCTCGCTCGCGACCGGGTCAGTCGCAGGTGTGGTCGCGAGTCAACGTGGCATTTTTCTGCACACTCGTGACTGGGAGGGGGGGTCTGAAGAACAAAAGTCGCGACCCCGGTCACGAGTAATCCGACTGGTCGCGGGTCCACGTGGCAGTCCGACAGGCCTTCACTGTTTTGCTTCATTCTCACTCATTTCTCGTCCGATTGACCCAATTCTTTTTGCAACGCGTTTCTAACTTGATTTCCTATCTTTATAAGGTCCTCCCAAGCTCATTTGAAGTTCACACCAAAAATGGCATTAATTCCCTTCACAATGAACAAACACGTGTTATTGCACAAAACATAGAAAACAATGCAAAACTTATCACTTCATGCATGCAATGCCAATCAAATACCACTCAAATGTACCTCAAAACACATGTAAAATATGAGGTTATGAATAGTTAGTGATACTTCACCCGTAGTGATACTTTACTTTATACCTAGTGATACTCCAGTGACTGCGCATAGGGGGCGGGTGTAAGATACGCGCCTGCGCGCGAAAATGGATTTTGGGACGGGTTTTGGGCAAGTTTGGATTTTATTTGACCCGTCTAACGTAAGCGACCCGTTAGACCGTCTCATATAAGTTTTTGTCAAAAACTTAGTATTTACATATAATAATATAATTATTATCTAAATATTTTATCCAATTTTGAATTTCATAAGATTCAAAAACTAAATCGATATATAAAAATTTATAAAAATAGTATATATAATATTCAAAATCAATTTTCCTTATTTGATATAATTGTCTAAAATTTAAAATTTTTTATATTAAGCATGCTATATTTTTTGTTATATATAGTTTGAATGCAACGGGATTAATGAGTAATTTTATAGATTATTATACACGAACAATGTTTAATTAAAACTCTGAAAAGAAAAGAAAAAAAGTAATATGTCGACCGAATGTAATACGACACGTAGGGGATGAAATGGTGTTTCTAAATGTCCCACTAAAATTTCTTTACACACTACATTTACTTTTCACACCACAAAAATGGTTGTTTTTTTTCATTTTTGCTTTACACACCACACAAAAAGACCATTATATTCTTCAACTTAAAAAAAAATTAAAATTTATACATTAACTTGAATTTAAAACAAAAGGAAAATATATTATAAATAAATAATTGATACTTTAACTTGAAAATTAACAAAATATCTGCTCTCGTCTCTATTCTCTCTATCGCAAACATCAAACCGAACGAGAAGAAGAAGAAGCAAAATCGAAGCATATTCAAAAGTCCCGAACTTCAATCTTTGAAATACTCAAAGCCCATGAACTATGGAGCCAATCCAACAAGTTTGTAAGTATTTTCATTCCTTTCATGATTGTTAGGGTTTTACATGAATTTCTGATTTTATGTGAATTTTGTGGCAATTTGCTAGTTTAAATTTCTGTAATATGTTTCAAAGATGAAATATAATGAATTTTAGGATGAATTAGTTTGAATCGTAACCTGAAATTTCATAAACAAGTATTATCGATCTGTTCTTTTTGAATCGACTTTAGGTGGTTCATAAAGATGTAAGTATATTGCTATTTTAGGTGAATCATAAACATGTTTTTGAAGAGAAATAGTGTGATTCTAAAACATGTTTATGAATCGGCTGTAGGTAGTTCATAAAGATGTTGTTGAATAACATTCGTAAGTATACTACTGTTATAGGTGGATCATAAACATGTTTTTGAAGAGAAATAGTGTGATTCTAAAACATGTTTATGAATCGGCTGTAGGTGGTTCATAAAGATGTTGTTAAATGGGATTCATAAATGTGTTTGAATGCAATTCATAAACATGTTATTGAACTGACAGAAGATGGTTGAGAAACATGTTTTTGAATGATGCTTTTTCTGCCTTGGTGAATTTTTTTTATTGGGATTGTATTTAACTTATAAATATTTGATATGTAGATTCTCAAAGGAGGCCCACAACGTCTGCAAGGAGACAAAACAGAGAGACTGAACATAATGAAGCATCTCGAGTTGTACGAGAAGAGTTGGAAAATCTACAATTTAAGAACAGAGATGAGGCCTATGATAATGATGATCGATATGATAATCCTGATGATGGAGCCAATGATAATGATGACCAAAATGAGTTGCTTAGAGCATTATTCCCGAGAGGGCCAATTGATCACTCAGTTTTGATCCATTTCAAAACACATGTAGCTGCCGCTATCTGGGAGGGTAGAGAAAGAGATGTTCTCAAATGCTACTGCCTTACTGCTAAACTTCTCAAATGGAAGTGTGATACAAGTGGTGATATTTGGAAAGCCATAATTAGACAATCTGGACTCCTTCATCTAAGAAAACTGTCGTACAAATTCCCAAACAGAAATCTTATTTCAGCCTTTGTTGAGCGATGGCATCCAGAGACAAACACATTCCATCTTCCTTTCGGTGAAATGACTATCACTTTAGATGATGTGTTCTGTCTGACTGGGCTAAAGATCACAGGGACTCTGATCCAATTTATTGGTGAGGATGTAGCTATAGGACAACCAGTTGTTCGTCGTCTATTGGGGTGTCGGCCAGTGAAGCCACAACTGAATAATTCCATAGTGTTAAATACATATGTTAAATACATAGGATCAACTCTTCACGAGAATCAAATAATTCCGTAGTGTTAAATACATCTGAAGAATCAGGTTGCAACTCAAGATTAATTGGGCCATCGACACTGCTCTTAGTAAATGCCTAAAAAAGTGTTAAAATATGCAAGTACCATCATAGTTTGAACAATGAAATCCAAGAACATATATGTATTTTTTGATTATTCAAAATCATGTTTATGAAGATAAAGCATAGTTTCCTAAACATATTTCTGAACATAAAGAACTGGGTTCATAAAAATGTTTCTTAACATAAATCAGGGGGTTCTAAACATGTTTCTGAACATAAAACACTAGGTTTATAAATATGTTTCTGTGTCCACTACTTTATATTCAAAAATATGTTTCTGAACTTGAATAAGCTAGTTCATAAACTTATTTGTGAACCTTTTATTAGGGATTCAGAAACATGTTTTCGAATTTCCTTCGCAACATTCAATCTGTTATTTATGAACGACTTTCGACGATTTCAATATCCAAAAACGATGGAACTCACGAAATAACAAAAAAAAATTGGTGTAAACAGTAGGAAATTACATACGTTACTTTTTTCTTCGCCATTTCCACCCTCCATGGTTGATTTAATCCCAATATGCTCAAATTAAAAGTTTGTAAAACCCTTACAATTTCTGTCGAGGTCAGCTTCAATGGTGGAATGAATCCAAACCCATTTTGTTTTTGTATTTTTTTAATTTAATATATCATTTAATTTTTGTGGTGTGTAAAGTAAAAATTGTAGTGTATTGAAGTAAAAAAATGGTATTTTAGTAATTTCAAAATTAATTATTTCTACATTTTTTTGTGGTGTGTAAAGAAATTTTAGTGCGGCATTTAGAAACACCCGGATGAAAACTTAATCGTTTAAATGCCTTTCAATTGTGATTTATGAAGGTGGGGTTGGCGGCGTAATTTAGGGTCAAAGACGAATTTGTAGCTAGAAATGCAAAATAGAGAAAATAATAATAATAATAATAATAATAATAATAATAATAATAATAATAATAATAATAATAATAATAATAATAATAATAATAATAATAATAATAATAATATCACCGTTATGTTAATTAAAGTAAATTGTAAGAAAATCATAAAATTTGTGGTAACAATAGCATTTGCAAAAAGGTTAAGGGCATCTATAATGGGTAGGTACAAATCCTAGGTGAAATTCAATTGTACCCAATACATGGTACAATTTGCATTGGGAAAAATGAGTACGAATTGAAAAAATTAAAATGGGTACAAATATTGCTGCCAAGTACAATTGTAAAAATTGTGGGCTCCATGGTCAGATTTGTCCCCTCTATATTTCTCTTCATTTTCAAATCATTTTCTCTCTCCCTTTTCATTTTTCGTTTCTTTTTTTTTTCTTGACCTTTTCAGTTGCTTTGTGGATTTTTTTTTTCTTTTGTCAATTTTTACTCATTCCTCTTTCTTTCTCTTTCTCATGTCTTATATCATTTTTTTCCCTCCATTTTTTGATTGGTATATGTATTTTTAGCAAGAAATTTAGAATTGAATAATTAATTAAAATAAATTTATTAATGTATTAATTTATTTTAAGTATTATTTATTTTTAAAAATTATTATCATATAAATTGAAATATGTATATGTATATGATGAATAAATCATAAGTATTTTGTAATAAATCAAAGCATGTAAATAAAATGAATGATATAATAAAATTAGAATATATATATATATATATATATTAAAATTAAAATTGGTATTTAAATTAAATTTATTAAAAAATGTTATCACATTAAATTAAAATATATATCATGAAAATTATAAATAAAATTATAATATGAATTAAAAAAATATAAATAAATAAAGTAATATAATAGTGGGACCCCCAAAAAGTAACAATTGTACCTAGATGCATTGTGGATGTTTGGGTATCAATTAAATGAATATTGTAACTTTTGATGTGGCGGTGATGTGGCAACAATTTGTACCTAAAAATTGGGTACGACACTGGAGATGCCCTAATTAAGAATAAATATATAAATTTCAACACAATTTATAATTTATACATGAATTTTAAAAATTTATAATTACAATAAAAATTTATTTCAAAATAGACCTCCTAAATTTTCAAGAGAACGAAAACTTAATAAACTAACATGTAAGATTGAATTGTTTTGTTTTTTTTATGTCGAGGGTAACCCTCAAGAGAATGAAAACTTAATAAACTAACATGTAAGATTGAATTGTTTTGTTTTTTTTATGTCGAGGGTAACCTGCAGCCGCTACCGAGGTGCGTACTAGGTAAACCCTGCTTCTGTGTAATATCCTGCAAACCACACAGGGGAGGTAAACCACACTGGCAGATCAGGTGTGACAGGCTCACACCTAGTGATGTTGATGGTAGGATTCGAACTTGAGACCTTTGACCTCAAGCAGAGACGGAGCCAGGGGGCTAGCGGTGGCTGTCCTTCTCCCAAATTTTTTTATATTCCTACTATGTATATATATGTGATATAATTTTTTTAATAAGTTTTATTTTGCACCTCATTAAAATTAATTGGTGAAGTAATGTAGGTTGGGCTAAAGCCCAAAATGAAAATAAGTATATGAATTCTCCATTTAACACTTAGATAATTAATGAAATAAAAAATTTAGTTTATTTTATCTCATTTATGATTGATGATTTTTTAGCTAACTCAAACAAGTTACTAATTATTTTTCTTATATTTAATCAATCATTGATGGGTTTGATGACACGAAGAAGCGACGTGAATAACCTAAAATGCATAAACATAATAAGATTAATGAACATTATTTTTTAATATTGCTTTAGTTATTTAATATTTATGATATTTTATGTTATTTTATGATATAATAATATGTTCTTTTTTATTTTGAAAAGTTAATTCTACTAGAACAACATTCTGCCATGTATGAGCGACTTTGACAATTGATTGGTTTTGTTATAAGATAATTTATATTCGTATATTTTTGTCATTTGTTGAATGATTCTAAGCAAAATATTCATATAATGTGGAACAAAATATTATTGATGCATTAATATTATATATATGTATATATATATATATTAGGTTTTTATAATTTAGAATTTGAAAAAGTTCGCCTCCTTTACTTAAAAATCCTAGCTCCGTCTTTGACCTGAAAATAACACCATTCCACCACTAGATCATCCCAAAGGAACTATTTAACCGTTTCGTATGCGACTATGCGCGGGAACAATTGCGTTGGAGACTTTGGATCGTAATTGGCCAAATTCGAATGTGTAGCATTAATAATGCTATAATAAATTAATAATGTAGTATTCGAGATAATTTGGTGGACCGCGAGACCCAACTTGACAGCGCAATTACACTAATGCATATTTTATATTTTATTTTGTTTGTATAATATGTTATACACGCCGTGAACTCGGTCGGGATCACAATATTCATTCACACATACATACATATATATATATACACACACTCTTTGACTTAAATGGTAAATATAATCATATTATATTTGTTCATTTACGCACAATAAGTTCAAAAACGGACAGGCATGTATATTTATGGAGTCGTCCAAGAACGATTAAATGAGTTCTCAATCATGCAGTTGGCTTCCCCAATTTAATTATCTCAATTTTTTTACGGTATTACTATATACACCACTAAATTTTTATTATACAACACTATTATATTAAATTAAAAAATAATTTAATCTTAATTTAATTAAATAACATTTAAAATTAAAAAATATTTGATTTATTCAAAAATTAATTTTAAACAAAATTAAAAGAAAGAAACGCCCTCGGTTTCTTCCCCACCCACTTCTCTCTCCTCTCCCTTCACATTTATGCTCTTTCTTGTTTCTTGTTTACTCACGTACCTGCTTTTGGTGGGAAGACAAAATAAATAGATGTGAAAATAAATATCAATCAAGATTGTTTGTGATGCTGATGCTTGATTTATGTAATCCCAGGGTCAGGCTCCGGCTTGAATTCATAGACGGATGGTTTTCCTTGAATCGCCAAATGATGCTGCGCCACTTCCCACTTCCAGCCCCTCATCGAAAAACCAGTAGCAAGAAAGTTGTGGTGGAAAGACTCCAGGAGTTGCCTATTTTTCCGGCCACCATTACCCACAAGACTCTGATTCCAACACTACAAGAAAAACGCGATTTAGCGACTTATAATATTCCGTTGTTAAAGTAACGACGTACTAAGATTTTTTGTTTAACGAGGTATTAACGATGAATTTTTCTATCGTTAAATTTTTTCATCTCTAACTTAACGATGAAAAAATGTATCGTTACACGTCGTATTTTAATTTTTAAATTTTTTATTTTTTTAACGACGGATTTTACCATCGTTAACTTGCAGACGGTAAAATTCGTTGTTAAATTTTTTTAATTTTATTTTTTAATCTTAGCGAGGGATTAGCTACAGAATTATTTAGTAGCTAAAATTAATTTTGATTTTTTTTCTATTTTTTTTTTTAAATTTTTAATTTTTTTTATTTTTCAATTAATACTTAATTCCGAATTTGAAATTAATTTTTTTATAATTATTTATATTATTTTTTTCGATTTATTTGATTTTTTTAAATATTTAAAATATTTTATATTATTTTTTAATATTTTTAATTTCTAGTTTTTCAATTACTAATTAATTAAGAATTTGAAATTATGCTTTTTTATATTTTTAGTTTTTTTATTTTATATTTTCAATTTTATTTTATTTTTTTAATATTTTATACTATTTTTAAGATTTTTATTTTTTATATTTCAATTATTAAATAATTACGAATTTTAAGTTTTTTTAATATTTTTATTTATTTTACTTTTTCCGATTTATTTTATTTTATAATTTTTTATTTTTATATATTTTTTTTTAAATAACTAATTAATGGTTTTTTATAATTTTTTATTTAATATTTTTTATCACTTTTTATTTTTATAAATATTATTAATTATAAATATATAATATTTAAGAAAATTAATTAAAATAATCTATTATTAAATAATGATATAATATAATTGTAATTTATAATAAACTTATAATATGTAAAATTACAATAGATATTTAAATAAATGAATAATAAGTAATTATTTAATTTAGAAATAAAAATTGAATCAAAATAGGTTTCGTGTGTGTAAATATTAATATATATATTATTCTTATATTTTGACATAAATGTTAACTAGCCCACATGGTTTGAGATGTAAGGTTTTATCCCAGAGGTCCTAGGTTCAAATCTCGTCCATGCATGGAATTCTAGGATTTAATCCTGGCTCAGTGTGTATCGTTGTTGAGTAGTCTTGGTAAAAGCGTCGAACTTTTCTCTCTCGACGGGCAACTAACAAATTTTCCATTCTTTCTTTTTTGTTTTTAATTGATTTAAAATTATTTTTAAAATTGGTGGGTGAAATTGAAAGTGATTATTGTGTATAAAGTAAAAATAATATAAAATAAAATAAAATTTGTGGTGTATAATAAAATAATGAGGTAACTTTTTTTCTAGCCACTTAAACTTTAAATAAATTTATTTTAGCCAGTAAGTTTTAGCTACTTTAGAATAAAATGCTCTTTTATATTTATGGAAAGACACCACTTTCCACAACTTGAAAATTATTCCCTCTCTCTCACCTCAAAAATTTCCATTTCCCAGGTACTCTCTCTCTCTCTCTCTCTCTCTCTCTCTCGCTCTCAGCTATTCTCTCTTTTGCTCACGCTTTCAAAGAGATAGCAAAAAGATGAAATTGAGCTTTAATTTGAAAGGTATTGTTTTTACCTCAATTTTCTAACCTATAATTTGAAAGGTATTAGTAATTGGGAGAAACCATGAGGGTGGCATAATGTCCCATTCAATTTTCTAAGTTTTAATATGAAA
Organism: Perilla frutescens; assembly: GCA_026008535.1. Taxonomy (NCBI): domain Eukaryota; kingdom Viridiplantae; phylum Streptophyta; class Magnoliopsida; order Lamiales; family Lamiaceae; genus Perilla; species Perilla frutescens. Next base: position 52,308,720 of record BRKX01000009.1, on the reverse strand, counting down.
TGTATTGTTTTCAGTTCAATCACATATTCATACTAAACTAAAAACCCAAAAAATGTTCTTAATTACGCGCCGGGTTGTTCTTAAATGCGTTCAAGATCTATCTGCGCGCATAATGACTCTGGCACTCTCGGACTGTTGCGCGGCTCTTCAAGCGCGCTTGATCTTACGAGCAATATACCGCGCGTATTGTATCACACCCGCCCACGCGTGCATCGGAGCGAGGGAGTGTACGCGGACCTGTGCGCGTTGTGATGCGCGCATCTTTTACATGCACTCTTTATGTGTTCGGTCAAGGTTATCGGAAGATGTGTGTACAACATCGCCATTGCATCGATTTAAATATAATGTGTATTGACATCAACATAAAACCATTAAAATTTTTAAACATACCGAAAAATAAGTTTTAAAAATATTTATGCGCGCACTCCCAGGTCTGCGATTCTTGAATTGACATCGACAATCGTAGAGACCATATTTTACGTTAATAGGATTGAGGAATATTTTTATTTGTTTGAGTACAGATGAGCGACACAAATATTATTTTGTATCATAGAGGGTTTTGGAGAGACAACACTTGCATAAATGAGATTGAAGAATATGTGCATGTTTCACCAGGTGGTATGACGTACTCTCAATCATTTGATAAAGCTGTAGGAATTGTCGGTTAAGATCCAATTTGGTAGCAATGATTTTGACACAGCAAGTACCAGTCGTGCACGCAGACCACACCATTGCAGCATATGTCGTGGATCCGGTCATACTCGGACAACATATCCGAACAGGCCAACATAATTTTTTTTTTATGGGGATTAACCTAATGTTTGTTGTATGGATTAAATTATTGGCAAGCTTTCTGCAATCGGCAAAAGACATCGGCAATTTCATTTTTAACATCGCCACATAATCGGTTTGATTAATAATTATATCGGCATTGATGTTATGCCATACAAAATATATAATCATACCCGTAAAAAAAACGAACAAAATGTTTAGATTATGCACCGATGGTGTAAATAAAAGAGGCTATGCACTTTGCCGAACACGGAAGGAATGCGCGTGAAGGATTGCATGCATAGTTAATGCGCGCCGCATTTTAGCGGCAAACTTTCTACACTCGGCAAAGGGCATCGTCAATTTCATTTTTAACATCACCAACACATCAGTTTGATTAATAATTGTATCGACATTGATGTTTTGTCATACAAAATATAAAATCATACCCGTGACATGCTCGCATTTTAGTCCTAATTCGAGCATTGTTTAGTATGTTTTTATCGCATGTTAGTTTGTTTAGTCGCCGTTTAGGGTAGCATTAGTCCTTTTTATAATAAGTGTTGCTAACACAATTGAATTTAGAAAACAAGTTTAAAATGAGCAATCCAAAGCCCGATAATCGAAGCGCGCATCAGAAGGGACCGGAAAGCTGAACCGGATGGACGAGAGAGCACGAAGAACGAGTCAGAGCCGGGAGGCCGGGCACGGCCTGCAACGCGGCGCAACCGGCACCCTGGGCCGCGACCCGCGGCTCGGTGTCTGCGGCCTATTTTTCCTCACCTGCAACGCGGCGCGAGCCCCGTGTCGCGCCCTTGTGTCTTGTTTTCAAGAATTCTCGGATTTTTGCTCCATTTTTTCCAACTTTGTATAAAAACCTTTCTTAGTTCGAATTTGAGACACACAACTTCATATTTTACCATTTTTATAGTGAGAAATAGTTTGTATGCTTGAAGCTTGGGATATTGAAGAATCAAGAAGTTCCTTGAAGATCTATATACAAGTTTTTTAGGTTTTTTCTCTTCCTCTTCTATGTCTATTTTATTTGTGGTTTATTTCTATATTTTGGATATGAGTAGCTAAAATTATAGGCATCTAGTGTTTTGAATCTTGGTTTTGGATATGTGAATTAAATATGGATTTGTGTTTGATTTTCCAACTTCTTCTCATAAATCATGATATGATTGCTTCTATTCTTTGATTGGCCATCGTAGGATAGAATATGGTGTATGATTGAGTTTGAGAGAATCAATGTGCATGGGTAAATAATTTATGGTTTCGATTTTGCATTATATCGAGAGATTGATGTTTAATTGAAGTTTGTTGATTGATTGTGCTTGATTAGATTAAATTGCAATTTAGCCCTAGAGATAGAGGAATTGGATTTAATTGAAATATCTTAGTTGCTCGAGAGAGGGCTTTGATTGAATTTGGTATCAATTGTTGTTGGAAATTTTAAGCATAATCCCCGTATTTGATGGTCGTATCCTAGCCAGGGGTCAATTCCCTAGAGCCAATTTCTTTTAAGTGAATTTTATTCAATTGTCATTTCATTCTATTTCTTGTGTGTTGTTAATTTTGTTAGAACTTGCTAAAATCTAGTAATATAGTTAGAGTCCAATCCAATTTTCGAGTTGTTTAACTAGTGAAATAGTTTGATGTTATGGTACTTGTAGGCTCAAAAATGCGTTTAATTCCCCGTGTTCGACCCGGTCTCCTATGCTCCGTATGTTCACTTGCATAATTGAGATTTGGTACTTATAGCTTGGCTTGTGATCATATCTTTGTGAAAGAAAAATCTCATCAAGTTTTTGGCGTCGTTGTCAGGGAATTAATTTGTTTGTTTGAGTATATGCAATATCATTTCAAGAATTACTTTGCTAGATTAAACGTGTTATTTTCTTTTAAGTTCTGAACTCACTTTGTGTTTTTGCTAGGTGGTGTATGCGTACTAGAGCACGTGGTGACCTGTTGTTCGAGCTAGATACCGAGATCGAAGCCACGAGTTGTCATAATAACGCTCGAAGAAGAAGACGTAGAATGGCGGACATTCCACCTCCATCACCTCCCATCCAGGACCCATAGATCCTCCAAATACGAAGACAACTTGAAGAGATGAGAGGTCAACTACGGGCCCAAGAGGAAGCTAGGGTTCGAGTCGAAGAAGCCCCAATCCGGAACTTATTCCAACCAATATTTAATGAAGGAGCTGTCAATGGGCCGGCTATACAAGCCAACAATTTTGAGTTAAAGCCGGCATTGATGGATATGGTATCCCAGAATCAATTCGGTGGGACGGCACTAGAAGATCCACGCGAACATGTCAACCAGTTTCTGGAGATCGCTCTAACGGTCAAGATTAATGGCGTACCCGAGGATGCTATCCGCTTGAAGTTATTTTATTTCTCACTACGGGATAAGGCTCGAACGTGGTGGTTAAACCAACCACTCGGCTCATTCTCATCATGGAATGACCTGCTCTCTAAATTTCTTTAGAAGTTCTTTCCCCCTGGAAAGACATTAAAGCTAAAGGGAGAGATAACTCAGTTCAAGCAGAGAGATGAAGAATCCATGTGTGATGCTCGGGAGCGATTTCGAGAGATGCTTCGCAAATGTCCGGGTCATGGTTTTGGCACGGACCATCAGGTTTGCATATTTTATGGTGGGTGTAAGTCCAATGTGAGAAGTATTCTTGATGCTTCGGCTGGAGGGTCGCTACTAAACCGAGGACCCGAAGAAGCTATCACAATCATCGAGGAAATGGCTTCCAACGCCTATCAATGGCCGGGGGAGCGGGAAAATGTACATATTTTGAAAAGGGTGGAAACTACAATGAATAATGCCATAGCCCTTTTAGCTGCTCAGATGACCACTCTGAATTCGAAGATAGAGGCTATGGTGTCACCAAGACCCGAGTCCTCAAGTATGCCTAGTTTGGAAGAAGCAAGCTTCGTTGGTTAAGGAGGTTATGGGGTTATCAAAGGCCTTTCAACCAAAACTTCAAGCCGCATTTTGGAGGATCACAAGGACAAGATGGTAACTAATACCATCCAAGGCCACCCCATCCAAATCTATCTTACTCCAACCCAAACAACCACATCCAACCACCTCCTGGATTTTCTGTCACCAATGGAGTCATAGATGAAGATAAGAAATCTAAAATGGACGAGCTCCTTATGGCTTTTATGAACAAGACTGACAAGTATATGGGGGATTCTCAAGCACGTTTTGAGAAGATAGAAAACAATCAAGCTGCTGTGAATACTCAATTGAAGATGTTGGAAAAATAGATGGGGCAACTTGCCTCGGCTTTGGGAGGACAACACCATCTAGGACAATTTCCCTCAAACACCACCATTAACCCCAAAGAGAATTGCAAGGCCATAACTCTTCGAAGTGGCACATCCTATAAAGAGCCCGCTATGCCGGATCAAGAGAATGAAACTTTAGGTGAGGATGAACCGAGAGAAGAAGAAAAAGGGGATAATGAAGGCAAGAAGGAAGATGCCCCAAGAGAGAACAAAGAAGTTTCTAAGGGACAAAATGAAGTCGAGCCAAGGATGAATGTGCCATACCCTCAAAGACTCCGGAAGAGTAAGCATAAGGAACAATTTTCCAAATTCTTGGACATCTTTAGAAGAGTGCAAATAAATATACCCCTTGTGGAAGCTTTGCAACAAATGCCTACATATGCTAAGTTTCTTAAGGAGGTTATCACGAAGAAAAGGAGGTTGGGCAATTATGAAACCGTGAACTTAACGGAAACTGTATTGTATTGATTCAACAAAAATTGCCACCAAAATGAAGGACCCTGGAAGTTTTAATATCACTGTGATGATTGGGGATAGCCAAGAGAGGAAGGCCCTTTGTGATTTGGGTGCTAGTATAAATCTTATGTTGTTGTCATTCTTTTTGAGGTTAAATGTTGGGGAGATAAAACCTACTACAATTTTTTTGCAAATGGCGGATAGGTCGTTAACCTACCCAAAAGGCGTAGTGGAAGACGTTCTTGTCAAGGTGAACGACTTTATATCCCCCGTGGATTTTATTGTCATAGATATGGAAGAAGATAAGAACGTGCCACTCATCTTGGGAAGGCCGTTCTTGGTAACGGAAAGGCACTCATTGATGTGTCAAAAGAGGAGCTTACACTCCGTTTGAATGATGAAAGTACCACGTTTTCAATATATAATGCAATGAAGTTCCATGATGATGATGAGGAGTGTATGAGAATGGAGGAGTGCAAAGTGATGACGATTGTAGAAGAATGTGTTGAAGAGACAATGATGGAGCACTACACCTCTCAAGATCCTTTGGAAACCATTTTGTTTGCATCTCTTCACTCTTCCTCTTCTCTTGATTCTTTTGATGATAACACCGATATTGTGGATTGTGTGTTTGCACTTGATTCCCTACAGGCAGTCCCAAGGAGAGGAAATCGCTTTTTACCATTGAGGGATGGAAAAGAGGAAGCATTGAAAAAGGAAGGAGGTGAAGAGAAAGACAAGAAGGAAGAATTGAGACCACTCCCGGGCCACTTGAGGTATGCATACTTGGGTCCAAATGAAACATATCCCGTAATTGTGTCGTCCTATTTATCTTCTTGTGAGCTTGATAAGTTACTAAGAGTCTTGAGAAAGCATAAATCCGCGTTAGGTTGGTCCATTGGAGATTTGAAGAGGATTAGCCCTACGGTTTGCATGCATAGGATATTGTTAGAAGATGAGTACAAACCCCGTGTCCAACCACAACGTAGATTGAATCCCATAATGCAAGAAGTTGTTAGGAAAGAAGTTCTTAAATGGTTTGATGCGGGTATAGTCTATGCTATTTCCGATAGCGAGTGGGTAAGTCCCACCCAAGTTGTGTCTAAGAAGGGAGGTGTGACTGTAGTAAAGGATGAAAGTAATGAATTGATAGCTACTAGGGTTGTGAATGGATGGCGTGTGTGTATTGATTATCGAGCATTGAATGCGGCCACTAGGAATGACCATTTTCCATTACCTTTTATTAACCAAATGCTTGATAGGTTAGCAGGATATGAATTCTATTGTTTTCTTGATGGTTATTCCAGGTATAACCAAATTTTGATTGCACCCGAGGACCAACATAAATCCGCTTTCACATGCCCTTAAGGAATTTTTTCTTTTAGAAGAATGTCCTTTGGATTGTGTAATGCTCCGGCTACTTTCCAAAGATGTATGATGTCAATTTTTCATGATTTGATTGAAAAGATAATGGAGGTCTTCATGGATGATTTCTCGGTTTTTGGAAACTCTTTTGATAATTTCTTGGACAACTTAACCCGAGTTTTGCAGCGTTGTGAGGAGACTAACCTCGTCTTGAACTGGGAGAAATGTCATTTTATGGTAAGAGACGGAGTAGTCCTTGGCCATAAAGTATCAGCTGTAGGGTTGGAGGTGGATCGAGCCAAAATAGTAGCCATTGAGAAGCTTCCACCCCCCACAAATGAAAAGGGTGTTCGGAGTTTCCTTGGCCATGCCGGGTTTTATCGGCGTTTTATTAAGGATTTTTCAAAGATTTCTAAACCTTTGTGTAAATTGCTTGAAAAATCTAATGACTTTGTTTTTTTATGACGAATGTGTGCAGGCGTTTGAGAGGCTGAAGAAGACCCTAATGACGGCCCCGGTACTTATTGCCCTGGATTGGAGTGAACCCTTTGAGCTCATGTGTGATGCGAGCGAAGTAGCCGTGGGAGCCACTTTAGGGCAAAGGAGAGAGAAGTTGTTCCGGGTGATCTACTATGGAAGCAAGACTTTGGACCCAGCACAAATCAATTACACAACCACAGAAAGGGAGTTGTTGGCGGTCGTATACGTTTTTGACAAGTTCCGGCCCTATCTTATTGGGGCCCGAACAATTGTCCACACGGATCACGCCGCATTGAGGCATCACTTTGACAAGAAGGATGCCAAGCCCCGACTTATAAGGTGGATTCTCCTCGTGCTGCATTGCACTCGAAAATTAATTTAATTTTTCAAAATAAATATAAATGGTAATTGAAAAAAAATATAATTTTGAAATTAATATATACCCTAAATGGAATTAGTGAACCCTAAAATATAAGTGCACGAATTTTATTTTTTTTTAAATAAATATAACCCCTAATTGAGATTAATTAACCTAAAAAACATGAACCCTAAAAGAACATAATAAAAAACCCTAAAAAATACTAAAAAAAAAACCCTAAAAAACATGAAGCCTAAAAACCATGAACCCTAAAAAACCTAAACCCCCCAAACTTTAAACATTAATTGGAATGGAAAAAATCATAATTTGAACTACATAAACTCATATAAAAAAGTAGCAGACCACTTATTTTTTAAGGGCAAATTTAATATTACTCCCCTATGTTTACCCGAAAAATCAAAAAAACCCATGTGTTAAAAAAATAGTCTAAAAACCCTCTCAGTTATGTATAATTCATCAAAAAAACTCCTTTTTTGAGAAAGTGAATTACATTTGCTAAAAAAGAGTGTATGATTCTTATTTTTACATTTTTTGTATTATTTTTTAAATTTAATTAATTTTTAAAATAGTATTTTGACCAAATACTATAATTTTTAAATAATATAAAATATATTTATATGTAAAAAAAAATACGTAACATAGGAAATTATCAAAATAGCTAAAAAATAGTAGTATAACCAAATACTAAAACTTTTAAATGATATAAAATATATTTATCAATAACAAAAATTGTAAAAATAAGAATCAAACACTCTTTTTTAGTAAATATAATTCACTCTCTCAAAAATGGGCTTTTTTGATGAACAATACATAACAGAGGGGGTTTTTAGACTATTTAATTAACACATGGGGTTTTTTTATTTTTCAGAAAAACACAGAGGGGTAATATGAAATTTGCCCACTTTTTAATGATACAAGAGATACCTTTTTAACTTTAAGAGCATCTCCAATGCTAAGCACCTATTTGGTACAGATTCTGCACTAAATAGGTGCAATTTCAACACTATTTTTTTTGCAGCTCCAATGATCTGCACCAAATTTTACACCAGATAAGAATATTCTCTTAAGGATTTCATTTTGTTTTATAAGTGAAATATAAATATGCTTAATGATTTAGTATTTTTTCTAAAATGACAATTATCCAAAATTAATAACTTTTAATTATATACTTTAAAAAATATACTATTAAAAAATATAACATATAATGTGCTTGAAATAATAAAAGTACTTAAAATGATCATCAAATGCTTACAATTATTGAAAATATTACAAGACTACAACACTTATGAAAATACATTCGTGGTGAACAAATTAGAATTATACAAAAAAGAAACTAAACTCGTGAATCTCAATTGTCTCCTTATCAAGGAGAATTTTCACAATTCAATCAATCCAGAAGTGAAGGATATGTGTTTGAGGATTCTTCAAACAATTTTGGTCAATATTATAATTATCTTAGAGGATCTAGAAATGATTTGTAATCAATATGTTTTTTCAAGTAGTTTAGTTATTTGTAGTATTTTTTAAGTTAATTTGTAGTAATTTATAATATTTGCGACTTCATTCTGATAAACATGGCTTTTGTATGTATTTTTGTGTTTATTTGGATGATATTTAATGGTTAATGCATGCAAAAGTTGGTGTTTAGTCATAGTTCCGTGTTTTCTTGTGCAATTTCATGTGTTTACTCTTTGTGTAGAAGTTTGAGCTATAAAAAGGATACTTTTGGAATCCAATTTAGTTAGGAGATAAGCTAGAAAGATAGAGGATCGGAGTTGGGATCATTCTGCAACTTGAATCAGGTCAATCGGATGAGAAACGAGCGATAAAGGAGCAAAACTGTGAGGAGTGTCTGGCGGCATATTTTCGTGCACAGCCTATACGGAAGTGATGTTGTTATGCACGATTCGTGCGCGATTAAGGAAAACTCATCCAGAAACTGGCGCACGTCCCGTGCGCTAGAACATCCTTAGCGCACGGCCTGTGTGGGAAGAGTCGATTTTTGGCGGATTTTTACCTCTTTCCTTATTTTACTCCAAAACACATCCAAACTTGTCCCAACTATGTAAGGCTCTTACTTGGACGAAAAAACACACAATTTTACCCTATATTTTATCAGAGAAGAGCTGTGAAGACGGAGGAAGACAAAGATTGAAGACTTAAACATCCAGCATAAGTTGTTTTATATTTTTAGTTTAATTTCTTCATGACTTTTGTAATCTTTCTTTTTATTAGATTGTAGTTTTACTATGAGCGGCTAGAACCCCTATTCCTTCTAGGGTTTGCTAACATGTTGAAGTTATGAATTAATTTTAATTATGTTATTTTTTCCTTCTGAGTATTGTGTTCAAACATTCAAGTTTAGATATCTCATGCATGATTAAGGTTATAGTCATTGTATGCTAGCTAATTAATTTGAGTCTTGGCGGAGATAATTAATTAGTGGGATTAAATTGAATGATTTGATACACGTACTTGTGATCTGTAGGAGGTTTTAAATCTGATTCTTTAAGGAGTTAACAATTAATCTAGAGACGAGAGTAATAGTTAATTTGTTAATCCACGACTACCTTGAAGCCTGACGGAGATAGGTAGCAACATTTATGATCAGATTAAAAATGGGAATTGTTAGGATTGGATTAGTACATAACAAATACATATGTATGCATTCCCTATGATTAATCATTTAATTGATTGTCTAATTCTTTTAAGTATTTTAGTTTTGTGATTTCATTTTGTCTCTTTCTTAATTATTTATTTTAGTTTAATTTGAAATTTTGTCTAGAATTAACTCACCCTAAGAATTAGGTAGCCTGAATAATAGAAACCTGTTAGCTTAGTACTTAATGTGGTTGAATTTACAGCCCCTGCGGATACGATTCTCGATTCACTTACTATATTGCAGTGACCTGTGTTAGTTGCAGTTAATTGCATAATAAATAGTGCATCACATTCTATCCATTAAGTTTAATTAATTGTGTTTTTATTAAAATTATTTATTTATTTAGATGATTTGTAATATAAAATTAAATGAATATATAATTCAAAAATTAAATTAGATTTATTAGATAATCTATTTAATCAAGATTTTAAATAATAAAATAATTCATTAAATGATGTGGGATCCATCAGCACCAATTTGGTGCAGCATCAAATTTTGTCCCAAATTTGGGGCAAGATTTGGTGCTACACCAATTTGGGCCAGAATTTGGGACAACATTGGACTGGATTTCTGCACCAAATTGGTGTTTTAGTCCAGCATTGTAGATGGGGATAATTTCACTTTTAGTCCCACTAGAATAGGGTCAAAACACTTTTGGTCTCATATCTTTCGTTTTTGGTCTCATAGTTTATTAGCTCGACACTTTTGGTCCCGAGTATTTTTTTTCGACACTTTTGGTCCCAAGTGTTTTTTTTTTCTATATTTTTAGTCCTAAAACTAATAGTACATATTTTCTTATATTTTTTTCAACGTTTCTTTTTCCATATATTTTGTCGACAATTTTACTGAACAAAAATCGTATATTGGCAAGAAGTTGAAATGATTTTGTTAGGCATTTTGCCATTAACAATTAATTTTTTTTTATTGTAATCTGATTAATAATAATTATAAACTATTTTGACTAACAACACCAATAGTTAGTGTTTGTAATTAATAATTAATATTTTTTAATTATTATTTATTTTATCTATTTATTAACAAAATGAAATCAAGAAAAAATATCTAGTAAAAATTGTCTTTTTAGTTTTGCAATTATCTATACATGAAAATAAATAATAGGCCTAATAGTATAAAACAAAACAAAACAAAACAAAGATTTGTATTTTTATTTTATTTTTTGAATTTTACCTATTTCTTTTAATATTGTCAGTTTAATCATGTATTAGTCAATTGAGTAAAATTAAGGATAAATTATTATTTTTGATCGAAATTAAGTAATTAAATTTTTGTGACATTTTTAGGTTGATCAATAAAACATTAATTATACCATTAATAATTAATAATTTTCTTATTAATTAATTATTTCATCGATTTTGGGATCATTTGCGGATTCGGATGTGTCCAGTGGGACCAAAAATGAAACTTACTCTCACGTGCAACTCACGTGGAGGCCCCCGTCTACATTTGACGGCCGCGTTAAAAAAATGGACTAAATTTAAGAATTTTAATCAAACGGGGCTACATTTAATGTCAAAATTCTTGTAAGGACCATTTTAGATGCATCTTGGGATAATTTGTCATACAAAAGCAGAGAGTAATCACAAGAAAGAGGCAGGGTACATGAATTTGAGTTCGTAGATATTGAGAAAACAATTTTTGGGTTGAGGGATTTTGACATATCACGCGATAATATGAATATCGCTATAAATAATATTATCTAGACAACATAAGATTCAACATGGATGGGCAGAAGCATTATGAATGAGAATGGCAATTGATGGTTGGTCTCTCAATAGAAACTCAAAAGTCAAAGTACGCTAGCTTACTCTAATTGGCCCACGTGCGACGTAGGCGTGTGGTTGGTGTTACGTAGCACTTTTAATGTCGACGTCCACATTCACTGACAAAAAGGGTACGGCTTGGGATGGAAAAGAGTCTACTGTGCACCGAAATTTCTACGCTGCCCTTCGGGTAATGTCTGATCATTCTTTTTACACCCTCTTTTCTTTATCCCCACTCTCATCCGTACATGTGGAAAAATGTTTCTTTTCTTTCTCCATTAAAGTACTCATTTTCTTTTTCTTATGTTCAATTCGCTGGATCCTTACACCCAAATTCATATTCATAATTTAATAGTGCTAACTAATTTAAGTTTAAACATGTTTGCAATTCAAAATATAAAAATAAAAAAAAAAGAAAAAATACAAATAGGTTTGTTTAATTTCAGTTTCAATGGGTTTGCAATTAAAAAAAAAAATCATCTACTAGTTGTCCATCACTTTCCCAAAAAATGCCATCTTTTTATCTCTCTTAAGCACCTGGGTTTTGGAAAAAATTAGTTGAGCTCCATGTCGCCATCAAAGAGGAGATTCTCTGGCTTCATGTTGCGGTGGAAGATGCCCCTGTTGTGGCAGGAGTCGATGGCGTTGTCAACTGCTGGAAGTAGCAACACGCTGTGACCTTCCCACAGCGAGAGCCCTGCGCCACCTTGGAGAACAGCTCGCCGCCGCCGACGAACTCCATGACGATGAAGATCTTGGCTTCGTGGCCATCACCTCCTTGAGCTCGATGATGTCTGATTCCGGCGATTTATAAATAATGATGTAGATGATACCGGCGGAGGAGGGGGATGACTGAGTCTTTGAGAGGGAGAGAGAGAGGAGAAGGAAAAAGAGATTAGAGTGACCGAAGCAAGAAAAAAGTGTAAAGATCAATTTGAAGGGACACGTGTCAAGCATTGAGTATTTCTCAGGACAATTGGGCACTGCCTGTTGGGCAGCATATAATTTTCCACTGTGCACGGAGTGCAAATGCACTTTAGATTAATCTGCTGACATGTGTCATTTATAATTATAATTAAAAAAAAACATTAAAAATACAGTAGTATTATCAATCATATATGATTTTACTGTGAATTTATACCCTCCCATTTGTTGTGGCACTTATATACTAAATTAGATGTGTAGTTACCTTTCTTGGAAATTGTTATTTGAATAGTAAAGAACTGATAATTGAATAGTGGATCAGTCCTCTTAGTAATTTTATTAACATTGATCATATTATTTGATATTATTTATTTATATGTAGAAAAATAATATATTAGAACTAATTTCAAACATAAATAATAATTTGGATCTCCATATTATCCGTAGGTATAATAAAAGTAATTTATTAATTTACACGTACAAAATTGAAAAATAAGTTTAAAAAATAAAATTAATACATTTTAAAATAAAAGAGAAACAAACTTTTTTCTTATATATTTTTTGTATCGGACGGAAATGTTGATTGTTATTTAAACGGGCGATTAGTAAACATTTACATTATTTTATTTTATTAGCAAATCATTTTTCTTGTTACAAATAAAATTATGACAATGAAAAAATATTGGCATATATTAAAACTATTGATTTAATATATGTTTGAGAATATAATCATGATCGAAGTCATTAGTATATGAAATAAAATAAATGTACATTAGCTTGGTATTCATTTTTTTATTGATAAATTATTCTAATGTTACAAAATTTAAAAACATATTGTTATGCAATTATTGACCAATATTAAAATGATTATGTTTTTATGTGTCATAAAATAATAATTCCGTTGATTTATTTTGTTTCATCATTTTTCCATTAAAATAAAAAATAGTTTTTTTTTTTTTTTCGTTTGATTACGATTGACACATAGTCCAATTTGATTTCATTGACATGTATAATTGTAAAAAATAGTTTCATTATTTTATTCTTAAAAATAGTAATATAATAAATATATAATGAGAAATTTATTTGCCAATATCTTTAAAATATTTCAATTATTTACAAAAATATAGAATGATGAATGTCAATAAAAACTACGGCTTACATTTTAGAATATTTGAGAAATTTCAATTACACATCCATGTTCATCCGATAATAAACAAAACCTTTTAAATAATTTAAATTATTCCATATATAAATTCTAGTATGAACATATAAATTTATATGATCTATACTACTGGAACAAAATATATATAATATAATATGTTATCGCAACTCAACTTTATGAATTAATATTGAATTATATTTATATATGTCATCATATTAAATTGTACAATACAACACTATGTAGTATGATACCACATCATAATATTATTAATTAGTGTAGTTAACTTATAATTTAATTGTCAATGTTTAACTGTTTTCAACAAAACCACAAAAATATTTAAATAACTACAAATTAATTATCAATCTCTATACCTTTTTAAAAATAAAACACACACATGATTGATTTTTCAGGAATTGACATGCCGATAATTTGACGAATATATTACATATCTTTCTTCATAAGAGCACCCGACATTGAAACAAAAAGGCCACCAAGTAGTCCAATTTCTTTTCGAAATAATTATAATTCTATTTAAAATTTGTCAATGTATGTTTACAATTATAAATTAATCTGGTAGTACTAAATTAATTTAACGATACAAAATGTGAAGAAAAATAGTTGAGTAATGGACTATTCAAATAACTGCCAACAGTACACTACAAAAAAAACACCAAAATAATCAAATTTTATTTATACTTTGATTATTTCAAAATTTAAAAGTGTTTACTGTTGTTCTTGGATTTTGAAAAAGAAGCACATTAAAAAATAATAATTTTTGTGTTATATTAATGAAAAAAGTGAAATACATGAAACATAAATATTTTAATATTTGCCAACTTTTGTATTATATGATAAATTAATTGACTTTTGTATTATATGATAAATTAATTGTATAACATTAGGATAATTTAACGATATAAAAATGCATATCATTATTGACTAATAATTCATTCAAGTAACAACCGACGCTTATGTCCGATACTGAAAAATAAAGAAAAAAATGGATATTAAAGACAAGTAAATTATATTTTATCAAACATATATACCAACAAAACTATTATATTTTATTCAAAATTAAGGTAGTTTGGAGATATAAATAATTAATTGAAGATTCCAATTCAATAATAATTGAAAAACAAATATAATTCAATGTTAAATGAAGTAATATAATTGAATAGAAGCAATTAATTAGCTGTCACACACCAGTTCAATTCTCAAGACGAACTGTTGATAAAATATATTAGAAAAATGCCTCGGTAAGTAAAAAGTGATATATGTATAATAAATAAGTATTTGAAAATTGAATACATACGTATTTTGAATTTTTTTTTAAATTTAAAAGTGAGAGGAACACGTGTAGGGTGGATGTGCCTCAAGTGCAAATGCACTGAGTGCACAATAGACTTTCCCACTTGGGATCGCATTTCTCCACAATTTGTGTAATTTTGAAGTTGAAACGATAAGAATAACCTACCTTAGCTATCAATTTTTCATAACTATATTTTTTTTTTGTTGATAATGGTGATTGTGATTCATTATATTAAAATGATTTTTTTATAATAAATACTATTAAAATAATAATTTTGATAGTGAAACAGAAAATGATAATAGAAAATTCAAACCGATTAAATACGAACGCAACATTAATAATCTATATTGGTTGAATTTCTCCAATCACAATTACATCGAAACGATGGTTCGGGGGCACCATTAATCTATGTGAACAAGTAAATAATAGTGTTAAAGTCAAAGACCATCAGAGAGGTAGCGATAGTTCGACTTTTGAGGCCTAAGTTAGTAACTGAGACTTATATGTAGGGGGAAAGAAACCATAATTTAAAGATTGTGATCGAAAACAAGGTGACAACATGAGTCACAACAACTTGAAAAATCTATATATAGTTGATGTTCACTTGTGACTTGTGAGTCTGTAGTGCCCGTGAGAATAGTTCACTCCACCATTTATATTCCTTTAGAGCTTCTCCAACAACTGCTTCAAACTCTATTTTTGATGCAAAAAGTTGTAAAAAATAGCTCCAACCGATGCACTATATCTTGCTGCAAAATGAGGATTGCTACAGTGTTGCTCCAATTTTTTGTAGCAGCACTGTGGCACAACTGTAAATTACTGTACACGTATTTTTTTTTATTTTCTTTCATATTTCATATTTCCTCTTTACATAATCATTTTTTATTTGAAATATTGAATTACAAAATTGAACATCAAATTAAAATGTAAAAAATTAAAATGACATCAAATAAGCATGCTCGTACTATTATTTTAAAATGTTGAAATTAAAATGACATTTAATAAGATTACTAAACATAAAAAAATTAAAAAATATGAAATGCATTAATCAAGCATTTATAGGAAGAATATTCTAATTCATAGAATTATAAAAAAAATAGTATGTAATTTTTTTTTCTCTTTTTTGCAATACTCTATTATTTTTTTGTTTCTATGATGTAATATTAGTATGTAATTTGTATTGTTTGCTATATTATTATCTTTTTTTTTTGCAATATTATTATCTTTTTTTATGTTGTAATATTATTAAGTTTTATAATTTTTATTATTTTATTTTGTAAAATTAAGATTAAATAAATACATAAAAATGAATATTAAGAAATATTTCTTTTTAAAGAAGAATTTAGAATATGTTGTTGGTGATAAAATGAAAATTCTATTGTATAATAGAGATGAAACTGATGTAAAATGAAGCAAACTGTTGGAGATAGTCTTAACACGCGTCACTTCCTTCTAATGCCGCGAACTTCTTCCCCTCTTTTCGGAATCTCACCGGATCCTCTCTCTTCTAACCTTGACTATTTAGTCAGCTTGTCCTACAGAGCAGATCATCTGTTGCAATTTGTGTTATATTTGGTGTTGCATAACAAATTTTTTTAAATTTTTTTTTAATATATCCTCATTGGGGATGGATGAACTCTAAATAGAAAATTTAAATTAAAATAAATCATAATAAATTAAAAAATAAAAAAATAATAATTTTTTTGAAAAAATATTAAAGAGTTACAATAGAGAATGCAACAGTATTTACAACAGGTGATCACATTTCCTCGTCCTAGACCACCGACTCGTCGAGCCTAACCTGAACCAGTTACCATAATGTTGGGCTTGGTCATTGGGCCTCGGTTATTGATATTTATATATTTAATTTGGTCCTTTTTTTTTTCTTTTTTTTTTATGCTACATATGTACCATATACAGTATATAATCGCCAAAACTCCTGTGCATAAGGTGCATGGGTCGGCCCATCAGATTGACCCGCTCCGACCCGCTTCCGACCCGCCAAAAAAAAAATCGCCACCCATAGTACCATTTCGAACACTAAATAGTACCATTTTGTGTTTTTTATGGTTTATTTTTAGTTTATTTTGTGTTTTTTGGGGCTGTTTTTAGGGGTTTATTTTGTATTTTTTGGGGTGTTTTTAGGGGTTTATTTTGTATTTTTTGGGGTGTTTTTAGATGTTTATTTTGTATTTCTTGGGGTTTTTTGGGGAGTGTTTTTAGGGGTTTATTTTATTTTTTTTAGGATTTTTTGGAAGGTGTTTTTAGGGGTTTATTTTGTGCTTTTTTATCGTTTTTTGAGGGGTATTTTTAGGAGTTTATTTTGTGTTTTTTTATTATTTTTTGGGGGGTATTTTTAGGGGTTTATTATGATTTTTTTAGGGGGGTTTTTTAGGGATTTATTTGTGTTTTTTTTAAGAAAAAGAAATAAAAACAGAAAAAAGAAAAAGAAAAATAGAAAAAAAGGAAAAAAATCGTGAGCCAGAAAAAGAAAATAGAAAAAAGAAAAAAAAAAGGCGGGCGCGTGGGCCGCGCGTCCGTCTGAACTTTTTTTTTTCGGATCTATTGGGCCCCTCCGTCAAGCCCCTCTTGACGGGGCCATTAGTTCGACATAAAACGACATCGTTTTAGGTTTTATTCGAATAAAAAAATTATAAATTCAATTTTAATTTCATCCGACCCATTTTAAAAATATCCCGACCCGATTCTAGATAAACCCGCCCCATTTAGGGTTTAAAATTGGGGAAACACTTGAAAGTCTCAAAAGTCTTGCGGGTTTAGGGGAATCACCATTTTTATTCCCGCAGAAAAAAAGAACAGACTTACCCAGAGCCCTTTTGGAATCACCATTTTAACCTGCAACAAAGATCAAGAAATCCCACTGTAGCTCAAGATTGGATGATGGGTCCGCAAAAGATGCACATTTTTTCCAAGATTTCCTTTTTTACTTCTTTTTTGCGTGTCAGACGCCGCAATACAGCAGCCCATCTAATTTAAGTACAAAAATCTCAAGAATGTTGCGAGTTTGCAGCAAGAATTCGGAGAGAGAGGGGGACGACGTGTGTTGTGTTTAGAGAGAGAGAGAGAGAGAGAGTGTGTGGAGGTGAGATTTGGGAGCAGAGTGTTCTTCGCACACTCAACTTGGGGTGACTTTTGAGACTTTTCAGTGTTTCCCCAATTTTAAACCCTAAATGGGGTGGATTTATCTAGAATCGGGTCGAGATATTTTTAAAATGGGTCGGGTGAAATTTAAATTGAATTTATAATTTTTTTTATTCGAATAAAATCTAAAACGACGTCGTTTTAAGTTGAACTAACGGCCCCGTCAAGAGGGGCTTGACGGAGGAGCCCGATAGATCAAAATAAAAAAGTTCAGGGACTCAATTGAGCAAAAAAAAAAAGTATAGGAGCCTGCGAGGTCCCCGCCAAAAAGTTCAGGGGCCTGAAAGACCCTTTTCCCTAGTTAAAACCATGCAATCATAACTTGTAAATACTTTTTAGATAACCAATCACAAACATGACCAGTCAATGTTTAAAGTCAAATTTTTGAGCGAGTCCAAAATGACGGCGGAACATTTAATATTTTAATATTCTTAAATATCCAAAACATTCAGCGGAAGCATAATGGAATAAAATATTAACAAAAGTCAATATTCAACATTCGAAATATAATTTTTGATCTAGTCAAAAACTTAAAAAGCCCATATGTCCACGTCAGCTGCCTGCATTATCCCATACCTGAAAAATATTTTAGGAAACGTGGGCTAAGTGCCAAAAAATACTAAGTGGGCTTATCGTGTTCGTCCAAACACATTTACAGAATTACCATATCAAAACCATATTTATAATCATGTCAATGCGCTTAAGAATATTCATTCAAAAGCTAATAAATCAATATTCATTCAGATGCCCACACGCTTAAGAGTTAAGAATAGTTATTCAAAAGCGAATAATCCAATATTCATTCACATGTCCATGCACTTAAGATTATATATATTTATTCAAAAGTCAATGTGATTACTTAACCATGTGTGGATACAGACTTTATGTGATCACATAACTAGGGCTGTATATGAGCCGAGTCGAGCCGAGTACCTCCGAGCTTGAGTTCGGCTCGTTTAGAGATTCGTGAGCTCGAGCTCGACTCGAGCTTTGAACTCGGGCTCGAGCTCGAGCTCGGCTCGACAGGAAAAAAATTGAGTTCGAGCTCGGCTCGGGCTCGACTCAATTATTTAAAATTTGAGCTCAAACTCGAGCTCAGCTCGAGCTCGAGCTCGTTTACATTCACAAGTATACTACCTATAAAATTATATACTATAATACAAATAGTATATATAACTAAGTATATAAGAATATTTTTAATCTTGAATATTTGATTTCTTATTTAATGAATTGAGAATGATTATTTTGTTAATATTAGTTTTAATTTTTGTTAATTTTCTTTTTCCCTTTTATTGTTATGTACATTTTAATTAATATCAATTGTATACCATATGATATGATAGTTTATATAACTAAGAGTTTAGGATTAATTATATCATATTGATGCTAAGAACATTGTTACTATTGAACATTTAATTGGTTATAATTTTTGTTAATTTTTTCTTTTCCTTTATTATTTTGTTACTTACTTTCAATAATATTAGTTCACTTTCATTGATTTAATTTAATGTATTAATATTTAATGATGAGTATTATTTGTCAAGTTGTCAATATTAATCTTAATTTTATTTCATTTTTCATTTATTACTTTACACAAGTTATAAATTTATAATTTATAACTTATATTCTTATAAATTATAACTAATGTTCTAAGATGGGCTAGTTATAATCTATTTTTTCCACATGTTATATATATTCTTATAGGTTAATGACTATATACTAGAATACTAATCGATAGACAATAATATAGATATAATTAAGAATTTAAGATTACCTATATAACATTGGTGCTAAGAATATTATTACTCATTTACTCATGAACATTTGATTAGTTATAATTTTAGTTAATTTTATTTTTCCTTTATTATTTTGTTACTTTCGATAATATTAGTTTAATATCATTGATTACATTTCATGTATTAATATTTAATGATAAGTATTGTTTTATCAAATTGTTAATATAAATCATAATTTTTTAATTCTTTTTTCCTTTATTATTGTACACATATTATCATTTTATAATTTATAACTTATATTCTTGTAGGTTTTAACTATTAGTCTAATATGGACTATAATCTATTTATTATATAATATACAAATATATAATGTTAATTTCTTTTTATTTAATTTCTTATATTACTCATCTACTCTTGTGTTAAGCATCTGATTTCTTAATTTCGATAATATTACAATAAAATGATTGATTTCATTTCATATATATTATTTAATGAATTGGGAAATATTATTTTGTAAATATTATTCACAATTTCTCTTATTACTTTGTATTTATTATTGAGTGTTCAATTTCTTAATTTTGATAATATTAATATAATATCATTTCATATTTCATTTTATTATCATTTATTATACTAATATATTATGTAAAATTGTAAATAAGATAACTATATTATATATAATATGTATATAAATATATATTCCATTAGTTTGTCTGCTTGTGTATATAATTGTTACTCTTGAATCTTGATCATTGATTTCATAACTTTAATAATATTAGTTCAATAGTTAATATCATTAATTTTATTTTATTTTTAATGAGAAGTATTAATTTGACA
Source organism: Perilla frutescens (assembly GCA_026008535.1). Taxonomy (NCBI): domain Eukaryota; kingdom Viridiplantae; phylum Streptophyta; class Magnoliopsida; order Lamiales; family Lamiaceae; genus Perilla; species Perilla frutescens. The sequence continues at coordinate 52,288,385 of BRKX01000009.1, read as the reverse complement.
AAAGTTACAATATAAATAAATAATTTTTTAAAAAATTACAAAAATAATATGTATCTTGAGTCCTAAATCGAATAGCTCGCAAGCCCGGCTCGAGCTCGGCTCGTTTAACTACTCGTGAGTCGGCTCGCGAGACAGTTCGTGAGACAGCTCGTTAAAAAGCTCGAGAACCTCATGAGCCGAGTTAGCTCGCGAGCTCGGCTCGAGAAAATGGCGAGCTCATTTAGCAGGCTCGAGCTCGGCTCATTTAATAAACGAGCCAGTCTCGAGCGAGCTTTTTTCGAGTCGATACCTGAGTATCTCACGAGTAGTTTGGGTCATTTCCGGCCCTAGCATAACTATTTTTCAATATAATTCATCATGTAGGTCAAATCATATCCATAAAGAGCGAAAACAGTCGTAAATCATATATGGACGCAAGCGCGCATTTTAAAAACATAAGTTTTAATTAGCAAAAACTCACCTTATAGCTAAAATAACTGGAGCTTTTACACGTGTCCTGCAGATCCTAATTAAGTCTGGGTCTTTGGTTCAGGCATAAAAATGAAAAAATACCTATTAAAACCATGCTAAGCCCTAAAACTAAAACATAAGATAAGTTTGGGCTTAATGAACGAGTTCTCAAAATTTGGACTAAAGCGGACAACTCTCGAAAATTTATTGGATTTAAATCCACCTAAAAGACCCAATTGAAGTTTTGATCATTTTAAAATATTTTGACAATAAACTATTGGGATAAGTAGAATTATCCAATATATAAATAGAAGATGATTGTAACACTTCTCATTTAAATCCAATTCTTGAAGTACGATTTTAATACCTTAACTTAATTAATAAAGTGAACAAGATAATTAAAATAAACTTAACACACACAATACCTAGCTCACGAACACACAACACCTAGCTCACGAACACACAACTTTCAATTTAAAGAGAAATCAAACTCTCTCCCTTCATTAACCCAAATCCATCTCCCAAATCCATCTGTAGACCCATTCACAAATTCCACAAACCATTTCTCTCTCCTCTAAATAAACATAAAAACATCATTACAAAGTCAACTAATTTCTTTTCTTTCTCTACTGTAAACACACATGCATGCATGTAAATACATTCAATATTTCCAAGAACCAAATAATATCTCTAACTCACTACTGTGCACATATGTACACATTAACGCTTTCCTCTCTCTCTCTTTTTGGAAACAGACAACAACTCAAAAATACAAAATTTCAGAAGAAAGACGGAAACCTTTCTCGCCTAACTAATCAAAACTCGACGACTTCTCACGGAGCACGCACACGATTTCTTTACTTTCCTTCCCTTCTCGTTTCTCTTTATACTGCAGCAATATCCATACACTTAACTTTGTATAAAATTGTTTTCTAAGGAAGTAGAAACTTAAAGAAAACAAGTCAAGTTACAATGGAGGATTTGTGAGGGGTTTCCAATATTAGATTCATTGGAGTTCCAGCTCGAATCTGACCTCTTAACCTTGGTTGATCTTAAAATAAAAGGAGGGAAGAACAGAGGAAAATGAGACGAAGAGAGGGGTGCCATTGCATGTCAAATCCGGCCACAAGCAAAGTTCACCGGAGACGCGGCCAAGGTGGCTTTTTCTGGCCATTCCAGCCTTCATTTTCGTAGTAAACTTGCTTCATTGAACTAGAAATTGAAAGATGAGTTTAAGATGTATTTTCAAGAATTTTTGATCAGAAAATCAAAATTCCAACGACGGCGGACGGTGGTCCGGCGACGCTCTGCCTTCGACACTTTACCAAAAATCGCTTGAAGAAGAAAGAGAAGCTAAATGAAGAGAGTGCAACCAGAAAATGAGTTTTCCTTGTATATAAAAACATTTATATTTATTGCTTTTGGGCTTGAGTCCACAAGTTGGAAATCAAAAACTGGAATGAGATTCTTTTAATTAATTCAAAATAGGCCCACTGAAATAGATTGGGTTTTGAGTCAAAATTCTACTGCTCTAAATAACTTGGTCCAACTTTCTAATATAGCCAATTGTACAGTTTTGGGGTATTACATTCTTATCTCCTAAAAAGCATTCCGTGCCGAAATTCACATACCTGTGAACGGTAAATTAAGGTACCGCTTCATGATTTTATTTTCTATTTCACATGTATCTTTACTCGTTTTGTGTCGGCTCTACTGGACCTTCACTAAGATTAATTTCTTGCTTTATACTCTTTTTTTTTCATGATCGAGGAACACCACTAGTATCCTTTGATAAGTAATGCCTAAATTTACTTCTAGGACTTCCTCATGAACTACATGGCTTGGGTTAAAAATAAATTTTCAAAGCATTCACTCGTGAAGTACGTTATATATACCATCGAGTTTTACTGTTAAGGCAAGCTTGCAAACTACTTTCTCGATTCGATCGAAAATTTTATACGGTCCAAAGAACCATGACATCAATTTCAGTCTCTTATTGGAATGATCTTCCTCTCTCATATATAATTTATAAAATATTTTATCCTTGATTTCACAATGCAAATCCCTCTGGCATTTGTCGTGTACGATTCATGTCTATCTTTTGCGTCTTTGATCAATCTTTTCTTTTGATGGCAACTTCCTCTATTATTCGTATCATTTCGGGTCACAAATTTTTTCCTCTCCGAGTTCATCTTATTATCAAGTTGATCTACACTTCCAATCGTATAAGGCCTCCTAAAGTGTCATTCGATGAATGACGTCACTTTCATTCTCCACCTTATGTTTGTTGTAATGTCGTGATACATCCTTATGCTCCCAAGATAGGCCCTATAAGACTTCCCTTAAGTTTCACTCATTATTTTGTATTTTCATTCGTCATTATGCAGGCTACATAATTTGTTATCGAAGATCAACATCCTATCATTCGCTACGACACACTTTTTGCAATTGACTATCTTCATTTTTTGTTGCCTCTTCTTGATAACTTGCTCGTTGGGTTGAGTTGTAATGATTCATTCTTGTAGGTTCGACCTAACCACTGTCATAGCAATTAGCGTTTCTGTAGGTTCTTGCTGTATCAAAGTCTCTATGTTCATTTGTACAAACTCTTTAATGAGTTCTTCTTACTAAGTGTATATCCAAGTATTGATTTGGACTTTTTACTCACAACGTTGATCGCTACATTGGCTCTACTTATGTGATAATGAATGGTGCATAAATTTTTCATGTATAAATTAAATTCATCATACTGTCATGTTTCTGAGCTCTTGAGTTGTTTGTTGGTGCCCCTGATTGTCTTCCTGATTTCCTTGTACCTGGTCAATAGAATACAAAGTGACTTGTTTACTTGTATCGTTAGATGACATTAATCCTTATTACATGCTTTGTTATGCCTATTATCTGAAATTTTATGGAGTAGTTTCTCTTGTTGACTTTTCGTGTTGGTGTTTTCTTCATTCTTATAACCCTGTAAGATCTAGGTTTAACTTTGTCCCAATTAGTCACCCGACCCTTGGTTTTATGATTATGGCATTGATTGTTCACTTGCTTACACTTGTCTCTTGGTCAATTTGTACATAATGATCTGGTTTCTTGCATCAAGAACATGCATTCTTTTCTTTAAGCCAATCTCCCTTGTATTCTTTGTGTGACATAATAACGTCTTCTTTTTAGCCACATGATTGCAAATCTTCTCAGCCTTATTTAATTTGCTTAAACTATTACATTTTAATTTCTATCCATCGTGTTATTCTCAGGGACGGTTTTGAGGGTGTGCGGGGTGGGCGACCGCACAGGGCTCCAAAAAATCGAGGGTCCCCGAATATATATAGGTCCATATATGTATATATAGATAAATAGTTAAAAATATTATCAATTAATCACTTAGCTCAGTGGAAAATCGCTTGCTTCAAGTTTCTTAACGCGCGGGTTCGATTCTTTAGTGTAACATTTTTTTTATTGCTTGCGCTTGGGGTCTTTTGACATAATTCCCTTTTTAATAAGTAGGGCCCGCTCATATTCTTCCATTAATAGAGGGCCCAATTTTAAATTTTGCACAGGGCCTCCGATAGGCTAGCCCCGCCCCTGGTTATTCTTTTCACTGAGCCGCATGCACCTTCAAAGTTAGACTGGATTAAAGATCGATATTGGGTCTTCTTCGGAATTTTCTCTACTTCAGATAATTTGTTAGCCATCGGTACAAACCATAGAATGTAGGTGTGTCAATGAAATGCCATAATTTGCTTAATAAATAAAAATATTCTTTGAGAAGTCGGGGTAGTCAATCTCGAGCGTTCGGGTTCCATAGATTTACTTGCACTTGGTATTTAAACTCGCCCATTGTGCACATTCGTCTAACCAAGTAATGATATAAGGAATTGTAGCTTTGTATTCATTCACATCTTCTAGTATGTATTTAGCTTCTAACCACTCGTTCATCATTCCATTAGCAAAATATGCATCGCTAAACAGTGCTCAGGAATTCATCTATAAGGCTTGGACTCATGATATGTCGAGTTATTCTATTAGCAAACCTATAGTTCACAAAAATAGTCATATAGTTTATCTTAAATTCTTGTCATCTATTTTAAAACACTAAAGTGAGTCTAGCCCTTATCATCTACAAGCAAAATAAAGTTCTAAAATCATCTTAAAGTTCATACTGATGGTAAAAACTTAAAAGCATACTATCTAGTAATTGATTCATCTATGATAATGTTCTCGTGATGACATACACATGTTCATTATATCTTTCAAAATAAATTTATTTCGTAAACGTTTCTTTCCCTTTAGATATATATATATATATAGAAAAACACATAATATACTTATTTATTTATTTATACTCGTCAAGTTTCTCATATCGAGCTTTTCATAAATTAATAAATACACATGATATTGTACCTGTGATGTCGAGGCATGACGTGAACGTCGGACAACGGGTCAAATAGAATATTACACGTATTTGAGAATATTTTAATAATATTTCAAAAATGAGCCCGCAGACCTACAGATTCGTAGACCTACTCTAATACCATACTGCAATGCCCGAATTCCGAAAATTTGAGGCGCTAACACAAGATAAAAAAAAATGTCCTAATTTTCCAAAAATTACATATTTAAGAAAAATATTTATACATTAAGTTGCCTTATAGTAAAAACCACCCAATCATAACTTGTGAATACTTTTTAAACAACCAATCACAAACATATTTCACAAACGACTAGTCAATGTTGAAAGTCTAAATTTTGAATGAGTCCAAAATGACAGCGGAACATGTAATATTTTAATATTCTTAAATATTCAAAACATTCATCGGAAGTATAATACGATAAAATATTAACAAAAGTCAATATTCAACAATCAAAATATAATTTTTGATCTAGTCAAAAACTTAAAAAGTCCATATGTCCACGTCAACTGCCTGCATCATCCCATACTTGAAAAATATTTTAGGGAACGTGGGCTGAATACCAGAAAACACTCAGTGGGCTTCGTCCAAACACATGTACAGATTTACCATATCAAAACCATATTTATAATCATGTCAATGCACTTAAGAATATTTACTCAAAAGCGAACAATCCAATATTCATTCACATGTCCATGCACTTAAGAATATATATTTAGTCAAAAGGCAATGTGTTCAATTAACCATGCGTGGATGCAGACCCTATGTGATCACATAACTATTTTTCAATATAATTAATCATGCCAGAATTCATCATGTAGATCAAATCATATCCACGAAGAGCGAAAACAGTAGTAAATCATATATGGACGCAAGCATTTTAAAAACATAAGTTTTAATTAGTAAAAACTCACCTTATAGCTAAAATAGCTGGAGTTTTACGCGTGTCCTGCAGATCCTAATTAAGTCTGGGTCTCATGTTCGGGTTTACAAAGGAAAAACTACCTATTAAAATCATGCTAAGCCCTAAAACTAAAACATAAGATAAGTTTGGGCTTAATGAACGAGTTCTCAAATTTTGGACTCAAACGGACAACTCTCGAAAATTTATTGGATTTAAATCCACCTAAAAGACCCAATTGAAGTTTTGATCATTTTAAAATATTTTGACAATAAACTATTGAGATAAGTAGAATTATCCGCTATATAAATAGAAGATGATTGTAACACTTCTCATTTAAATCCAATTCTTAAAGTACGATTTTAATACCTTAACTTAATAAGGCGAACAAGATAATTAAAATAAACTTAACACACATAATACCTAGCTCACGAACACACAACTTTCAATTTAAAGAGAAATCAAACTCCCCCCCCCCCCCCCCCCCCCCCCCAATTAACCCAAGTCCATCTCTGGACCCATTCACAAATTCCAAAAACCATTTCTCTCTCCTCTAAATAAATATAAAAACATCATTTCAAAGTCAACCAATTTCTTTTCTTTCTCTATTGTAAACACGCCTGCATGCATGTAAATACATTCAATATTTCCAAAAACCAAATAATTTGGCTCTCATAACTGTGCACTATGTACACATTAATGCTTTCCTCCCTCTCTCTTTTCGGAAACAGACAACAACTCAAAAATACAAAATTCAGAAGAAAAACGGAAACCTCTCTCGCCTAAGTAATCAAAACCCGACGACTTCTCATCGAGTACACACACGATTTCTTTACTTTCCTTCCCTTCTCGTTTTTCTTTATACATGCAACAATTTTCATACACTTAACTTTGTATAAATTTTTTTTCTAAGGAAGTGGAAACTTAAAAGAAAACAAGTCAAGTTACAATGGAGGATTTGGGAGGGGTTTCCAATATTAGATTCATTTGAGTTCCAGCTCGAATCTGACATCTTAATCTCGGTTGATCTTAAAATGGGGCATATGTGGGAAGGACAGAGGAAAAGGAGACGAAGAGAGGGGAGCCATTGCATGTCGAATCCGGCTACCGGAAAAGTTCTCCGGAGACGCGGCCAAGGTGGCTTTTTCCGGCCATTCCAGCCTTCATTTTCATACAAAACTTGCTTCATTGAACTAGAAATTAAAAGATGAGTTTAAGATGTATTTTCGAGAATTTTTGAACGGAAAATCAAAATTCCGACAATGGCGGACGGTGGTCCGGCGACGGCGCTCGTCGGTACTCCGCCTCCGACACTTTGCCATAAACCGCTTGAAGAAGAAGGAGAAGCTAAGTGAAGAGAGTGCAACTAGAAAATGAATTCCCCTTACATATAAAAAACATTTATGTTTATTGCTTTTGGGCTTGTAGCCCGCAAGTCGGAAATCAAAAAATGGAATAGACTTCTTTTAATTAATTCAAAATAGGCCCGCTGAAATAGATTGCGTTCTATGTTAAAATTCTACTGTTCTAAATAACTTCGTCTAACTTTCTAATATGGCCCAACTGTACAGATTTGGATATTACACTCTAATTGTTACAAATTAAATTGATTTATTTCTAGATTATGCTGAGTTATTTATGTTATTGTTTTTAATTAGTTTTGATTAGTATTGGTTGGGCTTTGGGCTTCTATGGGCATGAAGTGTTAGGATAAATAAATAGATCTCTTCCGTAACGGGGAGACTTGTCTAGGACCATAATTGAACTTGAAATCGGCGCTGCGCGCTTAGGAAGGAGATATAATCTCCTTGGTTCTTTTGTTTTTCTTAATTCAATTATCATATTCTCAATATTATTCTTTCTTATCCTGTTACACTTCTTATGTTACGTTCTATATTACACTTTTAAATTTTGAGTATTACAAAAGCGAGCGTACGTTTTAAAATCAACTTCTTATCTCATGCATTAATCTTTGAAATAATAATAATAATAATCACCAATTAAAAGTATGCGTAAGAAAGAATTAGAAATGGTAAAATATGCAGTATTTATTCATTTACATCCATGTTATGAAAACCAAGAAATAATTTACATAATAATTATTACAAAGAGAAATTTGCAGAGAGAGAGAGAGAGAGTTGGGTCTCTCACACCAACGTTGAGCACTGGGCAGTATTGGGGTCAAGAAGCGCCGGCAAAAGATAGTTCCGCCCCTTCACCCCCCGCGCATTATAGCTTCCACCCGAAGCGGAATCCACCAACACCATGCCCGCATACCCAGGATACGCCCCCTTACCGTACACCCCGGCGCAAGCCGACGCCGCCTCCAGCGCCGCGCCAGCCGATCCCTGGTGGTAGCCGTCGCCAAAGGGGTTCGTCACGGCTCCAGCCACGAGACTCGCGATGTTTACGATCATGCCATCAACGCCGACGTCACCGTTCGGCGCAACAAGCGGCTTCGTCTGCGGACCGTAAATCGGCTGGTGAAACGGCCACGCGCACTGACCCGGGCACTGAGTCACCGAGTTTCCGACCCACACGAAAACGTTCTTCTCCGCCTCGCCGTGGTACCCGCAGCTGCTCATGCAGAATCCCTCCACCGCCACGTCCGCCGCCGTGAGGACGAGGGTCAAACCTCCCGGCTCCGAGTTGGCTCGCTGAGCCAGCTCGGAGACTTGCGATTTCTTGAGAAGTTTTCCCACGGAGCAGTTGTCGTCGCTGATTTGATTGGAGAGAATGAAACGGGTTCGCTTCTTACCCGCTTTTTGGAGGTAGATTTGAACGGTTTGCCACCATTGGGAGACAGTGGGGGATTTGAGCCCACGTGGCGCCGTCTTGCCATCAAGAGACGCCAGAAAATCTAGGACTATAGATTTCTGGGGCGGCGTGAATTTGCCATACCAAAAAATGGTGAGGTGGAGATCGCCTTGGAGCAAAGTGCCGTTGTGGTAGGTGAGAGGATTCGGAGGCGGGTGGTAGAGAGTGAGAAGGTTTCTTGCAGCTGAAGAGACATCGAGAAAGCTAAGAAAGAGAAGTGCGAGAAAAGGAGAATTCATGGTTGAATTTGAATGTGAGTTAGAGAGAGAAACGAAGATTGAATTGTGATGAGTGATCGATCGATGAGTATATTAATGAGTGATGAGTGTAGTGAGGTGTGTTATATACATATACAATATACCGTGCATGGCGATGACGAAGGTTCACGAGAGGTAGGAATGGAAAAAAAGTGGATAAGAATAAAGCATTTTGTTGAGGATCGGAGCTAAATCAATGGCGGTATTCCCGTGTTCAACCATCAAGGAATTGCGAGCTATGGATAGGTCGGTATAACTGGCCGGTGCAATCCCAATCCGTGTGTAAGAAATTAAAATAATAAATAAATACACGGATATATTTATACCATTATTTGTTTCATTCAAATAGTTACGTGATTGTACGGTGCATTTTTTTTTTTTTTAAGTCGAAGGTATAACCGCAGCCTTTATTGAGTTGCATATTGATAAATTCCGTCTCTATATAATAACCTGCAAAGCACATAGGGAAGATAAATCACACTTGACAGACCATCTATAACAAACTCACAACTAATGATGTTGATGGCGGGATCGAATCCACACTTGAAAGGTCATGTGTGACAAGCTCACATCTAACCGTGTTGGTGGTGGAATTTGAACTTAAAATATTTGACCTCAAAATAACACCACTTCGTCCGCAATGGGACAGTACCGTGAAATTCTTGTTCCAGATTTTAATTACCAATATTGAATTTCTAATTATTTTAATTAAAATTTAAATATAGTGACTTGAATATATAATTAATCTAAGAACTTTTTGTGTTGATAAATATATGTGCATTATAATACGCTAGCTTAAAGAGTTAAAATGAGTAATTAGCTAGTAGCTTAAGCTCCTACGTTGGGTGGCTGATGATGGCATTGCCCCTCCCGTGACATTTATATTTTATATAATACGTTGCGTGGCTGATGATGGCATTAGCTAGTAGCTTAAGCTCCTACATTGTAAGAAACGAATTAATATTTTTCAAAAACTCTCCAGATTACACAATAGATGAATAGAGTATGGTATTTAAAATTCCCCCAAACCCTAACAAGTTGGGTTTATTAAACAGGTCTGAACATAACATAGTGAGACTCCGTACGTCAAGATTTTTCAAAGCATCCCAATAAATCACTTGTGTTATTAAAAATTTGAACGAAATCATATTGTGTTTTTTCAAAAAAAAAAAAAAGCACAAGCGACCATCCCTTTTAAAATATTTTGATCAAATTAAAATACTATCATTTTCAAGTAAAAGTGAGGTACCCAGAAGTCAGAGACTAAGCAAATTAGGGGATTATGGTCCAAAATTTGAAAGAAATAAGAAAAGAAGAAGTTGTATATATGCATGTTTTAAAAACACAAGGGAGTTTAATATTTCAATAATATGAAGCAGTTTGACACATGTTACTGCGGAAAAGGGAGAAACACTGAGTAAGCTACATGCTGCAGGTTCAGTTGATGATAGATCTATTTATAAATATTGAATATGATCAGGTAATTGTTAAACTAATATAAACAAATAAACTGAAAAAAAAAACTCTAAATCAATCAAATCAATATATATATATATATAGATAAACTTCCAACCAAACTCAAATTAAATTTTGGGGAAAATGTTTATTTAGACAAAAGTAAATAAGAAATGGGAAAAAACATCAAGATTTAAAACATAGGTGTTATTTCGACACTTTGTATTTGTTTATTAAAATTTTTTAGGAAAGGGTCCCACAATATCAATTTTAATGGTAAAAAACTGACAAGATTCTGCAAGGGAATAAATTCCCCCAGCTTTTGAGTTAAAAGCCTCACCACATAAAACTTAATCGATGCCACATAAAACTTAATCGATGTTGTATATAAAATAATCGATGCTACATAAAAATAATTGATGCTTAGTCAAGGACCGTTTGGACTTAATTGATGCTTTTTAAAAAAAAATTGACGCAGTTAAAAAATATACACATAATCGATGCTGTTTAAAAATAGGCATAATCGATGTTGTTAACAAAATTAAAATTAATCGATGCAGTTAAAAAATTCAAATAATCGATGTTGTTTAAAAATAGGGATAATCGATGCAGTTAAAAAATTGAAAGTAATCGATGCTGAAAAATAAAAATAGTCGATGCTGTTAAAAAATAAAAAATAATCGATGCTGATTGAAATTAAAAATAATCGATTATGTTAAAAAAAATTAAAAGTAATCGATTATGTTAAATTAATCGATTATGTTGAAATTAATCGATTATGTTAATCGATTATGTTGAAATTAAAAATAATCGATTATGTTAAATTAATCGATGTTGTTGAAAAGCAAGAGTTTTGTAGGCAATCTTTAGAATTTGAAATTACACAGAAATTTGTACTTTGTTTCTGCCAAAAGTAACTGCAAAAAAAATAGAATATTAATGGAATATTCTTTTGAATTAAAACCGCCCAACCGCCCACTCATGCAATAAATTGAATAACATAACTGCCCTATTTATGATTAGGGTTTTGAATCAAAACACCCTGTTGCCCGTCTCCATCTCTCTCTCTCATCTCTCTCTCTCTCTCTCTCTCTCTCTCATCTCCACCATTAATCGAGTCCCGTGACTCCCTCTCTCTCTCTCTCTCTCTCTCCCAAGATTTTAATAGCGAGTCCCGTGACTCGAATATTGAAGATATATAATTTTAAAAAAACGAAGATTACTTCTCTCTCTATTTTGGACGACCAAATTCAAAAAGAAAACCAGTTCCAGTTCGGCTGTGCACCTCTCTCTCTTTCACCGGCGATGGAGCAAGGAACGGCACCGGAGACGTCCACTTCTCAAGTAGGTTTCCGGCCCTTTTCATTAAAATTGTCGTATATCCATTCCTAGATTTAATCACCGTATTTTGCAATTGGTTTTTGTTTATGATTGCAATGGTTGTGGTTGTGTTATGGCTTTAGAACTAGGCCTGTTATGTTAATAATGGATTTGTATGTTAATCTTGACTTGTTATGCTAATCGAGGCTTGTATTTGATAATCGAGGCTTGTATTTTGTTAATTTACTACTAATCGAGAAAGTTTAAAAAACCTAATTCAATACTAATCGAGTCCTAAATAAAACTAATCGAGTCCTCGATTAATTTAATACTAATCGAGGCCTTCCTCGATTAATTATAAAAAACACAAATTAATCGAGGCCTTCCTCAATTAATTTAAAACAAATCGAGGCCTTCCTCCATTAAATTAAAAAAATTAATCGATTAATTTATAACTAATCGAGATCGATTAATATTTAATTTAAATCGATAAATTTCATACAAATCGAGGCCTTCTCGAATAATTTTAAAAAACACAAGCTAATTGAGGTCTTCCTCGATTAATTTAATACAAATTGATTAATGTATAATGTAAATCGATTAAGTCTAAAAAAAATTAATTGATTAATTTTTAAAAAAAACTAATCGATTAATGTTAAAAAAAACTAATCGATTAATGTTAAAAAAACTAATCGATTAGTTTAAAAAATAAAAACCTAATAGCCTAAATAAAACTAATCGATTAATTGCCTCTATTAATTTAAGACTAATCGATTAGTTTCTTTTTACTCGATTAATTATAAAAAAAATTAATCGATTAATTTAAAAAAAAAACTAATCGATTAATATTTAAAAAAAAGTAATGGCTAGTTTAAGAAAACCTAATTTAATACAAATCGATTAATATATAATATAAATTGATTAAGTCTAAAAAAATTAATTGATTAATTTTTTAAAAAAAACTAATCGATTAATGTTAAAAAAAACTAATCGATTAGTTTAAAAAACATAATAGCCTAAATAAAACTAATCGATTAATTACCTCTATTAATTTAAGACTAATCGATTAATATTTCATGTAAATCGATTAATTTAATACAAATCGAGGCCTTCCTCGATTAATTATAAAAAACACAAATTAATCGAGGCCTTCCTCGATTAATTTAAAACAAATCGAGGCCTTCCTCCATCAAATTAAAAAAATTAATCGATTAATTTATGACTAATCGAGATCGATTAATATTTAATTTAAATCGATAAATTTCATACAAATCGAGGCCTTCTCGAATAATTTTAAAAAACACAAGCTAATTGAGGTCTTCCTAGATTAATTTAATACAAATCGATTAATGTATAATGTAAATCGATTAAGTCTAAAAAAAATTAATTGATTAATTTTTTAAAAAAAACTAATCGATTAATGTTAAAAAAAACTAATCGATTAGTTTAAAAAACATAATAGCCTAAATAAAACTAATCGATTAATTGCCTCTATTAATTTAAGACTAATCGATTAATATTTCATGTAAATCGATTAATTATAAAAAAAAATTAATCGATTAATGTTAAATTTAAATTTTAAGAAATTCCAATTTATATGAAATATTAAAAGAATTTACTTTAATTTTGAAAATGTTGTTAGATTGATTGGGTTAGACTACCGTTACGGAGCCGGACGCCCTCGGTCGTCGTGTACGCCATCCCCGGTGTCATTGACACGATTAGAGACACACTGCTTGCGATTGGTGGTGACGCCATGCGATTGTTTAGATCGGGGTGTTTCGGATATTTTCTAGACTACAGAGGTGGTGACGTCCAGAAGAGGGTCATGCACGCACTGATGACGTTCGAGGTGCACGCGCCGGATCGTGCACGTGTGGGGCTGGAGGCATGGTTTCACATTCATCGTTCCCAGCTGCGGTTCGGTGCGAGTGAGTACGCCTTGGTGTCGGGTTTACGCTTCGGCAGCTCGACATTCGATCCTCATGGCGCTCATATTCTTCCGAGGAGATCGGTCTACCACCATTTATTCGAAGGGAAGCGTACAACAGTGAAACAGATGGAGGACAGGTTCTCCGCCCTGGGGATGGCCAGAGACGCTGCGGATTATGTGAAGGTTGCGAACATATTGTTCGTATACCGGATGATTCTGTGCCTAGATTCGCACCGGGCCGTGGATCCATGGGTGTGGGCGCTAGCGGAGGATGTGGAGGGATGGAACTCATTTCCATGGGGTGCATATTCTTACCAGTCGTTGATGCACTACATTGGCCTCCTCCCCAGGACTCGAGAGGCTATGGGCGGGAAAGGATCGGGACAGTATCATTTTTACGGGCCGATCTGGGCACTCCAGGTAATTAGTTTAAATTTAATTCTTCTAAATTAGTTTAAATCAAGTGAATACGTAACTAATCCATTAATTCACTTTACAGGTATGGACTTGTGAGGTGATACCGGAGTTGGCTACTGAGGCTGGTCTGCACAGTGGACAGCTCACTGTGCCTCGATGTTTGAGGTGGACATTCAGACTCCCTGCCACCGACCCAGCCATCTTATTACAGCGAGTGGTACATTTTGATGTTTCTTGATATATTTAGAATCTTCGATCTATATTTGTTAATTAAAGGACTACACGATTAGTTTTTTTTTAAACTATTAATCCATTAGTTTGTTTTTTTATTAAACTACTAATTGATTATTTTTTTTAATCGATTTGTTTGTTTTTAATTAAAGGACTACTCGGTTAGTTTTTTTTAAACTATTATTCGATTAGTTTGTTTTTTTAAAAAAACTAATAATCGATTCGTTTGTTTTTAATTCAAGGACTACTCGATTAGCTTTTTTTAAACTTTTAATCGATTAGTTTTTTTTATTAAACTACTAATCGATTAATTTTTTTAATTAATCGATTAGTGAGTCGATTTACTTTTTGTTTCTAAAATTAATCGATTAGTAACTAGATTAATTTTTTTAACTAATCCATTTGTTTTTACTTTTCAAATTAATCGAGGAAGGCCTCGACTCGTTTTTGATTATATAATTTAATCGAGTAAGGCCTCGATTCGTTTTTTTTATGTAATTAATCGAGTAAGGCCTCGATTATTAAAATAATTATCGAGGAAGGCCTCGATTGTTTTCTATGCTCCTCGATTATGTTGTAAGCTCCTCGATTATGTTTTATATTTAGGTAAACATTATACAACCCTCATTATCACATAAACATCGACTAAATTCAAAACCAACAACAATTAACCTAAATAAAACATTACCAAACAATTAAAAAAAAGGCCGTATCAATCTATTTTCAAAGCAAATCTAACAACACATGCAATACATAATCAAAATAATAAACATAAATATTTGCAAAATAAGTTCAAAAAGATGGAGTACAAAACGTACCTTTGAAAATTGGTGAAAATTTCCGAACACTATTTTTTTCTCCAGAACATTTTTTCCTTTCGCACCTTGCTCGAAAAAAATTCTCCAACTTTTCCTACTCTTCGTCGATTTGTAGTAGTGTGAATAAAAACTTGTGTGATTTTTGTGAATGAGATTTGTATTGTACTGTGAATGAGCTCCGGATTCTACATCTATTTATTCAGAAAATTCACCTACCTCGTTATAAAACATTAGAATGTATTTAATTCGGTACAACATCCTCTTCTTTTCATTAATTCGGTCCTACCTTCCCCTTCTTTTCATTTAATGAAGCCAACAACCTTTTCTTTTTATTTATTGAAACTAGTACCTACCTTAGACAAGAAATAAATGCATTCACTAAAAAAATGATTAATTGTAGGGAAGATTGTCTCGATAAAATTGCATGATCACGGTTAATAACATTAATCAATAATGGTTAGATATTAATCGTTCATAGATAATCGAGTAAGCAAATGTTAAAAAAGAAATCGAGGAGTTTTTTTAAATCTATGCATATTAAATATTAATCGATGAAGCATAGGAGTTTTTTCTTAATCTATGCATATTTTTAATTAATCGATGAAGCATATTAATACATATTCTATCGATGATGCATCGATTAATATACAAAATTAGCCACAGTTAATAATTATAGCATTGAATAATATAAAAAAAGCCACAATTAATAATTATAAAACATCGATTAATCGATTAGCATCGATTAATTAGTAGCATCGACTACTTTAAGGCTATTGATAATCAATCGAGGCCTTCCTAAAAATTAATCGATGCCTTTTAAGATCAATCGAGGATATTTTTTAAATTTCCTCGATTGATCTTAAGAGCCTCGATTAATATTTAAAATGCCCCGATTGATTATTAATAGCCTCGATTAATAATTTAAATGCCTCAATTATTTTTAATATGTAATGTAAATCGATGAAGTCTAAAATAATCGAGGCTTTTAAGAAGCCTCGATTAGTTATACTAAATAATCGATTAAATCTAAAAAATAATCAATTCTTCTTAAATCATCATAATCGAGGCTCAACTTATAAAATTAATCGAGGTTATGAATTAATCGAATATTGTAATTTCAATCGAGGTGATTTTCAGTAAATAATCGCAGCTAAAAATTAATCGAGGCTTACTAAATATAATCGAGGCAGTTAGAATGTTAGGGTTTCATTTTTAGAATTAGGGTTTTGGCTGTTAGGTGCATTTAATGTCTGACAAAAGTACAATGTGTCAATCATTGGGTGTGGGGACCAAGTCTAATATAGTACAAATTGCCTAACAAACTACCTATTTTTAAAGGTTGTTGTTTTTTCCCAATTACTATTTACTTTTGTCTACTTTTATCCATTTAGACTTAAATTTTCTTCAAGTACTTTGGTTTTGCTAGTGCTATACCCTCTTATTGCCACTTTTGACCTTAAAATTAGAAAAGCCCATTTTATTAATTTCGAAAACAATTGTTTTTTTATAGCTTTAGTCTATTTACAATATATATGCTTAGGAAAATCCCACATATTATAATAGGTCCTGATTCGCATTTTTTTTTAATATAATCATAGTTATCAGAAACGCATCTTGTTTGAATTAGAACACCCATTTGAAATATTAAATGCATGGTATGATACTATGATGTCATTAGTTCCGGTTCCAACTCTAATCACATCGATCGGATAAATTATACTAAAATAATATGTATTTACTATTCACAATATTAATTAATATACTATCTGTGCACAGTTTGGATGTAAAATTTTGTGGGGGTTTAATTATATTTTCAAGAACACACTCATTGAGGGATATCTAAATGAATTTTAATATATTATTCTGATTATATTGTTATCATTATAAATTGTTAACTAATCTTTTTCATCATGCATGCATTTGTGATGCTTATAAGTTATAACTAAGGTTGGCTGCAAAGTTAGATTATTTGGCGCCATTAATTTTTATGTTCCTTAGTGGAGTATACACACATACGTACTTATGGATTTTTAAGAATATACCTAGATTTATTACTATTTTGAATCATTATACACAAAATATTATTTTGTTACATCATCTTAGGTAGCATTCAAAGCACATTAAATTATTGGTTTCACTTTATAAATGTGTTACACTCCGTGTTGCACTTTTAAATTACGAGTTTTTTCTATATTTTTTTCTTTAATTTTATTTTTTGTGATTCAGTTTAATTTTATGATTGTTTCTTAGTGTTCATCCCATCCAATTCATGTTTATAATTATTTTTAATATTTATTTTCACATCTTGATTTTTCAAAATTATATTTTATAATTTTTAATTAATTTTCTATTGATAAATGTTGACTATAATTATTTATATTATAATTATCTTTTATTTTATAATAGATATTATTAATATCATAAATTTAAAAGTGAAACATAAAGTGAAATATAAAAAATACAACAGAATATTTCAACACGGGTACAAAGATGAATTCAATGAATTTGGTCGTCATGGGCATCCAAAATTTTGGCATTTTTTAATTTGATTTATTTTGGGCAATTTTCCATGGGCAGAATGAATGCAAAAACATTGTCACGTGGCAATATTATTTGAGCCAATCAATATTTCTTATTTTGTAGTAGTCCTCCTTAGAAGCAACGATTTGCTCAAGGCAAATTTCACTTTCGGTGACTCGGGTTCGAATGAAATTATTGATTATATTCAATGAAGAAATAATTGAACGAGTTTTAAATTAAATATCACATATATAAAAGAATCTAAAGTTAAAAGGAGTTATGGATTTTGAGTTTGTTGTTAATGTTAATCTTAATAATTTTTTATCCTGAATCTAAATTTATTCTCCAAATCATACAATTCAAATATTAAGTTACGTGGTAACCTTTGCTAATTAAAGACAGCAAATACGTAAATCAAATCAAAGGAGTTCGTATTTAGTGGGAATTATTAACTATAGTCGATTAATATATTAATGTGTGTGTATACACATACATATCAACCGTACACTTTCGCAATTAAATATTATTAATGTATGTGATACAAGCTAATTACATCATAAATGTCAGCTCAAGGTAAATCATTAATGACTCAATTTTATCAATCCACAATTTATACAAAAACAAGGTCAATGATGGTAGATTGACTTTTAACTTTAATTAAGTACCAATTCATAATTGCTCATGGATCGTATTGTTTGATTTCACCAAAAACCGATTGTTTGCGGACGGCTCACACTCTGGATATCTTTCGTTCTGGATCCCACCGGGGCACGAAGTAGCCCTCTCCCACTTTGGGTAGCCTTTCTGGACTGTTGCGGCACCAGGTGCCTAGCTCTCTCTTATACAGCCCTTTCCAATAACAAACTAATGATGAAATTCAATCCAAATATCCTAACTTCATCCTAATTAGCTCAAAGATAATATATATATATATATATATATATATATATATATATATATATAATTGACCATAGCTTAAATATCAATCCATAATATGTATGTAAATTAATAAATTCCGCACTTCTAGAAGCCCTGCGATACTTTTGCACCGTACAAATTCCCAAAACGGTGAGAAGAGAAACAAATTAACCTGCCTCCATGCACCTTAATTTTCTTTTGTGGAACATTTCAGTTTGCATGAACCATACAATTAAAATCTGTATATTAACATTATTTTTGTCACTATGCATTTATATAGGTTTATTTTAATAATTCTTTCAGATGTTTGAAATTGTTTAAGGATAATAATTTAAAAAACATATATTCTTTCAATTTATCTTGCTGTTCACTCAAAAAAAAAAAAATCTTGCTGTCGTTAGTGCGATTTGACTACATAGTGGTTAGTTCCTTTTGATGGAATTAAGCTCACGGACATGCTTTTGTCTACGATTAATTATCATGCAAAGATTATTAGGGAAATTTAACCTATTCTAAATTCGGATGAAATCATCCACTATACTTTGTATAACACTTGGTGCTACATGATTAGATTTATTATTTTTTCTTCGACTTTTTAATTTAATTTCAATTTATTATGCTTTGTTTTAATTTTTATGCTTTATTTTAATCAGAGTTCATCCTATCCAATTAGGGCATATAATTATTTTTTCATTAATAAATTTCATTTTTTAATTAATAATTAATTATTTCTTAAAAATAATAATTATATAACCCTAATTGAGTAGGATGAACCATAATTATAATAAGTGTAAATTAAACTAAAGCACAATAAATTGAAATTGAATTAAAAATGAAGAAAAATTAATAAATTTAATTGTATGTAGTACAAAGTGTAGCATATGATTTCATCAGCTGTAAATTACTCACCTTTTGGATGAGAAAAAGATATAATTTAATTTGTTGATTTTTATAGTGTGTTTTTTTTTAATGTGAATAAAATTATCTTCGCTAGTCATGTGTGTATTTTAGGTGAACATTTGGCTTCCTTCCGTCCAATATATAGCTTAGCTTGTAAATTAATCACACATAAGAGACAAGCAAAACTATACAGGTTCTTTGCAAACCAACTTACTTGATTAATTATAAACTTAATTATTTAATTTCCTATACCAACTACGTCATCCAAGGGCTTTTATTTAATATTTTTTAAAGTTATTTTACCAAGTATTGTGCGTGATGATTAATTGATTATGACTTATTACAAATGCACGTGAAACTATAGTGAATTATTTCACAATTAAAAAAAATGGACATGGATTGGACTTTGGAGAAGTGAAAAGGAATATTGATCTACAATCTCATCTTTGTTAATTATGTCTCAAGGATTAAGATTGTAATTGATGATTTAACAGAACACATGCATCCTAGCTACTAAAACAAAAATTATTTTAATTAAATATATGGACGTCGGGGAACAAATTAAAAATTTCATTCCAATGTGATCAATTTTGCTGGGAAATTAAAGACCGTGCATGTTAGCTGAGTGGTTAAAGAAAAATTAATTTTTTTCCTTATTTTTAGAGGAATTAATTTTACCCAGCAGGCGGCATGTCGTGTTCAAGATTAGCAATTATATTTCTCACCCAATGTAAAAAGTAGCATTATAAATTTCTAGAATATCAAACAAAATTAAAGTGGTTATAATCGTGCAATTACTAGAGCTACATATATTTTACTCCTTTCATTTCCATTTAAATTTCATTTTGGATCAATGCACACAAATTAATAAATTAATTAAATTACACAATATACTCTTATATGAAAACATTAAATGAGTTAAATATAGATGTTTGAATATATTAAATGAGGACAAATGTGAGAAAAATTTGAATTTTATATCTCGAATTTGTAGAATGACACTTTTTTTAAAATAAAATTAAAATATTAGAATGACACATTTAAAAATGGGGGAATAATTTATACTGTACAATAATAATTATGAGCAACGTAATGTTGACTAGAACATGCATGTTCCCATGTCCATTCTTATATATAGAGTCTTTTTTTATCACTTGAGATCCTCTAATCCCAACTTATGTGTGTCAATTGTGTACCAAACCTCAAAATTAATACTTTTTTTTTCATTCTTTTTTCTTCAATTTTAATTTCTTTAGGTTTACTATAATTTTACAATTTTATTTAGAGTTTATTCCACCTAATTGTGGTTTATAATTATTTTTTAATATTTAATTTTTATTTTTTAGTTGATATAATTGATTTTTGAGGTTGATTATTCCAAACTAAAGGTATATAATTTTTTAAAATTTAAATTTTTTAGAAATAAATATTAATTATGATTACTTATAATATAATAAATTTTATTTTTACAAGAAATATTATTAACAATATGTAATTTTAATGTTGGCACATGGTTGCAGGTATACAAAGTTGGGACTGGAGATCTCTACTCCTTTTTTATATATAAACTTGGATATTTTTTTTATATTTTTTTCATTTAAAATATCTTGTCCACAGTTGGAGAAGGTTAATTTCCAAACAGAAACCAAGCATCTATTGGGTTCAATAGCGAAATCAAAAGAAGAGGACTCGGGTTCTCTGCCTCCTAAACAAAATCTCATAACAGTCCTAGACATATCCAAAATGCAATTTTGACTGGATACAATTGGACACAAAAATCACGAGTTAAATTGGAACCCACATGGATAAATCAGTCGACTTATGTTAGTTTGACTAATTCAGAAGGATGTTTACCTTAGATTGGAAGGCTATGAGAGGTCTACCATGTTGAGAAACGGCAGAGCAGACAATGGCAATTTGTAACGATGATGGTGGCAGTAGAGACAGTCTATAGTAGCAGCGCGGAGAGACTCTTCAATGGTATGGGATACGATGAATATTCAACGGCGGATAGGCGATTTGCAGCGGCGCGCGAGCTCCCACTCGCTCACTTTCCTAAGCCCTATATAGTCGTCGGCAGATGTATACTATTAATCTCAGAAGATTTCTCTATTTGTGCAACGAAATGCAAGTGAGTGAGTGTCAGTGCAGTCAATAACGTCAATAGAGGGCCGATTTTTCGCCTGACTTCGGCAACCTACCGTAACCAAAATCGGAAGAGACAACCTGCTTTGATGGCTATCGAAACTAAATGAGAAATTGATCTTTTAGGCGAGGTCAGTGGAAGAGTGTTGCCCAGAAAAATTGATTATGGGAACTTTGAGTGGAAGTGTTGGCGATTGCGAGTAGGGGTGGGGAAAAATACCGAAATATCGAAATACCGCACTTATCGTACCGAAAAAATACCGAAAATGTTGAATTTTCGGTATACCGCAGTTTTCGGTACGATATGATATCGTATCGATACTTTTCGGTACGGTATCGATATGAAATTTGAAAATTTTCGGTATACCGCGGTATACCGAAAATTCGGTATACTGCGGTATTCGGTATATACCGATATTTTCGATATATACCGGTATTTAGTATACCGAATGTTTCGGTATATACCGAAAATTCGGTATATATCGGTATGTCGGTACATCGGTATATATCGATATTTCAGTATATATCGGTATTTCGGTACGGTACGGTATACCGATATACCGTACCATACCGATAGTTTTTAATTTTTTTTATTATTATTTTTTCACAACTTATGGTTATTGTAGTACACTAATTTCATTTGAGTACACATGACTACAAATATAATAAGTGACAACTATATATCAATAAAAGAAAAAAATTAATCAAATGATTATATTTAAATTATATATGATGATCTATAACATTGCATATATTTACAATTTTATTAATATATCATATAAATCATGTATAATTTAAACTATTACATAATAAAGTGAACAATTGAAATTTGAAAGTTACATGTAATAACTAAAAAACAGTACTCTTATTCCTTTTATTATTAAACACACAATCCTCCTCTCAAATATTAAACACTAAAAGTTAAAAAAAAATTATAAGAGAAATAAAAGAAAATTTCTAAATAAGTAGATAAAAAATATTTTAGATTTCATTATATTCTAAAAAAATATAATATTAAGTAAGTAGAAGTTTAGAAAATATAAATAATAAAAAAATATGAGTTATGAATTGCAATGAATAATTTAAAAGTATACATAATAAATAGAAACCTTATATTCTTCTCCAATATTAAGCACTACTAAAAGTTAAAAAATAAATAAAATAATAACAAGAACCTATAATATATGTAAAGTATGATAATAACACTTTGATGTTAGAGATTGAAGTTGAACATAACTAATAAAATATAATAAACTTACATTATTACAAAGGCGTTTGTTCATTTTCTGACAAAGTTTTATGATGTCACTTTAGAAGTAAGTGCATCAAAAACTCCTATCTCACAATTGATTTATACTTCAATGGTTATCTTACAAGTTGAGATTGAGAAAGAATGCATGATGAATTTGATCAAGTTTTTCAAAAGGTTGCAAATGCAATGAAGGACAAAGATGACAAGTATTGGGGGAATTGGGATAAGGTGAATCCTTAGATTTCTCTTAGTAATGTTTTGGATCCAAGAAACAAGCTTCAAACAATCAAGCTTTGTGTTATGAAATTGAGAGGTGATTCTGAAAAGGTGAAGAAGGTCACTGATGAAATTAAAATGAATTTGATTAGTTTGTGGACGGAGTATAAAGGAGCCAATGCATTGAGCATTGAGAAACAAACGTAATTGGAGTGTGGTGGTGGAGGAGGTGCTAGCAGCAGTGTTGGTTTTTTTGATGATTTTGTCAGTGAATTGGATGCACAAAATGAAAAAGAACAATTTCAAGAGGTATTCAGTGAAGTGGATAAGTATTTATCCGATGAGATTGAAAAGCGATCACATTTAGCTTTCAATCTTTTGGAGTGGTGGAAAGGAAATGAAATTAGATATCCAGTTCTTTCTCTTGTTGCTAAGGATATATTTACAATTCCAAGCTCAACAGTTGCTAGTGAGTCCGCTTTTAGTTTGGGTAAAAGAGTGGTGGATACTTTTAGAAGTAGTTTAAGTCCGAAGATGGTAGAGGCATTAGTGTGCGTTAATGATTGGTTGAAAGCAGACGACTTTAGCTTTTATAAGGATCCCATAGACGACGATCTTGATTTGTACAAGTAGATTGAAGAAATTGAAAAGAGTAAAAGTTTCTTTTTCTAATTAAATTTAAATTTAAATAATTGATGTTCTTATAATATAAAATGAAGTATACTAATAATTTTATTAATTTCTTATGTTTCTATTGCAGATGCAACTGTGAATCAAGAACGTTCTCAAACTATTTCTCCCGACTCCAATTAGTCTTTGGTGTCTTTTGAAAAGTAAGATTATCAATGTGTATGTAAATTTATTTCAACTTTAATATTTTGAAAAATGTAATTTAATTAATTTTTAATTTTGCAGGTTTTCTTGTGATGTTGAAATTTTCAAGTTGCTAATCAACATCAAGTTACTATGTTATTTCATTTAGTAGTATTATATTTGAAATTTGGTTGTTAAGACATGGATTATTAAACTTGTTTGATGTTTGTATTTTGATTATGGAGACATGATTTTTTTGTTGTTATTTGTAAAATTCAGATCGGTACGATATGTGAATTTCAGTATTTTCGGTATACCTTAAAATTTCGGTATTTTCGATATACCGTGAAAGTTCGGTATACCTTAAAAGTTCGGTATATTCGGTATACCGTATAATATTGGTACGGTACGGTATATCGAAAATATCGGTACGATATCAATATCTATTACGGCGTATACCGAAACTTCGGTATACCGAAGTTCGGTATATCGAAAGTTTAGGTATGAGAACGGTATGAGATTTTTCGGTATTGAAATTTCAGTACTGTATACGGTACGGCGTAAAATTTTCGGTATGCCGTACCGACCCACCCCTAATTGCGAGGGATGAAAGAAATTGGGTGTATTGTAAGCGGGAAGAGTGAATTGCAAAAAAGGGAAGAAATTTGGGGTTTTAATATTCTGAATAAGTTATGACAAGCTACTAGATTGACCAATCATGCGATGCACGGATAAGATATATACACTTGTTTTTTTTTTATTATTGTAAGTTATAAATATGAAAATTACATTTAAATAAAGTACTAGAGATCTTAAAGATAATTTTGTATTGATCCCCTACCTCTATGTAAAATGAAGATATTTCACATCTAAAACCTATTGCTCCTTTTTTACCGTCGCATCTCATTTCCTAGGTGTGATTTACCTTTTTCTGTGTGGTTTATGAGATATTACACAGAAGTGAGTCTAACCTAGTGCACACCCTGGTAGTGGCTGAGGACACTCTCGTCATAAAAAAAATATTGTATTTTTAATGTTTTTATTTAAAAAAAACCAAATATATCCTGAAATGATATTAAAATTTAAATATCTTAAATTAATATATTTTATACTTTACCGCAATAAAATTTAAGGTTCCTTTAATTGCAGATGTCGTTGTGTAATTTGTCCATTTGTTTAGGCCCAACTGACTGGCCCATTTCTCTCATGTATGGTAGCCCACCCTTGACTGTCCATTTCTATACCCAATGCGACCCTTTCTCTTCTCTTGTCCCATTAAATGAAGCATGTGCCTTCACTGTTCATTCACCCCCTTCACTCTCTATGGTCTGTCTTCTTTGTCTCTATTTCTTGCAAACCCTAGAACAAGCTTCGTGCTTGGAGCTCTGTGCTCGTAATCTCTCACCGTCCCAGTTCGTCTAGATTCTCTCGTGGGTCTCTTCGTGTGAGTATTTTGGGTAAAGTGGCGGGTTAGTTGTGGATTTGTAGTGAGGTGGTGTTGCCGGTGAGGGGATAAAGCTGCTCTCTCTCTGTCTTTGGGTCTACTGTATGCTATTGGTCATTGTTTGGAGGAGTTATCGACCTCAGGTTGCCTTGAGCCTTGCCGTCGTCGATTCATTTTCTCTTGTCCCCCATGGGACGCACAAGCCCGACTATTGTTGATGGAAAATAAGTGGTGCACCTCCGGCGAGCCAGATACCATATGGATATAAGTTGTAATCTTTGTATTTATTCGATATATTGGTAAAATAGTAAATAAAAAAATGAATGCAAAGCATAATACTTTGTTGGAACCGTTAGGTTCGATATTTATCTATGATTGTTATTTTATCTTTCTTTGATTTATTGTGTGTAGGTTATTGTGTTGATTGAGGAAGTGTTGGAGCATGCCAAGTTGACCGAGTCTTGGAGAAAGTCTTGGAGATAAAGTTCAAAGATATGTTTGTTCCTATATCTATGGAAAGGTTGTTTGCTTGCGGCTAAAGTCAAGGAAAGTTGATAGGAATGCGGTTCGTGCAAGTCATATGAGTAGAGGCCAAGTATATTGTTTTGTATATATATAGGAATCAGTTGTATAGTGTGAGATACGATTCTTAGAGAAATATATTTAGATTATAGATCGAGTTTTTATTCTGCAGATTTTCTACTAGATTTGATTAAGATAACTTTAGTCTCAACTTTCTGTGAAGGAAGAGATAAAGTGTCTTAATATTTTAGTTAGTGTTTGTCTAGTAGTGTTTTTGTAATTCACATATTTTATAGTGAAGATTTCGCCCTGAGGCATTTCGCAAGGTTATAGAAATATAATCTCGTGAAAATTTCAATCCATTGTTCTATTTCTAAATTTCCGCTGCGTAAGCAAAGTTGTTCCAACTTTGGAGCCAACTTTGATCACAACTCTGTTGAAACCGAGAGTTCGGTTTCTTCAATTGGCATCGAGAGCAGACACTTGACACACTAAGTGGTGATCCTGTTTTCGTAAGGCACAATGGATTACACGAACCCGTTGTTCAACAAACCTCCTGTTCTGGATGGTATGAACTATTCTTTCTGGAAAGTTCGAATGAGATCATACATCAAATCGATTGATGCAAGATCATGGAATTCCGTATAAAAAACATGGACGCATCCTAAAACCGTGGATGCTGATAGAGACTCGTACCGCACCCCTCCGTCAGAATGGACCAGGGAACAAAATGAAGAAGCTACCTTCAATGATAAGGCACTCAACGCAATTCAATCCTCCTTAGATGTTCAAATGTTCAAACTCATAAGAAATTGTGAGTCGGCCAAGGAAGCGTGGGATATACTTCAACAACATTGCGAAGGTGATGTCGGAATTAAAGAATCGAGACATCGGATTCTTACCACGAAATTTGAAAACATGAAAATGGAGGATGATGAAACCGTTGGAGACTACTGCAACAAGCTGCTTGAGATAGCAAATGAATGCACTGATCTTGGTGATCCGATCACAAATAAAAGGTTAGTCTCAAAAGTCTTGAGAACGCTAACACCTCGTTTTGACATGAAGGTAGTAGCAATTGATACGGCTTCGAATACTGGATGCCCGGACTTTACTAAATTGATGAATGACTTGAAGACCTTCGAGATGGAATTGAATGAAAAAGGTGGACATAAGAAGAAGGGAATTGCCTTGACTATCGGGACAACTTCAAAGTCAACTTCATCTTATGACGAAGAAGAGGATGAAGATCTTGAAGAAATCAATGAAAAGAATCCTGATTATGCTCTTCTTACCAGAAGACTTAACACTCTCACTCGAGCTAGCAGAGGGAAACAACAAAAGGGAAGTGGTGAACAACGCAAGCTTCGAAGTGACTCTTCAAGATCTTTGGTTCTCTATGAAAGATTGAACACACCTGGAAAGGAACCAAAGATCATAAAGCATGCTTCATCAGATCATTTCAGACCAAAGGAAGTGAAACACTTCTCTACTGTTCAATGTTATGAGTGCAAAGGATATAGGCACTTTGCAAATGAGTGTCCGAACACTTTTAGAAAACTTGGGAAACAGGTTAATTTTCTATCTCTTAGTGATAGTGAGCTAGACACTTCAGGGATTTATGTAGAGGAGATACCAGATGATGCACCAAATGAGCACGCAGCCTTAACTGCAGTATGTGTTGAAGAGAATAAGTCAAGTCACACTGAAGTTGAGATAACTTCTGAAAGGTATGATGAGTCTTATTACAAAACTCTTTTTTGTTTCAACACTGTTATAACTACTGCAGATGAGGAGGAAGAAGTCTCTAAAGAAGAAACATTGGAGTTATTGGTAAAGATGCAAGGACTTTACAAGGAGTTGTACTTAAAGTGAAGCAAACAGTGCAAAGTGGTGGAGTCACTTAATGAGGAAAGCACTATCCAGAAAGCGTCACTGGCAAAGCTGGAAGTGATGTTGACAAAGAAAGACACTGAGATTGACAACATGAGGATCCAGCTCAATCATGCAAATGAGACATTCAAAAGGCTCAACACCGGTACTTCCAAGCTAGATGAGATTTTTGCTCAAACTCAGGTAACTTCACATGGGATAAGCTATGATAAATGTGTGAAGCCCGCCTTTACATAAATCATGTCTACCCATGGAAAACCATTTGTTAAAGCAAAGGAAGTTCCCTCTACTTCGTCAGTAAAAAGGAAACGTAGGAAGTACATTTGTCATTATTGTTTCCTCCCTGGACACATTAAACCCTTTTGTCATAGGTTCTTGCAGGAACACCAAAAGGAGATGCATCTGAGGAAACAAGCTTCAAATCCTATCCTTACAAGAAAGGGTGACAAATCCAAGAAACTAGTATGGAGACCCAAAGTTACTGCCACAGTTACCTGCCAAGTGGTCTTCACTGCATCAACAGATAATGACTCAACCACCTGGTACTTTGATAGTGGATGTTCACGTCACATGACAGGTTCCAGATGTTACCTATCAAACTATCAAAGAATCAACGGTAGTGAAGTAACCTTTGGAGGAGGATCAAATGGCAAGATAGTTGGACGTGGAACTTTGGACAGTCCTGGACTCCCAAAGTTGGCTAATGTGTCACATGTTGAAGGACTGACGGCCAATCTCATTAGCATCAGTCAACTATGTGATGACAACTTCAGTGTCATCTTTGATAAAGAAAGTTGCATTGTAATGGACAACAGCGGGAACCATGTGATCTCAGGGGTAAGGTCTTCCAATAATATCTATGAGACTAACAGAAACAGTTGTCTGAGTGCGCAGGTGAATGAGTTGCAACTTCGGCATAAAAAATTAGGACACACAAATTTTCGTAACATGAAGAATCTTCAAAGACTAAATGCTGTTCTAGGAGTTCCCAAGTTGAATATTGCGAGTCCTAGCCTCTATGGAGATTGTCAAAAGGGAAAACAAGTCAAAGCGTCGCACCCTGTTGTGACAACCTCTGAGAGACCTTTCACAACTCAAAGCTGCTTCGAACTACTTCATATGGACCTTATGGGACCTGCTGAAGTTGAAAGCCTTGGAGGTAAGAGGTATTCTTTTGTCATTGTAGATGATCTTTCATGGTATACTTGGGTGAAATTTTTAAGAAATAAGGGTGAAACATATGATACCTTCTTAGAATTGTATGCTATGATCAAAAACTTTTATCACGCTTGTGTTAAGAGGTTAAGATCCGATCATGGGAGGGAGTTTGAGAATATACAACTCCTCAACTTTTGTACAAAATAAGGTATTCATCATGAATACTCATCCCCAAAGACACCTCAGTAAAATGGTGTGGCCGAGCGAAAGAATAGGACTTTACAAGAGATGGCCACTGTAATGCTGCACTCAAAGAAGTTGGCTAAATGGTTTTGGGCTGAAGCGTTAAATACCGCATGTCATGTAAGTAATCGAGTAAACCTAAGAACCGGAACCACCATGACATCATACGAGATTCTAAATGGTAAAAAACCCAACCTGAAATATTTACATGTATTTGGTTGTGTTTGTTATATTTTGAATGATAGGGACTATCTTTACAAGTTTGACCCTAAAAGTGACAAAGGTGTGTTTATTGGTTACTCTCTTAACAGTCATGCCTACCGTGTCTATAACCTCAGGACCAAAACTGTAATGGAGAGTGTGAATATAAGATTTGATGATATGACTAGTTTGTATACTCCTACTGATGATACTGACGGTGTAATTGAGATTCAGGGAAATACAGGAAACACTGATGCAAAACAAATTGACCCTGAAGTTGAGCCCACTTCAGCGACAAACAAGGATACATCTTTCGATGAACCTGAATCTGATCTTGACGATTCAGAAATCCCAGCAGTAATTCAAGGAAATGTTCGAAGAGACCCTCCGAAGAGAATTCGCAAAGATCATCCAATTGACCAAGTCATTGGAGATGTTCACGAAGGGGTCCGAACAAGAGGTAAAGCCATTACCAATCACAAGGAAATGGTAAGGATGGTGTGTTTGTCGTGTGTCATAAATGAAGTTGGTAGTGTTGTGTTTCTGTCCATGATTGAACCTAAGAATGTAACCGAAGCCTTAAAAGATGAGTTTTGGATTAGTGCAATGCAGGCCGAATTACTTGAGTTTGTGAGGAACAAAGTCTGGACACTTGTGCCCAGACCCTCTGGAGTAAATGTTATTGGGACTAAGTGGATATTCAAAAATAAAACTGATGAATTCGAGAATATCATCAGAAATAAGGCTCGATTAGTTGCCCAAGGTTATACTCAGGTAGAAGGTATAGACTATGATGAAACTTTTACTCCGATTGCACGAATAGAGTCAATTAGACTTTTATTTGCCATTTCTTGTTACCTTAACATCACTCTTCACCAGATGGATGTTAAGGCAGCTTTTCTCAATGGTATTTTGGAAGAAGAAGCTTACGTGGAACAACCCAAAGGTTTTGAAGATCCAACAAATCCAAGTCATGTATATAAATTACATAAGGCATTATACGGACTAAAACAAGCTCCAAGAGCTTGGTATAGTCGACTAACTGAATTCTTGCTTGAATTTGGATTTTCCAGGGGTCATGCTGATAGAACTTTATTCCTCAAGAAAGATAAAGACATGCTTATAATCGCTCAAATCTATGTCGACGACATAGTGTTTGGGTCAACAAGTGAGAAAGCTTTGAAGGAATTTGTTGAAGCATTGTCCACAACCTTTGAAATGAGCATGGTCGGTGAGCTTAGTAATTTCCTTGGACTTCAAGTCAAACAAAAGGAAAATGGTATTTTCGTCTCACAGACAAAATATGCCAAAAACCTTGTAAAGAAGTTCGGTTTGGAGAATGCAAAGCACATGAGGACTCCAATGAGCACAACTGAAAAGTTGTCAAAAGATACAGTTGGACCTGAAGTTGATCCAACTTTATATAGATCAATGATCGGGAGTCTTCTCTATCTAACTGATAGTCAACCTGATATCATGTACAGTGTGTGTGCATGTGCTCGATTTCAGTCTTGTCCCAAGGAGGAACATCTTAAGGCAGTCAAAAGGATCATTCGGTATGTGGCCGGAACTTGTGAATTGGGTCTATGGTTCACAAAGGACACAA
The DNA here is from genome assembly GCA_026008535.1 of Perilla frutescens. Lineage (NCBI taxonomy): Eukaryota > Viridiplantae > Streptophyta > Magnoliopsida > Lamiales > Lamiaceae > Perilla > Perilla frutescens. The sequence goes on along the minus strand of BRKX01000009.1, from coordinate 52,257,543 downwards.
CAACAGATCTTGTTGGATACAGTGATGCTGACTGGGCTGGAGAAATTGATGATAGACGGAGTACAAGTGGAGGATGTTGTTACTTAGGAAACAACCTCATCTCTTGGCACAGCAAAAAGCAAAATTGTATTTCATTGTCCACAGCGGAGTCCGAATATGTGGCTGCCGGGAGCTGTTCAACTCAGTTGATATGGCTGAAGTCGATGTTGGATGATTATGGCCTAGGAAGTGATTCACTGATAATGCTTTGTCACAATACAAGTGCCATCAACCTTGCTAAGAACCCTGTTCACTACTCTAAATCCAAGCACATTCATTTAAGGTATCATTTTATTAGAGATTTAGTTGAAAAGAAGTTATTAAAGTTAGAGTATATTAGTACAGATAATCAACTGGCTGATTTATTTACAAAGGCTTTAAGCTATGAGAGATTCTCAATTTTGAGAAAATCTCTTGGCTTGTGTTCAATATGAAACATACAGTTGACCCAACTGTTGTCACAACTTTTGGCATATCATCGTTAACTGTGAAGCTGAACAGATTCGAGGATGAAAAAGCCTATTTTAAGGTGAAACGATGATTGTTCTTATAAAATCATATAACTAGATCAAAGATCTTAGATAAATGATTTTTATGAGATTCTTTTGGTTATTCATCTATTCATCATCTGCTTCTCTTCTTAATAAGTTTTCTATGATGTATCAAAAGTTTTCTGATAAATAAAATTTTGGTGACAATAGTCGATAATTTTAAAAATAATAAAAATAAATAAAAAAACAGAAAATTTTGAAAGTCAGTTGAATACATCTGGAAGTGTATCTTACTCCTCCTTTAATATCTCATTTTGACTATATCTTTAATAATGTTGACTCCTATTTTTCTGGCGGGACGAATATGTTTGTTACTCTTTTTATTTAAAAAATCACGTCTCTTCCTTACTTCTCTATTTCACTTTATAATCCATCCACAGCAGATTTCCGGTCATATCACTCTCTATCACTCTAAATTTTTTTCCCAAAATCTCTTCGTCTCCCTTCATCTGAATCCCTCATCGTCGCCGGTCACTATGACTCCGGAAAAAATCAAGCAACTTCAAGAGTTCATGAGCGACCCAGAAGCCACCGCTTACCTCCGACAATTCGCCACATTCCCCCCACAACCAACTCTAACTCCACCGCCTCGCTCACTCATCCCAAATCCCTTCCGGTTGCTATCTCCGGAAACGACTCCTCTTCTCCGACTGACGGTTCTTCTCTCGCCGTCCCGAGGAAATGCTCCAATGGAGATGTCCCCTGAGATGGGGAGCTGTGCAGAGGTCCAATCGACCCCTCTTCCACTTTCGGCTCCGGCACCGACCTCAACGGAGATCTCTTTCTCCTAGTCGGAAAGCTCTTAGGCAATTATTCTTGCTCCTGACGGAGTAATTATGCCCAGGCTTGACACGCCGGTTCTCACTTTTCCAGAGGAAGAGCCGTTAGACCCTTTCTCTCACTTCACTCAACCGGAGTCTCATGATGGCAGTCCAGTCGAGGTTCATTTCTCAGAGGTTGAAGAAGAAGTTCCTGTCGATGCTCCTACCAAGTCACCGGTTGCCTCTCGGAAGAAAAAGACGGCTAAACCGAAGAAAACCCCTCCGAAGAGATGTTCTAAGAGGCTCCACACTACCGGCAGCTCTTCGAAGCCTCAATCGGAGCCTATCCATCTCGATAGTGACCCTGAAGCCGAGGAGAGTGAAGCGGAAGAGCTACAGGACGAGTCGGATGAGCATACACCTTCGGCTCAAGAGTTAGAATCCGAGGAGGATGTCGAGGATGAAGAAGTCATAGCCTCCAGGAAAGGAAAACGGAAGCTTGCTTCTTCACCACCATCTAAATCTCGGATCAAGGTTGCCAAGAGGGCCAAGCGAAGTGTTGCTCGTTCTGCACCAGAGGACGACTCCGAATCTGACATTGAGGTATCAAAGGCTTTATCCCCTCTCTTTTATTCTGATGTTGGTAAAAGGAATTGGGAACATTTTAAGAGTAGGGAAATCTTGAATGATCGTTCTGTGGATTTGAAAGATTTTGCTTCTCATAATTTGGTTGTGTTTTTGGAGAAACGGAAGGTGCTTGGGTCTGTGACATATGTGAAACCATTTGTGGCTGACGTAGTTCGCCATTTTTATGCGAATTTAACTCATGAATTTAGTAATCACTCCTCGAAGTTGTACGGGAAGGTGTATGTGCGTGGGAAGGTTTTCACTATAACTCCTTCACGTATAAACAAGTTCCTAGGTGTGCCTAATGTGGTTGAGAATGATGATGAAGTTGATGATGAGTTTGAAGCTAATATGGTTGATGTTGTGACTGGAGGGAAGGCAGATCAGTGGATTGCAAATAATAAACCGAATAGGCTTGCCTCGGTTCTTACCTCGCTATTTTCCACCATTAACAAAATTTGTGCTTCGAATTGGCTACCTACCTCTAACACAACTACTGTGCCGTTTGATCATGTGTGTTTGATGTATAAAATCTTCAAAGGGGAGAAAGTGAACTTTGGGTAGAGGATCTTCAACGCCATATCCGAGATTGCTATGACAAAATCCAACAAGAAGCTCATTGTCCCTTCCCTAATATTCAACATGCTGATTGATCAAGGTCTCAAGCTTACCAAAAAGGATGTTCTCTCCGATCGACTGCCTCTACAGATTGTCCAACAAGCCTTCCTTGCTGACACCTGCACAAGAGATCTCGCCTGGATTGAAGTGACTGACAAAGATGCTCCAACTGAAGAACTCTTTTGTTCTGTTCCTGTGTTTCTTTTGCAGGATCAAATTCATTTCTTGTCGGAGCAGATCACTATCTTTGAGAGACAGCAGCGTGTGCTACAAAAGTTTCTTTCTTTCCGAAAAGGGGGAGATGAAGGACCAAGCTGTCAAAGGGGTACAGGTCAAGATGCGGACGAGGAATGAAGCTGAAAGTTGTGAAAGCTTGAAGAGCTTGAAGGCTGCAGTCTGTTGCAGTTAAAAATTTCTTTTGTGGCTGGAAGAATTTCTAAAACAAACTAACTTTTTATTTGTTTTTGCTTTGCTCCTGAACACACTTAACTTGTTTTTGCTACTATTCTGATATGGTTGCTCTGTCAGATTTGATTATGTTCTTTTGATGATCAGTTTATTTTGAAGTTGTTTTGATAGGGGGAACAACTTTGATTTTGCATTCTGGTGACAGGGGGAGCATTATGTTCTATGTTTATTCGTTTCAGGAGGAGAACTGTATTTTACTTAAGATTATTTGGTTTTGGAAAGAAAGACAAAAAGGGGGAGATTTTTGGAACCGTTAGGTTCGATATTTATCTATGATTGTTATTTTATCTTTCTTTGATTTATTGTGTGTAGGTTATTGTGTTGATTGAGGAAGTGTTGGAGCATGTCAAGTTGACCGAGTCTTGGAGAAAGTCTTGGAGATAAAGTTCAAAGATATGTTTGTTCCTATATCTATGGAAAGGTTGTTTGCTTGCGGCTAAAGTCAAGGAAAGTTGATAGGAGTGCGGTTCGTGCAAGTCATATGAGTAGAGGCCAAGTATATTGTTTTGTATATATATAGGAATCAGTTGTATAGTGTGAGATACGATTCTTAGAGAAATATATTTAGATTATAGATCGAGTTTTTATTCTGCAGATTTTCTACTAGATTTGATTAAGATAACTTTAGTCTCAACTTTCTGTGAAGGAAGAGATAAAGTGTCTTAATATTTTAGTTAGTGTTTGTCTAGTAGTGTTTTTGTAATTCACATATTTTATAGTGAAGATTTCGCCCTGAGTCATTTCGCAAGGTTGTAGAAATATAATCTCGTGAAAATTTCAATCCATTGTTCTATTTCTAAATTTCTGCTGCGTAAGCAAAGTTGTTCCAACTTTGGAGCCAACTTTGATCACAACTCTGTTAAAACCGAGAGTTCGGTTTCTTCATACTTAAATTTTATGTTTGTACATTTTTCAAAAGCTATTTGTTTAGCAAAATAATATATTACACATTTTGAATATATTCATTAAAATGTTGGAAATGCAAAATCATTACAAAATTTTCATCTATCATTGATCATGTAAATTTATCATAATTTATAAATGTTTAAGCTTCACATTTCGATAAGTAGTTATGCGAGTTATGATACAAATGTAATATATGAATGAAGTGGTCATACGAACGTTTATTATAAATTTTATGATAAATAATTTAAATACAATATAATGATGCACCCCTCTTATTTAAAAAAAAGCTGGAAATTTTATTATCATGTTGACCATCCATATGTTATTGGAAATATGAATTGAAATGTTACTAAAAAATATTATAATAGAGCTCAAATTCAGATATAATTACTTACACATTAATTGCTATCATCTAGCAATGTAAAATACATAAACCATGAAAACTGAAATTTAAAATTAAGTGAAATATTGAGAATAGTTGATGAGATTTTTCTTTCACAACAATTTAATCAACACAAGCATTAATTTACCAAATCTCAATTATGCAAGTGAGCATACGGAGCATAGGAGACTGGATCGAACACGAGGAATTAATTGCATAAACGAGTCTACAAGTACCATCACATTGAACATTTTCACTAGTTAAACAACTCGATTTTTTTAAAAATAATTAACTAAGACAGTGGAACTTGCAATAACTAAACAATTTAACAATAATTGGAAAATAAATGGAAATCAAATCACGCAAAATCACAAGGAGGAAAAATGGCTCTAGGGCATTGTTCATTAGTGAAAACTTGTTCATTAAACAATGGATTTATGCATAATCTCCCCAAACAACAATTGATACCAAATTTAGTCGAAGCCTTCTCTCGAGCAACTAAGACCTTTCAATTAAACTCAATTCCCCTATCTCTAGGGCTAAATTATAATTTAATCTATTCAAGCACAATCAATCAACAAACATCAATTAAACATGAATCTCTCGATCTAATGCAAAATTGAAACCATAAATCATTTACCCATACACAATTGATTCTCTCGAACTCAATTATACACCAAATTCTATCCTAAGATGGCCAATCAAAGAATAGAAGCATTCAAATCATGATTTATGAGAAAGAAGGGGAAGATTAAGCAATAACCCATGTTTAATTCACAAACCCATCACCAAATCACAACACCCTAGATACCAAGAAATTTAGCTATTCATACTCAAAATAACAAATAAAACAACACAAAATAGAAGCATAGACCAAGGTAAGATGAAATCCGAAAACTTGTATTAAAATTTGTAAAATAGTTATTGTTCCACAAGCTCCAAAGCTCCAAATGAAAAATTCTCTTTCTCTCTCTAAAAGTAAAAAATATGAAGTTGGATACCTCATTTTCGAGCTAAGGTATCTATATATACAAGGTGTGGGAAGATAGGGAGAAAAATAAAGCAAAAACCAAAAAATCCCGAAAATGTGACACAGGGGCGCGACACGGGCTCGGTCGCGCCCCTGCGGCTCGCGTCGCGCCTGGGAGGCGCGACCCGAGAGGGCTCGAGACTGGCCTGAGCCACATTGCAGGTGGTGGTTTTTCAGCTGCGGACACGGAGCGGCGGTCGCGGGTCCTGGCTCCGGGTTGCGCCAGGCTGTAGTGCCCTCCGTGCTGCAACTTTGATCTGGCCTTCGCTATTTCTCCTCCATCCAATTCGGCTTCCCAGTCACTTCCGTGTTCTCTCGATACGCACTTCGACTCTCCATTTGATCTTTTCTCGATTCTCGGGACTTGGTTTGCTTATTTTACCCTGTTTTCTAAATTAACGGTGTTAGCAACACTTATTCTAAATATCAACTAATATTACCCTATATTATTACTAAACATACTAAAACATGATTAAAACATACGAATTAATGCTCGAATTAGGACTAAAATACGAGTATGTCAACTCCCCTAAACTTGAACGCTTGTTTGTCCTCAAACAAGAATTTGGATACGACAAGAGGAGATCAAGACAAAAAGGAAAATCATAGCCACTAATGCCTCAACTTTTCAAACAAAAATCCACATACAAAGAACGAGATCAAAGCTTCATATCATAAGAGCAAAATCATGAGAAAAATGATCACTCTCTTTGAAAGGCAATTCATATCACAATGATCTTCAGACATGGAGATAAGAGGCACATTTTCACTCAACATCGAGTAATAGAAGCATACCACTATAAGCTTGCAAAATAACTCAACATGATTCACCAATGTGCTCTAAACAAGAATCACATATGTCTTTAGGGTTATAGCGTTCGACTCTTTGGTTGGGTAGGGAATTTTTAGGTAAGAGTGACTCCAAGTCCTTTCCCACATCCTATTAGCATTTCAAACCTAGTAAAACTAAAAGTTTTCTTCTATTCATGTCACACAAAAATGAGCAAGCTTAAGCAAAAGACGGATGATCCTTAGCCTCTTCTTTTTCTTCTAATTCATTCCCCCTAAGACATTTAATGATGAGTATGGGATGAGCTTTGGCAAACTAAATCCGGAGTTGCAGTTGCATGGTCCAGTGACGCGACTTAGAGCCAAGAAGCTGCAAGGCTACCTTCAATGTTTCGTTGGAAAGAAGCTCGAGGAAGAGTTGATGGTTCGAAGTAGCCCCAAGCTGATTATTATGCTTTCAATACAAGATGAAGATGAAGAGGCATAGAAGGATTTAGTGCAGATTTTATTTTATTTAATTAGACTATTTTCAGTTGTGGTTTTTTATTTAATTTGAAGCCCAAATTAATGTTAGGAGAATTGGGCCTTTAGTTTGTTTTCTTTTATTTTTCGAAATTATTAAGCCCATCAACTTAATAATTTCATTTTCCCTTAGATTAGTATTTATGTACCTTTTTCAAACGATGTATTAGACAGATTGGATTTGATTAAAAAAAACGCTTTGTCGTCCATCCCGTCTTAAACACACATATCGATAGTTCTTGGTAGGGTTTGTGAATTAGCTCCTACAAACTCGAAATCAAAAGATTTGTTCGTGCATCCAGTAGTGTACGGGTTAATCTGCCATGAAGTTCTACTCCATACTAGCGTTTCGGATTCAAGTAGATCCGGGGTTCGTTTCGGGTAAGCTTCTTCTACCTTTTTTCATTTCCATTCACCTCCACGTCATATACCATCACCAACACACCTCCATACACATCCCACACCATCCTACACATTGTCACCATCACCTATAATCTACCCCAAGTCCAGATTTCACATATACCATCCAATCGAGCCGTAAATCGTCTAAAAATCACCACCGAGCCATCTCCCAATTTATACGTGCGTTTTATTTGATTTTTGGATATCTTATTCATACTATATATTTATGCATTGTCCTAAAATTTGAGCGTAATCTGACTTCGTTTGCTAGGTCAATTGATTAGGTCAAGAATTAGGGTTCTTCGGGTTGAAATTGGGGATTTTTGTGATATCTGGGTGATTAATTCGAATTTTGATTTGAGATCAGTTTATTTGGGTTAATTATTTGTTATCATTCAGTTTGTTGTTGGATTGAATCATTTGTCAAGTTGACGTGTGTTCGATTCGATAAGCTTCCGCATCGTATTGGTTACATCATACTTTTTGGTATTAGAGCCAGGTTGACTTCGGTTGGTCGTGGTTCAGTCCAAATTGGTGTGTGACACAGTAGGGGTAAGAGTATCGATCTAAAAAAAATCGTTCAAAAAAACAAAAAAAAGAGGAGAAAATTCGATATATAAAAAAAAAAGAAAAAGAAAGAGAGATCGAGCCCTATTGTGTTGCCACTGTTCTTACCTTGTTTCTTGAGTTTCTTGAATATTCTTGTTGATCTTTGAGGGTTTTGGGTAGCTAGTAATTTTGTTGCTTCGTGTCGTGTCGCATTTTGCCGTTCTTCGTCATATAGCGATTGGGAACGTCATCTTGCATTGTTAGGTAGCCATATTTTCACCCATAGTGTGTATTTTATAGGGAGGGAGTCCTTTTTTGGTGATTCCTAATTGGTTTGGGATTGTTTGGTAGTTTCCTAGTTTGTTTAGGTTTTGTTGTCTAGTTGGATTATTGCTTCTGTTTTGGAATAATAACTATCCGAAAGCCATCCATCTTCCATCTTAAAATTTCCAGCACCTTTTTCACACGCCACCAACTCTCCATCCGATTCATACATACCCGTTCCTAGCCTCTAGTCGATTTCACCACCTCAAACATCCAGATTTTCCTGGTTTTTCATCCTCTCTACTATTTCTGCTCCCGAGCTCCAATTTTTCTCCATAATACCATTCCGGAAACGTCTCGATGAGATGAACAAACACATCGCTTTGCTATGACATAAGTGCCTTTTAGACCAAATTCCATCATCTTCAAGGTCAAATTGCCCAATGAAGTTTTTCAGTTTTTCCCGTTTCTTCAAATTTTTCTACCTTTTCACCCATACAGCCAAACCGACCACTTTCCAGCAATATTCCCACACCTTAGCCGTGGTTTACCTGAACTTACAGCAACTTTCTGGCCTTTTTCTCTACTCGAGCATTCTTGGAGTCAAGTTCGAACTCTTGACTAGAGTTGGAGGAGCTAACTGCAGCTCTATCGGAACATCAAAGACAAAGGGATTCATACATCTATAGTGTGCAGAAAATTGAGTGATAAACACGAGAGAAAAAAAAGTGAGGTCCTTTTTTACCTTTTGTTTGCTTCTGGTTTTGTTTTGTTTTGCAGGTTTACAAGATGATGCTTAGAGACGGAAATAATAAGAAGAATGATAAGCCACTGGTTGCACCAAACACTCTTTCGGATGCATCATCATCGGATCAGTGGGATGCTCAGTTCCATTACAAAGCCATGTCTCAGTATTTTGAGAGACGCAGTCAGTTATTGGAGGACAAGCTAGATGATTCGTTAGCCAAAGTGATGGCACAGCTTGAGCTTATCAATGCTCGCCATCCCTTACCGCCAGCAGTGCAAGTCCAAACAGCCCAGAATGAGGTAGCACCTCGTCCTATGGAGGTCCCAGTAGATGAGACCTATGTGTACGCAGAGCCAGCCCATGCAGAGGCCCGAGCACATGCTAGGGCGCAGCAACCAGTGCAACGTCGCCAACAACCGGTGCAAGAAGGTTATCACGAGTATCGTGATGCAGAAGATGACTACGGTGACTTTGCAGAAGAGTCAGAGGCAGGGTTCAAGCCTTATCATAGACGTGATCGACCCCGACAGCCTTATAGGCGGGCAGCCCGCGCCTATCCACTTTTCCAGCCCCGACGTGCCAATCCTGACAGCTTGTTAAACAACATCAAAACAAGTGTACCGGCATTTGAGGGACTGCATGATCCCGACCTATACCTCGACTGGGAGAGGAAGGTCAACAAGATTTTTGAGTGCTATGACTTCCCAGAGGTGAAGAAAGTGCAGCTGGCTTTGATGGAGTTCACAGGGTATGCAGCTAGTTGGTGGGAGAACATCCAAAACCGCCGACGTTGAGATAGATACCCGCCTGTCGACACATGGCAGGAAATGAAAGATGTGATGAGGGGCCGCTTTATTCCTGTTAACTATGAACGGGAATTGGAGCGCCGACTTAGCCAGATTCGTCAGGGTACTCGCACAATTGAGGAGTACCATAAGGAGTTAGAGACTGCGATGAACCGAGTTGGCAAAGAAGAGACGCTGATGGCTACAATCAACCGCTACATCGAAGGCATGCACACAGATATTGCCTATGAAGTCGAGCTAAAGGACTTCCCTAGTATTGAGGCCATGATTCACTATGCCTCGATAGTCGAGCGGCAGCTTAAAGAGGGACGCCGACGTTCCTCTCATTCTATGCCAGTGAGGACACCATGAGTCCGAGGTGATTTTTCTAAGCCTAGGATAGCCCCTCCACGTCCTCAAGGCCAAACTTTACAGCCCGCTCGCCGTTATGAGCAGACAGTTCCACAGCCTACCCGCAGACCTGAGCATAGTTCGTCTGCACCGAACTGGAACAATCAGAGCCGCCCGGTACAGCCGAATCAGCCACAGGGTAACACACTAGGAAGGGCATGTAACGTGCAATGTCACAAGTGCTGAGGATGGGGACACTTTCAAGCTCAGTGTCCGAATAGGTGAGGTTTTTTCCTTTCAGAGTAGAATGAGTTGGAGTCAGCAAGTGAGGAGGAACTCGATGAAGTTGAGATAGAGAGGGACGATCCACAGTCCCGAGATGGTCTATTAGTGGACGAAATTGCTGATGAGAAGCCGGATCCAGCCTATGTCAGCCTTGTTTCGATCCGAGCACTGAGCCTGATTCGGGAGGAGGATCAGAATGACCAGTGCGAGAACATCTTCTACGCGTGCTGCTCGATCCGAGACAACATATGCTCACTCATCATCGATAGTGGAAGTGTTGTAAATGCGATCAGCCAGTATGCAGTAGGGAAACTGAACCTGGTTCCACAGAAGCACCCCAAGCCGTACCGCTTGCAGTGGCTAACTGGCCGAGGAGAAATCTGTGTAGGATATCAGGTAAGTGTTACTTTCTCTATTGGTCGTTTTGTTGATACTGTGCTTTGTGATGTCATCCCTATGGAGGCATCGCATATTCTGCTTGCTCGTCCGTGGCAATTTAACAGGAAAGCTATTCATGACGGGTTTGCTAATACATATACGGTGACCCGAGATGGACAGACCACCCGATTATGGCCACTGACACCTAAGGATGTCAATGAAGATCAAAGGAGAATGTAGGAGAAGTTTAAGGAGGAGAAGGTGAAAGATAAACGGACCGAGAGCAAGTCTTCGGTTCTAGCTGGCCAATCAATAACCGACCCCAAATCCACAAAGAGGATGGCGACAGCTTCTAAGGAGGCCACCAAGGCTGCCCATTTGACCACCTCGTCACCCTCCAGTGCCGACAATTCCGATCCTGTGCACCGGAATTTATTTATTAGTGCAAAGGGAGTTCAAAAAGCAATCAAAGCTGGTAAGCCTATTGTTCTAGTTAATTTTAAGGCTTATGATACTCCTGATGTTGTTGTTGCTTCTGTTTTGCAGCCATTGATGGAGGAGTTCCAGGACGTGTTTCCTGAGGAGATCCCGAGTGGTCTGCCGTCAATTCGAGGAATTGAGCACCAGATCGACTTCCAGCCGGGATCAATCCTACCAAACAGGCCAGCATACCGTACTAGTCCCGAGGAGACTAAGGAGATTGACCGTCAGGTCAATGAGTTGCTAGAGAAGAAGCAGATCAGAGAGAGCCTGTCACCATGTGCCGTGCCTGTAATACTCATGCCCAAGAAGAACAACGAGTGGCGTATGTACATAGACTGTCGGGCCATCAATAAAATAATGGTAAAGTATCGCTTTCCCATTCCCCGGTTAGATGATATGTTAGATGAGTTATCTAGAGCATCTGTGTTTTCTAAGATTGATTTGCGCTCTGGTTACTTTCAAGTTCGCATGAGTGAGGGGATGAATGGAAGACTGCGTTCAAGACGAAGCATAGACTGTACGAATGGCTTGTCATGCCATTTGGGCTTACCAACGCCCCTAGTACTTTCATGCGTCTCATGAACCACGTCTTGAGGGATGTGATTGGAAAGTATGTGGTTGTGTATTTTGATGACATCCTCATTTACAGTACTTGCATTTCTGAGCATGTTAGACATCTTAGGCGAGTTTTTGAGTTGCTGCGTGATGCAAAGTTGTATGCCAATTTGTCTAAATGTACTTTTTGCATGAATGAGGTCGTCTTTCTTGGTTTTGTGGTGAGTAGTAGAGGAGTTGAGGTGGACAGATCGAAGGTTTAGGCCATCGAGGAGTGGCCCACGCCTAAGACCTGTGCAGAAGTTCGGTCGTTTCATGGTTTGGCTGGATTTTATTGCCATTTTGTACGAGATTTTTCCACTATAGCCGCTTTTTTGACCGAACTGAGCAAGAAAGATAGGAAGTTTGAGTGGGGCAACGACCAAGAGCATGCTTTTACATTGTTGAAGTCTAACTTGTATAATGCTCCTGTTTTGGTTTTGCCTGACTTTAATAAAATGTTTGAGATTGAGTGCGATGCCTCTGGCATAGGCATTGGTGCTGTGTTGATGCAAGAAAGGAAGCCAGTCGCGTTCTTCAGTGAGAAGCTCAATGGTACAGCTTTGAGAAATTCTACCTATGATAAGGAGCTGTATGCGCTGAAGAGGTCTTTGGAAACTTGGCAACATTACCTGCGACCGAAGGAGTTCGTGATTCACACTGATCACGAGTCCCTGAAACACCTGAAGGGACAGCAAAGTTTGAATGCGCGACATGCCAGATGTGTGGAGTTCATTGAATCATTCCCATACGTGATCAAGTACAAGAAGGGAGAAGAGAATGTGGTTGCCGATGCACTCTCCCGAAGGTACGCGCTTGTTTCTGTTTTACACACACAATGTTTGGGTTTTGAGCACATTAAGAGTTTTTATGCATCTGATCCTTTCTTTGGTCCCATATTCGAGTCTTGTGTTGGAAAGTCTAGGGCCATTGATTCATTCTATATTGTTGATGGGTTTTTGTTTAAAGATGTTAAACTGTGTGTGCCTGATTGTTCTATGCAGGAGTCGTTCATATTGGAGTCACATGCAGGGGGTCTCATGGGTCATTTTGGTGTTAACAAAACGTTGAGTCTCTTGCATGAGCATTTCTATTGGCCTCACATGAAACGTGATGTCGAGAGAGTCTGTGCTAGGTGCATAACTTGTAGAAAGGCTAAATCCACGTCGAGTCCGTTTGGGTTATACACGCCATTGCCCACGCCTACTTCACCGTGGGTAGACATTTCCATGGACTTTATTTTGGGTTTGCCTAGGTCTAAAACTGGTAAAGACTCTGTTTTTGTGATTGTAGATCGTTTCTCTAAAATGTCTCACTTTATTGCCTGCAAAAAGACTAATGATACTGTGAACATTGCTAATCTTTTCTTTCGTGAGGTCGTCCGTTTGCATGGTCTCTCTAGAACCATTGTGTCTGATAGGGATTCAAAGTTTTTGAGACATTTTTGGAGAGTCTTGTGGGGAAAGTTGGGTACGAAGTTTCTGTTTTCTACTGCGTGTCATCCGCAGACAGATGGTCAAACTGAGGTAGTCAATAGAACGCTCGGTACTTTACTTCGTGCATTAGTTAGGAATAATTTGAAATCGTGGGAAGAATGTTTACCTTTTGTTGAATTTGCTTATAACAGAGTTGTACATTCTTCTACGAATATGTCGCCTTTTGAGGTTGTGTATGGTTTTAATCCGTTGACTCCAACGGATCTGTTACCTTTGCCTATTGACCATTTCTCGAGTGTGCAAGGTGTTCGAATAGCTGAACAGGTATGAGAGATGCATGAGAAGGTGAAGGCGAGGATTGACCTCCAAGGCGTGCGGAATGCCAACAAGGCGAATCCGCATCCCAAACAAGTGATTTTCAAGCCAGACGACAAAGTTTGGGTCCATTTCAACCCGGGGCATTTTCCTAACCTGAGAAAATCAAAGCTCATGCCCCGTGGTGACGGCCCATTCACTGTGGTCGCCAAAGTCAATGACAATGCTTACCGACTCGACTTACCTGGTGAGTATAAATGTTCCCCAACATTTAATGTTTCTGATCTCTCTCCTTTTCCTGCAGATACTTTTGATGAAGAGGACCCGAATTCGAGGTTGAATTCTTTTGAGGAAGGGGGGAATGATGAGTATGGGATGAGCTTTAGCAAACTAAATCCAGAGTTGCAGCTGCGTGGTCCAGTGACGCGACTTAGAGCCAAGAAGCTGCAAGGCTACCTTCAGTGTTTCGTTGGAAAGAAGCTCGAGGAAGAGTTGATGGTTCGAAGTAGCCCCAAGCTGATTATTATGCTTTCAATACAAGATGAAGATGAAGAGGCATAGACGGATTTAGTGCAGATTTTATTTAATTTAATTAGACCATTTTCAGTTGTGGTTTTTTATTTAATTTGAAGCCCAAATTAATGTTAGGAGAATTGGGCCTTTAGTTTGTTTTCTTTTATTTTTCGAAATTATTAAGCCCATCAACTTAATAATTTCGTTTTCCCTTAGATTAGTATTTATGCACCTTTCAAACGCTGTATTAGACAGATTGGATTTGATTAAAAAAACGCTTTGTCGTTCATCCCGTCTTAAACACACACATCGATAGTTCTTGGTAAGGTTTGTGAATTGGGGCCTACAAACTCGAAATCAAAAGATTCATTCGTGCATCCAGTATTGTACAGGTTAATCTGCCACGAAGTTCTACTCCATACTCGTGTTTCGGATTCTCGTAGATCCGGCGTTCATTTCGGGTAAGCTTCTTCTACCTTTTTTCGTTTCCATTCACCTCCACGTCGTATACCATCACCACCACACCTCCATACACATCCCACACCATCCTACACGTTGTTAGCATCGCCTATAATCCACCCCAAGTCCAAATTTCGCATATACCATCCAATCGAGCCGTAAATCGTCTAAAAATCACCACCGAGCCATCTCCCAATTTATACGTACGTTTTATCTGATTTTTGGATATGTTATTCCTGCTATATATTTATGCTTTGTCCTAAAATTTGAGCGTAATCCGACTTCGTTTGCTAGGTCAATTGATTAGGTCAAGAATTAGGGTTCTTCGGGTTGAAATTGGGGATTTTTGTGATATCTGGGTGATTAATTTGAATTTTGATTTGAGATCAGTTTATTTGGGTTAATTATTTGTTATCGTTTAGTTTGTTGTTGGATTGAATCATTTGTCAAGTTGACGTGTGTTCGATTCGATAAGCTTCCGCATCGTATTGGTTACATCATTTGTTCACACATTCTTTCACAAGGATCTAGAGTCGGCATCAAATTCATTTTTTTCTTCAATTTAATTCTACATCACGACTCTAATGATTCCCATTTTTTTTCATTTCAAGGGGGGACTTTGAGCTTCACAATCTAAGGCTTAAACATGTTTCACATTTTTTTTTTCTATCCAAATTTTGCTACTCACGGTTTTTGACATAACAATTCCTTCATTCCTTAAATTCTCTCTACCCCAGGCTATTCAACAAAAATCAATCACCAAAGACTCAACAGGGCTAACAAGGATAAATTTCAAAGGAAGGAATAAATAAGGCTCAAAATTTTCGACAAAAACCACCTTAGGTCATCTTCAAGTTCTAAGCACATATAGAATACATGAAAGTTATGAAGCAAGTTCTAGAGATGCAAATATCATTGACGAATCACACATGAAAGAACAAAATAGGCCCAAATCTCACAAGTGGCTAGAAATCAAGCCAAATTTCCACGATTTTGCCTCGCATGATATTTCGGCTTATCACTCTTCTCATGCATGAATTTTTCAACATTTTCGCACAATCACAAAAAAAATCATCATAGGCTTGGCATGATTTCCTATGTCTATCATTCCCTGTTTCCTTCACCAAATCATTCAAAACAAACGCAAGCTCAAGCTAAGAAAAATTATCACACACGATTAAAGCCTAATCCAAACATTTATTACAGACCTAAATATTAAAATAAAGATGATCCTAAAGATCAACTATATCCATACAAACCAACATAAAATACTAAATCCGAATATCAAATCCTAATTAAATAACAGTCATCCAAATATCCAAATAAACTAAAATAAAAGTGTTCACTAAAAGCAGAAAAATGGCAATTATCGGTCACCACTTCACACCCCCTCCCCCAAACTTGTTCCATTCTAAGGAAAGGGCAAGTTTGAATGGAAAGATAGTGGGACCGAAATCGAGGGGCAGACTCTTATTCTTGCTCCGAAGATTCTTCCTCGGATTGTTCTTCATACATTTGTGCTTCCTCTTGCTCTTCCTCAACTCTTATTCATCACGGGCTCTCCTTCGGTTTCCACACCTTCCTCTTGCCATTGTTTTTGCAGAATTTCGAGGAGCAAACGCTCAAGCACCTTCCAAACAAAATGAGGGGCGTCAATTTAACGTAACCAAAAAGAGACAAAAAGGGTCCATGGGCATAGGTTATTAACAAAATCACATAAACATTGGATCTCTAGCCTTTCAACAATCCAACATCATCCTTTTTATACCTCTACACATCTCTCACAATATCAACCAAAGGGCACTCCATTACCAAAATTCCCACATCTACCAACGTCAACATTTATAAATAAAGGAGTCCCATTCAAATCACCATGAGCATGCATAAAGAGAGAAGGGTCGGTTTATATAAATCAAAATAACCAAAAATGGGGCATGAGAAACAATGCACACTCATTAATACCACAATTTCCTTATAAAGCATAGAAATCCCCTAAAATAAAGCTCAACCTTTCTCATGCTTCCAAACACTCTCCAACATGCTAAACTCAAATAAATTTTTCCGATTTAAGACACCAAAACACTTAAAACACCTAAACAAAAATAAGAAAAACATAACAAAAACCGAATAACATAAAATAAAATTGAAACACATCAAAACTAACTAAAATAAACGAAATGAAGACAAGAAATTGGGTTGCCTCCCAATAAACGCTAAATTTAACATCGCTAGCTCGACGGGATATCACATGCCAATTTGTCAACCAATGAGATCTGGTGGCTTCCTTCGCCACACCAAAGCTCCCTTTTGAGTTCTCCGAGGTATTTCACCCAAGTTCGAGTCGAAGATTCTAAAGTACTCTTTGGGAATGTCTTCTTCATTCTTCTCTTGACAAATCCTCTTGCTTGATTTGATTTCTCGAATCACCTTACACTCCTCTAGGTTTCTGGGCCCATCTTCTTTAGGAACTTCTCTTCTCTTCTTTATATGGTATACAACCGACAATTT
Source organism: Perilla frutescens (assembly GCA_026008535.1). Classification (NCBI taxonomy): domain Eukaryota; kingdom Viridiplantae; phylum Streptophyta; class Magnoliopsida; order Lamiales; family Lamiaceae; genus Perilla; species Perilla frutescens. Next base: position 52,240,780 of record BRKX01000009.1, on the reverse strand, counting down.
ATGAACTTTAAGAGTGAGTTCACCCTTTTCCATATCGATTAAAGCCATTACGGTATTCAAGAATGGTCTTCCAAGAAAGAGAGGTGTCTCTTCATTCTCTTACATGTCCAATACAAAAAAATCAACTGAAAAAATGAATTTACCAACTTGCACAAGAACGTTCTCAAGGATCCCCTTAGGGTAAGTAACGGTATGGTCCGCCAATTGCAAGCTAACATTTGTTGGCTTCAAATTCCCAACTTTTAGCCTATAAAAGAAAGACAGGGGCATAAGATTCACACTTGCACCCAGATCACATAGTGCTTCCCCAATCAATTTTCCGCCAATATCTCATGAAATAACAAATCTCCCAGGGTCTTGTAACTTTTGTGGCAACTTCTGTTGAAGAAAGACACTACCTTCCTCTGTAAGGCTCAATACTTCGCACTCCTCCTACTTTTTCTTCTTTGAAAACATTTCTCTAATTTTTTTTGCATAATTCGGCATTCTTTGCAATAAATTTACAAAAGGGGGGGTTAATGTGGATTCTCTGAAACACCTCCAAGAATTTTTTATATTGCTCATCTTGCTCATTCTTTTGCAACCTTTCAGGATATGGAATAGGAATAGAAATGAGAGGTAAGGAAGCTGGTAATAACTTACTTAACGTTTTCTTATTCGGTTTCTTCTCAACTCCCAAGTCACCCTCTTTGGTTTTCAATCCATCTTCAACTTCTCTTTCATCGAGATTTACACAGGGGACCTTTGAATTTTCCTTTAACCCACTCAACACGTGTATAGTCTTACATTGCTCCTTTAGGTTGATGGTTGTAGTACTCGGGAATTTTCCTTATTGGTGTTGAGTCCCTATGTATGTAGCAAGCTGGCTCATTTGTTTCTCTAGTATATTCACCTGGCTACCTATGACTCCCACTTGATCTTCAAACTTCTCAAAACAAGTTTGTGACTCCCCCATGTATTTTTCCGTTTTGTTCAATAAAGCCATGAGAAATTCTTCCATTTTCGGCTTCTTTTCCTCATCAATTATCCCATTTGTAATTGAGAAGCCCAGTGGTGGTTGAAGGGCGTTGTTTGGATTCCCATAGGATATATTCAGATGTGGTGGTTTGGTGTTGATATTGGTTGCCCGGTCCACTATGTTGACCTTGGAAATATGGCTTGAACCCTTGATTATATAGCCTTTGGTGGTTCCCATAACCACTTTAGTTCACATAATTAGCTTCCTCAAGATGAGGTAGAGTAGAAGCTTCGGTCCTTTGCATTGCCATAGCTTCGATCTTAGAATTCAAAGTCGATATTAGGGCAGCTAGAAGGGCTATTGAATCCGTGCTTGCATTAGTATCCACCGTCTTCAACATTTGAATTCCATTTCTTTCACTCGGCCATTGGAAGGCGTTGGAAGCCATCTCATCAATGATAGCCAATGCCTCTTCTGGTCCCCTTCTTAGTAGAGATGCACCGACGGTGGCATCTAAGATTCTCCTCACCTCGGGTGTTGATCCGGATTAGAAAAGGCACACTTCATGGTCCATACCAAAGCCATGCCCCGAACATTTCCTCAACATAGACTTATCCTTCCTTTGCCTAAATTTAGTGATCTCCCCTTTTAGCTTTAATGTCTTCCCCGGTGGAAAGAACTTTTATATAAACTTTGAGATCATAGTATTCCAAGACTCAAACGTTGATGGTGGTTGGTTCAACCACCAAGCTTCGAGCTTTGTCACGGAGGGAAAAGTAGAATAGCCTAAGTCTCACGGAATCCTCCGGTACTTCATTCATTTTCATCATCTGGCTTATCTCAAGGAATTGATTTACGTGTTCATGAGGATCTTCAATTGCAGAGCCCCCAAATTGATTTTGGGACACCGTTGCTATTGATCTCAATTTGAGCTCAAGATTATTACCATGAATAGTCGGTCGATTCCTTGCTTCTTCGTTGACAACAGATTGAAATAAGTTATGGATTGGAGCCTCCTCTTAGGCTCTAGCTTCTTCTTGGGCCCTCAATTACGCCCTCAACTCCTCCATTTGTGCTTGCATCTCAAGGAGTAAGGGGTCTTGAATTGGGGGATTAGGAATTTGGTTGTTGTTATCCCCCATTGTCCTTTATCGCCTAGCCGCGTTTTGATGACGACTTGTAGCTTCTATCTTGACGTCGACTTCAAAAAAAGGCTCTCCACACGACCTTGTTCGCATACACCTCCTAACAAAAGCACAAGGTAAGTTTGGAAGTTAAAAGAAAATTACACGTTTAATCTGGCAAAGCAATTCTTTAAATGATATTGCATATACTCAAATAAACAAATTAATTTCCCGATAACGATGCCAAAAACTTGATGAAATTTTTCTTTCACAACAATTTAATCAACGCAAGCATTAATTTACCAAATCTTAATTATGCAAGTGAACATACGGAGCATAGGAGACCGGGTCGAACACGGGGAATTAATTGCATAAACGAGTCTACAAGTACCATCACATTGAACATTTTCACTAGTTCAACAACTCGATTTTTTTAGATAATTAACTAAGACAGTGGAACTTGCAATAACTAAAAAATTTAACAATAATTGGAAAATAAACGGAAATCAAATCATGCAAAATCAAAAGGAAGAAAAATGACTCTAGGGCATTGTTCATTATTGAAAACTTGTTCATTAAACAATAGATTTATGCATAATCTCCCCAAACAACAATTGATACCAAATTTAGTCGAAGCCCTATCTCGAGCAACTAAGACCTTTCAATTAAACTCAATTCTCCTATCTCTAGGGTTAAATTGCAATTTAATCTATTCAAGCACAATTAATCAACAAACATCAATTAAACATGAATCTCTCGATCTAATGCAAAATTGAAACCATAAATCATTTACCCACACACAATTGATTCTCTCGAACTCAATTATATGACAAATTCTATCCTAAGATGACCAATTTGTAACACCCCAGATTTTCGATTAAGGTTTAGAGGATTCTTAATGATAATTAAGAAGTTAAGGAATAAGTTTAATTAAGGTCAGATGTCAGTCACGACTTTAGGGGCCAGTTTTCGTGAAGATCGTCTTTTCGGAAAATATGATCTTAATTCTTTTATAGCCATTCGTGGTCTCGTTAGAAAGGTTTTAACTCAAGAAGTATGCCGGTGTTTTCGAATTTTAATTCTGAAGTCATTTGAGTTCCCAGTGATGAAAAACGTATTTAAAAGGTGAATGAATAGTAACTTTTACGTGCGCTCGTGTTTTGAGAAATTTATGAAATTCTCCTCGTTGATCCGAGTCTAGTTCTATCAGGCCCCACTTATTGAAAATGACTCAAGGATTCTGTTGGCGTTCACGGATTTCCATTATGAGGTCAATTGAACGCTCGGGAGCAAAATCTGTCAGTCTGAGTGAATAGTAAAAAGTAATTCCAAAAAGGGAATCTTTGCTCGTCTTTCTTCAGACGACCCCGTCTTTTTCACGAATCAACTTGGTTAACTAGTATTCGAGCCAATGAGTCTCCTGGTATTTTTAGATTTCGTGTCTGAGGTCATTTGGACCTCGACATCGAATAAAACAGCTTTTAACCGAACACGGGGTAACTTTTACAGTACTCTTGCACGTAACTGGCTTCCCTTGGAAGCCAAAGCTTTTCCTATAAATACAAGGCCACCCCTAACTTCTCATTTGCTCATTTATCATCCAAACTCACTTCCAAGAGAGTGGGAAAGCTCGTGAGAGCCGAGAAGGTTCTGTCGAAGTAAAAAAGCGTTCTTCGTGAGTGTTCTTCAAGACGACAAGCGGAGTGGCGTGGAAGGGATGCGGTGAGAGAATGTACTAGGGACGCTGTTGGGTCGTAGCAGGCGGCTCTACCGCCGTTGGGACTCGACGAGATGCCGAGCTAGCCACATTCCTTCAACGCACCTAACCCCGTCCATTATTGTTCGTCGGTCTCGACTCCATTTCTTTTCCGCCTTTTAAATTCCGCATTTATTTTCCGTTCTTTACGTTCTTCGTGTTCTTCATTATTGCTCGTCTAAAAGTTGTATTTCAATTTTTATTGAAGTTCCAAGTTAATAACGTTTAAGTTATATTTCTCATTTTACTTCCGTTATTATTATTCTAGAGATTAGCTTCGTTTATTCCGTTAAAATCTGTTCAAGCCATATTTAACGATTTCGTTGTTATTCTAAATATTAAGGAAGATTATCGTGTTTATGCCGTTATAATGCCAAAATTCTTTTTAAGTTAAAGCATGTTGTTGCACGTTAATTTCAAGTACATTGTTTTTAAGAAATTTCGGGTTAGGTGTTCTTCGTGTTCGTCGATAGAATCAACGAACACGAAGAACCCAGTTGAAGATCGCCAAGAACTGGGCTAAAGAAAGAGAAAAGAAGAGAGCCCCACGGGGGAATGCACCGCCGCGCCACACACCCCTCGGTCTCTACAAGCCCGCTGGGGCTGGGGAGCCCGCCGGCGCACCATGCGCCTCGGCGGGGGGCAGCCCGCCGGTGTCCGTGTGCGCCGCGGCGCCCCCCTTCTCCGTGTTGTTTTTTCGCCGTTTCTTTTCGGCTATTTTCGGATCCTCTTCCCGAGCTTTTCAAGTCGTGTTATTTCCAAGTTATTTTCAAGTTTAAATTTTAGAGAAGTAATCAAGATATTTCCAATTTATTTCGAGAAATCTATTCAAGTTATTCTCCGTCTAAAAATTGAGAAATCAAGACGAGATGCTCTTTAAATAAATTCTTCTCGAAATTTATAAAGTCATAAAGTCGTGCAATCTGTAAATAAGTCTTAGATTCTAGTCTTCGAGTTAGATGTCGTTATTTCTCACTTTAGACAGTTAACTTCTTCGAAGAAGGCCGCTAAGTCGATGATTCGACTTTTGTAGGAGGAAGTGAGCCTCGTAGAAATTCAGAGAAGGATCATCAACTAGTTGCTTCATCTTCTATCCAGTAATCGAGGTGGGTAAATCTATACTCATCTAAAGTTTGAACTAATAAGCTCTAGAAGCATATAGGACAAATGAAATATCCAATAAAATATTTTTGCTCTGCCTGATTGATCTCTGTACAGGGAATAAAGGAAAGGAAAAAATATTATATGTTGATTGAGCTCTCGAGCATGTTTAGAAATTTTAGAATTGTTTAAATGTTGTTTATACTAGCATGAGGTAATTAGAATTGCTTTAATTGCAATTTATGATTATGCACGTTCATTTCTTCGTATCTGAATGTTGGGTTTTGCTAAAGTTCATTTAGCTAATGAAGCATTGCCTTTTAGGGTAGTGATAAATCCCTTATAGGCTGAAGTCATGCTTAAGTAAAAGATTAGCCTTAGTCGTTACTCTAAGCTCGATAATTCTAGTAAGGTTAAGGAAGGCTAAGTTAAGAAAGGAAGAATATAGCTCTATAACCAGGATTGAGCTCAGAATTCATGATTTTGATCATTAAAGGGAGTCACTACTGGGTATTTCCCTCGCATACTCGGGAGGATATTTGAGGTAACCCCTCTTCTATCATATGGCATGCCTAAGGGTACAGTTGACATCAGGTTTGAGCCAAGGTTGGGCCCAAAAGTAAAGAAAAGGTTTTGCGGATATGGAGAGGGCTTTTGCGTTTTGCTCTCTATATACCGCCAGTTTATTATTGGATATTTCTTAAGTTATTAAAGAAGCTTTTATTAAAATCCACTGAGTACATTAGTGCTCACACCGCCTCTTTTTCAAATATTTTCAGGTTGAGATGCTGAGGATGATGATGGCTGTGGATGTGGGTTGGCTGCCAAGATTGTTTTACTATTATATAAGTTTCTTTTGAAATCTCATGATGTTTTTGCTACTCTGATACACTCTTTCTAATTTCATTCAAGTTCAATTATGTTTATCAAGATTCTAAGGATATTCTCCAAGACATGATTATCTAAATATATAAGTGATGCATATTCAGTTTTATTTCTACTTCTCGAGCATGTTTTTCTTTCGCCTATGAAGAGGCTTGTTCAAGTTAGTATCTCTCTATCTGTTTGGACCTGTAAATGGGTCTGTGCATGTTTGTATCTAATTAGTTAGCCATTTAGTTCCGAAAAATCATGTTTCTTTCTTAATTAAGTAAACCCGAGTATCGTCACCTATCCTTCAAAAGTATATCTTTATCCCTAAACTTTCTTTATTAATCTTCCGTCTTATTCAATAAACCCTTAATAACACCCTGTCCCCATTCATTAATCCCTATCTCGGGACCGGGCTGTTACAGTTGGTATTAGAGCCAGGTTTGCAACACTGTAGCCCGTGTCTTTTTGTTTGAATTAAGCTAAGTATATATATGTGCAAATAAGTTGTTCTTTGATAGGTGAAAGCAGCAACCCATAACTCGTCATCACCCTTGTATCCTCAACCAAAAATCAAGGTATGATAGTATCGAGATTCTGGATTTTGGATTTTGATTTTTAGAATACAGAAAAGGAAAATATTTGAGCTAACATATCTGTTCTATGGATAAAAGGAGAAAACCTTGAGAGTGGAATTCCAAGTAAAAATTATTCGGGGAGAATGATTTTCTGAGGAAGAAAGTTTGAGAAAGAAGTTCTTGATCACAAAGAAAAGTGTTTAAAAATTTATTTTTAAACCTATATCTTAAAGAAAAGATAAAAGCTTCGAAGAAGAGTTCTCGATTTAAAAGAAAAGGGTTGATTCATTCTCAAAAAAAATAATAGGAAAAAGGTAAAATTTATGATTAAAGGCTTTGGGCACCAAAACTTTTGTAAATGTCAACTGCAAAAAGGATCTATGCATGCAAGATAAATAGTCTGAATCTAGACGATAGCATAATCTCAGGAGAACCTTAGGTCTCCCTTTTATAATCTAGACTGATTAAGCTTCATATTTCTAGATAGTTAAGCGTCGTTCGGCTGTTAGGAATAATGTGCCTCATTTCCGCCCTGTTCAAGAAAGGAACAACATTGGAAGAACGCCAGGAAGTGTATCCGACTTGGATACATGCATCCGAATGAGTGAGCAAGCACCTCCCGTTGAGAAGCTAGTAATATATCGCATCATGCAAAGCAGAATCACCCGTGATCCCGAGACGTATGCTGTAATCGGGAACCTGACAGAATTCTCCTCAGCTTTGATGGCTTTTTAGGAGTCAAAGTATGGCCACGTGAACGCTCTAGCCGAGCAAAATCCCTCCCTCGTGGTGGAACCAGAACTGCTAAGGGCGACTCTGAACAGTCCTCCTGAATTTCAGGCCCCGTGCCCTTGTGCTGAAAGAACCTTAGAAGGGAGACCCGAGACACCGAGTCTTTGTCCTCCAGAATGCACAGTGGGCCCCTGCCTATCAAACACTTGCCCCTCAGAGTCTGGGACAGTGTATGTCCCATCAGTTCCCCGAAAGAAGCATGAGGAAGTTCAAGTTCGAGGTACCAGAGACAGATGAAGATGAGGAAGAAGAAGACCCAGAGAAGGAAATGGGGAAAGAGATGGAATCATCATGAAAAACCCAGCATGTAGTTAAGCTTTAGAAGTAGGCAAAGGAGGTGTTTTTATTAGAACACCTTGCTGACCTGTTTGTCCGTTTACCTTTTTTAATCCAGATCTTATTCTGAAAATGTATTAATCAACCTTTAGATTTTTATAGCGGCAGTAATTTTCCAAAAGGCTGCCTATTTTCAGATGTAACTAAGAACCTCTTTCTTATTAATGCCAAAAGTCCTCTTATGAGACAATTTTTCCGCTTTGCTTGATTTATCCTGCGTAATCTAAAGATCTAATCGAAAGACATTTCATTTTGCTTTGTGCAAATTCGAGCGAGCATCGCTAATGTTTTGGAATATCGTCGAGAAGACATTAAGCCGAGAGAACGAGGCCACAAGCAAGCAAGTCCCGAACCCTGGCTCGAGAGCCAAGAATGTGTTCTTCGATCATAATCTTCTATCATTTAAATAATTTAGGAGACCCAATAAGAGTCGAGAGAAGGGTTTGTTTCTTAGAAGTGAATTTTCAATTTTATAGCTTGTTCGAAGGATGAGGAATTAGGATATGCTCTTTTATGTGCATGGATAGTACGGGCCACTAGTGAGAGTTCGTTTGAAGAACGATAACCTTGGATCAATGGACGGAGTATGATTGGGAAGGTTTCAAGTACGAGTTATATGAGAAGTATATTCCGGGTTGCAATCGTAAGGTAAAGGAGATGGAGATCTAGAACTAGAGGCAAGGAAAGAGAATGTTGTCAAAGTACAATCAAGAGTTCAACCAGTTATCAAGGCATGCCCCATATTTGTGGTTTCAGACGAGAAGAAAACGCGTATAGATCAGGTCGCTTTGTCATATCCCTTCCAAATAAATGGAAGTGATCCCCGTATCTCATCTTTTCCAGCCAAGTATAGCTAATTGAAGGCCAATCGACTCATGCTTTCGTGGCAATCTAGTAAAGAAGAAGATGCGTGAAGATCAAAGAAAGAAAGAAGGAGAACCTGAAGAAGATCGTTAAGCAGTTGGACCTAGAATTGGTAGATTAAAAAGTTTCAGTAAGATAGGAAGTTTTGATGAGTCTATTCATTCATTCTCGTGTCAATTAAATCAATCATCTTTCAACAACTTCATATTAGTTGAAATCCTTCATATCATTTGAATTTCTTCAATATTATATCCATTTGAACAGATTGTAAACTTTTGATGATACTTCTTTGATCATCCAGAATTAGTGATAGCATCCCCATATTAAAGATATGATGACGCCTTTGCAAGTATTCAGTACGATTCTCAATACTAATCACTGATTATCTTCCATACATTTGCATCATGCAAGAACCCCCTTTTGGGTTATAAGCCCTCTAAAGAAGGCAATGTTTTTAGTATATGTATAACCTAGTGTTATATCTCTTCCAGTTTTGGAACTTGTTAAAGAATTATTGATTAAGATAAAAGTCCTCACTCAGAGGCATTCATTTTGTTTTTCTCTCACTCATAGAGCCCGAGTGTGGACCCTTTGAATAGAGCAGAAAGTATAAAGTAATATTCTTTTTGGAAGAGTAAGAGGAAGTAGCCCCAATAGAAAGTAGAATCCAAGTAATGTTAGTTAGTGTCCTCCTAGTAGGACGCGCATCTCTAGGTAATATTTTTTAGCTCGTCAAGTATTAAGAGGCAATCTAAGGAATGACATCAGATAAGTTCTGAGCTTACGTTCAAGGTCCAGTCATTCGACCTTTACGCCTGCAAGTAATGGTGACCTCCATCAGAAGCTATAAAGTCAGAATCCCGTCGAAAAGCGGCTGAGACGAAGAAAGAGGAAAGAGAGTTTGCAATAGAAGGCGTTTCAGGCACAAGAAAATTTCAAGACGTATTTTCAAATGAGCTATCAGAACTACCACCATATAGGTGAGTAGAATTCACTATCGGTTTAGAACCAGGAGCTGCACCAGTTCGAAAGCCCCTTCCAGAATGGCGCCTAAGGAATTGCAAGAACTCAGGATTCAACTGCAAGAGTTATCAGACCTAGGTTTTATCCAACCTAGTGTGTCACCTTGGGAAGTTCCAATCTTGTTCGTGAAGAAGAAGGATGGCACATTGAGAATGTGCATCGACTACAGAGAACTTTATAAGCTGACCATTAAGAATCGATACCCTCTCCCAAGAATAGATGATCTCTTTGATCAAAGCCTAAGAGAGCAAGTGTCTTCTCAAGGATAGACTTAAGATCTGGGTATCATCAACTGAAGAACCGAAAGGAGGATATTCCTAAAACCGCTTTTAGGACTCACTATAGACATACAAATTTGTGGTAATGCCATTCGGATTGACCAACACCCCAGCGGTGTTCATGGATTTAATGAACCAAGTTTTTCACCCGTATCTAGATAAGTTTGTACTAGTTTTCATAGATGATATCCTCATCTATTCAAAGGATGAAGAGGAGCATCAAGAGCACCTAAGAGTGGTGCTGGGGGAAGTTAAAAGAAAGAAAGGCTTTATGCTAAGTTTAGTAAGTGTAAGTTTCGGCTCAGGGAAGTTATATTTGTAGGTCATATAGTTTCAGTAGAAGGAATCAAGGTGGATCCAGCTAAGATTGAAGTTGTAATCAATTCGAGGTCTCCGAGGAACGTGAATGAGATAAAGAAGTTTTATAGGACTCGCGGGATACTATCATAGATTCATCAAAGGATCCCTGTCAATATCTAAGGCTACGACGCGATTATTGAAGAAGGACTTCAAGTTTAGGTGGACGCCCGAGTGCGAGGAAAGTTTCCAGACCTTAAAGAAGATATAACCACAACCCCAGTGTGGGCCATTCAGGGAGAGAATAAAGACTTCGTGGTTTATGCTAATGCGTCGAGAAAAGGGTTAGGATGCATGCTGATGAAGAAAGGAAAGGTGATTACTTATGCTTCGAGGCAGCTTAAGAATCACGGGCAGAACTACCCACGCATGAATCAGAGCTAGCAGCGGTTGTTCATATACTGAAGATCTGGAGGCACTATCTCTAGGGAGCCAAGTGTGAGAGACTTTTCAGATCACAAGAGCCTAAAGTATTTCTTCAAAGCAAAAGCAAAAGGATCTTAGCATCGGCAGAGAAGATGGCTAGAACTTGTAAAGGATTACAACTGCACGACTCGCTACCACCCAGGTAAGGTAAATGTGTTAGCTGATGCCCTAAGTAGGAAGGAGAAGGTAGAGTTAGGACTTGTTCAAGTTAAGAAGGAGCTTCGATAGGAATTCAACAAGTTAAGGATCGAGATGCTAACACCACCTGAAATCATTTAAGCACAAATCATCGTGATAGTCGCTCATCCCGACCTGAGGCAAAGGATACTTAAGGCTTAGAGAGGAAATGAGTTTCTTGAGAAGAAAACACTAGAAGCACGATTAGATAGCTCGTAAGACTTCGCAGAAACCGCCAGTAACGCGCTTTTATTCAAAGGAAGGCCTTGTATGCCAAGCAAGGAAGAACTAAAAGAGTAAATTATGTGCGAAGCACATGACACACCATATACAGTACATCCCGGAAGCACCAAGATATATCAAGACCTCAAGAGGAACTTCTAGTAGAATATCATGAAGAGAGAAGTAGTCACCTTCGTAAAAGGGTGTCAATCTATCAAGCAAATGAAGCCTTATGTAAAAAACCTTCTGGTTGCTCAAACCCATAGAAATTCCTGAATGGAAGTAGGATCATAGTAGTATAGACTTTGTGGTAGGTTTACCAAAGTCTAAGCGGTGGAATACCGCTATCTGGATAATCATGGATCGATTATCAAAACCAGCACATTTCATTGCTGTTGGACGGCAAGATCAATCAGCCCATGTCAAGGAAGATGTGCGTTTGTACGATGTGCCGGTCTCGATTATATCGGATCGTGATGCGAGATTGCGTCAAGATTTCGGAAGAGCCTACAAGGAGCAATGAGATCAAAACCTAATTTCAGCACGGCATTTCATCCTTAAACGGATGGCTAGTCCGAAAGGACTATTTAGATTCTAGAAGACATGCTTAGAGGAGTAATCGTCAATCAAAGAAGCAGCTGAGAGGAGCTACTACAATTGGTAAAGGTTGCGTACAATAGCAGCTACCAGTCATCGATCGGCATGGCCCCTTATGAAGCCCTGTTCGGAAGGATGTATAGATCCCCCTTGTACTGGATGAAGATAGAAAAAGAAGGATAGTTGGATCTGAAATGGTCTAGGAAGTGGTCCAGAAGATCGAGCTGGTTCATCAGAAAATCAAGGAGGCTCAAGATAGACAAAAGGCTTGCGCAGATCAAAGAAGAACGGAACTCAGTTTCGACATTGGAGATAAAGTGTTCTTGAAAATGTCTCCGTCAAGGAGTGGTTTGCTTTGGCAAACAAAGTAAGCTAAGGCCCAGATTCGTTGGACCTTTTGAGATTTTAGAAGGTGAATAAAGTAGCCTACAGGTTGGACCTGCCACCCAACCTGAGTGACGTTCACAACGTCTTTCATGTCTCACTGTTGAGAAAGTACGTGTTTGATCCAAAACACATGGTTAATAAGGAAGAGATAGTCCTGGATGAGGACTTAGCATGAGAAGAGAAACCTCAGGCCATTGTGGATCAATAGATCCAGAAGTTAAAGAACAAGAAGATTAATCTTACACAGATGATCTGGAACCATTATGGTTCAAAGGAAGCAACATAGGACCTCGAATCTGAGTTACTCAAAAAAATACCCTGATATCACTTGTCATGGTTAGTAAATTTCGGGACGAAATTTCTTTAAGGGGGGTAGGATGTAACACCCCAGATTTTCGATTAAGGTTTACAGGATTCTTAATGATAATTAAGAAGTTAAGGAAGAAGTTTAATTAAGGTTAATTAAGGTCAGATGTCAGTCACGACTTTAGGGGTCAGTTTTCGTGAAGATCGTCTTTTCAGAAATATGATCTTAATTCTTTTATGGCCATTCGTGGTGTCGTTAGAAAGGTTTTAACTCAAGGAGTATGCCGGTGTTTTCGGATTTTAATTCTGAAGTCATTTGAGTTCCCATTGATGAAAAACGTATTTAAAAGGTGAATGAATAGTAACTTTTGTGTGCGCTCGTGTTTTGAGAAATTTATGAAATCCTCCTCGTTGATCCGAGTCTAGTTCTGTCAGGCCTCTATTATGGAAAATGACTCAAGGATTCCGTTGGCGTTCACGGATTTCCATTCTGAGGTCAATCGAACGCTCGGGAGCAAAATCTGTCAGTCTGAGTCAATAGTAAAAAGTAATTCCAAAAAGGGAATCTTTGATCGTCTTTCTTCAGACGACCCCGTCTTTTTAACGAATCAAGTTGGTTAACTAGTATTCGAGCCAACGAGTCTCACGGTATTTTTAGATTTCGTGTCTGAGGTCATTTAGACCTCGACATCGAATAAAGCAGCTTTTAACCGAACACGGGGTAACTTTTACAGTACTCTTGCACGTAACTGGCTTCCCTTGGAAGCCAAAGCTATTCCTATAAATACAAGGCCACTCCTAATCTCTCATTTGCTCATTTATCATCCAAACTCACTTCCAAGAGAGTGGGAAAGCTCGTGAGAGCCGAGAAAGTTCTGTCGAAGTAAAAAGCGTTCTTTGTGACTGTCCAAGACGACGAGCGTAGTGGCATGGAAGGGATGCGGTGAGGGAATGTGCTAGGGACGCCGTTGGGTCGTAGCAGGCGGCTCTACCGCCATTGCGACTCGACGAGACGCTAAGCTAGCCACATTCCTTCGACGCACCTAACCCCGTCCATTATTGTTCGTTGGTCTCGACTCTATTTCTTTTCCGTCTTTTAAATTCCGCATTTACTTTCCGTTCTTTACGTTTTTCACATTCTTCATTATTGCTCGTCTAAAAGTTGTATTTCAATTTTTATTGAAGTTCCAAGTTAATAACATTTACGTTATATTTCTCGTTTTACTTTCGTTATTATTATTCTAGAGATTCGCCTCGTTTATTCCGTTAAAATCCGTTCAAGCCATATTTAACGATTTCGTCGTTATTCTAAATATTAAGGAGGATTATCGTGTTTATGCCGTTATAATGCCAAAATTCTTTTTAAGTTAAAGCATGTTTTGCACATTAATTTCAAGTACGTTGTTTTTAAGAAATTTCGGATTAGGTGTTCTTCGTGTTCGTCGAAAGAATCAACGAACACGAAGAACCCAGTTGAAGATCGCCCAGAACTGGGCTGAAGAAAGAAAAAAGAAGAGAGCCCCGCGGGGGGGTGCCCCGCGGCGCCACACCCCCCTCGGCCTCCACAAGCCCGCCGGCGCACCATGCGCCGTGGCGGGGGTAGCCCGCTGGCGCCCGTGAGCGCCGCGGCGCCCCCCTTCTCCGTGTTGTTTTTCCGCCGTTTCTTTTTGGCTATTTTCGTACCCTCTTCCCGAGCTTTTCAAGATTTTCAAGTCGTGTTATTTCCAAGTTATTTTCAAGTTTAAATTTTAGATAAGTAATCAAGATATTTCAAATTTATTTCGAGAAAATCTATTCAAGTTATTCTCCGTCTAAAAATTGAGAAATCAAGACGAGATGTTCTTTAAATAAATTCTTCTCAAAATTTTTAAAGTCGTAAAGTCGTGCAATCTGTAAATAAGTCTTAGATTCTAGTCTTCGAGTTAGATGTCGTTATTTCTCGCTTTAGATAGTAAACTTCTTCGAAGAAGGCCGGTAAGTCGATGATTTAACTTTTGTAGGAGGAAATGAGCCTCGTAGGAATTCGGAGAAGGATCATCAACTCGTTGTTTCATCTTCTGTCCAGTAATCGAGGTGGGTAAATCTATACTTATCTAAAGTTTGAGCTAATAAGCTCTAGAAGCATATAGGGCAAATGAAATATCCAATAAAATATTTTTGCTCTGCCTGATTGATCTCTGTACAAGGAATGAAGGAAAGGAAAAATATTATATGTTGATTGAGCTCTCGAGCATGTTTAGAAATGTTAGAATTATTTAAATGTTGTTTATACTAGCATGAGGTAATTAGAATTGCTTTAATTGCAATTTATGATTATGCACGTTCATTTCTTCGTATCTAAATGTTGGGTTTTGCTAAAGTTCATTTAGCTAATTCAGCATTGCCTTTTAGGGTAGTGATAAATCCCTTATAGGTCGAAGTCATGCTTAAGTAAAAGATTAGCCTTAGTCATGCTTAAGGTCGAAGTCATCCCTTAAAGATTAGCCTTAGTCGTTGCCCTAAACCCACTGAGTACATTAGTGCTCACGCCCCCTCTTTTTCCAATGTTTTCAGGTTGAGATGCTGAGGATGATGGTGGCTGTGGATGTGGATTGGCTGCCAAGATTGTTTTACTATTATATAAGTTTCTTTTGAAATCCCATGATGTTTCTGCTACTCTGATACACTCTTTTTAATTTCATTCAAGTTCAATTATGTTTATCAAGATTCTAAGGATATTCTCCAAGACATGATTATCTAAATATATAAGTGATGCATATTCAGTTTTATTTCTACTTCTCGAGCATGTTTTTCTTTCGCTTATGAAGAGGCTTGTTCAAGTTGGTATCTGTCTATCCGTTTGGACCTGTAAATGGGTCTGTGCATGTTGGTATCTGATTAGTTAGCCGTTTAGTTCCGAAAAAGCATGTTTCTTTCTTAATTAAGTAAACCCGAGTATCGTCGCCTATCCTTCAAAAGTATATCTTTATCCCCAAAATTTCTTTGTTAATCTTCCGTCTTACTCAATAAACCCTTAATAACACCCTGTCCCCATTCATTAATCCCTATCTCGGGACTGGGCTGTTACACAATCAAAGAATAGAAGCAATCAAATCATGATTTATGAGAAAGAAGGGGAAGATTAAGCAATAACCCATGTTTAATTCACAAACCCATCACCAAATCACAACAGCCTAGATACCAAGAAAATTATAATTCATACTCAAAATAACAAAAAAAAATAACGCAAAATAGAAACATAGATCAAGGTAAGATGAAACCCGAAAATTTGTATTAAAATCTCTAAAATAGCTCTTGTTCCACAAGCTCCAAAGCTCCAAATGCAAAATTCTCTTTCTCTCTCTAAAAGTGAAAAATATGAAGTTGGATACCTCTGATTGCATGACAATCGTAACGAGATTATTTGGATGTTATATTAATTAATATGGAGATTAATGGAGTGGTCAATAAAGGATCTATTACTTGATTTTCGAGAGAATCTTCCAATTAATTTTCATTATTCAGAAGACCTTGGCCAAGGCGTGATGAATATGATTCATTAAAGAATTGATTGAATGAAAATGAAAATGTAAATATTGGATTAATTTAGTTTTTCATATTATTCCATAACTCAAGATCCAATTGGAGGTTAGATGATAGAAGGACCGTACGTGTATAATGATTTGTAATTAAATAGGTTTACTCACTATTTCACCTAGTACTAGGTGATCATGCTACTTGCTAGATGTTCCCATGATTTGTAGGTTATCGAAATTAAAGAGTTAATTTTGAGTATATTAATTTATTGGATAAATTAATAGAATAATATTTTATTCGTTAAATTGTAAATGTTACAAGCCTACTACTAGTACTAGTTGTGAACATAAGAGGGTTACACAAATAGATTGAAATTATATCGGTTGAATTGATTCAATTGTTGAATCCAATTAATTAATGGTGTTAATTAATTGAGACTATTTTTTATTTAATTAGTTAAATCAAATAATCAATTAAAATATTTAATTGGAATTAATTGGATTAAAAGTCTAATTCAAAATATTGATTAAATTAATTTGATTAATTTAATAAATATATGAATTTAATTAGATTAAATTATTGTGCAAAAATATTATTTTTAATTATGGATTATGAATCATAATTATGAAGAGCATTAAAGTTGGTCTTTGATGGAATGAGAGATTTTATTTGACCTACTTATTAGTGTTTGAGAAGCAGCCGCATCGGTTGGGTTTTATAATAGAAATATCACAATTGATATTGTTCTTCTTCTCCTTAAAAAATCGTCTCTTTCTCTTCACTATTTTGAGCACAAGACATACACTTCGTATATCGATTGCTAGTGAAATTGATATATGTGATACACTCCAATCGTGTGGACCTAATAGTGGAGAGCCACTTGGATCTCTACGAGTAGACGAACAATCGATTGCTACACACCCTTCATCAATCGGATTGTGAAGAGGTGTGTTTATAATTAAAAATATAAAATGATATGATCGTTTTATAATCCGCCATATTAACGTGAATCCGATGATATGTGTGTTATGAAATAATTGTTATTTCATATTTTATAAATTTTTTATTTTTCTACTGCGTTTACGTATACGATCCCAACAACAGGTTCATTAATATCCATTCTTCTTTAATTCTCTTATCCCCACTACATACATATATCTCAATATTATATCATTGTTTTTTCCTTTCAAATTTACCACTCAATATTATTCCATCGATCAAATTTGATTCAATCTTTTGGGTTTATTTGATTTTTTTTTTAACCATTCAAATTCACTGAAAATTGTGATTCACCTTTCATTGATTGATTACTCATGATTTTTTTGACTGAGTTGTATATGAAGATGGTTTCAACAGGCATAAATAATTATAGATTATTGAGAATTAATTTTATAAGCTCACAACAAATTTGATTTGGTTTGTTACGCGAATATGAATTCTTCTAGTAATTGGATAGATAATTTTTATTGTGATATTTTAATAAAAAAATTAACTATACGTCTATTCATGTCCTCGCAGTTTTGTTAGGAATGATATGTTTTTTTTCTATCAATGATATGTTGTTTGATTAACAATATTTTATTCTTTATTTGGTTAGGAATTAATTATTCTTCATCTTATTTGTTTGTTTGATACTATGAGCATAATATATGAAGATATAAATTGTTATTGATATTAGAATAAATTCTAAGCAACAAATCAAGCATCCAAAACATCAAAGTCAATGCATGATAATTCAAGCAGCAAAACCAAACACTATAAGCAACAAAACTAATCAATTTAATCAACAAAATCAAACATTATAAGCAACAAACCCGATCCATGATATTCCAAGCAACAAAACTAACTTAGCACCAAAACAAAACATCATTAGCAACAAAAATCAACACTCAAAGCAACAAACATGATTCATCGATGCATCTCATATTAAGCAACGACATCAGCACATTCAAGTCTATAAAAATATATTCAACTTTTACAAACCCGATGCATGAGAATCCAAGCAATATAACAAACGTAAAAACAAAACCTAAACATACTCTAAAGAAACTAAATCAACCATTCTAAGCAACATACACAATGAACGAGATTTAAGATTTTACACAACAAAACTAACCTAACACCAAATAAAACATCATAAGCTACACAATCTAACATTTTAAGCAACAAATCGATTCATCGATGCTAAGCAACAAAATAAAACATGCACCAAATCAATCATAATAAGCATTTTTTAAATACTACTATTTTAAATAAGCTATGAATTTATACTAACAAGCACCATAATCAATTATAACAAGCATTTGTGTGTTCTTTCTACTTAAATCGGTTTATGTTTCTTAGTTTTGTTGAGTTGTAGAAACTAAATGAAACATACAAAGCAATGAAACAAAACGTTGAAAGTAATAAAACACAACTTACAAATCAATGAATCAAAATAAGCTCCAAAACTATTACATATCTAGCTATGAATTTCTAGTAAACAAGCATCAAAACTAATGAACAATATTTTTTTCTTAGCCATATAATTATCTCGGTTGGGATTTCGTCAAAATACTAAGAATCATATACATAAAAAAAAATGGAAGGGAATTACAGTTTTCCCAGCAAATCGACAATTGGATTTTGTTTAGAATTATCATTTTCTATGACTAGAACCATTGCCTTCTATGCTCTGAATCGCCGCCTCATGTTAAGAATCACCACCTCCAATTTCTTTTAGGATGAAATCGGCGACTGATTTACAGAGAAACTCTCGACTTGTTTGGGTTTTAAAATTAGAAAATTTGGATTTCGTAGATTTAGTGAAATTTTAGTCGGTAGATTTGTATAGTATATTCCTTAATAAAACAAATGCATTAATCTCACACAAGCTCAAAATTACATTAACGTCCTCATATGTATAATTTATCCTTAAATATAATAATTATCTCACTTTTAACTTATTTAATCTGCACCATCCATAATACAAATTGGAGGGTTAGGATTAGTTCATAGTTATCACATGAATACTAGTCCCCATTGTTGGGTATCAGCCTAGCCGGGGGTTTACCGCTTGGTTCCCAACCCCTTCTGTTTGCCTCACGGCCACTCAAGTGGCTTAGGAACAAGATCTTGAGTAATCGGCCAACCAAAATAGTCTCAGAGTATAGATTCATCACAGACTTGGGCTTCGAACACAGGTGATAGAATCTGTAAACACAAATATAGTTAGAACATTGCAGATTCATGCACTAGTCACAGCAGAAGCAGATAATATGAAGATCTGAAAATAAAATTAGAAATAAGAAATCAGAAAGTTGAAGATGGAAGAATGGTTGTGTCTCAAAGACACTTGGCTCAGATCTTCCTTTCAGGGGGCACTACAACTTCCGGCGACACAGACTCAAGCCACAAAGGAGTTGAACAGTAGGATTACAGGCAATGAAGCCCTCTAAATCACTCTCACGGGTAAGGCTCACACTCAATCTCACAGCACAGCCACTCAGGAACCCAGAAACATAGGATTCAGGCCAAAGAACGGAGAAGAAGGCTTTACAGAGCTTAATCGATGAAGAGATCAGAGGTAGGGCTTGAGGAAGATGAAGGGGCGCGAGAGATTAAGTAGAGAGAGGGAGTGATCAGATCAGGAAAAGTAGGGTTAAGCAATCATATATGGAAAATTAGGTTAAGTAGTAACTGGGCCGTCAACTGGGCTTGTAAAAGAAATGGGGTAATGGGTCGTGAGAGATAAAAGGGCAATGGGCCAATCTCCACATATCCACCTTTGGCACATTAGTCTTTTATGTCACCAAGGAAGTGCTTGCCATCTTTTGGAGTTGATCATCATAGCATTTTTACTCATACTCATCACAAAGACAAAGTATGAGAGGGATAGATAAACACTCTGCGTATTTATCTTAGTCTCAATACTAGAGACCAACCCAAATCAATCCATCTCTTGCCATTCAATGGCTGTCATTGATTAGATTGCACCTAGCATAGTACCAACAGGGTAAATAACAACCAGGGGGTCATAGGTGCCTTTAAAAGGCAGATCAGGTATCCTGGTATACCATCAATTTCCCCAGAAGTCAACCAAGATCCATTTGCAGGGATCTTTTGCAGGCCTCCAACTTTGCAACTGGAAGACATTTGGTACCCATATCTGCTGGGTTGAATTCTGAAGGAATTTTATCCAGCAACACTTCACCATTTTCAACAATGTCTCTGATGAAATGGAATCTCACATCTATGTATTTGGTCATGTCATGAAACACAGGGTTCTTGCACAATTGTATAGCAGATTGGCTGTCAGAATATAACAATGGTTTATCATCAATGAATTTTATTTCAGTAAGCACGCCATTGAGCCAGAGGGCTTCTTTCACAGCCTCAGTTGCAGCAATATACTCAGACTCAGTAGAGGACAAGGCAACAATACTCTGTAATTGAGATTTTCAGCTTATGCAAGCACCATATAATGTAAACACATAAGAAGTTGTTGACTTTCTATGATCTCTATCATTTGCATAATTAGAGTCAACATATCCCACACATTTCACACCATCAGTAGATTTAGAAAAGGTTAAACCATTAGTCATGGTGGCTTTCAAGTATCTTAGAAGCCACTTAAAGCTTCACAGTGAGGCTGCCCAGGATTAGCCATGTATATACTCAAGCAAGAGACAGCATATACAATATCAGGTCTTGTGCTAATCATTAAATACATTACAGAACCAATAGCATTAGCATAAGGAATATCTTGCATATCATTTATTTCAGACTCATTTTTAGGGGATTGGTCTTTACTCAGCACAAAATGAGATGCAAGGGGAACAGAGATAGATTTACAGTTTTTCATATTAAATTTCTTTAATACTTGATCAATATATGCAGTTTGATGCAGCACAAGGGTGTGATTTTTCCTATCTCTGTCAATGTTCATGCCAATGATCTTTCTAGCATCACCAAGATCTTTCATATCAAAATTTGCACATAAGCAGCTCTGAACATATTTAATAGTTGTCAGACATGGACTAATCAGGAGCATATCATCCACATATAGCAAGAGAAACATTGGCACTTCAGTTTGCATGTAATACAAGCAATGATCAAATTTGCTTTTGATAAAGTTCATGCTTTGCATACATTTATCAAATTTAATGTTCCACTGTCTGGGAGATTGCTTCAGCCCATACAAAGATTTTTTAAGCAAGCAGACATGATTTGGGAAAGATTTATCAATGAAACTCTCAGGTTGATGCATGTATATATTATTTTCAAGTTCACCATGCAAGAAAGCTGTAGTCGCATCCATCTGTTTAAGTTCCCAATCAAAATGAGCAACCAAAGCAAGCATAATTCTAACAGTTGTAAATTTAACCACAGGAGCAAAGATTTCATTGTAATCAATTCCTTCTTTCTGAGTAAAACCATTTACAACAAGTCTGGCTTTGTATCTTATTATTAATCTCTTGCTTAATTTTGAACAACCATTTGCACTCAACAACAGAACAATTTTCAGGTTTTTCAACAAGAATCCAGGTGTTATTATCATGCAGAGATTTAATTTCACAATTCATAGCATCAAGCCACTTTTCAGACTCAAGAGAGTTCACAGCTTCAGAGAAAGTTGTAATCATCATATCTTCCAGACAATCTCACAGTTCTTCTAGATCTATCTCTAGCAAGTTGATAATTACTCAAGTTCTCATGTTCAGGAATAGGTTCAGATGCATTTTTAGGTTAAGATTCAGAGTTAGAACTATTCTCAGTGTCTGACACATTCATATTATTAGTAGGTTCAATTTTAGAGTCATTATGAGAAATAGAGTCATTAACATCAATATCATCAGTCACATACATGTTTTCATTTTCATTGTTCTGCATGTCAAGCTCAGAAGGGACATGAGTAGAATCATCCACCTTATTAGGAATATCAGGAGAAAACAAGAAATCATAAAAATTTTGATTCAAGTACTGCAAGTTCTCCATCTCACTTGGAGTAACAGAAGGTGGGGTTTCAGATAAACATGGAAAATCAAGTTCATTAAACAACACATCTCTGCTTATGCATGATTTAAAACCAGGTACACTTTTATCCCAAAGTCTATACCCTTTTACACCTTCTGGGTATCCAAGGAAAACACATTTTCTTGCTCTAGGTTCAAGTTTACTCAACTTTTGATGCACATAAGCAACACACCCAAAAATTCTCAAATTATTCAAGCACACATGTTTGTTTAAGAAAACAGATTCAGGCAATTTTCCATGCATAGGAACAGAGGGGGATCTATTAATAAGATAACATGCACTTATAAGAGCTTCACCCCATAATTGTTTTCCTAGACCAGATGAAATTAACAGACTCCTAACTCTTTCAAGAAGAGTTCTATTCATTCTTTCATCCACTCCATTCTGCTGAGGAGTGTAAGGCACAGACTTATGTCTCTTGATGCCTCTTACAGAGCACCAACTATCCATAGCTTGGTTGCAAAATTCTAATCCATTATCAGTTCTTAGACATTTGATTGTCTCACCAGTTTGATTCTGAATTTCTACAGCCCATTTTGAAAATTTTGTGAAAACATCAGACTTATTTTTCATCAAGAAAACCCATGTTTTTCTGGAGTAATCATCAATGATAGACAGGAAATACACATTACCACCATGAGTAGGCTCTTTAGAGGGGCCCCATACATCAGCATGCAGATATTCCAATATCACAGAACTAACATGCTTCCTAGGATATGGCATAGTAACAGGCAAAGGCACTTTATGATGTTTACCCAAAACACAAGGCTCATAGAATGACGAGCTTGTTATTTTATCATTACAAAAAGCACCAGATTTATGCAGAATTTCAAGCCCTTTATTACTTATGTGCCCTAGTCTATCATGCCAAAGTTCAGTTTTATCTTCTTGCACAGAATTAACAATAGGCAAGGGTACAGACTCAGCTTGAACAGCATACAAATCTCCTTTTCTAGGAGCATTGAAATAGAGCATAGAATCTTTTTCAAACTTAAATCTCAGGTAATTCACAGATCCATTAAGCATGTTGTCAGCAATCTTAGACACAGAGAGCAGGCTAAATTTTAGTTGAGGCACATATCTGACATCATTGAGAGTTAAGATGCTTCCATTTTCAAATTTTAAACATATATCACCTCTTCCAAGGATTTCACAGTTTTGACCATCAGCCAATGCAACATGTCCTAAGTTAATGTAATGCAAATTATGGAACATGTGTTTAAAAGGTGTGACATAAAAAGTACATCTAGAATCAATCAACCACTCATTATTATGCACATTTTTGGAAACAGCATTGGTATAATTGATAAATTGGAAATCATACACATCATGAACCATATAAATACCATCATCATCATACACATTGTTTGCATGCTGTTTGGGCTCATAAACCTTGTTTCTTTTAGGCATTTTGCATCTATTAGAGAAATGACCAGGTTTACCACAATTCCAACATGTTTTTCCAGGCTTTTGATCAAAATTGTGGTTTTGAGCATGATTCTGAGCATGATTATGGTTGTTCTAAGCATAATTCTGAAGATGATGCTGGTTTTGTTCTCTCCTATGTTTTTCTGCAGCAATCACACTTGGGTTTTCAGGATTCAGAGATTTATTAAAACTAGAATGATGGTTTCTATTATGGTTTCTATTCACATACATGATTTCATTTTGCAAAGGCTGGGATTTCAATTTTTTCATTTCACTCTCTTTAGCCTTTAGGCCAATAACAATCATATCACAATTAACTTTTGAACCACCATATTTGAAGGCAGATTTTACTTCAGCAAAAGACTCAGGTATAGAACCAAGCAACACTTGAGGAGCATATTTTTCAAGAGAATCATCACCAGCTAGTTTCAAATCTTGTAATAATTTATAAAACTCATCCATATTAGAATCAATATCTTTTGAAGCATCCATTTGAAAAGACATAAATTGGTTTTGTAGAGACCACACAGATTCCTCAGAGGCTGCAATGTATAAAGTAATCAAATTATCCCATAACTCTTTAGCACATTTATGATGAGACACCTTTCTAACCACTGTGCTACTCAGATTTAACAAAATTGTGGCTCTAGCACTATCATTCATCTCATGTAACTTTTCATCTTCCACAGAAGCATCAATTTTTGTAGAAATAGCTTTATTGATTTTTTTCTTTTGTCAAAATACATTCAATCTTGGTTTTTCAGTCCTGAAAATCATCTCTTCCATTAAAAGGCACCATATTCAAGTTATTCATGATGACAGCAATCACAGAGACAATAGAAAACCAAGCAAAACACCATAGAATTTCAGGGAACCAAGTAAGATACCCACAGAAGAGCCCAAAAGGCAGGTAAAACACCAGAAACACAGGAGATTAACTCTAAAAAACACTGAAAACAAGTTCTCCGGGGAATAATGTGTTGAGGTTAGCCCAGTTCTCAGCACAGATTGATCTGTGGA
This sequence comes from Perilla frutescens, assembly GCA_026008535.1. Lineage (NCBI taxonomy): Eukaryota > Viridiplantae > Streptophyta > Magnoliopsida > Lamiales > Lamiaceae > Perilla > Perilla frutescens. The sequence goes on along the minus strand of BRKX01000009.1, from coordinate 52,216,649 downwards.
GCAGGGGTTCACTCAAGACAATCCCATACTTGATTCAGACTAGAGACAACTGACTAAAAGTATTACAGTCAGTTCACAGGAACTCACAGCACAGAGTTCCACACAAATTTCTCCCACAGAGAGATCAACAACACCAGAATAACAAAGGTATAAAACCAACAACCACCAGAGAGAGAAAAAACAGCAGAAGGCAAGCAGATTACCAAAAATACTCTAGAACACCTTTCTTAACCCTGCTATCTGGGCAACCCACTTTGAGGAAACCTACAGGAGAGTCCAGAAGGTCCGGACCATAAGCTAGGGTTAAAGATAGCTTTGAATGCCAAGGTGATTCAAGAGAGAGTAAAGCGGAAGCAAGAGATAAGGCAGGATCGCAAGATACCACACATAAGAGTTTAGAGTTTAGGAGTTATACCAGAGCCGGCTCTCCCAGGCAGGGGAGAGGCCGGACTTACCTTTTTGTTCGAGCCCGTCGGGGGCGAAATAGGCGCGGTCCTTACCGGCGGCGAGGTGAGACAAATGGGGGTTCGAGGGTGCCCCTGGCTAGGGAAACCTGGCTCTGATACCACTGTTGGGTATCAGCCTAGCCGGGGGTTCACTGCTTGGTTCCCAACCCCTTCTGTTTACCTCACGGCCACTCAAGTGGCTTAGGAACAAGATCTTGAGTAATCGGCCAACCAAAATAGTCTCAGAGTATAGATTCATCACAGACTAGGGCTTCGAACATAGGTGATAGAATCTGTAAACATAAATATAATTAGAACATTGCAGATTCATACACTAGTCACAGCAGAAGCAGATAATATGAAGATCTGAAAATAAAAGTAGAAATAAGAAATCAGAAAGTTGAAGATGGAAGAATGGTTGTGTCTCAAAGACACTTGGCTCAGATCTTCCTGTCAGGGGGCACTACAACTTCCGGCGACACAGACTCAAGCCACAAAGGAGTTGAACAATGGGATTGCAGACAATGAAGCCCTCTAAATCACTCTCACGGGTAAGGCTCACACTCAATCTCACAGCACAGCCACTCAAGAACCCACAAACACAGGATTCTGGCGAAAGAACGGAGAAGAAGGCTTTACAGAGCTTAATCGGTGAAGAGATCAGAGGTAGGGCTTGAGGGAGATGAAGGGGTGTGAGAGATTAAGTAGATAGAGGGAGTGATCAGATTAGGAAAAGTAGGGTTAAGCAATCATATATGGAAAATTAGGTTAAGTAGCAACTGGGCTTGTAAAAGAAATGGGGTAATGGGTCGTGAGAGATAAAAGGGCAATGGGCCAATCTCCACACCCATTATAGTCTATCCCTATATATATATATATATATATATATATATATATATATATATATATATATATATATATATATATTATTTCTAAATCTAGAAATTTCATTCTGGCGGGAAAATGAAAATTTTCTAATTGCGGTCACGGTGTTGTTATTCTATATTATATAGATATCTTAAAAGAGCAACTTTAAACATAACCAAAAATTGAGTAGATAAATTGGTGGAGAAATATATTTTATTAACCCATGAATACAGGGTTCGATTCCTTGCAAGGGATTTTTAAACACTGGAATCAACTATTACAAGCCTGAATTACTATTCCAGCAGGCAATGCAAGCTGAATATCGATTTTGTATCCCGTTTAAAATTCCAGGCTTCCAACTGATTTTGTAGTCGTTTATAATTCCAGTGTACACATTGCGCTAGAATATAATTGTCTAAAAATATATCCAGCGGCAAAATGCCGCTGGAATCCAAACATATTCTACCGCCCAAATTAACGATGTAATATTTTCGCTGGAAAACCCGCATTTTCTTGTAGTAATTGCTAAAATTCACAAAATGTACAGATAAATCATACATTGCTAAATCATCATGAAATAATACTAACAGAGTTCGTTCAATATTAGATTTTATATGTTTCGGCAGTATTGTAATGCTAAGAAAACAAAATGAAATTTCTAAATCATCATGAAAGAATGCTAAATCATTTTTCAATGAAAAATACAAAATTGCAATAAAAGATGGAAAAAAATTAAACAAAATATCACCTTGATTTTTCATCTTTTCTGGATTCAAGATTCAATCTTTCGTTGTTGTTTATCGTCATTCAAAAGATTTGAAACCTCTATGGAATTGTTGTTGTTGTTGTTGTATTTAATCTTTATCTTTGACTTTCGCGGAAGATTGTGTAAGTTATCTCTGTGAGTAGTAAATGGTGATTGAATCTCTACAAAATCTAATTGTTTAATTTTTTTTTTCGATTTTGCCCTTACTAATCTCACGGTCTATTGAATTGATTCTTATTACGGAATTACTACCACTTAATTCGCTTAATTTGAACTGTAAATATTGATTAAATTAAATAGAATAAGAATTGATTCTTAATTCTCACATCACTTCGTTTCTCTCCAGAGTTTAGAACCACTCTCATAGATGCCCCAGCCGGACTTTCCATGCCAGAAATATACGGCGATGTCATCGTCGAGGATCGTATCGGGGTCTAGCCAATGAAATTCACTACACACTACGTTAAATTCATTTTAATTAAAAAATGATTAGAATTCGATCATTAGGAACACATATGGGGCCGTTTTTTTTTTTGTTTTTTTTTTTTTGAAGATGCTAAAGTATATGTAAGCTGGTCATTTAATAGATTTCAATTTCATGTTGCTTAGAATATCTTTTAATTATTCGGGGTCGTGTATGAGATTTCATATTCCACTTTTATATTATATCTTAATTAATTATATTATATTATCACCAAAGCATATCAAATGTATTGAATATCGTACCATTATAAAATATGATCTACCTTCATAATTGAAATATAAAATTTACCATGATAATATAATGTAAGGTATATTGGTGGAATTATTTGGTCTTCCACTCTTCCTTTAACCAATTAAGTCGTTGGCTAATGTGAGTTCATGCACAGCTAAATTGTTTTCCATAAATTTTGTATATGTCCCAATTGCAATCTTGATGAAGTCTTGGCTAATTATAATAATGTATTCGCCATTAATTGCATGTAATAATTGGCTTAATTTATTTAAAATTTAATCCAGCTAGCCACTCGTGCACCTACATATCTATCCCATAGTGTTAGAGCGTGATTGTAACTTAGGAAACAAGACACCTAATTGTGTTGTAGCAAATTAATTTATGGTTCATTTTTATTTTATAAAAAATAATAGAATATAATAAAGTAAGGAAGCCGCCACCATGTGAATTTTTTTATATTTTTTTCATTTAAAGTATCTTTCGATCTCGAGAGAGATTGATTTGTATCTGCTTACAAATATTCAAATTGCGTTGATCAAATTTATGAATTAGTATCACATAACGGAGTGCAAAATAAAATTTTCCTTTATTTTACTATATAAACTCGAAGTTGCTATTTTAATGGTAATTAAGTTTTAAGTGTTCTAAAAATTGCATCGAAGTTGCGCGAGCTTAAACTGTACGCCCTTGGTTTTCTCAAATAAAAATGAAATTGTTTACAACTGCTTTAAAATAAAATAAAATAAAATGAATATTAAAATATATATTTTAGGTTAATATATGTAAATATAAATTTTTTTCAAACCATCAGGTCAGGTATGTGAATAAAAATAAATAAATAAAAATCTTTTTTCAAACTGGTGAACCATTCTATAAGAAACATCGACACTAATTAACATTTAACAGAATGAATAATAGAGAGTTGCCAAAATTCGATTCCAATTAACTTTATATGATATAGACACTCTTATAATTGCAAACCTATATATGAAGCCAAAGCATATTATTGTTTGTTGTGTTTAAATAAAACCTCCATACTTAGTGAGATAAGAGTATACTAATATAATACCAATTAAATTTAATTGTTATTATTGCCTTTCCATGTTGTAAGAATTTTTCTGTTGCCGTTGTTAAGTACTTATATATTTCAATTATTTAGAGCAATACATCAAAATCTTGTAGTTGAATTACTCTTTAAATAACATTTGAGTGGCAATAAACATCACCATGTTTGTATGTGTGCCTATATCTAAAAAAATAATTCGCACATTCAATATAACGTATCTGTGTATTTAGCAAATGGATTTATATTTTGTTAGTGACTTTACAGAGTCGAATAAAAGCTATTAATGCTTATTCAGTTTTCTTTTTCCGTTAATAGGGAGATTCAATGAACTTCATTGTTTTAACGTGATTTTGTAATCTTGCAGCTTCGAATTTAGTAAATTAATATATTCATTTGTTTTTTCTCAATTAATATAATATATATGTCGACTTGTATTCAACCAACATAATAGATATATAATTAAGTTGTGAACTTTGAAAATATTTTCAAATTTTATAGCATGAAAATTTTGAAACTGGATTCGAGCTACACTTTGAAAGTTCAAACTCATCTTAATATATTATTCGGCTTTATTATATTGATGTTCATCATAATACAATTGGCCTGATAAAATGTATGAGATCAAATCTAAAATTAAGGAGTACTATATACTATATAATGAATTAAAATAGCAAGTATCGAATAATTTAATTGCAGTTATATCAAGACTGTGAATATATAATTATTAGGTAGCTAATAATTTGATAGAATAAAATAAAAATTAATTAGAAGCACAAAAAAAGTGGATTAGGTAAGCAATGTTGGGAAAGAGTGAAACAAGTTAAGGAGCAGCCATGAGACACGCTGAGTGCTGAAACAATATTCGTCACACCTATCGGAGTTTCAGCCCATTGCAACTGGACATCATTAAACCAATCGCTTACTATTTCTTTATTATTATTATTATTATTATTATTATTATTCTAATCTTTTCAATATTTCAACTCACCACCCTTTAAATATTTGTGTGTGTGTGTGTGTATATATTGTTAGAATAACACGAATATTTTTACAAAAATATCATGAACTATGATTTATTATACTCTATGTCCCATATATATATATATATATATATATATATATATATATATTATATCATGTCACTGTTGTATGGTCTATGCATGAGTGCATGAATGGTGGTAAAGTTTATATATATGAGACATAACAAATAATGGAATTTAAAAATGGAAGCATACCCTACTATACTGCATCCTAGGTCTAAAATATAATATAAGTTAATTTAGCTGGTATTTCGAGCCTATTAATAGTTGAAATTAACCTAATCAAAATAATTCCATTACCCCCATTCAAAACCTATTGTCAAAAACAAGTCGAACTAAATTTGTTAAGCGTAACCAGCAAACTAGGGACCAGCCTTAATGGGGGACCAATTTCTCTCTAAACTCTAAAATATTAATTAGGTCATAACTTCTTTTTCTCTTTTATTTCAAGCCCTCCCATTCCTTATCTGTATTTAGTTTAATTTTATTATATGTATCTCAAAATATGGGGCATTAATTTACTTAAGAAACATATTTGAAAATTCTTTGTTACAATTACTTTTAAATTGTAGATATATAAAAATATATATTTAACGGGTTTAATGTATGTCGAAGCTTTCAGATCAAACACGAGACAGCTACAGAATCCAGAGTTGTAACAAATCTGTTCGATTGTCAATTTGTCACACATTAAAATAATACTAACAACTAAAAAAATACAACTTAAATTAAATCCAGATTTCATCAGAATACAAAATTATTGATCCTACTTTAAGAAAAGGTCGATCCGTTCTCGAAAACATTCAAACCAAGCTATGAAAAAGTCTGGCCCAAAATAATAAAAGCAAAAAGGGGAGAGAGAGAGAGAAGGGGTGGGGGGGGGGGGGGTAGAGAGAGAAAGACAGTTGTGAGGCGAAAGCTTGATCCAGCTGGAACGAGTGAAAACGAGTCACGAGGTAGTTTGCTAGGTGCGCGCTTTTATAAATGTTATGAGGATATTAAAGAGTAGTTATTTAACATAGGGTGCCAGCTGAGTCACACTATATCTGAGCTCGCACTGCCAACTCGGACCACAACTCGCTTCCCTATGCCCCCACTTACTACCCCGCGCCTCTCCAGCCTGGCGCCAACTCACCAACGTCTCCCTATCCACTTCTTCACCACCTTTTCCCAAAATACCCCTCACCCTTTTCCTTTACTTTTTCATAAAAAAAATATTTCAAATCAATTTTGTTTTTTTTCCCTTGCAACTACGCTTTTTAGTGCTGTAATTATTATTTTATTTATTTGCAAAGTGCATGCATATGGTAAAAACTTTCAAAAGCAGCTCATAATCTGGAAACATATATTTAGAATTGAGTGTAAACATTTCTAGAATCGAATAAACACGTTCAATTTAATAATATGATCATAACTCATAGGTCAAATTCAATATAAACAAAGTTGAAGAAATAGAATTTGAACTTCATTTCGAAAGCTCAAATAGATTCAATTCAATTTATAATCAGTTTAATAACACCTCATAAAAGGATTCAGTTACATAAAAATCAAAAGCATATCTTCATATATAATTCAAAATTGTGTAATCCAAGAACATATACTTTTTTTTTTAAACAGATAATTGATATGAAGATTTGTGAAAATGATTCCCATAACATTTTTTATTTTGAATTAAAGGAAAAGAGGAGAAAAAGAAGAGTGGGCAAATGAGTAAATGGCAACGTATCGAGATGCGTTAAGCAAGCTGTAATAATGGGGTGGATCAAAGCTGTAAATTGGGGTGCTTTTTTTTTTCTTTTTTCTCATCTATCTATTCTATTTTCTTTTCTTATCCACACCAAAATGCAACGGCTACCCATTTAACACTGCTCCTACTAATTAAACAAACCGCGTAAATGAGTAATGCCTACGCAATTGCAACCCCCCCACCCCCACTTTCTCTCTCATCCCCTTTCTCAGCACCTTCTCTCTTACACGAAAATCCATGTCTCACTACTTTTAATATTTTTCAATTACCCCATCACTCCTTTGTATAAATACCCACCTACACCTCCATCAATCCTCATCACAACATCATCCACATCTCTCTCTCTCTCAATTCTCAGTCTCAAACAAACCAGTAATTAAAAAAGAAATGGCTTCTTCCAACATTCTCACACTCTTAGCTATTTTCTCTCTCCTGAATGTGTGCATTGCATCAAGAACAATGCCCACCTCTCTAGTCGTAGACTCACAAAATCAACTTCTTAAATATCACAAGGGCACCCTTCTCCACGGCAGAATCTCCGTCAACCTCATTTGGTACGGCAAATTCACCCCGTCTCAACGGGCGATCGTCTCCGACTTCATCACCTCCCTATCGACTTCGTCTCCGTCGCAAGCTCAGCCCTCCGTGGCGGCGTGGTGGAAGACGACGAACAAATACTACCACCTCGCCAACTCCAAGAAGAACCCGTCCCTCTCTCTCTACCTCAACAAACAAATCCTCGACCAAAGCTATTCGCTCGGGAAATCACTGACTCAGAAACAACTCGTTCAGCTGGCTTCAAAGGGCGAGCAAATGAACGCTATCAACGTCGTGCTCACGGCTTCCGACGTCGCCGTCGATGGATTCTGCCAGAACCGCTGCGGCACTCACGGCTCCAAATCAACCATAGTGAAGGGAAAGAATCAGAAATTCGCCTACATTTGGGTCGGAAACTCGGAAACTCAGTGCCCCGGCTACTGCGCGTGGCCGTTCCACCAGCCCATTTACGGCCCGCAGAGCCCGCCGTTGGTTGCTCCCAACAACGACGTGGGCCTCGACGGAATGGTGATCAATTTATCCGGGCTTTTGGCCGGAACTGCGACAAACCCATTTGGAAACGGGTTCTATCAGGGGCCGGCCGATGCGCCGCTGGAGGCGTCGACGGCGTGCCCCGGGGTGTACGCTAAGGGAGCTTACCCTGGTTACGCCGGAGACTTGCTGATCGACTCGACTAGTGGTGCTAGCTATAATGCGCATGGTGCTAACGGTCGGAAATATGTGCTTCCGGCGATATATGATCCTTCCACTTCTAAATGTTCGACTTTGGTTTAATTTTAGGGTTTAGTGTTTTTATACAGAGAGAGGAATATTGTAATACAGAATTCATTTATTCATTTTTTGTAATACCAAAGCAAATTACTGCGGTTTGCTTCATAAAAAGAGTTATTACCTATCACTTCTAATGTGCACTTGAAATTTACTCTATTTAGATTATTTTTCCCCACAAATCTAACACCCGACTGCAATACATTTTAGATTTCTACTTTTTTTCAATAGTATTGGATTAAAATATTCTTCCATATATTAATTAATTACATTTCTATATACAACTCGTACACAATGCATATTATTTTAGAATTTCCCACCTTTATCAGTTTATGAGAAGTTTTAATACATTTAATTAAAACCAGTCATTATTCATTGCTTATGGGACTCAGAAATATACACATAAAAAAATCTAACTAATTAAGGACTAGAAAACGCACAAATCGGTGAAACACTAGCATTTCTCATTAACACTATACATATTTGTTGTCGATTATGTGTATGTATAAAACTAATTAAGCTCTACATTTTCTATACATATATAATCAAAATTTTAATTCGCAATTTCAAATCGTCCGGGAAACAACTATTTTAAAATCTAGGCTCCAGCTCAAAAAAAATTAATTATTTCGTGAGTAATTAAACCGTGCACGCTATGCTCTATGAATGAATATATAGAAAAAATGGACAATTCCAAATTTTAAACTATTCAGCTGGGTTTTACTGCGTACTTGGACACTTGAATTCTTATTGGATCCAATTTAACTCTCAAAATTTTAAAAATAAGTTAACCAGGGGGCTAAATGGAAGTTGATGGAACAATTTGTATTTGAAATTGGCGGCTAAATTCCAGAATCAATTCTAATGCCTCCAACTGTCAATTTGACAAATTAGCATTTTCCAGCTAGATATTAACGCTCAAAGTTTAAACACATTGACAAAATTGTCCTTATGAGTTATGAATTGTGCGTGTGGACGTACTACGGATGGGGAAATATACCGTCATACAGTCATATCGTATTTATCGTGCCGGAAAAAATATCGGAATACAGAATTTTAAGGTATATCGATATTTTCGGTAAGGTATGATACCGTACCGAGATTTTTCGGTAAGGTAACGGTATAGAATTTTAAAAATTGAGGTATACCGGCGTATACCGATACTGATGGTATACTGAATTTTTTAGGCATATACCGTTGTACCAGTATATACCGTAACGGGTGCGGTATATACCGCACCAACGGTATATATCGGTATATTTGTGATATTATATAAATATATGTATGTGTGTGTAAATTATAGATACTTGAACTTGATATATAATACTTAGTAAATATGTTATACATTTATAAATATCTAGTAAATTTACAATATCTAATACTTATAATTAATCTTATGTTATACTTATGTATCGTAATTCTAAATATGTTCTTAATTAATACTTAGTAAATAATTATTACGATTTCTAAGTAAACGATTTAAAATTCATAATATATAGTAAGTTTATAATAATTTATATAATTTATATTAATTATAAAAAATGATTGATATATACTACTTAGTAAATATGTTATACATTTGTAAATATCTAGTAAATTTACAATATCTAACACTTATAATCAATCTCATGTCATACTTAATGTACAGTAATTCTAAATATGTTCTTAATTAATACTTAGTAAATAATTATTACGATTTCTAAGTAAACGATTTAAAATTTCTAATATATAATTAGTTTATAATATTTTATACAATTTATATTAATTATAAAAATATGATTGGTATATAATACTTAGTAAATATGTCATTGGAGTTTATACAATTTTATATGATTGATATAATTAATCTTTTATTTTATTGGAGTTTAATTATCGTGGTATGAAAAATATTTATTTTATTTTATTGAATTTGATCGCTATTGGAGTGTTTCATATATTTAGTAAATATATGAGATATATCTTAAGATAGTATGATAAGGTATACCGATGTCGGTAAGGTATATCGACATATAAGGTACATCGATATTGGTAAGGTATATTGATGTCGGTAAGATATATCGAAATAAAAGTACGGTAAAGGTATGCTATTTTTTCATACCAAACTTAAGGTATACCGTTAGAAGGTATACCGAATGTTAAGGTAAGGTAACAGTATGGATTTCTCCATACCGTACAAGTAAGGTAAGGTAAAGGTATGGTGAAAAAAGTAAGGTATACCTTACCGTCCCACCCCTATGGATGTGTACTTGACAAAATTTTTAAAAATTAATTGGAAAAAAATTACAGCTTCATATCCGATCTTTCAATTTTTTTAACAAAAATTTCATGGCATTTATATATTTATAACTTCTTACGTGATCTTGTAATTTTTTTTATCAAATCTATTCCGTTAGCAACTATCTAGTATTATATAGCCTACATGGATGACCAAAAATCTTATGTGAATTTTTATAATGCTACATCATATTCTAAAAAAAAAATTAGAAACTTCAATCTTTGAATTACATAAATCTCCTCCTCACTTTAAATTGTAGTGGCATTTTATTTTGATCTAATGTCAGTTAAATTATTTATGTATATTATTACCAACACTTTTTGAGATTGAATAGTCTTTACCTTATTAGGGTTCAAAGGTTCTATAATATATCTAATTGTCAATTTGTCAAATTGTAAATCGTATGCTTAAAAAGGTATTTTTACTTAAACCTTCTATATATTGTGTGAATGGTTAATAATTACATGAATATTAATTAAAAATAACTATATATAATGAACATATTATATTTTCAAATTACATAGTTTTAAGTAATTTTATTGTCTACTAATTTATTTAATTTTCTAATTTTTATTTATTTTTAGGTGTGATGTAGCTTTATAAAAATCCACATCATATTTTTAACAGTCAACATATGCTTTTTTTTTTTTTTTAACGAAAACACCCCTAAGGGTGGGGCATTCAGCACCATGCCCAGCCTGTAAAATAAAGTAACGTCTCGTACAATGTCATGAGCGGGATATGTCCCAAAAGTGAATATATCCCTAACTAATCACGAAAAAATGAAAGCAGAAAAATAAGAAGAGGAGATGCATCCACAACTCGGATGCTAACTCCAAAAATAAATAAAGCACTAACACGCGGAGCACAGCCACAAATAGCCAAAGAAACCAAAATAATAAAATAGGACAATCATAAGAAACACGAGCCTCATCAATGATATCTAAATCTGAAGTTGGGATAACCCAACTGATCCATCCGTACCAAGGAGAGCAGATATGTAGGAGCTGAAACATCATCATAAAAAGTCAATACCGAGGTCTGGGCCCCTCTACCAGCAAGGAAATCAGCTGTCCGGTTCCCCTTACGAGGGATGTGCGTGAACCGAACATGCCGACCTCTACACAATAATCTAATGGAAGTGAGCGTGTGTCGGGTCACAGCCGAACCCTGACGCCCAGACTGTAATACCGACACAACAGAAGCCGTATCCATCTTGATCCAAACATGGTCTGAATACTGAACTGCAAGCCTAAGACCGTGAAGCAGAGCCTAGAACTCAGCGACAAAGCTGGAGGCCGCCCTCAGGGGCGCACATAATCCAGCCAGCAACGATCATGTATGATCCCGAACAAGTCCCCCTCCACCAGCAGCCATCTGAAGATCTGTAGAAAAAGATCCATCCGTATTGAGCTTCACCCACGGTGCATCCGGAGGCCGCCACGACACCATTCTAGACCGAAGAGATCTAGGAACAGGGTCAGCGACGGGCATAAAAGGCACCTGAGGGTAACAGCCCAACCAATGCTGCGGTAGGAGCTTCCCAGCCAAAACCAGGAGATGAAAGTGATGTTGAACCTGCCACACAATGTGAGAAACAAGGAAAGGAACACCGCGGTGCTTGCGGCTGTTCCTCTCCGTCTAAATAAACCAGAAAGCCAAACAAGGAATCAGAAAGCTAATGTGCTTCGGAGAAGACCGTGGGAACAGCCCCCTCCAAAACCCAAAAGCATGTGCAACAGTGTGTGCGTGTGGAGCTGAAATATGGAACCAATTCGCAACATATGCCCACACCGATTTCGCAGACTCAGACCAAAGAAAAACATGCTCAATGGACTCGACATGCGGAACGACACAACATTGACAACAAGACGCCAACTGGATACGACGGGACTGTAACCTAACATCTACAGGAATGCGATCGTACATGAGACGCCAAAGAAAGACAGATATAGTGGGAGTGAGACAATCATGCCAAAAGGACCCAAAGATAGCACGTTCAGGCTGCCGGTACCTGACCTGATCCCAAGCAGAGGTCAAAGAGAACTCACCTGTCGAGGTCAAATTCCACCGCATGCTATCCCTCTCTCCCCTCATCACCGGAGTCCAGATCACCGAATCAATCAAATCAACGGGCAAATCATAATGCTCATGTAACGCATGCAGACGCTCAACATACCAAGACTCACCAGATAAGTACCAATCAACATGCAAATGATCAAAACGAGAGCAGGGCAATAAGAAGATAAGGGAACATCATCACACCAAATATCATCCCAAAAACTAACCTGTCCGTCCCCAATGGACCACCGGATATGATCCTGAGCCCAAGCACCAACCCGAACCACTCTCTTCCAAACCCGGCTGTCATGCGGACCCAACGGCACCCTCAAAGGATACAAAGGACCCTTGCAATACTTAGTCCACATGTATTGGGCCCACAAAGAATCACGAGCTCTGAACCTCCACTATAGCTTCCAACTGAAGGCAGTGACCAGATCACCAAACCGACGGATACCCAAACCTCCTTCAGAAACCGGCAAACAAATGGTCTCCCAACTGATCCAGTGCATCTTCCTCTTCTCCCCAACAGAACCCCAAAAGAAATGAGCAATCATCTGCTCGAGCTGATGAAGGACCCCTTGAGGCGGCTCTATGAACTGGAAGATGTGCAAAGGGATAGTAGCAAGGGTGCTCCTGATGAGCGCCAGACGACCTCCAAAAGACAAGTGCCTATGCGACCAGCTGTGAATCCTGTCACTCAAACGCTGTCTCAAAGGGATGAAAAGCGAGCACTTCAGAAAGCCTCTGTAGATCGGGACCCCAAAATAAGTGAACGGCAAAGAACCCCACTGATACCCACAGACGGACTGAATCTGGTGATGCCAAGTTGGAACAAACTTCTCCATAATGTAGAAGTTGCTCTTTCCCCGGTTCACCAGCTGGCCTAAAACCAAAGAATAGTGCTCCAAGCAGTCCACAAGACGACCCAAACCATCCGGGTCAGCTCTAGTAAAGATGATGATGTCATCAGCATAAGACAAGTGAGAAATCGGAAAACCCCTCTTCACCGTCCTGTACCTAATGACCGGATCACCACAAATTAATCTGTCCAGAATCCGAGACAAGTAATCAGCCGCAAGAACAAACAAGGAGGGAGATAGAGGATCTCCCTGTCTCAACCCTCGGGATGAGGGAAAGAAACCAGTTGGGGCCCCATTCACAAGAACCGAGAACCAGCAATCCTTAATACACCTGCTAATCATGTCCACCCACTGATCCGGAAAACCCATATGTCGCAAAACAGCAAGCAAAAATGACCACTGAACCCGATCATACGCCTTCGCCATATCCAGCTTAAGAACCACATTGGGAACCTTACGGCTGATGTGAAGATCCCCAATCATCTCCTGAGCAAGCAAGACGTTATCACTGAGCAAGCGACCCTTCACAAAACCACTCTGATTCGGAGCGAGCACGGCAGGTAAAAAAGGAGCCAACCGAGACGTCAGAATCTTCGTGATAATCTTGTTGGTCACATTGCACAAACTGATAGGCCGGTAATCAGTCCAAGCAACCGATCTCTCCTTCTTCGGCAGAAGGACAATAGTGGTAGCCGTGAAGCTGCGCGGCATGTGAGCTCCTGCAAAGAAATCCGCAACCGCACCCACAACATCACTGTAAACAAAGTCCCAACAATGCTGAAAAAACAGCGAAGTGAAGCTATCCGGACCCGACACACTGTCCCCACTGATACCAAAAACTGCCGCTCTGATCTTATCTGTATCCGGAACTTGGCAAAGCCCATCTTTATCCATATCTGAAGGAATCCCATGCAAACAACTGAAATCCGGATCACCCAACTGAGCAATATCAGACGTGAGGAGCCTCTGAAAAAAACCCGCTACCGAATCCCGAATCCCAGCATCATCCTCAATCACACGCCCGTCATTCTCAATCGAGTGAATCCTGGACATGCACCTCCTCTGCTTCACCCATCCTTGAAAAAATCGAGAATTCCGCTCCCCTTCAGTCACCCACCGGACCGCCGCCTTCTGCTTCCAGAAATCCTCCTCCATCCGAGTCCTAAGCACATACTCAGCCACACATCGACTGAGCTCAGCACGAGCATCCTGAGTAGAAGAAGAATCATAAGAAGCCTGAGCAACAGAAACAGCCGCATCCGTCTGTCTAACCCGAGCAAAAACATCACCAAACACATCCCAGTTCCACTGCCTCAACTTCTTCCTGACCCTCTTCAACTTCAGCTGCAGATTCATCATGCCGCTGTAGCCAGTAGGAGCAGTCCACTCCTGTAAAATAGTATCTCTGAAGGTGTGGTGCCTGATCCACATATTCTGAAATCTGAAAGAGGATTTCGGAATCTGATCAAGGAACTGACACCTCACCAACAAAGAAGCATGATCAGAGGTGTGTCTCGACAAGTGGGTGACCCTAGTCATAGCAAAGACCGACGTCCAGAACTCTCTGAGCAAAACCCGATCCAATCTCTCTCTCAAACCAGTGGAAGGGCGCTCCCAAGTGAACCAAGCTCCATCAAAACCCGGATCCAACAATTGACAGTCAGAAATGGCATCCCCAAAATCCATCATCTCACGGTGATGATCCGATACACCATTCTCAACCTCCTCATCAGTCAAAAAAATATTAAAGTCACCTCCCACAAGCCACGGCCTCCTATCAATACCAAGAGCAATGTCCCTCAACTGATCCCACAACTCAAATCTATCCTCACGAGAATGCCGACCATACACAAGAGATAAATACACAGTCCTACTCAACAAAGGTGAATCCACTCTCACATGAAGCAACTGATTAAAATCCAAATCAATAGCAACAGTAAAATCACGAGCACAAAAAATCCAAATATGATTAGATAAATTAGACGCCACCAAAGTCAATCCAAATCGACGGCTAAAAAAATCAGAATCAAATCGGACTTTAGGCTCAATAATCACCACAATAGATAAACGGTGCAACCTGATCAAATTATGCAAATAGCCGCACTTGGCCTTTGATCCCAAACCACGTGCATTCCAAAGCAAAAGTTGAACAGACATGAGGAGACAATCAAAGCTTCATAGGAGATGGAGGAATCTCCTTTAATTGACCATGCACGATCGGTGAAACTTGCATGGGAGACGACGAAGAGTCCTTAGATGGAACATTACAAACGGCCGCATCATTGGTGTCTTCAATTCTCTCATCAGAGGTGCCAGCCGTTGATATAGTAACACTAATCTCATTATTTTGCCGCGTTTGATGTAGACGGATTTTTTCCAAATCTTTTGCACCCCCAGCTTGATCAAACACACGAGCTCGACTACGAACCCTACCATCTTCAATCGCAAATCATGAAGGACTTAATTCACCACCATCACACTTATGAGAACCCGAAGCAACAACTACTCGATTTCGATCAACACCCAACAAAACTGAAGCCACATCAAATTCACGGCGCTCACTTATACTACCAGATTTACCCATGGATTCATTGTCATTCGATCTCAAAACTCGAGCAACATTTCCAAATTTGACATTATTATTTGAAACACTAGGAGCTGCTATTTGGTTATCAAAATCAGAATTCAAAATATTGTCCAAAGAAGCTTGTGACCGATCAGATTTATTCAGAGATTCAACACCTGCCACGTTTCCATGCTCAACATCCTTAGTAGAATTCTCAACATCACGCTGACTGCGAATATGAGGCCTGTCATTCGTATCAACAAAGGGCGGTAATTCTGTATCACTCAACACACGAAATCTGATACCAGCATTTGATACATTTCTGTTTGCTGCAGGGGGATTTGATCTTCTTTTCCTTCGATCAACCTGTTGCCAGCCAACACTATCATTCTCTATCGACCGAGAGGACGAAGCAATACCCTCTGAACTTGTTGACTTATCACCATGCTGCATAACAGGTCCTTTTCCTTTTTCCTTAAGGCGAGAACGAGAGTGGTTAGGATTGAAAGAAGTCTGCCGAACTGATGGAGCACGACGGGGAACCTGTAGATTTCCTGTAGCATAACAAGTATCTTTTGCATGCCCAAGATGCTTACATTCAGAGCAATAGAGAGGCAATTTATCAAAAACAACACGTTGAGTAATTTCAATCCCATCCAAATTTAAAACAATAGAATTAGGATAAGTCTTTGTTAAATCAATCTCAACACATAATTTTGCAAAAGAGACACGATTCCTATGAGCAGTTGCATGTTCGATTTGTATCGGCTTCCCAAAAATCGATCCAATTTTAAACAATGCACTATGATCACACAAATGCAAAGGTAAACCCGGTAATGTAATCCAAATTGCAAAGATTGAGGCTTCAAATGACGGATTAAATCCCGGTGTCCACTTAAACACACGCATTGGGCATCCATTCACAAACCAAATAGGTAATTCATGTGCTCCTTTTATTAATTTAACATAATCAACATCATGCGTTAATTTAATCAAAATATGCCTAGCATTTAAAAAATACCAAGACAAAGTACCCGTGATCTGTATATTTTTAAGAGCTTTATCGATATGTGCAGGAGACGGGATAGCATGAGAGAATTTTCCCACGAGAGCAAGCCCCATTCGACCTGCAAGAAAATCATGATCATTACTATTAAACGATAGCACCGGCATACCATCACGTACCTCTAGGGATCCAATATCTCTGATTGTAGATGTATTAAACATAACAGGTCCATTAGGAAGGGATGGAGCACGAAGAGCATTAAGAAAACTCATAGTATCCTCACGGCTATCTTCAAGATTTTTTCCGACCTCAGAAGCAACATTTGTCTGAATTTCACGAAATGTTGCAGCATTATTCAGATTTCCCCAAGCATTATTCACTGACTCCACCATCATAACATCAATATTATTCTTCTTCATGCTAGCGGAATCCAAAGAGAGGTGATCGGGAATTTTTTCAACATTTGTTTCAGAGTTGGGCTGGTCAGAATTAATTCCATTACTAGGCTGAAAATTAATTTGCTGAAAAGGCCCAACATGAGAATTATGGGAGTGAAAAGGTAAATGGGCTGAAGAGACTGAATTTTTAGTAGGAAGAGGAGGAAATTCACCCAAATCAGGCTCAATAGCAGAAAAATTATTTTTTGGTGACCCAATACCCGACAACTCCTCACAATTGGAATTAAAAATCGTCTTATGATTTAAAAGAGGCTGAGCTTCGATTATATCAAGATTAAGCTGACTGTCCAATTCAAATTGATTAAAAGGAGATGACCTCGATTCATGCAGACCACGGCTCATCGAATTCGAGCCATCTATAGGACATTGGAGCAGACTTGAATTGGCAAGGGTCGAACCCAAATCTGGAGGATAATTTTGCGAATGATGGCTAATATTTGAAAGGGAGACAGATTGATTTAAGTGTTGGGTTGGATCATGATTCACGGTCAAGTGAGGCGCATTCAGCTGAGGTGTTGGGTTGATAGGGTTCGCTTGGTTGGATATGTATCGATCAGGTGGCTTATTGGGAGGGGCTGAATCATGGTCAGTATCCAGAAAATTAGGGTTTTGCAAGCTAGGGTTTTCAGCAACAAAAGGAGGAGGCGCCGATTTGATTAAGGATGGGAAGTCGGGAATGGCGTCGGATTTGGTGGGATTCAGATTCAACTTACCATTAGTTCCAACTCTTGCCATATCAACCTTATCATGCATTGGATCAATGGATGTGGACGGATTAACAACTTCAATTGAACCTGCACTACCAGAATCACGATCAAAACAAAAATCCGAAGCTTCATGACTCTGATCACCTCTGATCGCTTTCTCGTCACTATGCCGCGTCGATGCAGATCCAACTTCACTTATTTGTTCACCCTCCACGGCACTTTCTAACCCTATTTCTGCCATTAAAGACTTATCTAAATCAACAGCTCGTTTATCCTCTTCAAGAAATGTGTTCTTTATGAAAGATCCCGCTTCAACAACTTGTAGCGGCTGAGCATCATAACATATATCTTCCTTATCAAAAGTCTCTCCATCCGATGTGAAATCAGAAGTAGCATCCCTATTTAATTCATCATCAACAAGGGACGAACTTGAAGCAGCCCGATTCACCACTTTTTTATTTTTCTTTTTCCTCCGGGTTTTTTCCTTCATTAAATCCATTTTGGACGTGCCTTTAACAAATTTGGAGAGATCCCGAAGCTCTCTATTTCCCACAGAAGCCAAAGGAGGACGACGTAATCCACTCATATGAGATTTTGTTGCAGATCTTGTACATGGCGTCTTTTTCTGCAATTTTTTTACACCATGAATCTCATCTTCATCATTTGAGACAACAGAAGATGATTTTTCAACCACAAATCCCCAGATGAATCCGCCGTAAAGGCGGGATGTCACAGATTCTCACCAAGATGACAAGAACTCAAAAGGAACCAAAATGAAAAATAAGAAATGAAGATGAACACGAAGAACACCAATGAAAAAAGAAGAACACAAAATTAACGTATCAGATTTTCATGAAAATTTGACACACAACAATGAAAAACAATAAGATTACACAAGATCGAACCAAAAAACATGCAAATCATGGACTAAAAATGCGAAATCGGCAAGAACATATCAAGAACACTTGGAAAAAGTCTAGAGAGAAGTCAGAGCATTTTCCAAGAGGAGAGAGAAAATCAGCTGTCAATATTAACATGGAAAGAAAAGAAAAAGGAAAAAAAAAGATACATAACAGTCAACATATGCTAGCGATAGGAGTACTAGATAGTTCACAATAAATAGATTTGATAAAAACATTAAAAGGTTGGTATCAAAATGTAAATATATAAAGGTCGAGACATTTTGGTTAAAAAATTGAAAACTCAGGTATTAAATTGTAATTTACCCAAAATAATTTTGGCATTTAAAAAAAATTGTATCCATAAAATCTGAGAATCATATATTGGCTCATAAGATTTTTATTTTACATTAAAACTTGATCTTAATGTCAAAATTTTGAAATGATAACCTTTAAAGAAACGTGAAATTCACGATTCAAATTTTATAATATTTAATGGTAAAAAAAGTTAGTTTGATAACTTATATTTTAGGATTAATTAAAAGACATAACTATACATTAAAAGGAGAAAAAAAAAAAAAAGAGTCTTGAGATGTAATGGGATTTTGAAAGAAAAATTGGCTGTATGGAATATATATTTTTTTACTAAATTGGTTAGTTTTGATATATATACTTTTAATTTTTTTTATCAGACTGGCTATTTTAATTTTCCAACCTATTGTATTTATGAAACATTAATATGATACGTGTTTTATTATAATTAACTAATATTTATCATGTGCGATGCATAAACTGTTTTATTTATATTGTGGTATTTTATTTTATTTGATTAATTAATATTTTCATACTATTTAAATTGAGAATACCATTAATTTAATACATATTGAGACATTTTTTAAGAAAAAGATACTTAAAACATATATAAAATAGGTATTAAATATAAATTAACATGAGAAATATTAATGTTTGCAAATCCATTCCGACCTTTGTAATAAAACACCTCTATTGATATTGGAATATTTACATGTCAATATATTTCAATATGTACATGTAATTCTATTGTGTACTTGTGACCAATGTTAGTAGTTACTTTGGGTGTATGATTGTGAATTATAATTGATAGAATTGATTTTAGGATTGACTTTTAATGAGATCATAGATGCACTTATAATAAGTTATCAAATTTTCAAAATAAATATTACTCCTATATATTAAGTATTTTATACTTTATATATTAAAGTAAGATGCACTCTCTTGTACATGTTGTGTATGGACTTGAATCCATTAGACTAGTTCAGGCCCAATAATAATTAACGGTTAAGAAAAAAAAAAAAGAATCCCATGTCAAGCGCGTGGGGCACATGAGTCCAATTTTTTTTTTATTTTTTGCATTTCATCTGTTTTGTTTTGTTTTTCCCCAAAATTATATACACTAAAATACAATTAGTGAACCCTAAAATTAAAATGAATTAATTTATTTTTCTGAAATAAATATAAATATATATGCTAAAATTGATTTGATGAACCCTAAAATTAAAGTGAATATTTTTTTAAAAAAATATTCGACGTCTTGCGCAATGCACTCGCCCGATGCTAATGCATGGGCTCGTGCATTGCACTCGATAATTAATTTAATTTTTTCAAAATAAATATAAATGGTAATTGAAAATTAAAAAAAAACTTAATTTTGAAATAAATATATACCCTAAAATGGAATTAGTGAACCCTAAAATAAAAGTAAATATTTTTTTTTAGAATAAACATAACCTCCTAACTGAGATTAATAAACCTAAAAAAACATGAACCCCAAAAAAACAATATAAACTCTTAAAAAATCTAAAAACTCCTAAAAAACCGTAAAAAAATCATGAACCCTCAAAACACCTAAACTCTAAACATTAATTGAAATGGAAAAAATCATAATTTGAACTAAATAAACTCATATAATATAAGTAGCAGACCGATTACTTTTTAATGATACAGGTGATACTTTTTAAATTTTGAGTGATACTTTTTAATTTTTGATAGATATTGATTTTAATAGATTTTTTTTTGCCAGTCAACGCGAGTTGACCCCGACCCGTCTGATGGATATACGGGCATTATTGAGTCTGGGGTGATGTACAGGAGACTTGACATTAAAAAAATATTTTTACTTAATATAAGGTTTAATAACATGACAATTAGATTCTCTATTTCCATCCATATTTCATTTCATGTTTGATAACTTTTTTTTTTAAAAATATCTTAATTGGGGAATCATGAACCATAAATAGAAAATTTAAATTAAAATAAATTATAATAAATTAAAAATTAAAAAAATAATTTTTGAAAAAAAAAGAAAGGATCCATTTCAATAACAGGTGGATCATAGCTGTAGTGCGTTTTGTTCTCTTCAATATTTTCTATATAACCAGCCATACCAAAAACAAACAGCTACCCACTTGACACTGTTTCTACTAATTAATTAAACCGCGTTTTTCAGTTTTGACTTTTAACTACTGCCTAGACAAACCTCCCTCTCTCTCTCTCTCTCTCTCTCTCTACATTGAACAATTTTAAATTCCCCCACACCCCTTTTTATAAATACCCTCCTCCACCTTCTTCAATCCTCATCACAACATCCACATCTCCCTCTCTCTCTCTAGCTTTTTCTCACTTTAGTCTCGAACCACAGTAATTAAAAAAGAAATGGCTTCTTCCAGCATTCTCAAATTCTTGGCTATTTTCTCTCTCATGAATGTGTGCATTGCTTCAAGAACAATGCCCACCTCTCTCGTCGATGACTCGCAAACCCAGCTCCTCAAATATCACAAGGGCACCCTTCTCAACGGCAGAATCTCCATCAACCTTATTTGGTACGGCAAATTCAACCCCTCTCAACGGGCGATCGTCTCCGACTTCATCGCCTCACTATCGACTTCGTCGCCGTCGCAAGCTCAGCCCTCCGTGGCGGCGTGGTGGAAGACGACCGAGAAGTACTACCACCTTGCCGGCTCCAAGAAGAACCCATCTCTCTCTCTCTACCTCAACAAACAAATCCTCGACCAGAGCTACTCGCTCGGGAAATCACTGACTCAGAAACAACTCGTTCAGCTGGCTTCAAAGGGCGAGCAAATGAACGCCATCAACGTCGTGCTCACGGCTTTCGACGTCGCTGTTGACGGATTCTGCCAGAACCGCTGCGGCACTCACGGCGCCAAATCCACCGTGGTGAAGGGAAAGAATCAGAAATTCGCCTACATTTGGGTTGGAAACTCGGAAACTCAGTGCCCCGGCTACTGCGCGTGGCCGTTCCACCAGCCCATTTACGGCCCGCAGAGCCCGCCGTTGGTTGCTCCCAACAACGACGTGGGCCTCGACGGAATGGTGATCAATTTAGCCGGGCTTTTGGCCGGAACTGCGACGAACCCATTTGGAAACGGGTTCTATCAGGGGCCGGCCGATGCGCCGCTGGAGGCGTCAACGGCGTGCCCAGGGGTGTACGCTAAGGGGGCTTACCCTGGTTACGCCGGAGATCTGCTGGTAGACTCTAGTAGTGGTGCTAGCTATAATGCGCATGGTGTCAATGGTCGGAAATATGTGCTTCCGGCGATATTCGATCCTTCCACTTCCAGATGTTCGACTTTGGTTTAAATTATAGGTATTACAGTATAGGAATATTGTAATACAGAATTCATTCATTCATTCTTCATTCTTTTGTAATACAAAGCAAATTATTGCGGTTTGCTTTATTCACAACATAAAAAAATAATAATATTTATATATCGATTAAAATATACTGTTTTTTTAGCGGACTAAAATAACTGATTGAGTGTACAAATGATCACTTTGCACTTCAATATTCATCATACTGTATCTTGCATTATACACCGACGGAGTTTATAATATCACATGAACTCGACTTCTAGTAGAAGTGGTAACGGTTTAGCAATCGCTGGTTACGGTTCTAAGACAATGTTTATGAGCAACCACTCCAACTACCCAATCATTCCATTCTTTTAATATTGGGCCACACTCCTGTTAGATCGTCTAACAGATTCCCTTAGTTAGACGGATACTATTTGATCCAACAAAGTGGTTCCCCTTTTTTTTCTTTAATTTTTTTAATGGTCCCCTTTCTCTTTTTTTCTTTGATATTTAATTTTTATTTATTAATTTTTTTTTTGCATTTGCGGCTTTCTCTTTGTTTCCTCTTTTTTTCTTCTTCTTTTTAAGCACAAACGTACTTTCTTTTTTTTTCTTTTTCTTTTTTCTTTAGCACAAAGTGCTTTTCTTTCTTTCTTTTTCTTCTTCTTTAGCACGTTTGTGCTTTTCCTTTTTTTTTCCTTTCTTTCTTTAGCACAAACATTATATTTTTATTAAAATAAAATTTAGAAGAAAAGTTATAATTTCATTAAAATGAAAATTACCGATAATTAAGCATTAATTATCGAATTAACAACATAGAAGTATGATTAATTATGAAGTAAGTACACTATTAATAAAAAAAAAGCATCACTAATATAATGAATAGTTACTACTCACTATCATGTTCAATTTTTGAATTGTAACATTTTCTCTTATGTAGCTAATGATTCAATTTTTGAATTGCAATATGTTTGAACTGATACTTTTCTTTCTAATTAGTGATAGTTTCTTCTACAATTAGTGATACTTTCTTCTGCAAATTAGTGATATTTTTCTTCTAATTAGTGATACTTTCTTCTGCGATTAGTGATACTTTTCTTCTAATTAGTGATACTTTCTTCTATGATTAGTGATACTTTTCTTTTTAATTAGTGATACTTTCTTCTGCAATTAGTGATACTTTTCTTCTAATTAGTGATACTTTCTTCTGCCATTAGTGATATTTTTCTTCAATTAGTGATACTTTATTTGCAATTAGTGATACTTTTATTCTAATTAGTGATACTTTCTTTTGTAATTAGTGATACTTTTCTTCAATTAGTGATATTTTGTTCTGCAATTAGTGATACTTTTATTTCTAATTAGTGGTACTTTCTTCTGCGATTAATGATACTTTTCTTCTAATTAGTGATACTTTCTTATGTGATTAGTCATACTTTTCTTTCTAATTAAATTAATGATACTATAATTATTTTAAGGATAATTCAATATATGTATTTTGTGAAATAAATTTATACCCTAAATTGAAATTAGTGAACCATAAAATTGAATTGAATTGAATTTATTTTTTAAAATAAAATTTGACCACATAAATATATTTTTTTACCCTAAATGGAATTAGTGAGCATTAAAATTGAATTGAATTAATTTTCAAAAAAAAAGAAGAAAGAAAGTGAAAATAATGATATTTTTTTCTGCAATCAGTGATACTTTTTTTCATAGTAATGAGACTTCACTTCACCCCATAAAATAATGATACTCATATTTGAGTTAATAATATTTTACCTCATAAATAATGATACTTTGGTTAATTAATGATACTTCTTTTTTTGGCTCAATAATTAGTTAACCGACAGAAAAAAATAATATTTTTTAAAAATAAATGTATACCCTGAGAAGACTATATTATAATTATTAAAAAAAAGAAAAAAAGAAAAAAAAAAGAGACCAAGAAAGAAAAAAGGAAATAAGAAATAAGAAAAAAAAAGAAGAAAGTGAAAAGAGATGAAAGAAACGAAAAATAAGAAAAAAGAAGGAAAAAATAAGAAAGAGAAAAAAGGGAGGAGTGGGCTGGAGGAGTGGGCAGGCCCAACAGGCAACAAAAAAAAAATTCTGGGCGGATTTGGGCGGGTTATGGGGCGGGTTGGGTATTATTTGACCCGTCTAACGTAAGAGACCCGTTAGACGGTCTCATACAAGTTTTTGTCTTTAATATTTAATTCATTTCTCTCTCTTCCACATCACTATTACTCATTACAACCCAACCACATTTAATTTTGATAGTTTATTAATGACCACCTAACCATCCAACCACAATATTATATATAATTATTTTTAAATATAATTTTATGAAGTATATCAACTTGTTAAAATTAAAATAAAATAATAGCACAAATAAGAAAAAAAACTCATAAAATTCTGAGGAAATAAAATTTTGAAATACGACAAACCGAGAACATAAATAACAACAATCGAAATACGAAATGAAAAATACATAATTAAAAACATAAATAATAACAGTACGAAATACTCAATTATCATTGCTAAATTTTTTCCATATATGCTCAATCAATTCATTTTGAAGAGCAGCGTGAACTTCTCTGTTGCGATTTTGTGACCCGTTCGTCATATAGGTAGATAGACTTGCAATTCGTTCGGTGAAAAATTTCAAATTTGGATCGCCATTTTCTTCTCCATCTCCATCTTGTCTACTATTCAGAGTAGGTTGAGCTTTCAAAAATTATGAGGGATCGTGATAGTTTAGGTAGGTGTGTCGTTCATCTTCCACTATCATATTGTGCATGATGATACAATCAATCATTATTTTTCCAATTATCTCACGATCCCAAATAAGACATGGTCGTTTGATAAAAGCAAAACAAGCTTGTAGGACGCCAAATGCCCGCTCAACATCTTTACGTGCAGCTTCTGTTGAGCAAACAATTGGTGTTTTTGAAGTTGTGGAACATTAATAGATTTGACAAATGATGCTCACTGAGGATATATGCCATCAGTGAGATAATATCCCATATTTTACCTGTGGCCATTAATGGTATAATTAATGTTTGGTGCTCGCCCTTCCAAGATATCATTAAAAACAGGAGATTGGTCAAGAACATTGATATCATTTCTCGAACGTGGAGTTCCAAAAATTGCATGCCAGATCCATAAGTCTTGAGATGCAACTGCTTCCAAAACAATTGTTAGTTTGCCACTTCTTTCTGCATATTGCCCTGCCCACCCGGAAGGGCAGTTTTGCCATTCCCAGTGCATACAATCAATACTACCCATCATACCTGAAAAACCGCGTTGTTCACCGATTTGCAGAAGATATGCCATGTCTTGTTCATTAGGCTTTCTTAGGTACTCAGCACCGAAGTTGGAAATTACACCCTGAACGAATTTCACAACTGATTTTCTTATGGTTTGTGCGCTAATTTGTAGGTAATCATCATGTAAGTCTGCTATTGTTCCATAGGCCAACGCCCTCATTGCTGCAGTACATTTCTGTGTGGAAGACATACCCAGACGATCAGCAGCATCACGCCTTTGTTCAAAAAATTCATCAGTGGCCACAACTTTGTTCATTATTCGTTCGAACAACGATTTTTGCATAAGAAATCTTCTTCGAAAAATTTCTAGAGGATAGATTGGATCATCTGAAAAATATTGCTCAAACAAATTTTCTTAGCCCTTTTTGCGTTTCCTTTCAATATATCGTCTTCTTACTCTAACAACATGGTTTGTGGGTTGAACTGCCATAGTTGCAGTGAGAGTGACCACATCTTCGATGATACGATCAAGTTGGTGATTTTGTTCAGCAACTCTATCTTCCCATCCATCCAATTCGATGAAAAGAAGAGTATTATTGGAACTTGACGACATTTTTGCAAAATATGTGGGTTTGGTATTTGAATATGAGAATATTTTGCAAGAAGTGTTCATAAGTTTGATTGGATTTCAAGATAGATATATAGGAATAGAAAATGAAACTGAATGTGATTCGGCAAGAGAAACGCAAAAGAAAAGAAATTTGCATGTATGGTCACCATCACTCTGCAAAAGAAAATAAAAAGAAAAGAAAATGAATCTTGAGATGCGTTACCACATCTTATCACCTTTTTGATTGTTACTAGTGAATGGATTCTCACTAACTCTATAATAACAAGACATTAATGTTATATCTTCTTGATATGTCCAATTTTGTGGACCAGTTGAAGTGTTTGAGCTTCGAGGGTTTTTTCCAATATTTTGGTGATATTATGGAGTTTCGAATGGCATGAATTCTTCAAAATTTGGAATATTTTCAAGGTTTGGATAATAATCTTGAGAGGATGAGAAATTTTGATAGTTTGAGTAAAAATTTTGGTTGGGATCCATGAAAAATAGGAGAAAGATAGAGATTTGAGATTAAAAAGTGATAGACATGTGTAGAAATGAAAATTTTTTCTTGTGTGTACAATTATGCCGATATGAGCTCTATTTATAGAGCATGCAAAAAGAAAAATTTTGGTATAATTATTTTTAATTTTCATAAAATCCAAAAAATATCAAAAATTAATTAAAAATATATCAAATACAATTTAGACTAACCAATCATTTGTTGCCACGTGTCTTTATTTGAATAAATAAATGAGCAAACCACAATGTTGCCTTTGGTTGATGGTTGATCAAGGTTGTCGATTGGTTGCCTTCTTTATTTTATTTTTTATTTTTAATTTCTAAATATCTAGGTGGCGGTGACATTGGTCTCCCCATGGTCACCAATAAACATAGTCTAAAAATATGGAACCGAAACCGCATCATGAGAGACTGGTTATTGTACGGTTCCAAAATCGAGAATCTGCAGTTCCGCGATTCTACACGGTTAGAACCGTGTAAAATAGCATGGGCCGTGCTATACAATCCAAAACTCTCAGCCTCATGGTGCCCCTAATTTGCACGGGCCGTTCTACTGTAGCATGGTCTGTGATACGTGTGTCTTTTTTATGTAACTTTTTTTCTTTGCATAACTTATATATTATTGCATTATTAGTATATAATATCTTAACACTTGTATTTGTAAATCTAAAGAAGAAAAATACATAATAAAATGATACATTAATACTTATTGATTGGTTATGAATGATGAATTTACATTGCAATTTAAATAAACTTATAACTTGAATTTATAAAAGTACAAAACTACAATTGAAAAATTACAATCTGAGTTCTAAAAAGTCACAATTTTCCCAAATATGGAGGGAAAATGAGGAATGAATTTTGGTTTAATTTTAAAATTATAAGTTCAAAACTCAAAGTCTCAAATTTATAAATAAAATTAAGTTACATATGTAATCTCATTGAGGAATCAAAGTCCACGTAGTTATTTTACCTTGTTATACTTATTATTTGGCATTATCATTGGATTCATCATTGTCGAAATCATCATCTTCATTTATCAATGCACTCCAATCATTCTCTTGTTGTCTTCACTCAGTCAAAGTCCAATCTTTAAGCAACAATTGTGCTTCAAGACTTTCCGGTGACATCATCAATCTACGCTCGTTTAACATGTAGCCGGATTGACAAAATGCTCGTTCGACCGCCACTGTTGATTGCGGAACTGCAAATATATATTTCCTTAGCCATGATAGACAATATATGAAATTGTTCTTGTTTTCTCGACACCATCGAAGAACATAAACGTTGTTTGGATCTCCATCATGGTCATTTTGCAAATATATATCAAGTTCAAAAATTCCCCGAATCCTACTAGATCCTCTAGTTTTTTTAAATGCATTTTCTTTATATAGGTCTTGTAATTCTAGTGCTAACTATCTATTCCTAAATCAAAACGATGAATTAAAGTTACTAGGTTGTGAATCATTATTATTCTCATATGTTTGGACATAGTGTTATGAACCGGGAGGTGTCGGGAAAGATGCTGGAAGAGGGAAAAGTGATCGGGGAAGAGAGTGGCATAAAGTTAGTGTTTTTAATGTTTGTTGCTGAAATTGGGAAGGAAGAGAAGTTCGAATTGGGCATATTCTGGGTTTTGGCCTGGAGTTATAGGTATTAATTTATTAATGTTTTTGATGTTTAGGATGTGGCCCATAATTGTTTATTTTGTGGCATTGCATTTACCCTAAGGGTTCCCTAGTGGTCCCAAGTCATGTCATTTAAATAGTTGTAATCCCACTTTATGAGGTATAAAAAAAGATTGATCTAAGTTCCTCCTCCGTTTCTACTCTTCCCTCTCGTTTTATTTCCTTCCCAGATTTCTCCCATTTATACTTCACCAAATCAGTCAAGGTACAAACTTTATCTTCCACCTATCCAAATATAATCATAAAAATACAAAAAATACAAAAATATGGCTAAAATTCCTGGGATCACAACAGTTGGTATCAAGAGCCAACTTTCCTCGGATGTGGCAGACGACACTTTGCTTAAGGAGCTGTAAGAAAGTCAAGAAAAAATGTATCAGAGATGACAGGTTGAAATCATGAGGGATGCCACTGATCTGAAATTTCAAGAACAAATATCTGAAATTCAAAAAGGTATGAGCAGCAAATTTGAACATCTTGAAAAACTCTTAGCTAGTGCGCAGTTGCTTATGAGTGATAACAAAAGAAAAAGAGTGATGGAGGATGAATCTGTGCTAGGTGATTCTCCACCTCTTAACTTTAAAAGTGAGGATTCAAATCTTAAAAATCAATCTTCATCTGGGAGGAGACTGTGGGTAGAGTCTCAGAGAACACAGATTATTACACCCTTACCCAAGATAGAATTTCCAAGAATTGATGGGACTCATCCACGAGTTTGGATTTTGAAGTGCGACAAGTATTTTGAACTTGTCCCTAATATTCCTGATGAACAGAAAATCATCCTATCATCTATGAACTTTGAAGGTAGGGCAAATCTATGGTTTCAGACTTTTAATTCTAAATATGGGAAAGTCTCTTGGAAACAATTTGTAGAAGTGGTGTCATCAAGGTTTGCGGATCTGGGAGAAGCTAAGGTTGTTGGGGAATTGAATGAACTTAAATTTACAGGAAATTACTTGGATTGTGTGGGGATGAATGAGGAGTTAAGGGTTGTAGTTGATGTGTTTGACCCTGGAAAATTGGAGCAACCCAATCAATTGGGAAGAAATCAACTCATCACATTGGAGATAAATACAAAAAAACCTAAGGGAGAAACCAATTTATATACCTCTGGGCATAGGTGCAAGCTTAGAATTCATTATATGGCTGTCTGGAGAGGAGCAAATAGTACATTTGCAGCTCCTCAATGCCATAGAAGATAATCCAGGACCTGAAATAATTAAAGATGATGTCCAGCTTTCTCTCAAGGTTGGTGCACATATTAAATTTAACTATGATGATATGACAGTGACTGCAAAGTGGGTGAGAAAGAAGGTCAAATTATTTGCTACCACTGCAGCTACTAGTTGTCAATGTATCTCACACCACTATCTATTTAGGCTTGAATAAACTAAGTCACTTACCACAGTCAGTCCTAAATGGCTACATGAAGTATTGACAAGCTATGAATGGTATTTTTATTTTGACAAAATTATCTCTTTCCAAAGGAAAGATTCTACTATTTGCCCTCATTTCACTCACATCCATGGCTTGTTGAGATATAGAAGAAGGCTAGTTGTTGGAAATGACATGAGTTTGAAAGAAAAAATTATGGTTGCCAAATCACATTATGGAGAGAATGTAGGAATAAATGGCACTTATAAGAGGCTGAAGAAGATGCTCTATTGGCTGGGCCTGAAGCTTGAAGTAGAGAATATTGTAATGGTCTATAGTTCTTATCTAATGAACAAACCTTACTCTGGTACACCAACAAGTTTACTACAGCTTGTACATATGGTTGACTCTCAATTTGATGGCCAAACAGAGCGTTTGAATTCGTGTCTAGAGACTTACCTGATATACATGGCCTCTAACACTCCAAGACACTGGGCCAAGTGGTTAACAATAGCAAAGCATGGCCACAATACAGATTACTACTATGCTCACAAGTTTACCCATTTCGGGTTCTTATATGGCTACAACCAAACATACTTGGATAGGAGTGCCTATGTGGACACTAATCAAGGTGAAGTTCAAGATATTATTCAGCAGGAGAAGATCATGATGCAACACCTTAAGACTAATCCACAAAAGGTACAAAACCGCATGGAGCTCTATGCTGACAGTTTAAGAAGGGAAAAACAATTTGAAGTGGGAGATTTGAATTACCTGAAGCTGCAGCCACATTGCCAAAATTTTGTCTCTCTAAGGCAAAATCTGAAACCATCCGCCCCACGCTACAACCCCTATGCCAAACTTGAAGGGGTGAATCAATTAATATACAGACTGGAATTGCCTGACGGTTCTAGGACATGTCATATGTTCTATATTTCACTTCTAAAGAAAAAGGTAGGGGGTGATGAAAAATTACCTGATGATCTTGAAGGAGAGGTCTTCTATATCACTCCTTGTGCATTCTTGGAAACCAAGACTCTCGAAAGGGACAAGGAAATAATCATTCAAGTTCTGATGCACTGGGAAGAGGGTGAAAACTCAGGTCTTATTTTTTGGCAAGACTCAATATTTGTGTGCAAGGATTGGTTGGTGAGGGGAGGACGAGTAAAGCCATAGCTGGTGGCAGAAGCTCCAAAGGCAAATGATGTTGTGTTGTTCTCCAAGGTGACGTTCAGAGCAGAGAAGGTTAGCCATGCCAATAATTCTAATAGAAAGACAGAGCATGAACTACCTCTCATTTTCTCCGTTGAATAAAAAATCAGATCCTCCATTATTGTTGTTACTAACCTCATTGGTGACTCCTCTTCTCGTGTGAAATTTCTCTTAAATGGCGATGTGGTCTGCTTAGAGATCCAAGCATTCGAAGCTACATTCGCGAAAGCCGTGCCGGCTGGTGCATTTTCAGAAGATAAGAAATTCATAAAAGAAATGAATAAAAAATTTCCGAACCTTAATCCTTGCGGACAAGGAACTATCAATGGCGGACGAGATGCTGTGAACACAACAATTAAAGTTAGGGTAAAGTTTCAAATCGGGATAATTGAAGAAGGAATTTCAGAAGAAGATGAGGAAAGAAAGATAACATTTTTGGGGTTCAAAATAGGGGAAATTCGTTGTGAAAGAAGTGAAGAAATTACCAAAATGCAGGGGGGTCAAATTACGAGTGGACATTCTATAGGTTCTGTTCCTGGAGTTATGATTGAAGATCTAGACTGTCTATTATGTGTTCATCATAATCCTAGCACTATTCTTGGCACTCGAACAGTACAAAAGAGAGATGATCATATTTCCCAATTTCTAGTGCAGAGGGGTAAAGAAAAATTGGGTCTTGAATAGTGGAAAGACCTTGGATTTTTCACAAAAGAGTTCGACAGGTTAGATCCTTGGGGACAAGGATCTACCAATGGAAGGGGTAATGTTATGAACCGGGAGTTGTCGGGAAAGATGTCGGAAGAGGGAAAATTGATCGGGAAAGAGAGTGGTGTAAAGTTAGTGTTTTTAATGTTTGTTGCTGAAATTGGGAAGAGAAGTTCGAATTGGGCATATTCTGGGTTTTGGGCTGGAGTTATGAGTATTAATTTATTAATGTTTTTGATGTTTGGGATGTGGCCCATAGTTGTTTATTTTGTGGCATTGCATTTACCCTAAGGGTTCTCAAGTGGTCCCAACTCATGTCACTTAAATAGCTGTAATCCCACTCTATGAGGTATGCAAAAAGATTGATCTAAGTTCCTCCCCCATTTCTACTCTTCCCTCTCATTCTATTTCCTTCCCAGATTTCTCCCATTTCTACTTCACCAAATCAGTCAAGGTACAAACTTTATCTTCCATCTATCCAAATATAATCATAAAAATACAAAAAAATACAAAAATATGGCTAAAATTCCTGGGATCACAACACATAGTTCTTAAAAAGAGTTTTTAAAGCAACTTTAAAATTAAAATTAAATTTCATTAACATTTGGAAGTTGAAGAGGTATTAGAGGTAGTGGAAATTTTATAGTTCTAAAAGCTTTATAATAAACATCTAACATTCTACAAACATCATCATATTTCATTGAAAGATCTCTGGACGATTCGACCGTCCGATTTGCCTTAACTTTACACCACTACTTACGGGCTACATGTATCATGCCTCTGATCATAGATAAAACGTCTTTGGTGCCTCTTCTTTTAGGCTGAAAGTTGATGCGAACTGCTGCCGCATGAAACTCAGTTGCTGCATTATTTACTTTGGTTGCATGTTTTCAGACTTTTCTGGAGTCAAAATTGATCATGTTTTAGATGGTTAGAAGCCTCTCAATCTGAGTTATTCATCTATAGTTACATATTTTAAGTTGGATGTTATTTAAGCTATCATTTTTATAGCGAGAGTTGATGGAAAATCACCGTCAATAGATGTGTGTTGTTGCTACTTCGGTGGCTTGATAAGCTTGAGTTTTTCATACTTTTCGAGCTTATTCGAGATGCGTTTGTAAGTGATTTTTAGGCTTTTAGAGTAAGTTTGTGTCTATTTCATGTTTATCGTGCGTTGATGAGTTTGTTGAGTTTTGAAGCAAATAAAGAGTAAAATGAGTCATAAGTTGAAGAGGAGTGAAGTCGGACGCGAAACGGGAGCCGAAAAGTTCGGAAGAAGCCCACACGGACCGTGCGGAAAGACATCAAAGCCGCACGGTCGGTGCGGCCTATGAAGAAACCACTCCAGAGACTTGTGCATGGACCGTGCGTGATGAAGCCTTAGCTGCACGGACCATGCGGCTTTAGGTCGGCAATTTGGCGGATTTTTTCTCTTTCCTTATCTGATTCTAATTTTGATCCAAACTCGGCCCAACTATTTAAGGATTTATTTTGCACGAAAAAATCATCACTTTTCACCCTATTGGAGAGCAGAGAAAACAGAGGAATAACGGAAAACATCAAAGATCAACTGAGATTGAAGATTCAACCCAGCATAAGTTGTTTCTTAATTTTAGTTTGCTTTAATCATGTTAGCTACAGTTGTTCGGTTATTTCCCTTGGTTTGTAATTCGAACATGAGCGGCTAAACATCTAGAGATTCTAGGGTTTGCAACAATTATGGATTTTTGACTTTTGATTTATAATATTGCTCCGTTTTTTTTTTCTGCTTGTGTCTCCTTGAATTAATTGTCTTGTGAATTTATCTGGTTAATAAATACGCATGTTTAGTTAATTGTTTATCACTTGAGAGAGGTTAAATTGATTAACGGGTTAGGAATGCACAACACATAATTGCTAGATCGAGAGATTGGTATTTTATGTGAGAAAAATAGATCTTTTGTTTGGTTTGGAGTTAAATGACAGATTGAAATCGAGAGATGAAATTTGGCATTTAATCTACGTTTAGAACTTACTCGAGAGAGAGGGACTAGACATTGTTGTGATTCTTCTGCAGATTTAGAGATTAAAATGGTTCAGTGTGTTAATTGAAGTCAATAATTCCATGTTCGTGCTTTTCCTAGGATCTAGTTATCTTTATAGTTCTTCGTCAGTTTATTTGAGATTCTGTTCTTCTGCTGTTCAATTTAAATTGTTTCATTTATTTAGTTCTTTAAAACATACAATATTTATTCTGGTTATCTAAATAAAGTAGAGTAAGTAAAATTGGGTACTTGATCAGATTGCATAGCTAGTCTCCGTGGATATGATATCTGTTCTCACTTTATTTTACTGCAATTTGCCTCGTATACTTGCGAGTTGTGTTTTTGAGTGAAATAAAATAGCGAACAAGTTTTTGACATCGTTGCCGGGGACTAGAGTAATTCTAATTGATATCCGATTTGATTATTTCGCTTTAATTTAGATTGTATTTTTGTTTGTTTATTTTATTTAGTTTCTGCTGCTTTTGATTGTTCTGGTGATTAGCAGGTAGTTTATGAACTTGCGGTCCAAGGGAACTTCTAATCTCGTTCCCTTTGATCCTGAGATCGAAGCCTCTACTCGATACCAGAACACAGACAAAAACAGAGCTGAGAAAATGGCGGCTAACCGAGAAGACGAGATGTCAGCCATGCGCAAAGAAATGGAGATGTTGCGTGATTTGCTTCAGTAGCAGCAGCGAGCACATGAGCCGGCAGTAGTTCAGCCACCGATTCGAGAGGCTTTGGAGCCTCAAGTTACTGGAAGCTTTGGTGGAGTGACATTACCTGCAATAGATGCTAATAATTTTGAATTGAAGTCTGGGTTAATTCTGATGGTTCAGCAGAACCAATTCAGTGGAGGAGCACTTGATGACCCAAATGCGCATCTGGCGCAATTTCTAGAAATCTGCAACACTGTTAAGATGAATGGAGTAGGAGCAGATACTATTCGACTTCACCTTTTCTCGTTTTCTCTGCGAGATAAGGCGAAGTTGTGGTATCAATCCCTAGAGCCGGACTCAGTCAGAACTTGGACAGATTTGTGCAAAAAGTTCCTTGCAAAGTATTCTTCGCCGAGCAAAACATTGCGGATCAAGAATAAAATAACTCAGTTCAAATAGTTCGATCAAGAGCCACTCTATGAAGCTTGGGAAAGGTTCCGAGATCTTATCAGAAAGTGCCCGAGGCATGGGTTTGAAGCGGATCAACAAGTGTGTTACTTCTACAATGGGTTGTTGGAGAATACCCAGGATAGAATTGATGCAGCTGCAGGAGGAGCCTTATTGGAAATGAAGATGGATGATGCTATGGAGTTATTGGAGAGGATGGCCGCAAACAATGCTCAATGGCCATCCCAAAGAAATTCAGTTCGACGAGTTGCAGAAGTCTCAGCTGCTTTAGATGATTTAAAGAAGTTGACAGCTCAGATGTCCACGATGGCAAAGGCAATCATATTGTTGATGAAAAATAGTGCTTTATCACCAGAGGTTGCCCCAGATCATGTTTCTGCAGTTCATGATGGTCCAGCTTACGTCAATTACATGCAAGGACGCAACTACAATAACAACTTTCATCAGAATCAAGGTGGCAACCAATACGAGAATCAGGATAGGCTCAGCTATGCCAATCCCAATAATTTCCAGCAGCCTCCTCCCGGCTTCTCTACCACAAATGGCGTTATCAATGAAGGGAAGAAATCGGAACTTGAAGATATTTTGGGGTCGTTCATGCAAGCCACTAAGCAGAGGATGGATATTGAGGCTGCTAAAGTCGACAACTTAGCTACCTCTTTCAACAAGTTCTCAACCAATATTGGAGCTCAAATGAAATCTTTAGAGATGCAAGTTGGTCAGATTGCCAAGGCAGTGGGAAATAAATAGCCGAAGGGACAATTTCCCAGCAATACGGAAATTAATCCTAAAGAGCAATGCCAAGCAATTCAGCTTAGGAATGGGAAACATTATGAAGGTCCTGAGATGCCACGACAAGTTGGGAAGAAGACTGAAAAAGAGGCTACAGAGAATGAGTATGTGGCAGACAAAACAACATAGGTTGCCAAAGAATCTACTACGGGGGTTGGCGTATCTTCCTCTACACATGTGCCTCCTCATATGTATGTCCCACCATTGCCATTCCCACAAAGACAAAATAAGCAAGCCAAGGATGCACAGTTCGCAAAATTTCTTGAGATTTTCAAGAAATTGTCCATAAACATTCCTTTTGTCGAGGCGATTGAGCAGATGCCTAATTATGCCAAATTTCTGAAGGACATCGTGGCTAAGAAGAAAAGGATTGAGGAGTATGAGACTGTGAATTTGACTGAAGAATGCAGTGCCATTCTCCAACGAAAGCTCCCTCAGAAGTTGAAGGATTCGTCAAAGTCGACAAGTTTATTTTTCCTGTAGACTTTGTTGTGTTTGAAATGGAAGAGGATCACGAAGTTTCTCTGATTTTAGGAAGACCATTTCTTGCTACTGGCTGAGCCCTCATTGACATGCAGAAGGGGGATTTGACGCTTCGAGTAAATGATGAGCAAGTGGTCTATTCTATCTATGATGCTATGAAGTTCCAAGGGGATACGGAAGAATTAAAATCCATCAATGTTATTCAAGCTTGTGTCGATGAAGAACAAGCCAAAAGCTTCTTCCCTGATCCTCTGGAAATTTTGTCTCAGCAATTCGATTTTTTCTTGCACTTCAATTATTGACTTTGATGATGTAGAATTGTTTGAAAGTGTAAGTGCTTTGCAGGCTTTTCAAGAGCTAGAGCTGGAAGACCCACAATTCGAGAGTTTGTGGAGTATCAAGGAGGAAGAAAAAGCACCCGCGACTAAGTCGGTTGAGGTAGAAAGGGCGCCACCATTGAAAGAACTTCCTGGTCATTTAATGTATGCACATCTAGGTGAAGGTAATACTTTTTCTGTGATTGTGTCATCTGCATTGTCTGATGGTGAATTGAGTCAGTTGCTTGCTGTGCTTAGAGAATATAAATCTGCTATAGGTTGGTCTTTAGCTGATTTGAAGGGAATTAACCCGTCTATTTTCATGCATAGGATTTTGATGAAAGAGTCGTATAAGCCTTGTGTACAACATCAACGTCGTCTTAATCTTGTTATGCAAGAGGTAGTGAAAAAGGAAGTTCTTAAGTGGCTTGATCATGGCATTGTATTTCCTATTTCTGATAGTGAATGGGTGAGTCCCACCCAAGTGGTCGCAAAGAAACGGGGAATAACTGTGGTG
This sequence comes from Perilla frutescens, assembly GCA_026008535.1. Classification (NCBI taxonomy): domain Eukaryota; kingdom Viridiplantae; phylum Streptophyta; class Magnoliopsida; order Lamiales; family Lamiaceae; genus Perilla; species Perilla frutescens. The sequence continues at coordinate 52,179,571 of BRKX01000009.1, read as the reverse complement.
AAAAATGAGCAAACTAGGGAAGTTGTGGCTGCAAGGGTAGTTAATGGTTGGCGAATTTGTATTGACTATAGAAAATTGAATGAAGCCACCTAAAAAGATCACTTTCCTTTGCCTTTTATTGATCAGATGTTGGATAGGTTAGCTAGGCATGAATTTTACTATTTTTTGGATGGTTATTCCGGATGTAATTAGATTGTCATTGCTCCGGAGGATAAACATAAAACTGCTTTTATTTGTCCTTATGGTGTTTTTGCTTTCCGAAAAATGTCCTTTGGCTTGTGTAATGCGCCTGTTACTTTTCAGCGTTGTATGATGTCCATCTTTCATGATTTGATTGAAAATATTATGGAAGTGTTTATGGATGACTTTTCTGTGGATGGCTCATCATTCGATTATTGTTTGCATAATCTCACCCGTGTTTTACATAGATGTGAGGAGACTGACTTGGTGTTGAATTGGGAAAAATGCCATTTTATGGTTAGAGATGGTGTTGTGCTTGGTCATCGTATCTCTTTTTCAGGTTTGGAAGTCGATCAAGCTAAGGTGGTAGCCATTGAGAAATTGCCTCCACCCGCCAATGAGAAGGCCTTGAGGAGGTTCCTTAGGCATGCCGGGTTCTACAGAAGATTTATTTCAAATTTTTCTAAAATCGCGCAGCCCATGTGTCGTTTGTTAGAAAAAGATATTCCATTTAACTTTAATGAAGCTTGTTTGCAGGGATTCGAGATATTGAAGAAAGCACTAGTTAGTGCTCCTGTGTTGGTGACTCCCGATTGGATGCAACCATTTGAGCTTATGTGTGACGCTAACGATTACGCCTTGGGAGTGGCGCTTGGACAAAAGTGGGAGAAGCTATTCCGCGTGATTTACTACACTAGTAAGATGTTCGATGCAACCCAGAAAAATTATACCACCATTGAAAAAGAGATGTTGGCAGTGGTTTTCGCTTTTGACAAATTCCGGTCCTACTTAATTGGCACCAAGACGATTGTCTACACTAACCACACTGCTATTCCGTACCTTTTTGATAAAAAAAGATGCCAAGCCGAGACTAATCCAATGGATTTTACTTTTGCAGAAATAGGATTGCGAGATCCGAGACAGGAAAAGCTGTGAGAATGTGGTAGCAGATCATCTCTCGAGGTTGGAAACGGATGAGAGTCGAGTTGAGAATCGGGCTCCCATTAAAGAGGTGTTTCCAAATGAAGAATTGTTGGTGGTCGAGTCTAGCTTCCCATGTTACGTAGACTTCGTGAACTACTTGGTTAGAGGCATGATTCCTCCAAATTTTGGTCCTTATCAAAAGAAGAAGTTCCTGCATGACGCGAAGTTCTACTATTGGAATGAGCCATTTCTCTATCGTCGTTGTGCTGACATGGTGATTAGGCGGCGTGTGCCGCAAGAAGAATGGATCCCTATTCTCCAGCAGTGTCATTCTTCCCCTAGCGATGGTCATTTTGGTCCCAACCGTACTGCAGCTAAGGTTTTACAGTCTGGATTTTACTGGCTTTCTATCTTTCATGAATGTTAGTTATTTGCGTTGCAGTGTGATAGGTGCCAGCGGACTGAAAATATTTTAAAAAGGAACGAGATGCCTTTGACGAGCATAGTCGAGGTAGAGCTGTTTGATGTGTGGGGAATCAACTTCATGGGTTCTTTTCCCTCCTCTGAAGGATACCTCTATATTCTCCTAGTAGTCGACTATGTCTCTCGGTAGATTGAAGTCATTCCCACCAAAACTAATGATGCAAGGGTGGTTTTGAATTTCTTGAGGAAGAACATCTTCACGAGGTTTGGAACCCCTCGAGCAATAATCAGTGATAGGGGAAACACTTCTGCAATAAGTGGATGAACCTCCTCTTAGCTAAATATGGAGTCAAGCATCGAGTTACCACAACATACCACCCTCAAGCTAATAGACAAGCCGAATTAGCAAATCAGGAAGTCAAGCAAGTGTTAGAGAAGACAGTGGGCGTCACTCCCAAGGATTGGGCGCCCAAGCTTGATGATGCACTGTGGGTGTATCGGACCGCATACAAGACTCCCTTAGGATTTTCCCCATATCAGATTGCGTTCGGAAAGTCTTGTCACCTGCCTGTGGAATTGGAGCATAAGTCGTATTGGGCAGTGAAGAAGTTGAACAAGCTGCGGGTGAAAATCGTGCTATGCTTCTCAATCAATTAGAGGAATTCCGGGATGAAGCCTATAAGAGCTCGAAGCTATACAAGGAACGGACAAAACGGTTCCATGACAAAATAATCACCAAGAAGGATTTCGAGGTGGGGGAGTCAGTGCTTTTGTTCAATTCCAGATTGAGACTCTTTCCTGGAAAATTGAAGTCAAGATGGTCGGGTCCTTTTGTGATCCGAAAGCTAAGTGACCATAATGGCACTGTGGAGTTACTGTCTCAAGAGGGAGACATTTTCCGGGTTAATGGCCAACGAATCAAGAGATATTATTCTCCTGAGCAGAAAACTAAGGTGTCGACCATCTTCTTGGTGGATGATTGAGATCGTTTAAGTATGTCGAGCTCGAGACGTTAAATCAAGCGCTTATTGGGAGGCAACCCAATTTTTGGTTTGTTTTAGTTCTTTTCTCTTTCTTTTTGTTGGTATTTGTTCTTTTGTATGTGTTTTCTTTGTTTTTGGTTTTATTGTTTTCGTTCAGGTTGATATATATATATATATATATATAAATCATAGGACCGCATAGACCGTGCGTCTTAGCGCACAGCCCGTGCGGCCACATTATAATCGCGTCCAGTGAGTTCTGCACGGACCGTGCACCAAGGAGGGCTAGTTGCACGGCCCGTGCGGCTTGTTTTTAAAGGGGATCCGATTTTTTTTCTTCCTTCACAAGGTATTCTTCTTCCCCCCTCAACCCACACGGACCGCACACCCTCTCCATCACACCCCACTCGATTTTCACCACCACCACACACAAATCACCACAAATCTTTCATCAATTCCTTTCTCCATCTTGATCACAACACCCACACACACATTGAGTTTGAAATTGGGGAATTTTCACCCCTTTTGGAAGGAATAAAAAGGGTTTCTCCTCAACTTTGAATTGTCTTCAAATAAGGTATGACTTCTTCCACTTTTGGCTATGGTGAGTTGTTGGAAGTTGAATTGAGCCATGGGTACATGAGTTGTGGCCATAATTTGTTGATTTTCTTGATGAATTCTTTGTTGCATTTTCACAAACACTTGGTAGGCATACTTGTTTGAGCTTTTGTGCCCAATGTAGGCTTGCTAAGCTTGAATATTTCGTATTTCCTTATGTTTTAAGGCTCCTTGATGCTTATTGGTGTGGAATTGCTTAGGCAATCTCGTGATAGTTGTGGAAACCCTTATTTTTGAAGTTTTGGAGATATTTTGTGCTATTTTTGTGCTTGGTTTGTGTTGTGAAGCTTGCTTTTGGGTGCTTGTTCATGATTGGTGGTGATTTAGAGGGGGTAGTGTTCACATCTTGGTCGTTGATTCTTTGGTTGCTTTGGTGCTAGTGTTGTGATCCGTTGTTCATTTTGATTGAGGTCGCCTAGCTCAAAGTAACTAGTTGTTAGTTGATTTTCTCCTTGGTTCTTGCCTCACGTCCTATTTGTTTAGGTACACAGAAGATGTCTCGAAGGGGAAATCGGGCTGCAGCTGACCCTCACCACCCAAGAATTTTTGGGATGGTTCTTCACGATGATCATCACCAAGAGGCGTGGGATCGACTTGTTCGTTTAGATTTTCAAGCATCTCGCTATCCGGACAATAAGGTACTCCAAGACTTGAGAATGGAGAACTCGTTTTGGACGCTATGCAGACGAGGCGGTCTCTCCACCATCTTTACGAGTCCATGGTCGTCCTATCGACGTATGGCTCTGGAATTCTTGAGCACACTGAAAGTTGTCAAGTCTGGGTCCCCTGCCTCAGTTCAACAAATCGAATTCCGCCTAGCTAATCAAGACTTTGTGGTCACTGTGAAAGAGTTGAATGCCATCTTTAGCTGCAATGGTGACATCTTTTTCGAGCCAGAAGACTATGACCGGGATCACTTTTGGAATGAGATCACTCTTCCTGCACCGGGTGGTGCCAATCGCTTTGAGCCACAACTAGCTAAGTCCACACAAATTCGTAACCCCGTGCTTCGTTACTTACAAAGAGCTTGTGCTAGCCTGCTATTTGCTAGATACGATAGTGGAGGGGTACAGACGACCGAGTTGTTCCTTTTGTGGAACATTCTTCATGGATGACTGATAGATCTGGAGGCTTCATAGCTCTTCATTTGGAGCGTACGGTGGCTAAGAGATAAGGCACCCTGTGTTGTGGGGGTATCATTACCCCGATTGCTGATTACTGTGGTATCGACAGCTCTGATTGGGATGCTGCTGAAGGAGAGCATCTATTGACCGCGGATGTGCTTAAGAATATGGAATTCTTACAAGTTGATAATGCACAACGTGGATTCTTCATGCAAAAGACGGGCGATCACTTTCCACTCCTTAATCCCAACCTCACGAATGTTTCTAGATGGGAGAACTGCTACAGCTGGAGGATGAATACGGTGAATCATGTTCGGGCTATTGAGGCTTGCCCGGTCCAGCTGCCATGGCGCCATCACCTCAATCCTACACACATTGCACCTCCTCAACATCTTGCTATTGAGGGAGGTCAGGGAATGGCTGGGCAACTTGAGGAGCAGGCGCAGGGTCATGCAGAGGAGGCTCCTGAGTCGTCTTCACGACGTAGACGCCGGCCGAAGCAGCAGACGCAAGAGGAGTGGATGGAGAATGTGGGGCACCAGATGGAAGGACTGGAGACCCGGATGCAGGACATGGAGACCACTGTCACTCATATGAGTGGCCGCATGGACGGGATATATGATTGTTTGGGCAATGTGGATGCTAATGTCGTACGGATGATGCAAATGATGCAGCAGTGGCAGCCCTACCAGCCTTTTCAGCCTCAGCCGCCTCCGGAGTGAGTTACACTTCAGGATATTTCATTTTTTGTTCATCCAAACTTATTCCACTGTCGTGTGAATAAGTTTGGGAGAGGAGGAGTGGTGTGATATCCTGAGTGTCGTCGTTTTATGTGTTAGTTTTTTTTCTAATTTTTTTCTTTCTTTTTCTTATTTTATTTAGTACTTTGCCGGTTTGTATTAATGGATTCAGTTGGATGTGTCCGATTGTCGGGATGGTTTGTATGGATATGTCTAAGAATATTTATAGAACATGGAATTTGGAATTTAGGGAACTTGATTAGCTAATGATGAATCAGTTAGATTTGGAGATTTGCGAATGGGGTATGTGTTGATAAATTGTTGTGCGTTGATAGATTCTTAGATGTATGCCTTTGAAATGTGATTGAGCCTGAGAGTTTTGAGCCCAAGACCTATGGTCTTGATTGTTTCTGGTGTGAGTATCGATCGTGTGTGTAATCTCTAGAACTTGCTTTCTGATCTCTCTCGAGGCTATGTGTTGTGTGTTGAGAATTTGAAAATGATTTAAGGCCATTTTTGTTAGCCAAAATTATCCATACACTGGCCCTAGTAATTTGATTCTCCTTAGTTAGCCACATTGAGCCTGGAAGTCTATTTCTTTGAGTACATTTTTGTTGAAAATCTATGGAAAAAAGACAGTTGAAGCTGTGGAGTGATGGGTAGTTGGTGTTGATGTAGAAGATTATAGCTCAGAATTTGGTGTAGATTTTGATGCTCGTGTTGATTACTTCAAAGAAGTGAATAAAAAAAAAAGAAAAAAAAATATAAATAAAAAATAAGAAGTGAGCACAGAAATAGTCTATACCAAGGGAATTAATAAGACTCGAAGGGTCTAATGGGGTTGGAAACTGAGTGAAAAGGGTTGGAAGAGGATCTAAAATGATCCTACTGAGGAATTGTAATGCTGAGAGGTGTTGGAGTTATTTCAACTTAGTCACTTAGCTAAATTTTACCCACCTTAGCCGAAGCCTATATTACAACCAATGAAAAGTCCTTTTTTATTCTTATTTTGAAGCACACGTTTTTGTAGTGGAGAGATGAGATCAATTGCAAGCTTATGGTGGATTATGTGCATTGAATTGATGTTTGAGCATAAACACGTCCTGTCAAACACTTGAGAGTGAGGAAAAAATCACGCACCTAGAGAGATTCACTTCATGAAGGCATATTTTCTTTGAGTTTGTTTTAGTGCATGGTGATTTTGATTTGCATGCTTAATTTGGAAAAGATCCAGTCTAGCTTCTGAAGCATTGCACAATTATAGTTCTTAGTTCTATTTTTCTATGTTTTGTAGATGTTCGAGGACGAACATTTCTCTAAGTTTGGGGGAGTTGATAAGCTCGGGTTTTTCATACTTTTCGAGCTTATTCGAGATGCGTTTGTAGGTGGTTTTTAGGCTTTTAGAGTAAGTTTGTATCCATTTCATGTTTATCGTTGCGTTGATGAGTTTGTTGAGTTTTGAAGCGAATAAGGTGTAAAATGAGTCATAAGTTGAAGAGGAGTGAAGTCGGATGCGAAACGGGAGCCGAAAAGTTCGGAGGAAGCCCACATGGACCGTGCATGATGAAGACAAAGCCGTACGGCCCGTGTAGGGTGCCGCACGGACCGTGCGGGAAGACATCAAAGCCGCACGGCCCGTGCGGCCTATGAAGAAACCATTCCAGAGACTTGTGCACGGGCCGTGTGTGATGAAGCCTTAGCTGCAAGAACCGTGCGGCTTTAGGTCGGCAATTTGGCGGATTTTTTCTCTTTCCTTATCTGATTCTGATTTTGATCCAAACTCGGCCCAACTATTTAAGTCTCTATTTTGCACGAAAAAACCACCACTTTTCACCCAATTGGAGAGCAGAGAAATCAGAGGAATGACGGACGCATCAGAGATCAACTGAGATTGAAGATTCAACTCGGCATAAGTTGTTTCTTAATTTTAGTTTGCTTTAATCATGTTAGCTAAAATTGTTCGGTTATTTCCTTTGGTTTGTAATTTGAAATGAGCAACTAAACATCTAGAGATTCTAGGGTTTGCAACATTTATGGATTTTTTTACTTTTGATTAATTATATTGCTCCGTTTCTTGTGTCTCCTTGAATTAATTATCTTGTGAATTTATCTGGCCAATAAATACACATGTTTAGCTAATTGTTTATCACTCGAGAGAGGTTAAATTGATTAACGGGTTAGGAGTGTACAATACGTAATTGCTAGATCGAGAGATTGGTATTTTATGTGAGAAAAATAGATCTTTTGTTTGGTTTGGAGTTAAATTATAGATTGAAATCGAGAGATGAAATTTGGCATTTAATCTACGTTTAGAACTTACTCGAGAGAGAGGGACTAGACATTGTTGTGATTCTTCTGCAGATTTAGAGATTAAAATGGTTCATTGTGTTAATTGAAGTCAATAATTCCATATGCGTGCATTCCCTAGGATCCAGTTATCTTTATAGTTCTTCGTCAGTTTATTTGCGATTATGTTCTTCTGTTGTTCAATTTAATTGTTTCGTTTATTTAGTTCTTTAAAACATACAATATTTATTCTGGTTATCTAAATAAAGTAGAGTAAGTAAAATTGGGTACTTGATCAGATTGCATAGCTAGTCTCCGTAGATATGATATCCGTTCTCACTTTGTTTTACTGCAATTTGCCTTGTATACTTGCGAGTCGTATTTTTGAGTGAAATAAAATAGCGAGCCTTGTATACATGGCTCATTTCTATTCTTTTCAAGAATCTAAATTTATCATGTTATATGCGGTTAGAAACCTCTTCTTACGAGCTACTAGCTCATAGATGGTTTTAGATTTTAGTTTCAATATTGTTTGGTCTATTGTTTTCATGTCGAAAGTTCCAAGACAAATCGATCGTGTTTTAAAACCAACAATAATGTTATTTTCTTTAAGTTTTCTAGCGATATGGTGTGTTGGAGTTGTTGTGTGCTAAGTGGATGTATATATATATGTGGGCTAGTTGATAATGGTTGGGAAAATGATTAATATATCATATTATGTAAAAAATGAAATAAGTTCTACAATGGTGTTTGAAGCGTGTGATGCATCTGTGACTGTAGGGAGGGGTGTTGGCGACATGAAAAGCCATCGAAGATAGGGCTGAGCAAAATCGAACCGCAACTGAAAAACCGAACCGAATCATCAATTTCAGTTCGATTCGGTTTGATAATTTTGAACTTCGGTTCGGTTTCGGTTTTCTTGTGAGAAACCGATCAGAGTTCGGTTCGGTGTCGGTTTGGGTCCTAAAAACCTAAAGATAACCGAACCGAACCGAAATTATATAATAATTATTATAAAAAAATCTGATTTAACAATCCAGCCAGCCCATCATAAAAATTTAATTTAGACAGCCCGACCCAATACGTCTCATCCATACCCATCACATACCATTTAAAATAAAAAATAAAAATGAACCGAATCTAAAAAAACCTAATTCTAAAAATCCCAAATCCATCGCCTCTCGTAGCCACAACGGAACAAGAACAACCTCTAACTTGAACAAGTGCCCGTTGAGTCATCGGCGTCGGTGCCTCCTCCTCCAACCTCCGAGAACACGCAGCTGCAACACAAGCTCCTTCAAGTGCTCTCTAAGAAGACGCAGCAGCAAGCCAGCAACAACAGCTCCGTCAAGTTCTCGCCGAGTCGCCGGCGCCTCATCCTCCGACCTCCAAGAACATGCAGTAACAACAAGAGTTATGTGCCCCCGTCTCGCAGCGGAAACTGGAGAAGCTCTACCCTAGAGTTTCAGGCAATGAGAAATATATAATTGCCCTATTTGTTTTAATATTTTAGTGCTCATAATTCACACATCTATCATAGTTTATTCATTGCTAATTAAATTTAGAAGTTATAATAACTATGAAGATTGCCAGATTGCTACTTGGTGTATTTGTTGCTCTTCTACTATAAACGAAGGGGGAGAATAAATGAAGAGTTATCTTTGTTGTTGCTCAGCTACCTGGCTTTCATTCGGTGTTTACAAAATCGATCGAAACCGAACCAATCACTTCGGTTTCGGTTCGGTTCGGCCTAGATGCATATCGGTTCGGTTTCAGTTTAATTTTTTTCAATTTCGGTTTATTTTGATTTTTAAAGTTCGGTCCGATTCGGTTCGGTTCGAACCGATTGCACACCCCTAATTCGAAGAGGAGTTGTTAAGCAGCGTCTCGCCGGTGATGGTGAGAGGTTGTTTGCACAAAGTTTTTGGTTATACAGTTTGAAAGAAGGGTTAGGGTCAAGGATGAAAATATCGCTATCGCACCATATATCGCAACTTCAATTTTACGGATATATTACCGGATATATCGATATCGCAGCAATTGAAAAAGATAATGAAAATCAATATTAAAACCTTAGAAATTTAGCAAGAAATTTTAAGAACTATTATAACATATTATGCACATATTCTACTCAAAATTTTGATAAAATTATATTTTGAAAACAAACATATGAATAACACATTATATAAATACTGTCTGAGACAATACATTTGACAAAATAATACATGATACAATATAAAATAACTAAATAAACATTATAAAGTACAATACCAAAATGAGAATCTATGAGGTTCAAATATAGTAGATAGAATGACATCTTGTTCCAAACAATATTGGTACTAACTCATCACATTAGAGTAATTCTGAATATAATTATGCACATGCGTTTGATATATTTCTTGATTTCTTCCAATAGCTTCACCATGGATTGGACAATGTCCATTGACCCAATTATTTTATTGATGCACATTTTGACCTCCATACACATTTTGATAATATTCGCATAGCCTAATCTCTAACTGTAGGTGATAAATGACCATACATAACCCACCACTCAACTGCCATTACCAAACACGAATAAATATACAATGCATATTTATTCATTGAAGACAAGATTTTAAATTATTTAAATAAGCTCTATTTAAAAATATTAAGTAAAAGACTTACATGGGACTATAATAAACTGAGAAGCAATTGCAGCACGATCATCAAATCATTTTCTCTCGTCACGAAAAACTAAAACTGGTGCATCTCTCACTTTTCTTTCTAAGACATTCGTTGGTTTCTTGGGCTTCTTTGTTTTATAATTTTTTACAGTGTGAGTGTCTCTGTAAAGTAAAGAATATTGCAACTCAAATAATTACGTTGAAGACCTAAAAAGACTACAAAAATATATGGTATTAAATAAAAATTAAAATATATTATAGAAATATAAAAAAAAATCACGATATATTGCGATTTTTTGCGATATATTGTGATTTATTACGATATATTGCGATATTTCACCGATACCCAAGAAAAAAGATATTCTTTCCTATATCCGTATTGCAATGTTAAAATCCGTGATATATCCACAATATTTCACGATATTTCAATCCTTGGTTAGAATAATTATATATATATATATATATATATATATATATATATATATAAATTAGGTACTGTCATGCACTAAATTGTATTTTTAAGTAAATTAATTTAGTTCCAAATGTTTCAGTATAATCCAATCCCTAATTTAAGATTTTTGAAATTTCACTTAGGTCCTTGAGGTTGAATATTAGGTATTCAGAAAGTGCAATCAAGTCTTAGAGATTCAAAGAAATATGCTTTAACCCGGATAAATTTCTAAAAAATGTTCTATAATTCCTGAGGAAGAATCACATGGGACTACACTTAATATTAGACCAAGTGATCAATATAGTTATACTTAAACTAATTATTATAGTTGAATTAATAATGAAATAGTGAAACTGAGATATCTATGCATGTTAATTCTGCAATATTGGTCGTTTGCCCAAAAGACTCTCCTTTTAAATATATAGAAGCTATGACTATTGTGTAATAGTTGAGATTAGGTCCTAAGACAGGGGTTATTTTTATATATAGGCCGAGAAGAAATCAACAAATTCAAAGTCTACGATCGACATTCAATGAGTACAAAACCTCTCTAGGAATTAAGATGGGTTATAACTAAACTCATCTTGAAATATTTATGAAATTAATATAATTATTTATTGAAGGTTAACTATTTATGAATTTATTGTTATTATATATATATATGTGTTGAAGTATACAAATGTTCTATCAAATGTGATTATTTATGTGCATTGAATATCTGAGTTTTGATATAAATGATGATGTTATTCACAATTTGTGAATATATGTGCTACGATGCAAATATGAATTGTAATGCTTCTTGCCTACAGTTCAGTTGTGATTTTACTTCACCCTATTGTTATATGATCACTCTATACTTTACGATTAGTATTCAAAGACAAAAGGGTTAAGATATGAATCGTAGCTATAGTCATGATTAATTCCATCCTATATGTTGATTAATATGATTATTTGGTCAAACTTAAATGAAATATAATGCACGGGGTTCGATTCAATCCTCCCCATAAGATTCGGTCCCACTCCCCTTTATTTCTTAGTGACCAGGATCCTGAGGTCGATGATGGGCTTGAGAGTTTTCGCTAGACGGTCAACAATGTTCTATCCATACAATTATTATATTTATTATATACAATTTAATGACTCCCCGTCCCTAAATATTTTTGTTCTGAATATGTTCACTTGTTGTGTGATGTTAACATTCAAGAACACAGTTTTTAACCAAGAGGTCTGTTCTGTTATAAAGCAACCCGCAGTAATTTTCTTGTTATTACAAGCAAACGAATAAATGAATAATAGGTATCTAACTCTATTACAATATTCCTCTGTAAGAGAGAGAAAAAAAAAAGCCTAAATCCTAAAATTTAAACTAAAGTCGAACATTTAGAAGTGGAAGGATCGTATATCGCCGGAAGCACATATTTCCGACCGTTGGCACCATGCGCATTATAGCTAGCACCACTAGTTGAGTCAATCAGCAAGTCTCCGGCGTAACCAGGGTAAGCCCCCTTAGCGTACATCCCGGGGCACGCGGTCGACGCCTCCAGCGGCGCATCGGCCGGCCCCTGATAGAACCCGTTTCCAAATGGATTCGTCGCAGTTCCGGCCAAAAGCCCGGATAAATTGATCACAATTCCATCGAGGCCCACGTCGTTGTTGGGAGCAACCAACGGCGGGCTTTGCGGGCCGTAAATGGGCTGGTGGAACGGCCACGCGCAGTAGCCGGGGCACTGAGTTTCCGAGTTTCCGACCCAAATGTAGGAGAATTTCTGATTCTTTCCCTTCACGATGGCTGATTTGGCGCCGTGAGTGCCGCAGCGGTTCTGGCAGAATCCATCGACTGCGACGTCGGAAGCCGTGAGCACGACGTTGATGGCGTTCATTTGCTCTCCCTTGGAAGCCAGCTGAACGAGTTGTTTCTGAGTCAGCGATTTCCCAAGCGAGTAGCTCTGGTCGAGGATTTGTTTGTTGAGGTAGAGAGAGAGGGACGGGTTCTTATTGGAGCCGGCGAGGTGGTAGTACTTCTCGGTCTTCTTCCACCAAGACGCCACGGAGGGCTGAGCTTGCGACGGCGACGAAGTCGATAGGGAGGTGATGAAGTCGGCGACGATCGCCCGTTGAGACGGGGTGAATTTTCCGTACCAAATGAGGTTGACGGAGATTCTGCCGTGGAGAAGGGTGCCCTTGTGATATTTGAGCAGTTGATTTTGTGAGTCAGCGACGAGAGAGGTGGGCATTGTTCTTGAAGCAATGCACAAATTCAGGAGAGAGAAAATAACTAAGAGTGTGAGAATGTTGGAAGAAGCCATTTCTTTTTCAATTACTGGTTTGAGACTGAAGTGAGAGAAAGTTAATTAGTGTCTGGAGAGATGTTTTGATGAGAATTGAAGAAGGTGGTGGTCGGTATTTATACAAAGGGTGTGGGGGAATTGAAAATTGATAAAAGTAAGAGCGAAGGCGCAGAGAGAGAGAGAGAGAGAGAGAGAGAGAGAGAGAGAGAGGTTGGTTAATGGTTCGGCATTAGTCAAAATTGAAAAACGCGGCTTAATTAGTAGGAGCACTGTGAAGTGGGTAGCCGTTGCTTTTTGGGTATGGCTGGTTACAGATGAGAACAAAAAGCATTACAGCTTCCATCCACCTATTATTACAGCTTTTATTAATATAAATTTTTTAGTATCGAATATTTATTCAAAACATATAATACAGATGAAGAAACGTTACCCAGTGCAAGTTCGACTCCTATCCTATGTGGCTATTACACTGGTTTACATCTCTTGGAGCCGAATTTAGCGAGCCGAAGCCTAGCTAGGATTTTTCAAATGTAATTTATCTCTCTTACGTGGTTATTACACTGATTTACGGGACGAGATTTATTCAGTGCGCATCTCGATAACGGTTGCGAATTAGCCTCAACATTAAAAAAATATAACAATTTTAATGTATTGATGAAAAATAAACAGTGATTTCTTTTGAAATAGACATTTTTTTAAAACATAATTAAAAGGGATCTCGTAAATTTATGTTTCGATTTTAAACCATCAGCAATATGGAATTAATTCACGAGCTATATTTCAAGTATTACAGATATTTACTAAACTATGATCTGAGACCTGATCAGAGTGATCATGAGTCAAGTTTTTATCGAATTAACTTACTAAATTTATTGTTTGAATTTGGGATCCAATGTAAAATTATTTAATGCATCACTTGACCAATTCACAGCAATGCTCCATTAATTATACTATTAATTATATTTTTATGGGTATTATATTAACTATAGTGAGTGTAGTAAATGTTGTGCACGTAGTTATAGACTTCATTATTTTTTATTAAATATAGGCTTTATTACTCTCGTTAACGAGTTTTTTTTTTTTTTTTTTTCCGTTTAACTTCGCTTTGAGGAAGTGAAGTTGAAAATAATGCTATGTAATTTGAATTGAGTCATTTTCTTATATTCAACATGAGTAATATTCTTTTAATAATCAGAAAAGTAATTTTTATTGTGACATTATAATAAAATGTTAATTAGTATATAAATCTTATTGATACATCACACGGACATACACTAGTAAAATACTAGTAAAATATTATAATACTTGCTAATTATATATATGTGAGGACTCATATATATATGTGAGCACTCATGAGAGTTTTGCCTGAGAACGTGTTTTGATTTTCTTTTGCAAAATATTATATTTAAAAAAAGTATTAACATAATTACTAGGTATATCTTGTATATACTGACATATTTATTGAATTCGACTGCAATTATATGGAACCACGTGCATAATTTGCAAAGTCAACCTTATTTAGATACGGCCACATTAGTTAATAGTAAAATATAAATTTTTTCATGCTGTCCCACCAAACGAAATCATTTATCTCATTTTATTTATTTCATTTGGTGTGTCATTTTTTCATTTTTAATAGATTTTCGTCTATTATCTTCTTAAATTTTAATTTATTTTGGTTTAGTTTAATTTTATAATTATTATTTAGGGTTTATTCCATTCAATTAAGATATATTTTTTTATAATAAATATTATTTTAATATAATTGATTAATAGAGTTAATTATTCTAAAATTAGGATATATAATTTTAAAAATTTTAATTTATAACAATAAATATTATTATGATATGTTATACTATAAAAAAATTTATTTTTATAATAAATATTTTTAAAATATTAAATTTATCAGCGAACACAATAATGAAAAATTGAAAGTGTACTAAAAATGGAAGGTGGACTAGAAGATTTTATCAGCCACCCCACCCCCACCCAAGGTGGACAATAGGATTTTATCCGCACCCTCACCCGTTTATATAAATACCCTCCTTTTCACTTTCATCCCAACATAACTCTCTCTCTCTCTCTCAATGGCTTCGTCGAGCATAATCAAAATTTTGGCTATTTTCTCTCTCTTGAATGTGTGCATGGCTTCAAGAACAGCGCCCTTACTCAAATATCACAAAGGCGCCCTTCTCCATGGCAGAACCTCCGTCAACCTGATTTGGTACGGCAAATTCACCCCATCTCAACGGGCGATCGTCTCCGACTTCTTCACCTCGCTATCGCCCTCGTCGCCGCCTCAATCCCAGCCCTCCGTGGCTGCGTGGTGGAAGACGACGGAGAAATACTACCACCTCGCCAACTCCAAGAAGCCCTCCCTCTCCCTCTACCTCAACAAGCAACTCCTCCACGAGAGCTACTGGCTCGGAAAATCACTCACTCAGAAGCAACTCGTTGAGCTCGCCTCAAAGGCCGAGCAAACCAACGCCATCAACGTCGTGCTTACGGCGTCCGACGTCGCCGTCGACGGCTTCTGTCGCAACCGCTGCGGTACTCACGGCGCCGCCGCCAAGGGCAAATTCACCTACATTTGGGTCGGAAACGCCGAAACTCAGTGCCCCGGCCACTGCGCGTGGCCGTTCCACCAGCCCGTTTACGGCCCGAAGTGGCCGCCGTTGATTGCACCCAACAACGATGTGGGACTCGACGGAATGGTGATCAATTTATCTGGGCTTCTGGCCGGAACAGCAACGAACCCGTTTGGAAACGGGTTCTATCAGGGCCCGGCCAACGCTCCGCTGGAGGCGGCGATGGCGTGCCCCGGGGTGTTCGCTAAGGGGGCGTACCCTGGTTACGCCGGAGATTTGCCCGTGGACTCGGCTACTGGTGCTAGCTATAATGCAAATGGGGTTAACGGTCGGAAATACTTGCTTCCAGCAATCTATGATCCTTCCACTTCCAAATGTTCGACTTTGGTTTAATTTCATATACAGTATATCGCAGACTCTTTGCTCGTGGGTAAGAGTAAGAAAAACAATAAAGGACCCCGCAATGATCGTTAATATTCATGTATTTAACTTTTTTCTTTTATAATTGTGTTATGCCTAACAATAATTATACCAAACAATAAATTTGTACAAATCATTTAATGTGCAAAGTATAATTTAACATTTTTAAGAGTGACAAAATAATAAAAAAAATTAATTTCAAAATATTATTTATAAAATAAATTACGTGAATAACATAGATTAATAATTTCATATAAAAAATATAATTAAATAAGAAATTCAACCATGTACAAATCACTATCAATTTAAATTTGACATCAATTTAATAAATGTATAATCTATATTATTAATAAATGACCTAGATTAAAAATTACAGATTTAACTAGTAAAGATACTATTTTAATTTATTTTACTTTTTTAAGAAGATACATACTAATTTAATCAATATATATACAACATTTATATATAAACATATGTAAAGCCCTATATCTCCTCTCGCCCCAGCGTGCATCTGCCGTACGTTGTAGCAAGCTGCACATTAATACAGTTTTTTCTACCTATAAGAATATAAAATAAAATAGGATTTTTTCAGGGGGGAAATAAAATAATCCCTCGTAATGCAATTGGAAAAATAAAAGTACATATATTTTCCTAACATACCTTATTAAGGGTTTAATATAAGAGAATTGTTAATTTAAAAAATATAAGAGTATATTAAGAATAATGAAAAATTAATGCACAAGATTTATCTATTGATCAAAATGTGATTCTAATTAAATTACATGGGAATGAACATCCACAAATTATACCCAACATAATTAATAGGGGGAAAAAGTTTTAATAATGGAATATGTATATTTGTGTGTGTGTGTGTGTGTTATACGAGTGTTTACTCGGGACTCAAATTCATAATTTATATATTCTATTTCTACGTGTAATTAAACCTTGCAGATTATAGAATGTAATATAAATCTAGAGCACTATTTACAAAATTGCATGACTAAACGCCGTGTTAAAAGAAATCTGATCCAAATGACCAGCTATTTGAAATTTCGTTGACGTAAGCTTGAAATCTTTGTAATATTTGACGTAAAAATTTGTGAATTTGTGAATTAATTCAATACAAGTTTTTAACCTAACTCGTATATATTAGATTATACTGTTCATTCAAAATTAAAACATGATATTTAAGATGTATTTTTGTTGAAGATGCACGTTCTTCTGCTGCATGGTGCTGTAGGATAGTATTTCTTCACTACAAAAAAAAGTCAATTCTAGCGAAGGGAACTAGCGACGGGCCGACACGTGTCACCACTAGCGACGGGGTTCCCTCCCGTAACTAGATTTTAAAATTTTAATATATCATTATTTTTATAATATCGCAACTATACACATTTATTAATATCACATCTTTAAATTTGTATTATTTCCTTATTAAATACAAATCTATACAAATTAGCTTTATTACTATTCTCATAAATAAACTAATTAGTATATTATTGTATATTTAAAAAAATGTATTAAGTTTAACATAATATTTATTATAGTTACTAGTACTACAAGATTAATCAATTATACATTAACAAACTAAAATATAGAATGAAAATATATACATAATATAGTATATAATGGATTTTAATTTTTAATTATAAACTATAGTTATTTATTATGTAAGTAAAAATAATTTAATTCATCATGATATTTAGTATGAAACACAAAGTAAGACTATTTAACCACATTTTCAACATGATATATATATATAATTTTTAAAATAATTTAATTAAAAACTTCTATAATCTTTCTCCATATTAAATTTATATTAGAGATATAATTTTTGTATGCATGGATACTTAATAAGTATCACCTTAAATTATAGTTCTTATATACAGATATATAATACAATATAATATCAATATTATATATTTGTGCACAAATAGATATATATATATATATATATTAATAATAATATAACACTTTTAATTTATAGAGATAAAGAAAAATAAATGATGAAAAAATCGTATAAGTATATATATTATTTAAACCTACTGGCGTAATTTGAGCAGGGGCAATACCATAGAAGCCCGCGCAATCTTAGCAAAGAAAGGGTGAAGACGCAGCCTGACTCCCTTCTCGGCAACTAAGGTGTAAAAGACGGTGAGCCCACTTGGAGGTCAATGGGCCCTGTCGAGAGGCCCGAGAGAATAGACTTCGACCCCGGCTCTCGAGATCGGCGGAGAGGTCAATTTCTTCAATATCTCATCAGTTACCTTTGGAGTGATGTTCGTTGCCCGAAACCCTTCACCTATAGGTTGTACCTCGCGAATTCGAACTCTCTTAATCTTTGACAGACTACCGGTGTCCATCAGGGCTTGTCTTTTACTTATTACCGCTCGGCCAACTGAGCAAGAGATGACTACCGACGGCCTCGCCCTTAGCTTTCTTAGTAACCCTAGTTATCAAAGGAGAATCAGAACTACTGGAACGCCTCGACCTTGAAGAAGTCTCTTCCTCATCTCCCCCATAACTCCTTGCCTCTTCAGCGTTCGAATCGTCACTCGTACTCATTGTTGATTCAAAGACGTTCGAACAAACTAAGCAAGAATCAACCGAAGAAAAGCCTAAATGTCCTCCTACAAATGTTTCGCCCCGAAAATAACCGTCACCCAAAAATTCCAAAAGCCCAGAAAATTGATATAAACACCCAGAAACTTCCTAGAAATTGGAAACCCTAGAAGAACCTAGAAATCTCCACAAATCCTCCAAGAATTCTAAAAATAATCACCAAATAGCCCCAAGAAATACTAAAGATATGCTATGTAAAGTCCTCGGTGAAAGCTACTAATTTCCCAAGAAAATTCCTTAAAACCTACAGCTACACAGCCATAGCATGGAACATTAAACAAGAGAGAAGAGTTTAATATAACCTGGAAATCGTGCGGTATCGAAGACGGAAGACCACTGTGGCAGGAATCCTTAAAAAGCATGGTGTAACCGGAGATAGCGGCGAGAAGAATGGAATGAAAATCTTTCAAGAGATTTTTTACGCCGATTAGGATTTCTCTCGCAAAAGGAATTTGAGTGAAGAAGGACTATTGGAATTCTGAAGAATGAGGAGAGAGGGAACAGTTTTTCCTTGATATTTGAATTACGGAAAAGAGATAGCTTAATCTGGACACACGTGTCCTCATTTAATGACTAGGGTAAACCTAGGGAATGGGAAAAGTAAAGTCCGTACCCAAAGTCTCCCCCAGGACCTGCCTTCAGGTCTGGAGCTCCACGAGGTCCGCTCTTACGACCTCTTAAGCTCCCCCAGGATCTGTCTTCAGGTCTAGAACTCCACGAGGTCCGCTCTCATGACCTCTTAAGCTCCCCGAAGACCTGTCTTCAGGTCTGGAGCTCCACGAGGTCCGCTCTCACGTCCTCTTAAGCTCCCCCAGGACCTGCCTTCAGGTCTGGAGCATCACTAGGTCTACTCTAATAAATTCATTGGATTCCTCGGACCTGCTTTAAAGGACCAGAGCTCACAGAATGGGATCTTTTAAAGCCGAGGATCTCTCTAAGAACTCGTCTATGGGTATCGGGTTTAAACCAAATGAAAATTTGGAATCTGAAGCGTTGAGATAAATCGAAGTAACGTTGAAAGTATCCGTTGATGATAAGCCTTGACCCCGTCAAAAACCCTAAAAGGGATAAGAGAGGATCCCTAAGTTAACGGAATTTAGTTAGGCATCTAATTAATATATATACACTGTTCACACACGAAATAGAGGACACTTACAACTTCAGTCAGATTATATACATTAATCACATAGCTCCGCAAGCAGGCCAAACACAAGGCTCCATAGCAGCAAAGCTCGACCCCCTTTCAGATTATTATAATAACTTTATTATTCCGTAATTTACTCATTTTTTCCTTGATTAATTCGATTCTGACTTGAGTGTCGGAGTCCGTTCGATCGTTGAGACCCCGACGGTCCTTCGGCTTTACGTGTTTTCTTTGTCTTGTAGATTGCCGGAGCCCAAATTCGAAGAACGATTAATTTTAGAGATTTTTTTACCTCTACAACCACGGTATACCGAAATTTTTAAAACTTCATACCGTTACTGTGCCGAAAATCTCGATATACCGAAAATTCAGTATTTTTTCAATACGATAAATGCGGTATTTCATTATATTTCCCCACCCCTACCCACATAGACAAGAAAAAATGATGGTTATGCTAGAAAAATTATAACCTACAAAAATATGGCATGCATTGTTTCGACAGAATAGTTTTGATAGTTTGAAAGAGCTGTTGGAATTCGAGTAGGTTGACTCAATCAATATCTCTCGTATTTATATCTTGATAAGTATTGAAAATTTCATGTGTTGGTGTAGTTTGATTGAAAGACTAAAAATATGATTGTGAATTAAACTGAAATACTTTATTCAATTGATTGATGACGGATTGTGTTTTTTTTTTTTTTTTGTCTTAATTTGATTAAATGGATTCATAAATTGGTAAGTTATATATGTAAATAAAATAAAAATATAAACTTATTCACATGTTGGGCTAGCTTGTAAATCGAAATTTAGGGTTAGGGCACAAAATGCAAACTCAAAAAAATATAGTTCAAATAATTTTGAATTGAACTAACTTGAAACTAAGAGTGCTGACCGGATTGAGAAGACACACGTACGAGTAAATCCACTTGAGATCCTCTAGTCCCAACTTGTGTGTGCCAACCGTGTGCCATCCAATTAGGGTTTATAATTATTTTTTAATATTTAATTTTAATTTTTTAGTTAATATAATTGATTTTTGGGGTTGATTATTCCAAATTTAGGGTATATAATTTTTTAAAATTTTATTTTTTTTACAATAAATATTAATTATTATTAGTTATGATAAAATAAATTTTATTTTTATAAAAAATATTATTAACAATATATAATTTTAATGGTGGCACACGGTTGGCACACACAAGTGGAACTAGAAGATCTCTGCTCGAGTAAATCCGGCTCTCATATAATATCCAGCAAATCACGCAAGATAAGTAAAGTATACTTAGAAAAGTCGTAAGTACTGGTGTTGAGGGTTGAAAGGGAGCTTGTGAGAATATAATTGGAGAGAGAGAGAGAGAGAGAGAGAGAGAGAGAGTTAAAAAAGAGCAAAATTGTGGGGCCACACAGCACGTCTTTGGACGCACCGCGTCGCCAGCAAGAGGTTTCCAAACTCCAGCTCACAAATATCCTAAATCCCCTCTCTTCCTCTCATTTCAAAACGACTTCCCCCTCTTCCCATTTATTCATTCCTATCAAAAAAGAAAGAAAAAAGAAAAAGAAAAAGAAATCACGCACACACTCTCTCACACACCACTTCACACAAATCCAGATCGGGAAGAAGAGCATCAAATCCATCGATGGCGCCGCGAGAGGAGAGCGTTTACATGGCCAAGCTGGCCGAGCAGGCCGAGCGCTACGAGGAGATGGTGGAGTTCATGGAGAAAGTCTCAGCCTCGCTCGAGGACAAGGACGAGCTCACGGTGGAGGAGCGCAACCTGCTCTCCGTTGCCTACAAGAACGTCATCGGTGCGCGGCGGGCGTCGTGGAGGATCATCTCCTCGATCGAGCAGAAGGAGGAGTCCAGGGGGAACGAGGACCACGTAACCACGATCAAGGAGTACAGATCTAAGATCGAGAACGAGCTCTCCAAAATCTGCGAAGGAATTCTCAAATTGCTCGACGATCGCCTCATTCCTTCCGCCGCCACCGGCGATTCCAAGGTTTTCTACCTGAAGATGAAAGGCGATTACCATAGGTATTTGGCTGAGTTCAAGACTGCTGCTGAGAGGAAAGAGGCTGCTGAGAGCACTCTCAATGCCTACAAGGCTGCTCAGGTTTGCTTCTCATGTTCCTTGAATTATTCTTCTCCTTTTTTTTTCAACGCAATTTGTGCATCTTTAATTGCCTAGAATCTAGATCGGATGCAGAGTCGTTACTATATTTGACTTTATTGATCTATACGTGTTCGCATCTGAATTCTTTATTGACTTTTCTTTTGTCTTTTTTTTGTTAATAGTGGTTTAGTCCCCAACGCAATAAATGAAAAGATGAAATTAAGAAAAGAAGAATTACACTAGTGCAGTGCAGGCGTGGTCTGTAGTCGATAATTATTAGAATTGACTTAATTAGTCTAAGAATGCCAAATTAATGATATTCTTTTATAGGACATATATAGCCGGTGCAGAAACTATATCTTGTAATTTATGATTAGAAACTGTAACGTCTTAGTTGTTGATGAGGATGAAATGGGCATATGACCAGTGCAAAACTGTGAAGAATACTTAGGATTGGAAAACATCAATTCACTAAGGCATCGAGCTCCCTTTTAATCATGCATGAATGTAGATTGGAACTAGATCAGTCTTCTCTTATGCTAGTATTATAAGGAGAATTAGAGCTTCCATGACCTCAACAAACTTAATCATTTCCTAGTTGAGGTGCTGATTTCCAAGGTGAATGTATAGTAATAGGGAAGAACTAACGACAAACAATATGGTTACTCTCGCCTTTCTGGGCCATAAAAAGTTAGCAACACCAAGTTTGCTTGGTTGATGAGCGTTAAAGTGCACATTTATATTCTTGTTTCCACTATCATGGCAGGTCAAGGACAGAGTGCTAAAATCATTTATTCTATTGATTGTAAATTGTAGTACCAGCTATGATGCTCTTTTCTTTAGATAACTAACTTAACTTGGCACAATTTAAATTTAATATAAAATATGGCGCTGTTATTGAGATATGATTGGGTTTTAGGATATACTTACAGCACTCTGTACGTATGGTGAATTATATTTGCAGTTGGCTAAAATCTCATGGTTGTGTATTTATGTAGATGACGAAATAATATATTCATTGAGTAAACATTTCATTGACAGTTGACACTGAAATGAAAGTATAAAATGCGGCGAATTGCTATGGTAATTATATGTGGAAGTTCCAATCCAAGAAAATTCGCATTTGGTTTTTGAGCTTCTCAAATGAGACCCTAAAAATCCAAACTGTGCGGATAGTTGGTAAAAAGTGGTACCTTGGTTCATGGATTTTTGAATGTCTTATGTTTCAATCAGATAGCCAAAACTTGGATTTGTTTCAATTGATAAACTTAAGGAAGAAACTTCAGCACCCTTTTTAGTGCTATGTTTTGTTGGGTGACGAGTTACTAATATGATAAACTAGCCTTGACAATAACACATCTATTTATGGTGATTTGAGATAATACTTTACGCTATGTTTTCTTTTGTTAAGAACCTTTGAATTTTTGGTAGATATTCTCTAGAACCTTCTTGTAATTGTTTTGTCACATGCGCTTCTCAACTTGGTTATGGCATTTAATTCAATTGGATTTACAGTTACTATTATTCTAACAATAGATTGTGATGATAAATGTCACCTACAGTAATTTCAATTATTTATAAATTTCCCTTTTCTGAAGAGATGCATTAGTGGTTTTCATAGCATTCATTTAATGGAGAGACATGATAATGATACTGTAAAATCTGTCTCATCGAAGATTTGAGTCCGTGTGATATGTTTCATGCAGGACATAGCTAACACAGAACTTGCCCCTACACATCCAATTCGATTGGGACTGGCCCTGAACTTCTCTGTTTTCTACTATGAAATCTTGAACTCTCCTGACCGTGCATGTAACCTTGCCAAACAGGTACACATTTGAATGTATCTCAGCTTATTTTCAGCATTTTTTGCCATTGTGAATGCATCCTTCATACTGCGTCTGTAATTATCTTCTGTTGTGAGCCTATACATACATGCATACATACACACATATTCATGTTCAGTTGTATGATTGGCTGCCTTGTCCAGGCCTTCGATGAGGCCATTGCTGAGTTGGATACCCTAGGCGAGGAGTCGTACAAAGATAGCACTTTGATCATGCAACTTCTTCGAGACAACCTCACCTTGTGGACCTCTGACATGCAGGTATTGCTTTCTCTAAATTTGTTACTGAATAATCATACTATGATTTATTTCTCATCTACACACCATTTGGTTAAATTGTTCTCATGTAAGTGTTAACATTTTACCACATTAAAAACAAAACTGAGGGAGTAAAATTTTCCGTACTTTTCTGGTAAGTATCTACTAACAGATGAAAAAAAGTCGGATTTAGGAATCCATAGCAAATAAGTCTACTCTTGGTCTTTTTTCTCATCTTCCTCTCAATTTATGGGTTATTTCAAGTGATGCATGATTGAGAATTTCTTTAGGCTCCCTTTTGATAGAAAGCACTTAAGAAAATGCCAAATAGACCTTAATGATTGGTTCGAACATAATCTAATCAAAGCCCACGAACTTGAAAAATCAAAACTAACTCTGGTATATTCCTGAGCCGCCTTGTATGTATACTCATAATGGGAGTTTGATGCAGGACGATGGAGCTGATGATATCAAAGAAGCTCCGAAACCTGAAGAAGGAGCTGCTCAACAGTGAGGATACTCTGCCGGAGAGTGTTCCCTGTTTGGCTTAGAAGTTTTTCCTTTGATCTCTTTTAAGCTTCGTTCAACCTGGCATTTTATCGGGTTTCCTTTAGGTCTTGACGTTGTTGCTACTGAATTGTGCGGTTCAAACGCCCTGTCATGCAGCCCTTTAACTAACTATGCTGAGTTATTTCTTTTTAACTTTTACCAATATTTCTCAGACACCATATTCGCAATAGGCTGCATCAAAATAATCAATTTGGGTTCTTTCTTGCAAAATAATGTTTCATCTTGTGATGTTTGATTTGCATCAGTGAAACAGAACATTGAGATCCTAAATCATATTTCAATATGCCCAAGGGTTGTTCCCCGGGCATATCCAAGGTTTATACTTTACAAAACATTTGTACAGTTATTTTACAGCTTTATAATACACTTTTTACCCATAAAAAAAATTAAAAAATAGAGCTTTGCCATTGTTTCCTCAGACTTAGCAAGTGTTTAGTTCTGCAGTCTCGCAGCTTTGGAATTTAAGTTATGGTCGGTCCATGTTTACAATTAACAACGTTTTTAATGATTGCTATTTACTGAACTATTTTTCTGGAGGTGATTTACCCGCTCATTCAAAACAAACAGGTCTTCGTGGAGTGGTGAGAAGTGCAAAGCATCAGCACAAGAAGATTAGATATCATCGTGTAAGCCGCTTCGTTTGCCAAACGAGAGAGAGAGAGAGAGAGGTCTAACCTATTAGAACTCATAATCTTCAAATACAAATCCCAAAATCACTTCATCTAAGAAGTTCTCCATCGAAACCACAAATACAAATCAGAAAGAAAAACACTTGTACCAAATCTGTGGTGTGAATGACTGACTGTGTTTTTCAATCTCTTAAAGCTAAAATAGATTTCTGAATCAGAAAACTTCTGTAGGAATATTGGACAAGAATATATCATCATTTTTTTTATACCAAGTCATCTGAAATAAAGATCCCTGCATTACACCAATTCCTCCCAACCCACAACACAAGATCACTGCAGGCTAATACCAGAAGCCCTCCCTACAAGCACAATTTTACCCGACCACCTAGCCACTCCATCTCCATTAAAAAAGAAATAACAATACTACTCTCTTCCTTGAAAAAGTTGCAAACTCAGAGCTCCCCTCCGAGAAAAACAATTTCAAATGTAAAAACATCTCAACAACAAATATGGCACATGTGGCGGTTTTTGTTCTACCATAAACTAGCTACGAGTAATGCTCAAGATTTGATCTAATGCTGGAGACTGAAATCCATCACGACCATCACCTATACATGGCCTTTTGGGTAGCTTAAATTTCTTATCAAAGCTAAACTAAGTTCTTACAATTTGAAGCTGGGATTCACAACAAAAATTAGTGTACTTCCCTATAAAAGAAAATTACGAAGTAAAGCTAATGAAAGCAGAGCAAATTGAGAACAGAACCGATATTTCAACTCTTCAATTCTAGACTATATCAAACATGCGATAACCAAAGTTGTATCTACCCTTCCGACCTAATTGCGGATGTGGATGTTGAGTAATGTCTCAATCAGCCAAGAAGAAGCAGTATCTTGCATGAATAGAAAGCAGACCTTCTACATAATTCTTCCTATTTCATTTTCAAATTACCATACTGTTTTGCAGTAGCTCTAAGTTTCATAACATGGTTTTTAAAGCATAGGAAAACATCCAATCGATATAAACTTCAACACACCTACATGGCCATATTGAGAAAGAAACAGATTTCTTGCTGCAGAAACACAAGGATTTAGTCATAATTTGCTAAATTCACTGCAGGCTCATTTCATACTCAATATTTAAAACTAAAACTACACTTGTCACTGCAGATTCTTGGTCAGCCTAAACTCAATCTGGTTCCCTGATTTTAGTAGAAAAATCACCAAGGTTGCATTTGAATTGCGGGATACAAAATGCAAAGGCTTGAAATCAAAGGGTTTTAAATCCACCCATACAACAAAATGACTTAATAATGAGACCAACAAATTTCAAATCCATATCAATCCCCAATAAATTTGCTACAGCGGATTTCAAATGTATCCTCAAATCCTTCAATGTAAATGTATCCTAGGGAAATCAAATCATGATAATATTTTCTGTTTTAGCTCGTTATACGATTTACTTTCCTTCATCAAAGTATAAGTTAACATGCCATAGAGAAGGCGAACATGAAGTAAGTTTAAATGACAGATAAGGCACCTTAAATATTTTCGCTAAATCTGTAATCACTAATAAGTATTTTCCTTATCTCTTTCTCTCTCACACACACAAAAATGTGGGACCCTTTATATTGCATCAATCAGTTCTAAACTTAAACTTGAAAATCGGAAGCTCCATGCATGATTACGACACATTAAGCTCTATGCATGATTGCATGTACTTGAATTTTACTAAGCGCGTTGAACTTATAGTTAGGAAAAAACTGAGCACTGCAAATTCATCTACACATTGAATCACAGGCTTCCCCATTGTTAACATGAAGTGATATTTTGTACTGTCTATTCTAATTGTTGCGTTCAATCCTAAATTCGGAGTTTATAAAACCTTAGATTCCTTATGAATGAAATTCAAGGGAATCTGAGTTCATAAATCCTTCTCCTTAGGAATGAAATTAAAGAAAAAATGGCGTCCAGATCTACAGCCTTGAGGATGCCGTCATCAAGCAAGAAATCCAAAAGTTGCAACTATGCAATAATTACGACACATAAACCACCAGACAAATAAATTTCCTATGTCTTAGCAGAATCATGATACTCTAGTCCCGCAAGGCCGCAATATTCAGATTGATTGTGAAAATATATTGCAAATCCTGAATTAACATATAGGAAGCCGTTGCTCAATGAAATCATCCCACAATTATGACCCAAATCACAAGCATTATATCTTGATGTTCATATACTTTCATGTTATAGTAGTACGACACAATATTTAAAGCCTGAGATGAAGATTGCATATATACGCTATAATTCAAATTTCAAAACTTAAAACTATAAAATCAAGAAACACAGATGAAACTTTGAAGCTAAATTCCCAAGAGTTCAATAGATTCTACAAACATGTAAACTAGCAAAGACAAAGACATCTTAACTTCCTTTGCCTTCATCGTTCATGTAAAGAACAAACAAGAATTACTTTTCCACTGTAAATACAAAAGACAATTTCTTACTATAATACCCCAAAACCATGTACATGTGCAACTTACAGTATTACTACCACCAAAATCTAAACAAGAAGAAATTGTAGAAACCCTAAAGCACTTACCTTTTTCTTACATTTAAAGAGAAATCTTTCACATCCCCTTCCACCTAGGGCTTGAAACCGGCAGAGTAGGCGATAATGGAAGCTGCGGCAACCCCAATTGGCCGGTCGGTGAAAACAGCGTGCCATAGGGAGACCTCGGAGAAGGAATGCATCCAAATGGCAGCGGCGATAATGGCAGCGCAGGAAACGGTGCTGAAGAAGCAGAAGACGTCGGAAAAGGCATCTGCTGCTGCTGCAGTGGGGGGAGGAGCGCAGAATGCTGCAGCGGTGCAGTGGCGTTCCACTGTGGTGGAGCAGTGGATGAAGTGTAGGAGCTCTGCAGGAAACGCATATAAACAGAGACCGGCGACTCCGCCGGAGGCTGCGCCGCAGCCCGCTGGCTGGCGTCATTTTGGGGCGCGACTCCATTCCACAACGGCGAAGCTGAACCGACGGAGGCGGAGCCCTGGAGAAACCGCATATAGGCAGAAATCGGGGACTCCGCCGCCGGGTGGACAGAGGGCAAAGGCGGCAGAGGCGTGAACGGCTGCGCCGCCTGCTGAACGCCGTCGTTCTGGGGAAGAATCTGAGGGGGGCGGTTGATAATTTGGGCGAGGGGAGGGGGCCGTATCCTCTGCAGGCGCGAGCTGGGGGGCCTTGTCTGTGGCGCCGGAGGGGTCGGCGCCGTGAACCGCTCGTGCGCCGGAGAGCCCGTGAGCTTCTGGACAACGTCTCGGAAGTCGTTCTTGTTAATGTTGTAGACCGGCGGCTGCTGCGATTGGGGCTGGGCCTGACCGGAATTAGGGTCGAGAATTGCAATAGCAGAGGCGGAAGACGACAACGACGCCGCCACTGCCGCAGTGGGAGGAAGAGGGAGGGGCTTCCGAATAGGCTTAGAAATCTTGTGCGAATTCCTGCTAACATGTTTCAGATAGACATCTCTACTGCTGCTGGAAGAAGCTGAATCATCACCACCGCCGCCGCCGCCGACGCCGCCAAATCCTTTATCCATCTTTAGAGCACACACATACACATACACTCCACTCTCTCTCTCTCTCTCTCTCTCTCTCTCTCTCTCTCTCTCGAGCTTTCTCTCTCCACCCACCCTCTCACTCACTCACTCCGCAAGAGAATTTGTGGTGATTCTTCTCACTCTATCCCTACATACGAAATATATACCGCAACGGGAAAGAATAAAGCGGTACAAAATTTACAGAGAGTTGGCCCTTTTTTGTGAATTTGGGAATTAGGGTTAGTGATTGCTGTCTTTTTTGGGAACGGGCGATTGTGCAGTGCGGATTGTACCGCGTGCTTTGTGGGAGGTGCCTCGTCTTTATCTATGAGTGTTTTTGGGGTCCATCCCATCTACATTTAACCCTTTTTTTTATTTGCTTTGACTCACCTTTCTTTCTTTTAATGCCAGAATCCTACATCTATATTTTTTTCCATTTTCGATTTAATCAAGCTTTCAATATTTCTTAATTTTACCTTTTATGTACGACTATTTACTTTATTTTTTTGGCACCTCTTTTAATATTTTCGATTGGCTCCTACTTCTACGTTTATTATTTATATTTATGGTGTGACGCTGCTAAAATCAGGTTAATTCAAGGGCCCAACATTAAATTAAAATTTATAATAATAACATAATTTTTTGATGTGTAGTAAATTTGATATCTCTAATTTTTATAAATTAGAGTGTCACATTATATCTATTGTGACATGTTGGGTATTACTCATTGAGTAGTATAGAATTTTTCTTAGGTTTATTTTTTTTCCCTAGGTTTATTTTACTCATTGAGGGTGTCAAATATTGAGGGGGGGGGGGGGTTTGTTTATTGTGACGTGTTAGTTTTCAACAAAATTTATAATGAACATCTATTTTGCTACAAATTTAAAAATTAAATTATTGTTATGATATTTTAAAAGTCACGTTCAGATTGCAAATCCGTTGATAAAGTCTTAAATTTTTTGCCAAGTTAACCCAAATTGGCCTTTTCCGTTTTTGCTTTCTATGGAAAATTTGATCAAAATAGCTACTCATGATGACTTTTGTTTACTAGACATAACGGTGCATTGCTTTAGCTCGGTAGAAACAAAATCATTATTTGAAAATCGAACACACCGGACTTGATACAACACAAGAGTCAATGAGCCATATTATACAATAACAAAACACTCACTCCGTGTCTTTTTGGGGATGACTTAGTAGTGAAGTGGTGTTATTTTGTGATAAAATGTCTCAAATTCGAATCTCACCACCAACATCACTAGGTCAGGTGTGAGCCTGTTACATCTGGCATGTCAAGTGTGATTTACCTCTCATTTGTCGTTTGCAGGCTATTACACAGGGG
Source organism: Perilla frutescens (assembly GCA_026008535.1). Classification (NCBI taxonomy): domain Eukaryota; kingdom Viridiplantae; phylum Streptophyta; class Magnoliopsida; order Lamiales; family Lamiaceae; genus Perilla; species Perilla frutescens. The sequence goes on along the minus strand of BRKX01000009.1, from coordinate 52,149,763 downwards.
CAGGATTTACCAAATGCACCTCAGTAGCGGCTACAGGTTACTCTCGACATTAAAGAGATAATTATTTCGTAATACATGAGCTTTGCATTGATTTTTATTTTTCATGTGATTTAGAAAACGTGTTCCCAATAACATAAACCTAAAGAGGTGCCCATATTAAACCGGACTGGCGGTTACAAACCGCCGGTTACACGGTTTTGGCTGGTTCCGGTTTTGTACGGACGGTTATGGTTTGTAAACCGTAACCGTCAACCGTAATAGGGCGGTCCGGTTCCGATTTGGCCGACGAATTAATACAAACCGCTAGTTTCGGCGGTTAATCAGCGGTTTGTATATATATATATATATATATATATTAACGGCCAAGATCACGATCCGCGTGATCTCGATCAACGGCTAGGAACGCACAGAGGCGAATCAGTGATGTGTAACCGCCGGTTTTGGAGCCCAAACTGGCGGTTTGGCCGAAAACCGCCGGTTTGGGCTCCAAAACCGGCGGTTCGGCCGTTATTTTTTTCAAAAATTTTCCAATTGAAATTTTAAAATTTCCCCCCACTCCCTAATTTTCACCTATAAATACCCCATCTCCTCCACCATTTTCACTCACACCAAACTCTCAATCTCTCTCTCTATGCTCAAATTCTCTCTATTCTAGCAATATCATTTTCTTATTCAAGTTTTCTTACAAGTTACAATCTTACGAAGTTACTCTCTCCACTCTCAATATCTCGATTTCTTCATTTCTTCATTTCTACAATTCTACTCATTTTCTATCATCCCTAATCATCATGTCTAGCCGAGGTAGCCGAGCCGATAAGGGTAAAGGCAAAGCTATTGCTGATAGTTCCGAAGCTCCACGTCGTCGTCGTCGTACTCATTCTGGAGTACATATTTCTGATGATGCTGATACGACGCCGCCTCAATTTCAACAACAACAACCTGAAGAATATGTGAATCCCTATGGCGGAGCTGATAGCGGTTTCTACAGCAATCCAAGTAGTGGCGGTTTCTACCATGATCCAACTGGTGGCGGTTTTTATAACAATCCTACTTCTCAAATGGAAGTTGACGAAGAAGTGGCAAGATGGATCTAGTTTGAAGAATTACAACGATCTCAAGAATCTCGTGCTTTCAGCGGAAATCCATCCATCGATCTCGACACGGAGGAGGCGGAGAAAGAGGCGGAGGCCGTTCCAACAAGAAATACGGCACTAAAATCTGCTCTCTTCACTATTCATTCCCGAAAGGTGGCAAGGAAGAATGAAGCGGGTGTGTTTGATTTGTATTGCAACTATTGTCCGAAGCAATACAAATTTCACACTGAAGGAGGCTATGGGACGTACTGGTCACATATCACCAACAATCATCAAGTCGAACTTGGGCGTGCTCAAGCTCAATCGCAACTCAACTTCCAACCGGTAAGCAGTCAAAATATCGAAAGCCAAGGTAAAGGTACGTCGTACTCATCTCAACTCTTTAGGTTTGACCTTCTAGTTGCTAGGGAACAAATGTGTTATTTTATTTGTGAAGAATCTTTAGCACTTCAATTTACCGATATCATGAATTTTGAACGTCGTATGAAAGCTGCTTATAATCCTGGTGCTCAAAGAATACCTAGAATGACTATGACTAGGACCCTTGAAAGATTGCATATACGATATAAGTCGAAATTGAAAAGTGTTGTTAGTAAAATTCCTTATAGGGTTGCTATTTGTTCTGATATTTGGTCTGATAAATTTATCCGTCGTCATTATATTGTTGTTACATTGCATTGGATTGATTATTCATTGAATTTAAATAAATGTTTAATTGTTTTTCGTAGATTTAACTGTCAACATAGTGCTGCTAATATTGCTAAGGTTATTATTAAAATTTACAATCAATTTAAAATGCTTGATAAAATTTTTTCTATTGGTTTTGATAATGCAAGTGCTAATACGACTAGTATTAGAGAATTAATTCAAGCATGTAATCCAACCTTGCATGGTAAATATTTTCATACTCGATGTATTGCTCATATTTTGAATTTATGTGTTCAAGATGGACTTAGAATATTAAATAACTCAATTCAACCTATTCGTGATGCTGTAGATTATATTCATGGTAGAGTTAGAGTTAGACGTAGGTGGGAAAAATTCTGCAGGGAAGCTGGTGTGCATCCTAAAATTTTTAACTTAGATGTGCCTAATAGGTGGAACTCTACTTATGAAATGCTTTCTGCAACTTTGGAATATCGTGAATTATTATGTTCTTTTTTTTGCTACGCATATTAAATCATTTATTTTATTATCTTCGTATTGGGATGATTGTATTAAATTAATGGAGCTTTTACAAGTTTTTCAATATGCAACAAAAGATTTATCCGGTGTGTATTACCCTACTGTTTGCAAATTTATGTATCATTGTTGTTTAATTGCTGCAAAATTTAATGATTGTAGTCATAAACCCGATTTGCAAGATATGATTCTAGCCATGGTAAAAAAATGGCTTAAATATTTTGATCATGTGCCTAATATTTTTTTGGTTGCAAAAATATTGGATCCTACTTTTAAACTTAGTGCTACTAATGATATGATTGACATGTATTACAAGTTTTTATCTACTATGAGTTTTACAGGTTCCAATCCCGATATATATGTGCCACCTGCTGAAGAAATTAAAACAGAAATTTATGAGTCTATATATTCACTTTATAAAGAATATGAGTTAAAATATGCTGATAGTATAACTCGTCCAACGAGTCGTTCTTCAGGTTCTAGTAGTTCTTTTTCGTTAGGATTAAATACTTCATCTTCACATGGTAGTGCTTTACAAGAATTCCAAAAAAATTTCCACAGTAGAGGAAATACTAGGCGTAGTCAAAATGAGTTAGATATGTATTTGCAAGACCCTATTGTGCCCCCCGATGATGAAAATACATGTCCCAACAATTTTGATGTTCTCAAGTGGTGGTCCCGAAATCAAGAGCGGTATCCTTTGCTTGCAATTATGGCAAGGGAGATTTTTGGAGTCCCGACATCAACGGTTGCGGTCGAGCAAGCTTTCAGTGAATCCGGTTACATGTTGGATGAACGGAGATCAAATTTGACACCAGATCACCTCAAAGCTCAAATGATGTTGAAGGACGAGTCCAAAGCCGACCTAAGAGAGCAAGAGAACCGTTGGGATGACTTGATGGATGGCCCGCTCATTTAAGTTGGCTCGGAGAGTGAAGCCGAAGGAGGGAGCCAAACCGGAGATGATTGGGACGACGACTTCGAATTCTAGACTCGCCAAGGAAAAAAGGTAAAATGAACTACGAGGGCTTTGATTCCAATGTAAGAGATACGTAGGCAGCTCCATATGAAGTGCAAGCCTAAATTTCAATTATTTCTTTTCCCCCCCTAATTCCTAAATTCTAAATTAGCTCAAATTGTAACTTGTAAATTGTAATTTTATATTTTCATAGTTTGATTAATTTACAATTTGTATTTTGTAACTTGTTATTTGTAAATTGGAATTTGTAAATTTGTAAATTGTAATTTCATATTTTCATAGCTTGATTAATTTACAATTTGTATTTTGTAATTTGTTATTTGTAATTTGTAAATTGTAATTTCATATTTTTCTAGTTTGATTAATTTACAATTTGTATTTTGTAACTTGTAATTTGATAAATTAAATTGTATTCTCAATATTCTTGTAACTTGTAAGTTATAACTTGTAAATTGTAATATATAAATTATAAAATTATATAATAATATCAAAATTCAAATAAACTTGTGTTTTGTCATACTTCTTAGTTTTTAACTTGTAAATTAGTAATTTTATCTATTTAATACTTAGTAGCAGTTCGTCCAATCGTCAATTCGAGTTCGGAGAGAGAGAGAGAGAGAGAGAGAGAGAGAGACTGAAAAACCAGCGGTTAACCGGATAACCGCTGGTAACCGGCAAAAACCGGTCGTGCTCAAAACCGGCGGTTCCGGTTGACAAACCGAAACCGTCAACCGTTAGAGCACGGTGCGGTTCCGGTTCCGGCATTCCGGAACCGCCTAACCGGCGGTTTCTAACCGGAATCGGAACCGTGGGCATCACCTTAAAAACTTTTGAAATCACAATAGTTTTCATATATTCAATCAATTGAACTTTTGAAACTAGTGGGAAGCATGTTGTAATTGCATGATTTCATTTTTATTTTATTTTGAAACAAGATCGTTTCATTTGGTTTCAATAATGTAAAAACAAAATTGTTTCAATTGATTTCAGTAATGTAAAAATAACATTATTTGAATTGATTGAAATTATGGAAATTGTTGTGATTGCAAAAATAGTTAAGTTGTGTTATTGGAAGTACATTTTTAAAAGGGAAAAGGGTCTCGCAGGCCCATGAACTTTTTGGCGGGGACCTCGCAGGCCCCTGTACTTTTTTTTAGCTCAATTGAGCCCCTGAACTTTTTTTTTTCGGATCTATCGGGCCCCTCCGTTAAGCCCCTCTTGACGGGGCCGTTAGTTCAACATAAAACGACGTCGTTTTAGATTTTATTTGAATAAAAAAATTATAAATTCAATTTAAATTTCACCCAATCCATTTTAAAAATATCTCGACCCGATTCTAGATAAACCCGCCCCATTTACGGTTTAAAATTGGGGAAACACTAAAAAGTCTCAAAAGTCACCCCAGGTTGAGTGTGCGAAGGACACTCTACTCCCAAATCTCACATCCACTCTCTCTCTCTCTCTCTTTAAACACAACACACGCCGTCCCCTCTCTCTCTCTCTCCGAATTCTTGCTGCAAACTCGCAACATTCTTGAGATTTTTGTACTTAAATTAGATGGGCTGCTGTATTGCGGCGTCTGACACACAAAAAAGAAGTAAAAAAGGAAATTTTGGGAAAAATGTGCAATCTTTTGCAGACCCATCATGCAATCTTGAGCTACAGTGGGATTTCTTGATCTTTGTTGCAGGTTAAAATGGTGATTCCAAAAGGGCTCTGGGTAAGTCTGTTCTTTTTTTCTGCGGGAATAAAAATGGTGATTCCCCTAAACCCGCAAGACTTTTGAGACTTTCAAGTGTTTTCTCAATTTTAAACCCTAAATGGGGCGGGTTTATCTAGAATCGGGTTGGGATATTTTTAAAATGGGTCAGGTGAAATTTAAATTGAATTTATAATTTTTTTTATTCCAATAAAACCTAAAATGACGTCGTTTTATGTCGAACTAACGGCCCCGTCAAGAGGGGCTTGACGGAGGGGCCCAATAGATCAGAAAAAAGAAGTTCAGGGGCTCAATTGAGCCAAAAAAAAGTACAGGGGCCTGCGAGGTCCCCGCCAAAAAGTTCAGGGGCCTGCGAGGCCCTTTTCCCTTTTTAAAATCGTGTAAAAAATTCAAGTCGGTGCAAACTTCATGTATTTCAAGGTAATTATTTCTATTTTAAATGTTAATATGTTCTGAATATATACATATATATATATATATAGGGATGGGATCTGGTGAGAACCAGTCACCAGGTGGGAACTAGGAACCAATCCCATCCCTCCATTCCATAATCTGGACGGTCCAGATCAATCCAGATTTTTCGGTGGTAATTGTGTAATTAAAACGAAAGTCTTCAATTCGCGCGTGTCATTAAGGACAAAATCAGAACTGAACTAAAAAATTACCCAAATTCAAGTTTAGCCTCCGACTTCGCTCATTTTAGCCTCATGCATTTCTCATTTTAGCATGTGTTGATAAACAGAAATGGAACGATGATTTCATTGGAATGAAATGCAATACACCCTATTTGGGGACAATGAACCATAATGGGAATCTCATAATTACTAGTTGGGATCAGAGCCCTAATCGGAACGTAATAAACCCTAATTGGGAACGGTGAACCCTAGTGGAAAATGTCACATCAATTTTAGCCTCCTAATTCGATCATTTTAGCATCATGCGATTCTCATTTTAGCCTCATGCGATTCTCATTTTAGCCTCAGAACAAAAGGGAAGAATTATTGAATTATTAAATTACTATATTACCCATCCGTCCACAAAGTTGCTGAAAATTACAGGAATGCCACCGCCTATCCACTTAAATATGATTTAATCTGGACCATCCAGATTGAGTCAAACAAGGGATAGGATTGGTTCCTAGTTCCCACATGGGGGAAGGGTTCTCATTTGATCATTTCCCTATATATATATATATATATATATATATATATTTATTTATTTTTCAACAACTTATTGCTAATTTTTCCTTCTGAATGAAAAATATTATACTCCATCTGTTTCATTTTATTTGTTATTTTAGGTTTTTTGTTTTGTTTCAAAATATTTGTTGTTTTATATATATTTTTTCACATACACTCTCTCTCTAATTTAACCCATTCACAAACCTTATTTTAGAAAATATAATTGAATAAGATTTTATGACATATATGAGGGATGTGTATATTTGTCCATAAAATTAATTGTTAATTCTAGATAAAAACCTAAAACAACAAATAAAACGAAACGGAGGAAGTATAAAATAAATTAAATCATTGAAAATGGGTAATTGGGCTTTAATATAAAGCCAGTCCAGACCCAAGTAATACTTGTCGTCTGTGAATAATATAATTTATTCAAAATTAGAAGTCTTTTTTCTCCTAACCCCACATTGGCTTCTATGAAATTTCTTTTATATGATAAAGTTTGAAGGCAAAAAAATTATTTTAAGAATTTTATGATACATTAATCTTAAGATAAGCTGGCAATATGGACAATAAGGCGGCTTAGTTAATCCATCACTCGTAATTAGAAAATCGTGAGTTCAAATTTAACTAATACCTTTTTAAGTTGAGATATTATGTGTGCACTCATAAATAATATAGAAGATATCAAAAAATTAATACAAATTGACGGTCTAAACAAGGGTTGAAAACATACTAAATTCCAAGAGCAAGGTGGTGTCAATTATTTTTCCCAAACTCGTCTCGTTGCCATCTTAATGTAAACTTACTAGCACTTATCAGATCTAATTTAAAAAGAAAAAGAAAAAAAACTATTAAAATTTACCAGCACGTAATAGTACTTCCCAGTTCTACTAAGGGCATTTCAGTAAAACTAACATCAATTTTCCATGCACTACGGCTGTGAACGATAATGATAATGGAGGGCAATGAAGAAGAAATGAAGAGAAGAATGTTCGATTTCTAGTTTGAAAAGACTAAATTAACCCTCACTAATATTTCATTTCCTGTGAGACTCCATTATCAGAGATTGACCACTCCTCGACACGGCTAGTCGCCTTCTCAACCTGAAAAAATAGCGCAAACATCAATAGACGTTGCATTTGGAAATCGCATTTATGAATTTATTCATCATCAAAATTAACTAATTAATTACCTCAACTTCCCAATTCCTTCTTATCGTTATAATAGACAATATAATTGTCTGTATTGCCGTTCCACCAAAAATCATCCCTGCCCAAACCCCCTATCACATTTAAAAGGAATTTAATGATTTGCAGGTTATTACTACAAATGAACGGAGTTCGCTCAATATGCTCATTTAAATATCAGATACACATAAAAAAGAAGTTAAATAAAATGGTATACCGTAGTTCCCCAGTCGAAGCCCCAACCTAGAACCGCTCCAATGGGGAGGCCGATGATGTAGTAGCAAAATATATTTATCCATGCAACCCATGCTTGCCATCCAGATCCAACAGCTACCCCTGAGAGAACAAAAGAAAGTTCAAGTAAAATTTTAGGGCTCGTTTCGATTGATTAATTGATGATAAGCCGACCATCTCCAATCCTACTTTATTTTGGGGTATGTTTCCTTTCTAACCAAATTTCATTTTACAGTTAGAGTATGAAGTATGGAACAATGATATTACATATATATATGGATTATCACTGTGTAATATTTCATATTGCATTTTGCTATTTGAAGTCCCTAAAATTAAAATTATATCATTAAATCAAGAATAGAAACATATTTATATGGTTAAAATTACGTTACAAAATTATAGTTAATTATTTTCTTTTGTTATTTTTTCTCCTCTGGCCTATTTATTTAATTTTATTATATTACATAATTTTTTATTAATTTAAAATAAGATTACATAATTTGATACGTTAAATGATTAAATAAATATGCATTTTGGGTTGGAGATTGTTGAAGTTGCATAATACAGCTGTTATACATGCAAGATGCCACGTCAGCAACTTATGCTCCTTTGTTATGGTTGCAGGATCACTAGTTATCATCTGCATGAGCTTGTGCATGCTCCAAGATGTGATCTGGATAGTCCACTCAAGCATGTGCGGATCTAGCATCGTCACCGTTCAATTAGGTAGATATTTTCCGGCCAACTAGATATTTCCGGCCAGCTAGATATTTTCTTAGCTCTCCAAGACTGTATAAATAAGGTGGAGCTCATTTGTATTGTTGTAATTTTTGAAGAACTTTTCAATATCTTTGTTAGCAATCAGAACAGAGAGATTGCATTTTCCAGTTTTCAATTAAATAATGAATTCATCTTCCGATCAATCCTTGATTTCTACATGGTACCAGAGCCACGATCTTGTGGTTTAGAAATAGATCATTGATTGTTTTTTGTTTATTTTTTCGATTCACCGATTGTGAATCGTGAAAATATATGTAGCAGATATGCTATCAAATTTTGTTGGTGAAGGTTTTGCATCCAGGTGTTCGATAAAATGCCAAAGCAGAATCGTAGAATGCCTTGGAACAAGATTGTCCTTGAGAAGAGAGGATTTCATATTGCAGATGATGATGATGGCGATCAAGGTGAAAATAGTCAGAGATCAATGGCTAATACAGTCAACGATGGAGCACCTGATAAATATGGTCTGCGCGATGATCATCAAAGAGAGCTGACTACCTACCGTGCTCAAAGCAATGATGTGTTACATCTCCACCCTAATGACCATCCAGGTATGGTCCTAACTACGGATCTCTTAACTGGTAAAAACTACCATAGTTGGTCTAGGGCGATTAAGAGAAGTCTTGTTGCTAAAAATAAGCTTGACTTTGTTGATGGAAGTATGCCAGAACCAAATGAGAATTCAGTAGACTATAAACAATGGTTGCGGGTGGATTATCTGGTGTTCTCGTGGATTGTAAACTCCATTTCCAAGGAATTAGGTCGAGGTTTCCAACATATAGAAACATCTACAAAACTTTGGGATGAATTAAGGAGAAGATTTGGATGATCTAATGGTCCACGAATTTATAAACTTAGAAGAGAGTTGGCTACATATGCACAGAGAAACCAATCTGTTTTGCTTTATTATCATAATCTGCAAAGTTTGTGGGATGAAATACATTTATTAGTTCCCTGTCATGTTTGCTCTTGCGGTGCTTCTGAGCTAAATAAGCAAAACGAAGAGAATGAGAGGTTAATGCAGTTTTTAATGGGTTTAAATGACTCATATGAAGCAATTAGAAATCAGATTTTAATACTTGATCCACTACCTTCTGTGAGTAATGCCTATGCGATGGTGTTACAAGTCGAAGATCAAAAGGAAGTTTCCACTTGTTATACTGACATAGGTGATCAGAATGCTTTATACACAAATCAAAAAGGTAATGGAGGAAGAAATGAAGGATTCAGAAGAAGGTTATCTAAGGAAGAAAAACAGAAGTTGAAATGCAGCCACTGTGGTGGCACTGGTCATGAGAAAGCAGAGTGCTTTAAGTTAGTAGGCTATCCAGACTGGTACAAGCGATTTAAAAATAATAAAAGAGTGAATAACAAAGCTAATTGTATTGATCAAGATGATACTTTGAGTGCTAGAGATGAAGTTAGTAGTCAGATGAGAGAGCAGACTACTGATATGAACAAAAAGTTAGTAGTCAGATCGGAGAGCAGACTACTGATATGAACAAACTGATACATGAGGACATTAGCAAATATCTTGGAAATTACTTCAAGAATTCTAATGCAGGCATTGGAAATTCTCTCAATACAGCAGTCAACATGGTGGATACAGGAGATATTATTCATCATTCAGAGGATACTAAGATGACTCATTTTGCTTTTGGATTGTCACAAGATGGACAACAAACCGAGTGGATTGTGGACTCGGGAGCAAGCATTCACATGTGTTGTAACCCAACTGATGAGTGCATAAATTGCACTCATTTGCACTCATTTTGAGTGCACTTGCACTTGGTTATCATGTATATATGTTGTAAATATTGTTAATATTGTTTAAATCTTATGTTTGGTGTAATGTGACCAATTTAAGGAGTTTTTGGGTTCAAACAATGCAAAATAAGTCAAGTTCGTGAATTGGATCGAAAAGGTAGCACAAAGACGAGCAAAGGACAAGAAAACCAAGACACAAGCTGAAACGCGACCCCAAAGCCCTAGCACCTGGGGTCGCGTTTCAAATACACTGCAAAGCCTAACCCCAAAAAGCTACTCATGGGTCGCACTGTAGAGCACTTCAGAGAGGAGTTTTTCTTTGTTGAAAGCCCAACCCAAAAGTCCTAGCACCTGGGGTCGCGTTTCAAATACACTGCAAAGCCCAACCCCAAAAAGCTACTCATGGGTCGCACTGTAGAGCACTTCAGAGAGGAGTTTTTCTTTGTTGAAAGCCCGACCCAAAAGCCCTAGCACCTGGGGTCGCGTTTCAAATACACTGCAAAGCCCGACCCCAAAGCCCTAGCACCTGGGGTCGCGTTTCGGACTGACGGAATTGAAAGTTGACTTTTGACATCCAATTATTGGTCCATTACTTTATATATCTATTGGGGATTTAAAAAGACGAATCTAACACTTCTCCGACTCGAAATACACTTGAAGAAACACTACATTTGGGGATTTTTGAAGATCAAGAAGAAGAAGGAAGATCCATCCATCCATTTGAGGATTCAAGCCAAGGGATTGAAGGAGATTGTTCAACATTGGGTTTTATCTCCTCCTTCCCTCTTTTACTCTTGTACTTAGAATGGATTTTGATTCTTCCTTTTGTATTCTTGATTTTGTTGTAAATATGGTTGGCTAGAGCCTTAGGGCTCTAGGATATGGAGAAACAATGTGAATCTTGTTCTTAACTAGGGTTTAATCTATGGGTGTGTTTTGTTAAGATTTCAATCTTTGCTAGTTCTTGTAAGGTGTTATTTGAAGTGGCATTCATTTAACATCAAATGTTTGAATCACATGCATCTAGTCAATCTTGTGATCATAAACATGTATGGATTAAATCTATGTATTTGTACTCTTCGTTGAATGTTGAATATGTGGAAGGAAATGTGACCCCTTAGAGCCTTTGGTAGGTGCGACCTTGGAATGTGTTAGAGATAGCCATCCTTGTTGCATTCGCAATTAAGGAGATATTCGAGAGATGTTTCTTCTATATTCGTGGTCTTTCTATCTATGAACTTATCATAATTGTGTGTTTAATCCTTGTTGTTTGATCAAGAGGAATGTTGTGAATCCATATCCTAGAGTCTTGCCCTTATTTATCATCTTCAAATATCTCTCTCTTGTTGGTATTGTTTATTTCATTTTCTATTTAGATTGTTTATTGTTGTTGTTTGGTATTTCATTATTTAGTTTATGTGTTGGTTTTGTGTTATGATAATCACCCCTCATCTATTGATAGTCTAGATCTATCGTCGTGGTACTTGCATTTTCACGTTTAATTTCTTTTCCCTGTGGATCGACCTCGTATCATCATATCTACAATCATATGCTTATACACTTGTAGGCATGACACGAGTTTTATAAATATTGAATCCATTGTGGAGAGTAAATATCTCACATCAAGTTTTTGGTGCCGTTGCCGGGGAATTGTGAATTAATTTGATATATGCAATATTGTGATAACGATTGTGTGGATTAGTTTAGACATTTTATTTTATTTTGTTAAGATTTGCATTGATTTCTTGGTTCTTTGACAGGTAGTGTATGCACACTCGATCTAGAGGTGAGCCACCTATCGACTTGGATTCAGAAATTGAAGCAATGGTGCGCCACAACAACGCACGTAGACGGAGGAGAATGGCGGATAACCTTCCACCAGTTCAAGATCCTATGATTGCCCAAATGCAAAGGCAATTAGAGGTTATGCAAGGGCAATTGAGAGCCCAAGAAGAAGCACAACATAGAAATGTGGAGGCCCCAATCCGAAACCTTTTCCAACCCGTCGTGAATCAAGGGATGGCGAATGGACCACCCATTCAAGCCAACAATTTCGAGTTCAAGACGTCCCTTATACTCATGATCCAACAACACCCATTCCGAGGAACGCCAATAGAGGATCCAAATGAGCACATACGCAAGTTTCTTGAGTATAGTGGGATGATAAAGACGAATGGAGTCCCGGATGATGCAATCCGAATTCGACTATTCCCATTTTCTTTGAGCGACAAGGCGGAGACTTGGTGGTTGAGCCAAGCCAAGGATCATTCCAAACATGGGATGCATTGGTGACAAAGTTCCTTCACAAGTTCTTCCCACCCAGAAAAACTCTCAAACTTAAAGGCGACATCACCGTGTTCAAGTAATGTGATGAGGAAAACATGTATGAGGCGTGGGAACGCTTTAGAGAGATGCTAAGAAAGTGCCCTGGGCATGGGTTTGGAACCAATCACCAAGTGTGTATCTTCTATGGTGGAAGTAAACCCGAGGTGAGAACACTAATGGATGCGGCCGCAGGAGGTTACTTATTAGCAAGAGGCCCGGACGAAGCCATGAGAATCATAGAGGAAATTGCCTCTAATTCATTTCAATGGCCAGTTGCAAGAGAAGGTATTCAAATAATGAAGAAAGTTGCATCTACCTCAAATTCAGATGCACTTGAGCTATTGGTGGCTCAAGTATCAACTCTAAATTCAAGAATCGAAGCATTCACCAATCCAAAAGTCAAGACTTCTCAAAGTCAATTTGAGAAAGTTAATTATGTGAATAAAGGAGGAGGCTATTCAAATCAACAAATGCCATACAATCAAGGGTACACACCACAATATGGAGGCCAATATGGTGGAAATCAAAATTATCAAAATAGGGCACAACATCCAAACATGCCCTATGGTAATCCAAACAACACCATTCAAATACCTCCCGGTTTCTCAGTTACCAATGGTGTGATAGATGAAGAAAAGAAACCTAAAATGGATGATCTCTTGATGACATTCATGGGAAAGACGGAAAAATACATGGGTGAGACACAATCTCGCTTTGAAAAATTGGAGAATCATGTGGGAGCGATTGGCACCCAAGTGAATATGCTAGAGAAGCAAATGGGCCAACTTGCTACAATCATAGGGAATCAACACCAACAAGGCAAGTTCCCGAGTAATACAACCATCAACCCAAAAGAGCAATGTAAGGCTATACATGTGTTGAATGTTGGGTCAGTGGTAAAATTGGAGGTTTCTTGTATAAATCTTGAGGAACGAAAAGTTGAAAATGGATTGAAAGCCAAGGATTGTGAAATTGGAATTGAGAAGAAGTCAACGGAGAAAACTTCAAGTAAGTCACTTCCATCAACTTTGCCTCCCTTCCCTGTTGTTATTCCATATCCTGAAAGGTTGCGAAAGAATGAGCAAGATGAACAATTCAAGAAATTCTTGGAGGTGTTTCGAAAAGTCCACATCAACCTCCCTCATGTGAATTTGTTGCAAAGAATGCCAAACTACGCAAAATTCTTTAAGGAAATGTTTTCAAAAAAGAAAAGGTTGAGGAAGTGTGAAGTATTGAGCCTCACGGGGGAGTGTAGTACCTTCCTTCAACAAAAGTTGCCACCAAAGTTAAAAGATCCGGGGAGTTTTGCTATCCCATGTGATATTGGCGAAAATTTGATTGTGAATGCACTTTGTGATCTTGGAGCAAGTGTGAACCTTATGCCTCTTTCTTTCTTTCATAAGCTAAAAGTTGGAAAGTTAAAGACGACAAATGTTTGCTTGTAATTAGCAGACCATTCTATTACTCGTCCAAATGGGATCATTGAGAATGTTCTTGTGCGAGTAGGCGAATTCATTTTTCCTGTTGATTTCTTGATACTCAATATGAAGGAGAATGAAGGGATACCACTCATCCTAGGAAGACCATTCTTGAGTACCGCAAGGGCCCTAATTGATATGGAAAAAGGTGAACTTACTCTCAGGGTTCATAACTTGTCGATCATGTATCAATTAAAGGAGAGAAGAGAAGTTCCTAAAGAAGATGGGTCTAAGGACACAGAGGAGTGCAAGGTGATTCGAAAAGTCAAATCGGGCAAGATGATTTGTCAAGAAAAGAGTGAAGAAGATATTCCCGATGAGTATTTTAGAATCTTTGAACCGGACTTGATTACAATGCCTTGGAGAATTCAAGAAGGTGCTCTTGTGTGGCATAAGAAGCCACCATATCTTCTTGGTTGACTATTGGCCATTGATATTCCATCGAGCTCACGATGTTAAATTAAGCGCTTGTTGGGAGGCAACCCAATGATTTTTATGTTGTTTATATTTGTTGTCTTATTTTGTTTATCCTGTTTAGTTTAGATTTGTTTATAAGGGTGGTGTTTTGATTGAAAGTTTATGATTAATGTTTATGTTTGTGGAGTGAAATGAATGCAGGGAGTTGTGTTGAATGACGGGAGAGCATAAGTGTTTGAAAAGAGATGTCAAAAGAAGCATGGAAAAGGCTCAAAAGCTAAAAACACGGAGCTCAAAACTCGAGAAACAAAGGCTGAGAGCCGAGCCCGACCTCGTTCCCGAAGATCAAAAACCAATCCCAGTTCATGTTGTCATCATCTTCTCAGCCATTGCCACATTAGTATCCACGCTATCCACCTCACTGAGCCGTTAGTGAGCCTTGCCACCATCTTTTTGCCTCCAAACTTATTTTCTCTTTTGGATCAAAATAAGTTTGGGAGAGGGGGAGAGAGTTATGGTGGCAAGGGTCTTTTCTGCTCATTTTACCGCTTTATTTAAATAATTGTCTAGTTAGTTTATTTATGTTTTCGGATATTGGAGCATGTTCGGATGTATGAGTATGCTTATTTTATTTATGCTTTGGATTATGCTTGATTTGTTAAGTTTTTATGTTGGATTGATTGGATGGAGGCATTGATGGATATTTGATTATATGTCGTTTTGCTTCATGAGCATATGATGTTTTATTTATGTTTTTGTTCAATTGCCTTATGATTTGTGGCTTGGGAATATTTTGACTTAAATAGGTGTATGTTCTTGTAACATGATAGGAGTTATGAGAGTATGTTTTTGATGAAATGGGAATCATTGATGAGCATGAGCTTATGTTCAAAATTTTTGAAAAATGTTGATAAAAGGCAAAATTTTATAGCATGATAGTGTAAACAAGGTTCTTTTCGTATCTCAAAAGTACAATTATTGAAGGAAAAACTTACCTTGGAAAGATTTTGATCCAAAGATTACACAAGTGTAATTTTTCTTTGATGAGTGATTGATGGTCTTCTTGGTGCACTAGTCTTTCTCTAGAACTTGCTTGGTGACTTAATTGAGGATACAATTGTGTGTTTGATTTCTTGAAAAGGATTTAAGGCTATTTGTTGTTTAACCTCATGATAATCCAAATATTTTTCTTTCCAATACAAATTGAATCCCTTGCAAGCCCTTTTTGAGCCTTGAAATATTCTTGATTTTGTTGGGTTGGGAATGAAATAAATGACAAGTTGTGTATATTCTTTCAATTGGAACTTTTGAGAAATCTTGTAATTGGAAAAAGGTAAAATGTTGAAATACTCTTGTGATGAAAAGATTAAAAAGAAGTGAATTATCTTGATTTGAATTGAAAATCCTTAATTGAAGAAAAGAAGAGAGATGTTTACATTGTGATCACAAACAAAAAGAGTAAGAAATGATGAAAAATTTGGAAAAATCTCAAAGAGATTGGGTTGTGAAATAAAAAGGGTAAAAAGGACTTGTGTGGTTCTACTTGGTTGATAATGTATTGATTTGGTATTTTGGGACGCCACTTTACCAAATATTTTTCCTACCCTTCCGAAAAGCCTTCAGTACAACCCGAAAAGCCCTTAATGATTCTTGTTTGAGAACACATGTGGAGTAGTGGAGATTGTAGTCACTTTGCAAGCATATGGTAGGATTCTAGTGCACTCTTGACCTTGAGCGATACACATTTAGCCTATACACTCGAGAGTGAGCGTTTATTGATCCTTGAGAGAGCTTGAACTTAATTAATTGTATCATGATGATTTTGAGGTTTTTTGTTTATGTTTGATTGCCAATATCATCTATGCATTGTCTATCTCTTGATTTTTGAAGCAAAATGCCATCTTGATTCCATTATGCTCAATTATTTTGCTCTTTTACTCTTGTTTTTGTTTGAGGACAAACAAATATTTAAGTTTGAGGAAGTTGATGAGTGCATAAATTGCACTCATTTTGAGTGCATTTGCACTTGGTTATCATGTATATATGTTGTAAATATTGTTAATATTGTTTAAATCTTATGTTTATGTGACCAATTTAGAAAGTTTTTGGGTTCAAACAATGCAAAATAAGTCAAGTTCGTCAATTGGATCGAAAAGGTAGCACAAAGACGAGCAAAGGACAAGAAAACCAAGACACAAGCTGAAACACGACCCCAAAGTCCTAGCACCTGGGGTTGCGTTTCAAATACACTGCAAAGCCCGACCCCAAAAAGCTACTCATGGGTCGCACTGTAGAGCACTTCAGAGAGGAGTTTTTCTTTGTTGAAAGCCCGACCCAAAAGTCCTAGCACCTGGGGTCGCGTTTCAAATACACTGCAAAGCCCGACCCCAAAAAGTTACTCATGGGTCGCACTGTAGAGCACTTCAGAGAGGAGTTTTTCTTTGTTGAAAGCCCGACCGAAAAGCCCTAGCACCTGGGGTCGTGTTTCAAATACACTGCAAAGCCCGACCCCAAAGCCCTAGCACCTGGGGTCGCGTTTCGGACTGACGGAATTGAAAGTTGACTTTTGGCATCCAATTATTGGTCCATTACTTTATATATCTATTGGGGATTTATAAAGACGAATCTAACACTTCTCCCACTCGAAATAAACTTGAAGAAACACTACATTTGGGGATTTTTGAAGATCAAGAAGAAGAAGGAAGATCCATCCATCCATTTGAGGATTCAAGCCAAGGGATTGAAGGAGATTGTTCAACATTGGGTTTTATCTTCTCCTTCCCTCTTTTACTCTTGTACTTAGAATGGATTTTGATTCTTCCTTTTGTATTCTTGATTTTGTTGTAAATATGGTTGGCTAGAGCCTTAGGGCTCTAGGATGTGGAGAAACAATGTGAATCTTGTTCTTGACTAGGGTTTAATCTATGGGTGTGTTTTGTCAAGATTTCAATCTTTGCTAGTTCTTGTATGGTGTTATTTGAAGTGGCATTCATTTAACATCAAATGTTTGAATCACATGTATCTAGTCAATCTTGTGATCATAAACATGTATGGATTAAATCTATGTATTTGTACTCTTCGTTGAATGTCGAATATGTGGAAGGAAATGTGACCCCTTAGAGCCTTTGGTAGGTGCGACCTTGGAATGTGTTAGAGATAACCATCCTTGTTGCATTCGCAATTAAGGAGATATTTGAGAGATGCTTCTTCTATATTCATGGTCTTCCTATCTATAAACTTAGCATAATTGTGTGTTTAACCCTTGTTGTTTGATCAAGAGGAATGTTGTGAATCCATATCCTAGAGTCTTGCCCTTATTTATCATCTTCAAATATCTCTCTCTTGTTGGTATTGTTTATTTCATTTGCTATTTAGATTGTTTATTGTTGTTGTTTGGTATTTCATTATTTAGTTTATGCGTTGGTTTTGTGGTATGATAATCACTCCTCATCTATTCATAGTCTAGATATTTTATCAATCTATCATCGTGGTACTTGCATTTTCACATTTAATTCCTTTTCCCCGTGGATCGACCTCGTATCATCATATCTACAATCATATGCTTATACACTTGTAGACATGACACGAGTTTTATAAATATTGAAACCATTGTGGAGAGTAACTATCTCACATCACCAACCCTAATGCATGATATGAGAAAATTGCCAGAGCCACAAAAGATATTCTTACCAGATGGATCCAATCTATTAGCACATTATTGTGGAAAGGTGCAACTGAATGATGATATTGAACTTCAGAATGTGCTATTTGCACCATCTTTCACCCACAATTTGATCTCAGTAGGACAGATGGCCAAAGATCTACAAGGAAAAGTCCTATTCCTACCATCACATTGCCTTATACAGAATCAAGCTAATGATCATATTCTCGGTGTTGGCAAGCTGAAAGGCAGATTATATGTGTTTAAGCATGTAGCATCAGAAAAGATATGCTCAACTGAAGGAAATAGAGATTTATCTTTACAACAATGGCATGAATACCTAGGGTATCCTTCAGTTGGAAGCATGAGGCATATGTCTCATTTGAAGAGATTTTACTCTGAAGCAGGATTTGATGAGATTTCTGTCTGTGAAATCTGTTATAGAGCAAAACAGCAGAGACACCCTTTTTCCCTCCTACAAAGAAGGACTAAAACACCTTTTGAACTAATCCATGGAGATCTGTGGGGACCTTACAAAGAAGACAGCATTACTCAGACTGCTTATATACTAACTCTGGTTGAAGATCATTCCAGATCTACGTGGACTTATCTGCTCCATTCTAAAGCACATGTATTCACAGTGCTTCGAAGTTTCTTGGCCATGGTGAAGACACAATTTGGATTAAAGGTAAAAAAATTCAGATCAGATAATGGGACATAATTCATTAATTCTGCTGTTAATCATTTATTTCAGGAGAAGGACATTATACATCAGAAATCTTGTGTCTACAGTCCACAACAAAATGGAATTGTAGAACGCAAACACAAGCATCTATTGCAAGTGGCCAGGGCACTTATGTTCCAAAGCAAATTGCCCAGTAAGTTTTGGCCATACTCAATCCTTCATGCTACTTGGCTCATAACTAGAACCCCCTCTGCAGTTCTAAATTGGGAATCTCCCTATGAGATATTGTTTCACAAAGCTCCTGATATGCATGTTGTTCAACCTTTTGGGTGCCTGAGCTTTGCAGCAAATACTATAGCTTCTAAAACAAAATTTGATTCCAGATGCTACAAATGACTATTTCTAGGATATGCAGCCAACAGAAAGTGATACATTCTTTATAACTTGGATGATCACAGAGTTCTCATTTCTAGGGATGTAAAATTTGTGCCAGACTCTTTTCCATTGCAGTGTTCTAAGTCAGTACCTTTCCTTCCATTTCCTAGTTTTGATGACTATATTTCTCCCAATTTCACTATTCCTGTACATTCTGCAGACCAGTTTGTTTATATTTCTGCTCCTCAACCTGAACATGATATCACACATGTTCCAAAACCAAGAAGAAGTGGTAGGATTACACATCCTCCAGCTTATTTACAGGACTATGTCTGTTCAGTTGACCATTCTCACCTACCCAATGTCTTTTCCACTCTTACACCCCTTACATTTCCATATATTTCCTCCCCTTCTTTCACACCTACTTATCAGTCTTTCTTACTCAATGTTGAATCCTTGACAGAACCATCTTCTTATCAAGAGGCTAGTAAGTATATTGAGTGGACTCATGCCATAGAACATGAACTTCTAGCCCTTGAGTCTAACCAAACTTGGATGCTTACTACTTTACCACCTGGAAAACAAGCCATTGGATCAAAATGGGTCTATAAAGTTAATCTTAATAGTGATGGCACTGTTGAAAGGTTCAAGACCCAGTTAGTAGCAAAAGGATATAAGCAAGAATATGGTCTTGATTATCATGAAGTATTTTCACCAGTTGCTAAGCTGGTGACTATAAGACTTCTTATTGCTCTTGCTACTATTTATTCCTGGACTCTTCACCAAATCGATGTTAATAATGCTTTTTTACATGGCCACTTGAGTGATGACATCTACATGCTTCCTTCACAGGAGTATCACAAAGCTTTACCCAATCAAGTGTGCAAGTTGATCAAGAGTCTATATGGACTCAAGAAGGCTTCCAGGAAATGGAACATCGAATTCAGTAAGCTTCTATTATCTCTTGGTTTTTCACAGTCTCCTGATGATAATTATCTCTTCCTCAAGGGTACTGGTGATCAATTCTTGGCCTTGCTAGTCTATATTGATGATATTCTCATCACAGGGCCTAGTCTTGATAATATTTGTGATGTTAAAAAGGCTCTTCACTTTGCCTTTACTATTAAAGATCTGGGAGCTGCTAGATACTTCTTAGGAGTGGAGATTGCAAGGGGTAGTGATGGGACTTATCTAAGCCAGCGTAAATACATTCTTGATTTGCTTGACTCGGCTGGACTTATAGGCTGTAAACCTACATCTACACCCCTTCCACCTGGCATACATCTTGCAGCTGATTCACCTCTTATGCCTGATCCAGATAGATACCGTAGACTAGTAGGCAAGTTGCTTTATTTAAATCTCACACGACCTGACCTTTCCTATGCAGTCCAGCAACTTAGCCAATTTGTATCTCTCATTTCCTATCTCACTGGGATGCCGCTACTCATGTATTAAAATACCTCAAGGGTTGTCCTTCGCTTGGTCTATTTTTCTCTTCTTCGAGTTCCCTCATTTTATCAGCTTACTGTGATGTTGACTGGGGCTCGTGCCCAGACACTCGTCGTTCTCTCTCCGGATATTGTGTCTTCCTTGGCTCATCTATGGTGTCTTGGCACTGCAAGAAGCAGAGTACTGTTTCTATGTCAACCGCGGAAGCTGAATATAGGAGCTTAAGTATCACTGTCCATGAGCTTATGTGGATTTCTTCTCTTTTGCACGCTTTCCATGTTCCAGTCTCTCTGCCTCTTTCTGTCTTCTGTGACAACCAAGCTGCCGTGCATATTACTAAAAATCCTGTTTTTCATGAGCAGACCAAGCACTTGGACTTGGACTGTCATTTCTCTCGTGAGCAGAGTACAAGAAAGGATTCATTACACCTCTCTATGTTCCTTCTCAATCCCAGTTAGCAGATCTTTTCACGAAGTCTCTTCCTAGTTCGCGCTTCCGATTTCTGTTGTCCAAGATGAGCGTTGCCGATCTTCACCGGGCTCATCTTGAGGGGGGGTGTTGAAGTTGCATAATATAGCTGTTATACATGCAAGATGCCACGTCAACAACTTATGCTCCTTTGTTATGGTTGCAGGACCACTAGTTATCATCTGCATGAGCTTGTGCATGCTCCAAGATGTGATTTGGATCGTCCACTCAAGCGTGTGCGGATCTAGCATCGTCACCGTTCAATTAGCTAGATATTTTCCGGCCAACTAGATATTTCCGGCCAGCTAAATATTTTCTTAGCTCTCCAAGACTGTATAAATAAGGAGGATCTCATTTGTATTGTTGTAATTTTTGAAGAACTTTTCAATATCTTTGTAAGCAATCAAAACAGAGAGATTGCATTTTCTAGTTTTCAATTAAATAATGAATTCATCTTCCAATCAATCTTTGATTTCTACAGAGATCCCTGATCCAAAGTATTTGATAAAAGTGACGGGAACCCACGACTACGATGGTGATGGATGATCAAATTACATAATTGTCCTCTCCCTTATTTATTTGATCTATTTAATTTAACTGTGATTGATGGCACTTTAGGTATTTCTACTAGAAATATTTCTCACCAGATATTAATTATTATAATAAAATATTTAGTTTCATGTTAATAGATCGATGTGGGATTATGATTAATTACCTGAGAGAACAGGTTGAACACTATTGAGAAGAACGCTGCAAGCCAAGAGGAAAGAAAGAGCGTCGACAGCTGCAACCACTTCACTGCTGGGAGAGAATATGAGAGCTAAGTCGCCTCTGAAAATCAAAACGATCGCGAAGAAGAACAACCCTATAGCACTTGATTGCACCACGCAAACATTCGTCGCGGCTTTCGCTGACCGCCCGTTTCCGGCACCCAGCTCATTAGCCACCCTTACTCTATGGTAATGAAATAAAATACGAGATTGAAATATATATATATATATATATATATATATATATATATAGGGGTTGGTTATAATAAGAACAGTGCTTCATGTGAGAACGTGAGAACGGGCTTGTTTAGTGTAATTTCAGTGCTTTTCTTATTTTATTTTGGTGCTAAATCATCTAGCATTAAAATATAATAAGAAAAGCATTAAAAATAAAAATAAAAAATTGCATCAAAATACAGTAAGAAAAGCACTAAAATTACACTAAACAAGCCCGTTCTCACGTTCTCACATGAAACACTGTTCTCATTTGAACCAAATCCTATATATATATATATATATATATATATATATATATATAAACAACAAAGAATCTCTCTTACTCCACGCATATTTATTAACATTAAAAACTATCGATACGGAAGGGTACCCGATTCCAGCAAAAAAGGCAAGCGAAAACATCATCTCCCATGAATTGATGGTCATACTGCGAAATAATTAATTTCAATATATTGTCTTACGAAATTAATTAGATCCAATGTCTCTCTCTCTCTCTCTCTCTCTCTCTATATATATATATGTCTTAAATGAATTGTATAGATAAAAAATAAAAAGAACAAAAACAAAAACCCTACAAATCCGAATGTGTGTGTGTGTATATATATAGCTGAAATTAAGTAAAAAGAAGTAATTAATCTTTGTACCAGATTGATAATGCATCCACAGCTATTTTAGCATTGTCGAAGAATCCTGTCATTACTATCAATATCCTGTAGTACCAGTTCTCCAAACTGCAACAAAATTAAAAATTAAAAAGAAAAAACCGTAAGTGTATCTTACTAAAATGTACCTGAAGCAGCTAGAAAAGATTATCTATTTCAATATCGTATTTCATCTCATATTGAAATCAAATTATGTTATGTTTTTGAAAATTCATTAATTATCATGATTTTACTATGAGTATTTATGAAATTTCATGGACATACATGTAGTAACAATAATCTAATGCCACGTTCTTAAAAGAAAATAAAAATCTAATGCCACGAATAGTAGTAGTATGTTGAACATTACACACAAATGCGCACAAAATGATAACATGAAATGAAAAATAGAAATCAAATCGACATATAGCCAGCATGCCTAAAATATTTAATTAATTACTAATAGCACCAACCACTTAACTCTATGAATTAAATAAAGATCAATTCGAGGGGGATATGACTTCACTTGGCAATATTATCTATATGTCTCTCCACTCTGTACCTATCCCTCGAAATGGGACAACCCATTCAATTTTGGGCTTATTCAATTAAGATCTATTCGGTTAAAATCCTTTCAGACGGAAAATTCTGACCTCTAATCCTAATCCTTCGGTTTTCAGGTTAGGCCATCAGGCCGGCATGTTAATGGATTTTTTTTATATGTATAAAATACATCTTGATAATTCTAAAAAATCATAACTATCTCTTATTCTTGAAATAAATAAATACACGGAAAATAAGATAAAATGAAAAAAAATGATGAATATAAAATTTCATTAACATTAAAGTGCATCAAATAAAGAAATCAACAGTACATGAAATGATAAATAACAATAATCTTCAATCATAATTTGTTCTTTCAAAAATAATAATTTCAAACTATATCATAAATCTAATTATACCTCAATCTTCGATTTCATTTGAAGTGCAATCTTATTTTACTTCAACAATAATATTTATGTTCAGATTTCATTTTTAAAGTACTCTTCATTATTTATTAAAAAAAACCATTATAATATTATATGATTCAATAATTTAAAACATGATAAATAATAGTTAGCTAGTAAAAAAAGATATGAGAAATAAAAAGGGTAAAATTAATATAATTAACATCACACACTAAGAACATTCAAATAATAAAGAAAAAAATCAAAGTTAAATACATTTCATGATAATAATGTTCAATCTTAGTTTATTTTTAAAAAAAATGATAATTTCAAATCCAATAACTATGCCCAATCATCAATATAAATATTAGAATTAAATTATTTTTCTACTTTAAAAATATTTGATGCTTCAAATTACGTGTATATATATATATATATATATCTTTGTATTTTTTCTCATATATTAAATAAACGATAACATTAGAATGTTTATAAAATTAAATTATTGAAAACATGATAAATAATATAATTTTAATACTTTAAAACTGTAATGATATATAATAATAGATGGATAACAAGTGAAAGATAATTTTCTCAACAAAAATAAAATAAAATAATAAAATAAATTAAAGTGAAAGGTCTTGACATTCGAAAAACAATAAACGAATAAACAACATACATCCTCAAACTCCAATAACAAATTATCAAATATTCTAATATATTTTATACATCATACTAATCACTTATAGTCCTTATAACATTGATAAAATAATAATGTATGTCATAAATGAAAATATAATATTTAATGAAAATTTACATCATTAAATGATACTCATTTACTAGTAGTTGTAATTTTAAAAATTCATAACTCTTAGTGTACTTGGAATCTATAAATGCATAATATATGAATGAAAAGATAATTGAGTTAGCTTTCCAACACCTCCGACCATTTGTGAATTTGATTTTTCTAGAAAGAGTTATGACCAAAATAACGGAGGCTGTCAGATCCAGCCCGGTTGACCCGCCAGCCCGACCGGTTCAGTCTGTTCGGTTGTTTTTTTTTTTCGGGCTGGAATTTTTTGACCCTAACTCTATATTTTTCTCGGTCTATTCAGACCAACCCATTGATTTCGAACTAAATTGACATCCCTACTTCACCCTACCCAATTATACAAGTTATTATATTTTTTTAGTATTTACTTATTCAAATAATAAATTAATAACTAAAAATTATAAAATAAATCCTTAAAAATATAATAACCTTAATTAGATATGGATGAACTAAATAATAAGTGTAAAATTAAATTAAAATAAAAAATTGAAATTGAAGAAAAAAATAAAAAAAATCGAGTATGTAATATGAGATGCAACACCAAATATGCTATCAATGATTTCGAATTTGAATTTTTCATGAACTAAAATTAAGTCAATATGAGAGAGAGAGAGAGAGAGAGAGAGACCAGAGCATGACACCGGAGGAAGCAGAGAGCTTAAGAAAGTCGAAGAGGCCGGAAAAGGCGTGAACAGAAAAGCCGGTCCAGGTATGGGGGCAGCCACCAAAGGCGACATAGGCATACATGCCCAAAACCAAAATCCACCAAGAAATATCCAAAGCAATGGCAACTCCAACAACTCCCATCTCAAACTTACTCACAATAATCCAATTCAGAAACCCATGGATGACCAGCGCCACCGGCGGCACCCACATCAGCGGCGCCATTTTCAGCTGGCTCTGCAAGAATCTCTGCAGCGGGAACTGGAACGCAAAGCTGAAATGCAGCGGGATCAGCCACACCGCCACCTCCCCCGCCTGCTCCGCTACGTCGTCTGGCTGCCCTATCAGCTTCAGCAGCGGCGTCGCGAAAGCGTACAGCGGGAGGAGCAGGAAGCAGCACAGGAAAAGAACGATGAAGGATCTCTGCATGTATATCCCCAGCATGCTGTACTTCTTCGCGCCGAACGCTTGCCCGCACAGCGTCTCTAGCGCGCTCGCCATTCCTAACTGTAAGCAACGAAAAACATCAAAAGGTGTTGGTGAGATATATCATATACATGAGCTTAATTAATTTGGAATTTTACGAGGAGTCCCCAGTTGAAGCCGACGATGACGTTGTTGGCGATTGAAACGGAGGCCAGCTCAAGATCGCCGAGGTGGCCGGCAAAAGCCTGCGTCACGACGTTCATGGTGGCGTTGGAGACGCGGGAGACGATGGTGGGGCCCACGATGTGCCATAGTTTCTTCGATTCATCCCACACCGCCGCCGGCAAACTGTGAGCGTTGGAACTATCGTTTTTGTTAATCTCGTTCGATGATGGGAGAAGGGGCTGATTAAGTTGGTCATTTGCGTTCAGGATTTCCATGTTAGGAGTGAGTGGTGTGGAGAGAGAGAGAGAGAGAGAGAGAGAGAGAGAGAGAGAGAGAGAGAGAGAGAGAGAGAGAGAGATGGATGAGAGAGACAGATGGCGTTTGCTCTGCTCTCTTCAAGAAATATATGTTACGTCTGAACTGTAATATATTACTCGTCACAATTTTCTTATGGATTAAAATTTCCTATTAGACTTTCTCTATGTGTTTTATTATTAAATTTATAATTTTAATAATATTTATTATAAAATAAAAAATTAATTATAACATAAATAATCATAGTCAACATTTATCAGTAAAAAAATGAATTAAAAAATTATAAAACATAATTTTTAAAAAATAAACCATAATAATGATTTATTAATTAGAAATTAAAAATTAAATATTAAAAAATAATTATAAATTCTAATTGGGTGGGATGAACCCTGAAAACAATCATAAAATTAAACTAAATAATAAAAAATAAAATTAAAAAAACAAAATACAAGAAAAATTAATAATTAAAAGTGTAACATATAGTGTTTATCTTATTAGGAAAAGTGTAAAAGGAAATTTCAATCCGTCCGTGCAGTGTGAAGTCACTGTTTCGAAAATGAAAGAAGAAGCGCATAAATATGTGGTATGGAATAATTGAGAGAGATATGGGGTTAATTAAACAGTACTCGTTGGAAGTAGCGGCAAAGGGCATAATGTGACGACTGCGCATGTGATTTAACAGATACAGACCAAATTAGCTTTAAAAAATAACAAAAAACAAAAAAAGTAGCTTAATTTTAGATAGGAAAAGAAAAGTGCACTCCTTTGTCATATCAACCCATGATTTCTCATCAATTTTATAATCTTTTTACTACAACTGTTCTATTATCGTAACGTGTAATTTAGTTGGCGGATTGATCATGTAAATATGGAATATCAAATTACATATATGTAGCAACAATGCTGAGTTATATATGAGATGAAATATAGATTTGGAGTGAAGTAGTTTTTTTCACACCTATTGTTTCACACTATGATTAAAATCAAATGAAATAATTTGCTACAACATTTTTTCAATATTCCATACTACACACTTAAAATTATTATTTTTTATTCCTTTCTTCTTCAATTAAATTAATTGATCGTACTTTAGTTTAATTCTACACTTATTAATTAGCTAGGTGTCATTTTTCCCAATGAGAGCGTACAATTTTTAGGAAATAATTAATTAATAATTAAAAATAAAATTAAGTATTGAAAAATAATTACGTGCTCTAATTGAGAAAAAAATAAACTCTAATTAACAGGTGTGAAATTAAATTAAAGCACGATGAATTAAAATCAAAGAAAAAATGAAATACAAATATATAATTTTAAGTGTGCGGTAGATAATTTCATCCGGATTAAAATCATGCATTTATTTTTATATTGTCGTCCGATACACAAAATCTATAATGCAGATATATGATAAAATATGGCATGCCTACGATATTTTGTATGATATATATATATATATATATCAATGATAATATACAATCATTTAAATGAAGCAGTTATTGAAAAGTATATGTAGTTCAAGGGTAAAAAAATAATTATTTAATTGAAGTATTGATTGAAAAATATATGGAGCTAGCGGCACATTGTGTTGATAGCTAGAGTTGGTCGTAATTTTCAAAAATTTTATTGTTGGGTCTATTACACTTTACTGGAATTACAACTGAAGTATAAGAAAGTAGAAGGAGTAGAAGAATAACAATTACAATATAAACTGAATTTAAACAAAGCAAATAGACTGGAACCGATGTGCAGATTCCGGCAAGCCGAGTCGAGGGGACCTCTCTCCGCAAGATAAATACGCCCCGGCTAGTGCTCACGGTTTGGCGGTTGTCTTTCAAAGATGAAACGGCTTCGTCCTTCCAGCAGTAGCACCACAAATCCGGCAAGGTTCCACCCAAAGTCCAATTGCCAAGATCCAAGATCCAAGTCCGAGGATGCGGCAAGGTTCCACCCAAAGTCCAATTGTCAAGATCCAAGATCCAAGTCCGAGGACGAGACGCGCACGGGCACGGACGGGCGCGCACGTGTGGGTTCATGGCCCACATCATTGTGCACTTAATTACTTCACTTAAGTGTTAATACACTTAAATACATTTCTTAATTTGATTAAGAAATCAATGTGGGATTATTTAATGTGTCTTAAACACATTGTCCCACACACCATAAATGCCCAATCGTGTGACCAACTTCAACCATTTATTTCTAACTCACCGAAAATCGGATTTGAGCAAATAAAAATACTACGATTATCTACTCACGACATAGAACAATCGTACGGTATTTAATTCCTCCAAAATTAAATATCCTGGTCACGAAAAATCGGATAAAATGAGTCAAACTCACTTTATTAAATCCTATTTTCCAACAATCATCCACATGAGTGGAAATAGTGCATGCATGTATGCAGACAAGCAGCCCAGTTCTCTTAGAAACACAACTGCACCAGGATAGGTAGCTTGTGACTTTGAACCTTCCATATTCCAACACTATCGAGTATACCAGTTGTTTAGTGGACATGATGTCTTGAACTATACATCCTTAGTGTATACCAAGACAATAGTATTGAAAACAACTGTATATCAAACATTATCTATTCTCACGTTTGTGTCCTTTTCAGGCAATGGACAACCTCTTTGAATTCATAAGTATCTCTTTAGAAGCGGCCCCACTTCTCACTTATATAGGTGATCTCCTCTTCCGAGTATCCTGCCATACTCAACCTCATTAGGTTTAGGAATCATTAAAAGTCATAGGACTTATCCTCACCACATTGACAGGTGTGCACTTGGTTTGCTCACAGGAAAAGGTACACTTATAATTTTCCAAGTGCTACCAAACCGAATGTTTGTAGCTTAGTTTTCCCATTGAACCAAGTTCTTGGGATCTCCAGTCATCATGGTTGGGTTACTACTACAAGCACTCTTAGAGTGTGGATTTCAAACCCATTCCCTCTAGCAACTTAGCCATTTGATCTCGGTTTAACCCTTTGGTTAGCGGATCCACTAGATTATCTATTGACTTCACATAGTCAACTGAGATAATCCCATTTGAGATCATATGCCTCACAGTATTATGTATTCGACGTATGTGTCGAGACTTACCATTGTACATAGCATTGTGTGCCCTTCCGATAGCCGCTTGACTATCACAGTGAATCATCACTGACGACATTGGTTTTTTCCAACATGGAATGTCTTTTAGAAAGTTGTGAAGCCATTCTGCTTCTTCACACGCTTTATCCAAAGCGATAAACTCAGATTCCATGGTAGAATGGGCTATACAAGTCTGTTTCGTGGATTTCCACGACATTGCTCCACCTCCGATAGTGAAAACAAATCCACTAGTTGAAAATGAGTCTTTTGTGTTTGATATCCAATTCGCATCACTGTACCCTTCAAGTACAGGAGGAAACCTTGTATAATGCAGCCCGAAGTTCAAAGTATACTTCAAGTATCTTAGAACTCGTACTAGAGCTTTCCAATGTTCTTTGCTTGGATTACTCGTGTACCGATTCAACTTGTTCACAGAACATGCAAGATCAGGTCTAGTGCAGTTAGTGATGTACATCAAACTCCCAATGACCCTTGCATACTTTTCTTGAGCTACCAGTTCTCCCTGATTTTTGCTCAAGTGTACATTGAGTTCCAACGGGGTCTTAGCCGGCGGACTATCAAAAGCGTTGAATTTCTTAAGCACTTTCTCTACGTAATGAGATTGTGTTAAGACAATTCCACCACTTGTCCGTACTATCTTGATCCCTAGAATCACATCGGCTAAGCCCATATCTTTCATGTCGAAATTTCGTTTCAACATTTGTTTCGTTTCAACAATCACTTGGTGTCCACTGCCCATGATTAACATGTCGTCTACATAAAGACAGACTATGACATAGCCATTAAAACTGCTCTTTATATACACACATTTATCACACTCATGGATTTTGAAACCATTTGATAACATCACGTTATCAAACTTCAGGTGCCACTGAATAGGTGCTTGTTTCAGACCGTACAGTGATCTAACAAGTTTACACACCTTTCGTTCTTGCCCTAGTGCAACAAACCCTTCAGGTTATTCCATGTATATTTCATCCTCCAACTCACCATTCAGAAACACGGTCTTTACATCCATCTGATGAATTTCAAGATTGTGCAAAGC
This sequence comes from Perilla frutescens, assembly GCA_026008535.1. NCBI lineage: Eukaryota > Viridiplantae > Streptophyta > Magnoliopsida > Lamiales > Lamiaceae > Perilla > Perilla frutescens. Next base: position 52,119,627 of record BRKX01000009.1, on the reverse strand, counting down.
AACAATCACTAAAAGCACCTGAATAGATGTAATCCTTGTTACTGGTGAGTAGGTATCGAAGAAATCATACCCCTCTTTTTGTCTAAAGCCTTTGGCAACCAAACGAGCTTTATACTTGTCAACAGAACCATCTGCCTTATATTTTCATTTTAGGATCCACTTGCATCCTAATGGCTTACACCCACTTGGGAGATCTGTCAACTCCCAAGTGTGATTTTGCATGATGGAATCGATTTAACTGTTGATAGCTTCTTTCCAGAACGCAGCATCTGGACTAGATAGAGCTTCTTTCAAAGACTTTTGCTCATCATCTAGCATATAGGTGATGAAATCCGGACCAAAGGTCTTAGCTATCCTAGCTCGCTTGCTACATCTCGATTCTTCATCCACAGGATCAGAACTAGTAGTAGCTTCAGAAGTTCATTTCTCAGAACTACCTTCTGTCCTATCCTTATTCTTACAAGGATAGACATTCTCGAAGAATATAGCATTCCTCGACTCCATCATCGTTTCTTCAGTCAACTCGGGAATCTCCGATTTATGAATAAGAAAATGATATACACTACTGTTAAGTGCATACCCAACAAAGATACAATCAACCGTTTTAGGGCCGATTCTAACTTGTTTGGGAAGTGGCACTTCAACCTTAGCCAAATACCCCCACACTTTGAGGAATTTATAAGACGGCGTGCGTCCTTTCCACAACTCGTAAGACGTCACATCCTTACCTTTAAGTTGAATTTTGTTCAGGATATAGTTGGCTGCAATACAGTTTTCCCCCACAAATTCTGTGGTAATCCTGAACTTATCAACAAAGCATTCATCATCTCCTTAAGAGTTCGGTTTTTTCGTTCAACAACACTATTAGACTATGGTGAATAGGGAGCCGTAGTTTGATGAATTATACCCGCCTCTGCGCATAACTCTTCAAACGGGGCAACATACTCTACACCTCTATCACTTCAAATTACTTTAATTCGACAGCTTAGTTGATTTTCGGCTTCATTTTTGAAGTTCTTAAAAGCTTCAATCGCCTCATCTTTACTTCTTAAAAGATAAAGATAACAATATTTTGTGCAATCGTCAATAAAAGTAATAAAGTACTTTTTACCGCCTCTAGTTTGCACAAACTTTAAGTCACACACGTCTGTGTGAATTAATTCTAGAGATTTAGTGCTCCGTTCAACCAATTGAAATGGTAACTTGGCCAATTTAGCTTCGACACAAACTTCACATTTATTTTGTGTATTAAATTGGTTCACTTTTAGCAAATCTAAATTTACTAAACGTTTTATAGCATTTAGATTAACGTGTCCTAATCTACAATGCCATAAATCCGAGCACTCAATAAGCAAGTAAACAGAAGAATCAACTTTATTAGCATTTTCTTTTGCAACACGGCGCATAGTCATTACATTCATTTTGAAAAGTCCATTGGCGAGATAGCCCCGACCAAGGAACCTTCCGTACTTGCTCAAAATAAACTTTTCAGACTCAAACACTAGACTAAAACCATGATTGACTAACAGCGAGCCTGAAACTAGATTCTTGCGGATGTCCGGAACATGCAGCACATCCTTCAAAGTCAGCTCTTGACCTGAAGTCAGCTTCAAAACCACGTTGCCCACACCAACCACTTCAGACGAGGCTTGGTTCCCCATGTGCAACTTTCTACCTTCAACAGCTTTGTAGGTAGCAAACGAGCTCTTGTCCAAGCAAACGTGACAAGTAGCCCCGGTGTCGATGAACCACTCTCTCGGGTTGTCCACGTGATTGGCCTCGAACACAACAGCAGCCAAATCACCGTCATCCCAATCATCTTGACAGGCCTTGCATTTGCCTTTGTTGTTATGTTCCGCCAAATGCGCACCATAGTTAGTACGTTTCTTCTTTGGAGCCGTGCAATGCTTGGACATGTGCCCCGGCTTATCACAATTGAAGCAATTGCCGTTGAACTTCGTCATTGGCTTCTTTCCTTTGTCAACTTGACCCGGGCACTTCCTTTTGTTGTTATTTGATGGTCCACCACGTTCCATCAAGTTAGCCTTGGCCTCGATCGGGACTCGTGGTCTTGGATCCGCCTTTCGGTTATCGGCTTCAATTCGAAGCTTAACCACAAGATCTTCAAGAGTCATCTCCTTTCGTTTGTGTTTGAGATAGCTATTGAAATCCTTCCAACACGGTGGCAACTTCTCAATCACCGCAGCAACGGTGAAAGAGTCGGGAAGGACCATCCCTTCAGCATGAACGTCGTGCACAATGAGCTGAAGCTCTTGCACTTGATCCATCACTGACCGGGTGTCCACCATTTTATAGTCGAGGAACTTTGCCACCACGAACTTCTTAGTTCTGGCATCCTCAGTTTTGTACTTTTTTTCTAGAGCTTCCCACAATTCCCTAACACTAGTTACATTCCCATAAACAGAATAAAGACTATCTACTAAACCATTCAGAATGTAATTTTTACAAAGGAAATCGCCATTGATCCACTGGTCGTACGTACAAGAAGGTAGAAGGAGTAGAAGAATAACAATTACAATATAAACTGAATTTAAACAAAGCAAATAGACTGGAACCGATGTGCAGATTCCGGCAAGTCGAGTCGAGGGGACCTCTCTCCGCAACACAAATACACCCCGACTAGTGCTCACGGTTTGGCGGTTGTCTTTCAAAGATGAAACGGCTTCGTCCTTCCGGCAGCCTGACCGTTTCTGTACCGTAAAACTGATACGGCTAAGCCCCGAAAGCCCACGTACACCCAAAGTCTAAGTCCGAGGACGAGACGAGCAGAGCACGGGCACGGGCACGGACGGGCGCGCGCGCGTGTGTGCGTGTGGGCTCATGGCCCACATCCTTGTGCACTTAATTACTTCACTTAAGTGTTAATACACTTAAATACACTTCTTAATTTGATTAAGAAATCAATGTGGGATTATTTAATGTGTCTTAAACACATTGTCCCACACGCCATAAATGCCCAATCGTGTGACCAACTTCAACCATTTATTTCTCACTCACCGAAAATCGAATTTGAGCAAATAAAAATACTACGATTATCTACTCACGACATAGAACAATCGTACGGTATTTAATTCCTCCAAAATTAAATATCCCGGTCACGAAAAATCGGATAAAATGAGTCAAACTCACTTTATTAAATCCTATTTTTCAACAAAAGAAAAGAAAAAAAAAAGACAGTAAACAAAGATACGAGAGATGTTGTGTGAAGGGGAGTAGAGGCCAAATTTGATTGGGGATGAGATGGCGGATATGGTGACTGTGGTTAATTTAGGTCTGGTTATTAGTTTCAACCACATGCATGGCAGTGTCAATTGTATAGCGCATGCTTTAGCTCAGAATTTTATCTCTTACAGTCTTACGTCTGAAGTCGAGTAGAATTCTAATTTTCCACTGTGACTTCAAGACCTTGTGAAGAGACTTTACTGTTGAAGTTATAAAAAGTGGTTTGTTTCAAAAAAGAATAAAAATATGAGAGATGCTAATGGATATAATGGACATATTGTGTCATTCTATTTATAGTATAATACTATCACACGCATAAACTAAAATTCAATTAATTATTTAAAATTCACTATTTTCATATATAAATAGTAAAGATATGCAAACTTGATCATGTAAATACTCTCTCGTAATATGCCTAAGTAAGACTTCAATATAAGTCGAATGCGGGAAAGAGGAAATACCCTCTTATGGTTTAAAATTTGTAACATAAGATGAGACTTCAAGATTCAGATTTAAATACAATTAAATATCAATAACATTACAAATTACGTGCTAATGAATATAAATTTTAATCTGAATATTTTGATCATATATATTTACGAATCTTGACTCATAAAAAAATCTCACACGAAATTTTGGCAATAATTAGCTTAACTGCTTAAGGTCTTTGATAGTTTTATTTTCTTTTTTATTTTCTCATATCGGTAAGTTAAAAGGAAAAAAAAAGTCCGGATTAATTAGCTCAATCATGTTATAATAAAGTAGGAAAATGTTTTCCTATCATTGATCATCATAAACAGACTTTAATGGGCTGCTATTTATGTACCAATTCCACATATATGTAGGAGAGTCAAATCCCCAATCGGCATACTGCATACGTGATTATTCATGATTAATTATAACTATTATTCAAGACTAAAAACCTAACTGTAATTATAAACCTTATAATGAAATAGTCGATTAATTTTATTTAATCATTTCAACATAAAATGAAAAACTAAAAACAATTATGAACATTGTTAATAAAGTAATTAGCCCTAATTAAAAATTATTTATGAACCTAAAATCTAAAAATTATTATACACTCCAATAATGAAATAATCAATCTTGATTAACTAACAATCATGAACTAAAACAAAAAAAATAGAAATAATCGATTCTAATTTACCATTATCACCTAATTTAAAGAAGTGTTTATCGAATTAACACAAGCTAGCGAAGAAGAATTTGACCTCTTCATCATGTGCTGATTATTATTGCCAAATTAGTGGCGGACACATTACCCACAATTAGTGTAGGAGAATTAACGTAAAATATGTGTTCTTGATTAGCTTAGAATCGTAGAAATTAAGCATTTTTTATATATTATTTTTTGGATTCGAAGATAACCCGTAGCTACCATATAAGTATGTGCACCGGGAAAAAAATCAATCATGTGTAACAATCTACAAGCCGCACAATTTGAGGTTGCAAACTACAAAAGACAGACTCTCACATCTAATAATGTTAGTTAGGATCGAACTCGAGACTTTTGGTCTCAAATTTACACTACACTATTAGGCCACCAATGAATACGAAGGAGTTGCAGATTATTTTTTAGCTCAGGAATTTTATGGAATTAAATAAAAATTAAATAAATGCACGTTAATTCTGTGTAAATGCCTTGCACTATTCACTCAACAGGTTCTCACAAAAAAAAATATAAGAAAAAATGAATAGAAAATAATACTTTTAGAAAGTAATTGGGCAGAGAAATATTTCCTCTTAGAATCGAGTATAGCCACTTAAAAAAGCTGATTTACGAATAAAACAAACATAATTAGCCCAGATCACCTAATCCTCCAATTAGGAGCGATAATATTTCTTCTATATTATTTTTTAGAACAGTAAGTCTATGCGGCCACATTGTGGCCTAGCCACATGAGGGTGTATTAGTAATTATCATATATATTGCTTTATTAAATAATAATAGTCATTAGTGCTGTATTGTATTTTACTTTATTATCCTTTCCCTCTTAATCTAGTGAGAGAAGGAAAACAAGAGATTCAAATTTCAAAATTCGAATCTCTCTCTTTAAACATTAAAAATTATTTTGTTATTTCCAATAAAATTAGGGTTAAGTATTCATTATTCTCTTTCATCTTCATTCTTCATCAAAATATCTCTCCATTTTTGAATTTCCAATAAAATTAGGGTTAAGTATTCATTATTCTCTTTCATCTTCATTCTTCATCAAAATATCTCTCCATTTTCGATCTTCAAATAGGGTTAGTATTCTATATTATCATTCATCTTCAATCTTAACTATTTCCATTTTGTTAACATATACCGATCCTCAATGCAAATCAAACATAGCGATAGGCAGAAATTTTATGTTGTCTTCGAAGGCATCCGAACGGGAGTATATTCAGATTGGGTAGATTGTGCTCCATATGTACTCGGTGTTAGGGGAAGCTTGTACAAGTCGTTTCCAACTGAAGATCAAGCGGTTGAGGCCTATAAAAAATATATGATTTCGAAAGGCCAAGAATATGATAGTGGATGGAGTGGTGACGTCGATTCATATTCCGAGTCGAGCAATGGTGAAATTAGTTCAAGATATCCAAAAATGAAGAAGTGCAGAAACGTTGAAGAGAAGAAGATAACATCGAGATTGAATTTCTTTATTTTGGGCTTCGTAGTTGGAATTTGTTGTTCGTTTTGTATTGCTAATTTAACTTGAATTAGTTCGGATATCTTTGTGCAATAATTTATATTTCAAGTTTTATTTTATTTTATTTGTATGAATGAAGTTTTGTATTATGCGTTGATTATGCCTCTATAATTTACTGTTTTTGTATTAATGCTCAATTATTTATCGATTTCAATATGTTCATACATAATATAATCTATCTCTACATTAATAATAGTTGATATTCGAATATATATATATATATATATATATATATTCCTGTATCACTTACTTTAGGATGAGATATGATAAGCACAAATATTCTTGTTATTCATATTCAACATTCGATTGTAATCTAATCTCCTTAGTTAAGTTATCCTATTATATCTAGGTTTAACCTTATATAATATGTGTTATTTAATATATGATATACTTTCAAATATCACTTTATATATAGGTTTTACCTTATAATATATGTTATACTTTCAAATTAAAATATATTCGAGTATATTCGACCAAATTAAAGTATATATTACACATCTCATCCTAAAATTAGTGATAGATATATAGATTAATTCGTGACTACTACTCGAATATATTTTTTCAAAAAAAATATAACATATATATATATATATATATATTAAACCTCTATCACTCTTACTTTAGGATGGGATCGATATGTGATAAGCACAAATGTTCTTATTATTCATATTTACCTACTGTTTTAGTCTCTTTAGTTAATTAAATTATCCTATTATATCTAGGTTTTACCAATTATTTTATTTTATCTATTTTATATGTGATTATGACTTGTAAAATAGCTACACGTCTGTGTTGTTACTCAAATTTAATAAAGATTAAAAGAAGCTTTCTTGTCTATAATATATGAAATTATAAACCATATATTAAAACACGGACCATAAAATTTATGAACTTATTAGAGTATACTTCATGATGTATCAATATTTAAGTTAATTTAGGATGAGATATGGAATTCTGAACTATTAAATTAAAAAAAATACATCACTTTATAACATAGTATTATATTCGAATACTCAAATTCACGATGTATTATTACTCGAAATTTTTGAAGCATTTAGGGTTTCACGGTGTAGTTCTAAATGTGCTCGATGATTTCAGTTTATTTTAACAATAAATTTAGCCGCCTCATGCTTGGAAAGTATATATAACATGATATTCGCGTAAAGAAAAATATAAGAGACCAACATAATAGAAAACCAAATGCATAGATTAATAGATAGTTCTTTGAAGAAAGAAAATACATCAAAAGAAAATTAAAAAGCCCCGTTCGATAATGGTTGGGTCATAGAAAACCCACAAAAAAAGCAAGAAAGCAACATTAAACGTTGCTTGTGCTGGAATCGGGAATGACAATGACTGGAACTTGGCTTGAAGTGCCCTCTTCTTCTCCACGCTTCTCCATCGTCAGAAAGCTATCATATAGCTTGGTGAGAGGGTAGTTCTCAAGAAGCAACTCCCTCATAATGTCATCATCAGCAAATGATGTCATACGATCAAAGAGCTCCTTAATCTCTACCTTCAGGTTATTGTGATCCTCTCTTAGAGTTTTATAGAGAAATTCCAGGCTCCGTGGGGAGGGAGGCACAATCCATTCGGAGACGCTCTTGGTAGGGGTGGCCTTCTTGCCGTTCTTGGTAGGGGCGACCTTCTTGCCGTTCTTGTTAGGGGTGACAGTGACCTTCTTGGTAGGGGTTTCCTTCTTGGTAAGGTTTGTGGCCTTAGTTGGGCTATCACTCTCGGTTGGGGCGGGAGGGGAAGATTTTTTGTAGGGTGTATTTTTTTTCCATTTTTTGTTTCCTGATCTTTTGAAGAGTGCTATTCTGCTAGATTCCATAGTTAAGATATGAAGAGATGATGGGTTGAGATGATGGGTTGGGGACAATAAGAACTCTCATATATATAAAGAGAACCCTATCCCTCATCCCACTTCCGACAACCTTTAATTAATCCATATAATTCAATTCTAATGTTTTGGTTCAAATATTTATTTTGAAGCTTAGCATGCACAACTTAATTACAATTACAATTAAAGTGAGAAAAAAGAACCAATAGTGTCATACCGGAAATTGTGATTGAGTGTGAAGAAAGGAAGTGTAAGAATTAATGAGTGTTTAGCATTGAATGTTAAAGGTTTATTTCAAATTTATTATTATTTTATTAATATTTTAAACATATAAAGTTAATTTGCAAAAAAAAAATGAGTGTGGTTTTTCGAATTTTTTTTGAAATTACTAATTATTACGATTTAGGGAAAATTGATGAAATCTAATTTAGTGTATTGAAATATAATTTTTTCAATTAGTATGATATGAATTTTTTTTCGTAATGGAATCTAACATTTTTATGAGACATAAGTACATAACACACTGTTCACTATTAAATATTATTAAATTCTTATTCTTTTTTTGGATGGAGGGATTAGTTCAAATTATATGTTCAAATCTTCGAGGGATATATCACCAAAATTCTCAATCGTTGTTTTGTAAAACAAATTACAATTTTTTATTCAAAATTTTGTTTAAATATTTTGTTCAAATCTTCGAGGGAATTGTTCCAATTTTTTGTTCAAATCTTCGAGGGAATAGTTCAAATGTTGTGTTCAAAATTTCGAGAATATATTTCAAATTTTTTGTTCAAAATTTTCGAGGGATATGATTAGTTCAAATTTTTTGTTCTAAAATCTTTCTTAGATAATAGTGAAAAAACTGACCAATTAAGCTGCGTTGGGAATTGCAATGGACACCTAAAGAATTGATTAAAATTGAGTGGTTGCTTGTAAGAAATTTAAGCCAACTAAAAGGATTTCTCGTAAAACGAAAACAAAAACTATTTATTAAATTTTAACATAAATTATAATATAACTAGGATAATTAATAGAGTAAGGTTTAGATTTCTTATATCATGAGATTCGAACTACAATGAAATCTTAAGGAAACTATATATTCACGAAAACATGGACGGTACTAATATAAAATTTAATTAATTACGAAAACATTGAACAAGTGATAAGTTAATTTAATTTTTAGTGAAATCATAGACTATAGGCTAAAATATGGGAATTTCGAATTCAATCTTTACTATAGTGATGATTAGTGAATTCTCACCTACACTATATAGTATAGGCTTCTTGTTCAAGATCAAATGAACAAGTGATGAGTTAATTTAATTTATAGTGAAATCATAGACTATAGGCTAAAATATAGGAATTTCGAATTCAATCTTTACTATAGTGATGATTAGTGAATTCTCACATACACTATAGAGTATATGCTTCTTGTTCGAGATCAAATGAACAAGTGATGAGTTAATTTAATTTTTAGTGAAATCATAGACTATAGGCTAAAATATGGGAATTTCGAATTCAATCTTTACTATAGTGATGATTAGTGAATTCTCACCTACACTATATAGTATAGGCTTCTTGTTCAAGATCAAATGAACATGTGATGAGTTAATTTAATTTTTAGTGAAATCATAGACTATAGGCTAAAATATGGGAATTTCTAATTCAATCTTTACTATAGTGATGATTAGTGAATTCTCACATACACTATAGAGTATAGGCTTCTTGTTCGAGATCAAATGAAAAAGTGATGAGTTAATTTAATTTTTAGTGAAATCATAGACTATAGGCTAAAATATGGGAAATTTGAATTCAATCTTTACTATAGTGATCATTAGTGAATTCTCACATACACTATAGCGTATAGGCTTCTTGTTCGAGATCAAATGAACAAGTGATGAGTTAATTTAATTTTTAGTGAAATCATTGACTATAGGCTAAAATATGGGAAATTCAAATTCAATCTTTACTATAGTGATGATTAGTGAATTCTGACATACACTATATAGTATAGGCTTCTTGTTCAAGATCAAATGAACAAGTGATGAGTTAATTTAATTTATAGTGAAATCATAGACTATAGGCTAAAATATAGGAATTTCGAATTCAATCTTTATTATAGTGATGATTAGTGAATTCTCACATACACTATAGCGTATATGCTTCTTGTTCGAGATCAAATGAACAAGTGATGAGTTAATTTAATTTTTAGTGAAATCATAGACTATAGGCTAAAATATGGGAATTTCGAATTCAATCTTTACTATAGTTATGATTAGTGAAGTCTCACCTACACTATATAGTATAGGCTTCTTGCTCAAGATCAAATGAACAAGTGATGTGTTATTTTCATTTTTAGTGAAATCATAGACTATAGGCTAAAATATGTGAAATTCGAATTCAATCTTTACTATAGTGATGATTAGTGAATTCTCACCTACACTATAGAGTATAGGCTTCTTGTTCGAGATCAAATGAACAAGTGATGAGTTAATTTAATTTTTAGTGAAATCATAGACTATAGGCTAAAATATGGGAAATTCGAATTGAATCTTTACTATAGTGATGATTAGTGAATTCTCACATACACTATAGAGTATAGACTTCTTGTTCGAGATCAAATGAACAAGTGATGAGTTAATTTAATTTTTAGTGAAATCATAGACTATAGGCTAAAACATGGGAATTTCGAATTCAATCTTTACTATAGTGATGATTAGTGAATTCTCACCTACACTATATAGTGTAGGCTTCTTGTTCAAGATCAAATGAACATGTGATGAGTTAATTTAATTTTTAGTGAAATCATAGACTATAGGCTAAAATATGGGAATTTCTAATTCAATCTTTACTATAGTGATGATTAGTGAATTCTCACATACACTATAGAGTATAGGCTTCTTGTTCGAGATCAAATGAAAAAGTGATGAGTTAATTTAATTTTTAGTGAAATCATAGACTATAGGCTAAAATATGGGAAATTTGAATTCAATCTTTACTATAGTGATGATTAGTGAATTCTCACATACACTATAGAGTATAGGCTTCTTGTTCGAGATCAAATGAACAAGTGATGAGTTAATTTAATTTTTAGTGAAATCATAGACTATAGGCTAAAATATGGGAAATTCGAATTCAATCTTTACTATAGTGATGATTAGTGAATTCTCACATACACTATATAGTATAGGCTTCTTGTTCAAGATCAAATGAACAAGTGATGAGTTAATTTAATTTATAGTGAAATCATAGACTATAGGCTAAAATATAGGAATTTCGAATTCAATCTTTACTATAGTGATGATTAGTGAATTCTCACATACACTATAGAGTATATGCTTCTTGTTCGAGATCAAATGAACAAGTGATGAGTTAGTTTAATTTTTAGTGAAATCATAGACTATAGGCTAAAATATGGGAATTTCGAATTCAATCTTTACTATAGTGATAATTAGTGAAGTCTCACCTACACTATATAGTATAGGCTTATTGCTCAAGATCAAATGAACAAGTGATGTGTTATTTTCATTTTTAGTGAAATCATAGACTATAGGCTAAAATATGTGAAATTCGAATTCAATCTTTACTATAGTGATGATTAGTGAATTCTCACATACACTATAGAGTATACGCTTGTTGTTCGAGATCAAATGAACAAGTGATGAGTTAATTTTATTTTTAGTGAAATCATAGACTATAGGCTAAAATATGGGAATTTCGAATTCAATCTTTACTATAGTGATGATTAGTGAATTCTCACCTACACTATATAGTATAGGCTTCTTGTTCAAGATCAAATGAACATGTGATAAGTTCATTTAATTTTTAGTGAAATCATAGACTATAGGCTAAAATATGGGAATTTCTAATTCAATCTTTACTATAGTGATGATTCGTGAATTCTCACCTACACTATATAGTATAGGGTTCTTGCTCAAGATCAAATGAACAAGTGATGAGTTATTTTCATTTTTAGTGAAATCATAGACTATAGGCTATAATATGGGAAATTCGAATTCAATCTTTACTATAGTGATGATTAGTGAATTCTCACATACACTATATAGTATAGGCTTCTTGTTCAAGATCAAATGAACAAGTGATGAGTTATTTTCATTTTTAGTGAAATCATGGACTATAGGCTATAATATGGGAAATTCGAATTCAATCTTTACTATAGTGATCATTAGTGAATTCTCACATACACTATAGAGTATAGGCTTCTTGTTCGAGATCAAATGAAAAAGTGATGAGTTAATTTAATTTTTAGTGAAATCATAGACTATAGGCTAAAATATGGGAAATTTGAATTCAATCTTTACTATAGTGATCATTAGTGAATTCTCACATACACTATAGCGTATAGGCTTCTTGTTCGAGATCAAATGAACAAGTGATGAGTTAATTTAATTTTTAGTGAAATCATAGACTATAGGCTAAAATATGGGAAATTCAAATTCAATCTTTACTATAGTGATGATTAGTGAATTCTGACATACACTATATAGTATAGGCTTCTTGTTCAAGATCAAGTGAACAAGTGATGAGTTAATTTAATTTATAGTGAAATCATAGACTATAGGCTAAAATATAGGAATTTCGAATTCAATCTTTATTATAGTGATGATTAGTGAATTCTCACATACACTATAGAGTATATGCTTCTTGTTCGAGATCAAATGAACAAGTGATGAGTTAATTTAATTTTTAGTGAAATCATAGACTATAGGCTAAAATATGGGAATTTCGAATTCAATCTTTACTATAGTTATGATTAGTGAAGTCTCACCTACACTATATAGTATAGGCTTCTTGCTCAAGATCAAATGAACAAGTGATGTGTTATTTTCATTTTTAGTGAAATCATAGACTATAGGCTAAAATATGTGAAATTCGAATTCAATCTTTACTATAGTGATGATTAGTGAATTCTCACATACACTATAGAGTATAGGCTTCTTGTTCGAGATCAAATGAACAAGTGATGAGTTAATTTAATTTTTAGTGAAATCATAGTCTATAGGCTAAAATATGGGAAATTCGAATTCAATCTTTACTATAGTGATGATTAGTGAATTCTCACATACACTATAGAGTATAGACTTCTTGTTCGAGATCAAATGAACAAGTGATGAGTTAATTTAATTTTTAGTGAAATCATAGACTATAGGCTAAAATATGGGAATTTCATATTCAATCTTTACTATAGTGATGATTAGTGAATTCTCACCTACACTATATAGTATAGGCTTCTTGTTCAAGATCAAATGAACATGTGATGAGTTAATTTAATTTTTAGTGAAATCATGGACTATAGGCTATAATATGGGAAATTCGAATTCAATCTTTACTATAGTGATCATTAGTGAATTCTCACATACACTATAGAGTATAGGCTTCTTGTTCGAGATCAAATGAAAAAGTGATGAGTTAATTTAATTTTTAGTGAAATCATAGACTATAGGCTAAAATATGGGAAATTTGAATTCAATCTTTACTATAGTGATCATTAGTGAATTCTCACATACACTATAGCGTATAGGCTTCTTGTTCGAGATCAAATGAACAAGTGATGAGTTAATTTAATTTTTTGTGAAATCATAGACTATAGGCTAAAATATGGGAAATTCAAATTCAATCTTTACTATAGTGATGATTAGTGAATTCTGACATACACTATATAGTATAGGCTTCTTGTTCGAGATCAAATGAACAAGTGATGAGTTAATTTAATTTATAGTGAAATCATAGACTATAGGCTAAAATATAGGAATTTCGAATTCAATCTTTATTATAATGATGATTAGTGAATTCTCACATACACTATAGAGTATATGCTTCTTGTTCGAGATCAAATGAACAAGTGATGAGTTAATTTAATTTTTAGTGAAATCATAGACTATAGGCTAAAATATGGGAATTTCGAATTCAATCTTTACTATAGTTATGATTAGTGAAGTCTAACCTACACTATATAGTATAGGCTTCTTGCTCAAGATCAAATGAACAAGTGATGTGTTATTTTCATTTTTAGTGAAATCATAGACTATAGGCTAAAATATGTGAAATTCGAATTCAATCTTTACTATAGTGATGATTAGTGAATTCTCACATACACTATAGAGTATAGGCTTCTTGTTCGAGATCAAATGAACAAGTGATGTGTTAATTTAATTTTTAGTGAAATCATAGACTATAGGCTAAAATATGGGAAATTCGAATTCAATCTTTACTATAGTGATGATTAGTGAATTCTCACATACACTATAGAGTATAGACTTCTTGTTCGAGATCAAATGAACAAGTGATGAGTTAATTTAATTTTTAGTGAAATCATAGACTATAGGCTAAAATATGGGAATTTCGAATTCAATCTTTACTATAGTGATGATTAGTGAATTCTCACCTACACTATATAGTATAGGCTTCTTGTTCAAGATCAAATGAACATGTGATGAGTTCATTTAATTTTTAGTGAAATCATAGACTATAGGCTAAAATATGGGAATTTCTAATTCAATCTTTACTATAGTGATGATTCGTGAATTCTCACCTACACTATATAGTATAGGGTTCTTGCTCAAGATCAAATGAACAAGTGATGAGTTATTTTCATTTTTAGTGAAATCATAGACTATAGGCTATAATATGGGAAATTCGAATTCAATCTTTACTATAGTGATGATTAGTGAATTCTCACATACACTATATAGTATAGGCTTCTTGTTCAAGATCAAATGAACAAGTGATGAGTTATTTTCATTTTTAGTGAAATCATGGACTATAGGCTATAATATGGGAAATTCGAATTCAATCTTTACTATAGTGATCATTAGTGAATTCTCACATACACTATAGAGTATAGGCTTCTTGTTCGAGATCAAATGAAAAAGTGATGAGTTAATTTAATTTTTAGTGAAATCATAGACTATAGGCTAAAATATGGGAAATTTGAATTCAATCTTTACTATAGTGATCATTAGTGAATTCTCACATACACTATAGCGTATAGGCTTCTTGTTCGAGATCAAATGAACAAGTGATGAGTTAATTTAATTTTTAGTGAAATCATAGACTATAGGCTAAAATATGGGAAATTCAAATTCAATCTTTACTATAGTGATGATTAGTGAATTCTGACATACACTATATAGTATAGGCTTCTTGTTCAAGATCAAATGAACAAGTGATGAGTTAATTTAATTTATAGTGAAATCATAGACTATAGGCTAAAATATAGGAATTTCGAATTCAATCTTTATTATAGTGATGATTAGTGAATTCTCACATACACTATAGAGTATATGCTTCTTGTTCGAGATCAAATGAACAAGTGATGAGTTAATTTAATTTTTAGTGAAATCATAGACTATAGGCTAAAATATGGGAATTTCGAATTCAATCTTTACTATAGTTATGATTAGTGAAGTCTCACCTACACTATATAGTATAGGCTTCTTGCTCAAGATCAAATGAACAAGTGATGTGTTATTTTCATTTTTAGTGAAATCATAGACTATAGGCTAAAATATGTGAAATTCGAATTCAATCTTTACTATAGTGATGATTAGTGAATTCTCACCTACACTATAGAGTATAGGCTTCTTGTTCGAGATCAAATGAACAAGTGATGAGTTAATTTAATTTTTAGTGAAATCATAGACTATAGGCTAAAATATGGGAAATTCGAATTGAATCTTTACTATAGTGATGATTAGTGAATTCTCACATACACTATAGAGTATAGACTTCTTGTTCGAGATCAAATGAACAAGTGATGAGTTAATTTAATTTTTAGTGAAATCATAGACTATAGGCTAAAACATGGGAATTTCGAATTCAATCTTTACTATAGTGATGATTAGTGAATTCTCACCTACACTATATAGTATAGGCTTCTTGTTCAAGATCAAATGAACATGTGATGAGTTAATTTAATTTTTAGTGAAATCATAGACTATAGGCTAAAATATGGGAATTTCTAATTCAATCTTTAATATAGTGATGATTAGTGAATTCTCACATACACTATAGAGTATAGGCTTCTTGTTCGAGATCAAATGAAAAAGTGATGAGTTAATTTAATTTTTAGTGAAATCATAGACTATAGGCTAAAATATGGGAAATTTGAATTCAATCTTTACTATAGTGATGATTAGTGAATTCTCACATACACTATAGAGTATAGGCTTCTTGTTCGAGATCAAATGAACAAGTGATGAGTTAATTTAATTTTTAGTGAAATCATAGACTATAGGCTAAAATATGGGAAATTCGAATTCAATCTTTACTATAGTGATGATTAGTGAATTCTCACATACACTATATAGTATAGGCTTCTTGTTCAAGATCAAATGAACAAGTGATG
This sequence comes from Perilla frutescens, assembly GCA_026008535.1. Lineage (NCBI taxonomy): Eukaryota > Viridiplantae > Streptophyta > Magnoliopsida > Lamiales > Lamiaceae > Perilla > Perilla frutescens. Next base: position 52,103,459 of record BRKX01000009.1, on the reverse strand, counting down.
AGTTAATTTAATTTATAGTGAAATCATAGACTATAGGCTAAAATATAGGAATTTCGAATTCAATCTTTACTATAGTGATGATTAGTGAATTCTCACATACACTATAGAGTATATGCTTCTTGTTCGAGATCAAATGAACAAGTGATGAGTTAGTTTAATTTTTAGTGAAATCATAGACTATAGGCTAAAATATGGGAATTTCGAATTCAATCTTTACTATAGTGATAATTAGTGAAGTCTCACCTACACTAAATAGTATAGGCTTATTGCTCAAGATCAAATGAACAAGTGATGTGTTATTTTCATTTTTAGTGAAATCATAGACTATAGGCTAAAATATGTGAAATTCGAATTCAATCTTTACTATAGTGATGATTAGTGAATTCTCACATACACTATAGAGTATACGCTTGTTGTTCGAGATCAAATGAACAAGTGATGAGTTAATTTTATTTTTAGTGAAATCATAGACTATAGGCTAAAATATGGGAATTTCGAATTCAATCTTTACTATAGTGATGATTAGTGAATTCTCACCTACACTATATAGTATAGGCTTCTTGTTCAAGATCAAATGAACATGTGATGAGTTCATTTAATTTTTAGTGAAATCATAGACTATAGGCTAAAATATGGGAATTTCTAATTCAATCTTTACTATAGTGATGATTCGTGAATTCTCACCTACACTATATAGTATAGGGTTCTTGCTCAAGATCAAATGAACAAGTGATGAGTTATTTTCATTTTTAGTGAAATCATAGACTATAGGCTATAATATGGGAAATTCGAATTCAATCTTTACTATAGTGATGATTAGTGAATTCTCACATACACTATATAGTATAGGCTTCTTGTTCAAGATCAAATGAACAAGTGATGAGTTATTTTCATTTTTAGTGAAATCATGGACTATAGGCTATAATATGGGAAATTCGAATTCAATCTTTACTATAGTGATCATTAGTGAATTCTCACATACACTATAGAGTATAGGCTTCTTGTTCGAGATCAAATGAAAAAGTGATGAGTTAATTTAATTTTTAGTGAAATCATAGACTATAGGCTAAAATATGGGAAATTTGAATTCAATCTTTACTATAGTGATCATTAGTGAATTCTCACATACACTATAGCGTATAGGCTTCTTGTTCGAGATCAAATGAACAAGTGATGAGTTAATTTAATTTTTAGTGAAATCATAGACTATAGGCTAAAATATGGGAAATTCAAATTCAATCTTTACTATAGTGATGATTAGTGAATTCTGACATACACTATATAGTATAGGCTTCTTGTTCAAGATCAAATGAACAAGTGATGAGTTAATTTAATTTATAGTGAAATCATAGACTATAGGCTAAAATATAGGAATTTCGAATTCAATCTTTATTATAGTGATGATTAGTGAATTCTCACATACACTATAGAGTATATGCTTCTTGTTCGAGATCAAATGAACAAGTGATGAGTTAATTTAATTTTTAGTGAAATCATAGACTATAGGCTAAAATATGGGAATTTCGAATTCAATCTTTACTATAGTTATGATTAGTGAAGTCTCACCTACACTATATAGTATAGGCTTTTTGCTCAAGATCAAATGAACAAGTGATGTGTTATTTTCATTTTTAGTGAAATCATAGACTATAGGCTAAAATATGTGAAATTCGAATTCAATCTTTACTATAGTGATGATTAGTGAATTCTCACATACACTATATAGTATAGGCTTCTTGTTCGAGATCAAATGAACAAGTGATGAGTTAATTTAATTTTTAGTGAAATCATAGTCTATAGGCTAAAATATGGGAAATTCGAATTCAATCTTTACTATAGTGATGATTAGTGAATTCTCACATACACTATAGAGTATAGACTTCTTGTTCGAGATCAAATGAACAAGTGATGAGTTAATTTAATTTTTAGTGAAATCATAGACTATAGGCTAAAATATGGGAATTTCGAATTCAATCTTTACTATAGTGATGATTAGTGAATTCTCACCTACACTATATAGTATAGGCTTCTTGTTCAAGATCAAATGAACATGTGATGAGTTAATTTAATTTTTAGTGAAATCATGGACTATAGGCTATAATATGGGAAATTCGAATTCAATCTTTACTATAGTGATCATTAGTGAATTCTCACATACACTATAGAGTATAGGCTTCTTGTTCGAGATCAAATGAAAAAGTGATGAGTTAATTTAATTTTTAGTGAAATCATAGACTATAGGCTAAAATATGGGAAATTTGAATTCAATCTTTACTATAGTGATCATTAGTGAATTCTCACATACACTATAGCGTATAGGCTTCTTGTTCGAGATCAAATGAACAAGTGATGAGTTAATTTAATTTTTTGTGAAATCATAGACTATAGGCTAAAATATGGGAAATTCAAATTCAATCTTTACTATAGTGATGATTAGTGAATTCTGACATACACTATATAGTATAGGCTTCTTGTTCGAGATCAAATGAACAAGTGATGAGTTAATTTAATTTATAGTGAAATCATAGACTATAGGCTAAAATATAGGAATTTCGAATTCAATCTTTATTATAATGATGATTAGTGAATTCTCACATACACTATAGAGTATATGCTTCTTGTTCGAGATCAAATGAACAAGTGATGAGTTAATTTAATTTTTAGTGAAATCATAGACTATAGGCTAAAATATGGGAATTTCGAATTCAATCTTTACTATAGTTATGATTAGTGAAGTCTAACCTACACTATATAGTATAGGCTTCTTGCTCAAGATCAAATGAACAAGTGATGTGTTATTTTCATTTTTAGTGAAATCATAGACTATAGGCTAAAATATGTGAAATTCGAATTCAATCTTTACTATAGTGATGATTAGTGAATTCTCACATACACTATAGAGTATAGGCTTCTTGTTCGAGATCAAATGAACAAGTGATGAGTTAATTTAATTTTTAGTGAAATCATAGACTATAGGCTAAAATATGGGAAATTCGAATTCAATCTTTACTATAGTGATGATTAGTGAATTCTCACATACACTATAGAGTATAGACTTCTTGTTCGAGATCAAATGAACAAGTGATGAGTTAATTTAATTTTTAGTGAAATCATAGACTATAGGCTAAAATATGGGAATTTCGAATTCAATCTTTACTATAGTGATGATTAGTGAATTCTCACCTACACTATATAGTATAGGCTTCTTGTTCAAGATCAAATGAACATGTGATGAGTTCATTTAATTTTTAGTGAAATCATAGACTATAGGCTAAAATATGGGAATTTCTAATTCAATCTTTACTATAGTGATGATTCGTGAATTCTCACCTACACTATATAGTATAGGGTTCTTGCTCAAGATCAAATGAACAAGTGATGAGTTATTTTCATTTTTAGTGAAATCATAGACTATAGGCTATAATATGGGAAATTCGAATTCAATCTTTACTATAGTGATGATTAGTGAATTCTCACATACACTATATAGTATAGGCTTCTTGTTCAAGATCAAATGAACAAGTGATGAGTTATTTTCATTTTTAGTGAAATCATGGACTATAGGCTATAATATGGGAAATTCGAATTCAATCTTTACTATAGTGATCATTAGTGAATTCTCACATACACTATAGAGTATAGGCTTCTTGTTCGAGATCAAATGAAAAAGTGATGAGTTAATTTAATTTTTAGTGAAATCATAGACTATAGGCTAAAATATGGGAAATTTGAATTCAATCTTTACTATAGTGATCATTAGTGAATTCTCACATACACTATAGCGTATAGGCTTCTTGTTCGAGATCAAATGAACAAGTGATGAGTTAATTTAATTTTTAGTGAAATCATAGACTATAGGCTAAAATATGGGAAATTCAAATTCAATCTTTACTATAGTGATGATTAGTGAATTCTGACATACACTATATAGTATAGGCTTCTTGTTCAAGATCAAATGAACAAGTGATGAGTTAATTTAATTTATAGTGAAATCATAGACTATAGGCTAAAATATAGGAATTTTGAATTCAATCTTTATTATAGTGATGATTAGTGAATTCTCACATACACTATAGAGTATATGCTTCTTGTTCGAGATCAAATGAACAAGTGATGAGTTAATTTAATTTTTAGTGAAATCATAGACTATAGGCTAAAATATGGGAATTTCGAATTCAATCTTTACTATAGTTATGATTAGTGAAGTCTCACCTACACTATATAGTATAGGCTTTTTGCTCAAGATCAAATGAACAAGTGATGTGTTATTTTCATTTTTAGTGAAATCATAGACTATAGGCTAAAATATGTGAAATTCGAATTCAATCTTTACTATAGTGATGATTAGTGAATTCTCACATACACTATATAGTATAGGCTTCTTGTTCGAGATCAAATGAACAAGTGATGAGTTAATTTAATTTTTAGTGAAATCATAGTCTATAGGCTAAAATATGGGAAATTCGAATTCAATCTTTACTATAGTGATGATTAGTGAATTCTCACATACACTATAGAGTATAGACTTCTTGTTCGAGATCAAATGAACAAGTGATGAGTTAATTTAATTTTTAGTGAAATCATAGACTATAGGCTAAAATATGGGAATTTCGAATTCAATCTTTACTATAGTGATGATTAGTGAATTCTCACCTACACTATATAGTATAGGCTTCTTGTTCAAGATCAAATGAACATGTGATGAGTTAATTTAATTTTTAGTGAAATCATGGACTATAGGCTATAATATGGGAAATTCGAATTCAATCTTTACTATAGTGATCATTAGTGAATTCTCACATACACTATAGAGTATAGGCTTCTTGTTCGAGATCAAATGAAAAAGTGATGAGTTAATTTAATTTTTAGTGAAATCATAGACTATAGGCTAAAATATGGGAAATTTGAATTCAATCTTTACTATAGTGATCATTAGTGAATTCTCACATACACTATAGCGTATAGGCTTCTTGTTCGAGATCAAATGAACAAGTGATGAGTTAATTTAATTTTTTGTGAAATCATAGACTATAGGCTAAAATATGGGAAATTCAAATTCAATCTTTACTATAGTGATGATTAGTGAATTCTGACATACACTATATAGTATAGGCTTCTTGTTCGAGATCAAATGAACAAGTGATGAGTTAATTTAATTTTTAGTGAAATCATAGTCTATAGGCTAAAATATGGGAAATTCGAATTCAATCTTTATTATAATGATGATTAGTGAATTCTCACATACACTATAGAGTATATGCTTCTTGTTCGAGATCAAATGAACAAGTGATGAGTTAATTTAATTTTTAGTGAAATCATAGACTATAGGCTAAAATATGGGAATTTCGAATTCAATCTTTACTATAGTTATGATTAGTGAAGTCTCACCTACACTATATAGTATAGGCTTCTTGCTCAAGATCAAATGAACAAGTGATGTGTTATTTTCATTTTTAGTGAAATCATAGACTTTAGGCTAAAATATGTGAAATTCGAATTCAATCTTTACTATAGTGATGATTAGTGAATTCTCATATACACTATAGAGTATAGGCTTCTTGTTCGAGATCAAATAAAAAAGTGATGAGTTAATTTAATTTTTAGTGAAATCATAGACTATAGGCTAAAATATGGGAAATTTGAATTCAATCTTTACTATAGTGATCATTAGTGAATTCTCACATACACTATAGCGTATAGGCTTCTCGTTCGAGATCAAATGAACAAGTGATGAGTTAATTTAATTTTTAGTGAAATCATAGACTATAGGCTAAAATATGGGAAATTCGAATTCAATCTTTACTATAGTGATGATTAGTGAATTCTCACATACACTATAGAGTATAGATTTCTTGTTCGAGATCAAATGAACAAGTGATGAGTTAATTTAATTTTTAGTGAAATCATAGACTATAGGCTAAAATATGGGAATTTCGAATTCAATCTTTACTATAGTGATGATTAGTGAATTCTCACCTACACTATATAGTATAGGCTTCTTGTTCAAGATCAAATGAACATGTGATGAGTTAATTTAATTTTTAGTGAAATCATAGACTATAGGCTAAAATATGGGAATTTCGAATTCAATCTTTACTATAGTGATAATTAGTGAAGTCTCACCTACATTATATAGTATAGGCTTCTTGCTCAAGATCAAATGAACAAGTGATGAGTTAATTTAATTTTTAGTGAAATCATAGACTATAGGCTAAAATATGGGAAATTCAAATTCAATCTTTACTATAGTGATGATTAGTGAATTCTGACATACACTATATAGTATAGGCTTCTTGTTCAAGATCAAATGAACAAGTGATGAGTTAATTTAATTTATAGTGAAATCATAGACTATAGGCTAAAATATAGGAATTTCGAATTCAATCTTTATTATAGTGATGATTAGTGAATTCTCACATACACTATAGAGTATATGCTTCTTGTTCGAGATCAAATGAACAAGTGATGAGTTAATTTAATTTTTAGTGAAATCATAGACTATAGGCTAAAATATGGGAATTTCGAATTCAATCTTTACTATAGTTATGATTAGTGAAGTCTCACCTACACTATATAGTATAGGCTTCTTGCTCAAGATCAAATGAACAAATGATGTGTTATTTTCATTTTTAGTGAAATCATAGACTATAGGCTAAAATATGTGAAATTCGAATTCAATCTTTACTATAGTGATGATTAGTGAATTCTCACATACACTATAGAGTATAGGCTTCTTGTTCGAGATCAAATGAACAAGTGATGAGTTAATTTAATTTTTAGTGAAATCATAGACTATAGGCTAAAATATGGGAAATTCGAATTCAATCTTTACTATAGTGATCATTAGTGAATTCTCACATACACTATAGAGTATAGACTTCTTGTTCGAGATCAAATGAACAAGTGATGAGTTAATTTAAATTTTAGTGAAATCATAGACTATAGGCTAAAACATGGGAATTTCGAATTCAATCTTTACTATAGTGATGATTAGTGAATTCTCACCTACACTATATAGTATAGGCTTCTTGTTCAAGATCAAATGAACAAGTGATGTGTTATTTTCATTTTTAGTGAAATCATAGACTATAGGCTAAAATATGTGAAATTCGAATTCAATCTTTACTATAGTGATGATTAGTGAATTCTCACATACACTATAGAGTATAGGCTTCTTGTTCGAGATCAAATGAACAAGTGATGAGTTAATTTAATTTTTAGTGAAATCATAGACTATAGGCTAAAATATGGGAAATTTGAATTCAATCTTTACTATAGTGATCATTAGTGAATTCTCACATACACTATAGCGTATAGGCTTCTTGTTCGAGATCAAATGAACAAGTGATGAGTTAATTTAATTTTTTGTGAAATCATAGACTATAGGCTAAAATATGGGAAATTCAAATTCAATCTTTACTATAGTGATGATTAGTGAATTCTGACATACACTATATAGTATAGGCTTCTTGTTCGAGATCAAATGAACAAGTGATGAGTTAATTTAATTTTTAGTGAAATCATAGTCTATAGGCTAAAATATGGGAAATTCGAATTCAATCTTTATTATAATGATGATTAGTGAATTCTCACATACACTATAGAGTATATGCTTCTTGTTCGAGATCAAATGAACAAGTGATGAGTTAATTTAATTTTTAGTGAAATCATAGACTATAGGCTAAAATATGGGAATTTCGAATTCAATCTTTACTATAGTTATGATTAGTGAAGTCTCACCTACACTATATAGTATAGGCTTCTTGCTCAAGATCAAATGAACAAGTGATGTGTTATTTTCATTTTTAGTGAAATCATAGACTTTAGGCTAAAATATGTGAAATTCGAATTCAATCTTTACTATAGTGATGATTAGTGAATTCTCACATACACTATAGAGTATAGGCTTCTTGTTCGAGATCAAATAAAAAAGTGATGAGTTAATTTAATTTTTAGTGAAATCATAGACTATAGGCTAAAATATGGGAAATTTGAATTCAATCTTTACTATAGTGATCATTAGTGAATTCTCACATACACTATAGCGTATAGGCTTCTCGTTCGAGATCAAATGAACAAGTGATGAGTTAATTTAATTTTTAGTGAAATCATAGACTATAGGCTAAAATATGGGAAATTCGAATTCAATCTTTACTATAGTGATGATTAGTGAATTCTCACATACACTATAGAGTATAGATTTCTTGTTCGAGATCAAATGAACAAGTGATGAGTTAATTTAATTTTTAGTGAAATCATAGACTATAGGCTAAAATATGGGAATTTCGAATTCAATCTTTACTATAGTGATAATTAGTGAAGTCTCACCTACATTATATAGTATAGGCTTCTTGCTCAAGATCAAATGAACAAGTGATGAGTTAATTTAATTTTTAGTGAAATCATAGACTATAGGCTAAAATATGGGAAATTCAAATTCAATCTTTACTATAGTGATGATTAGTGAATTCTGACATACACTATATAGTATAGGCTTCTTGTTCAAGATCAAATGAACAAGTGATGAGTTAATTTAATTTTTAGTGAAATCATAGACTATAGGCTAAAATATAGGAATTTCGAATTCAATCTTTATTATAGTGATGATTAGTGAATTCTCACATACACTATAGAGTATATGCTTCTTGTTCGAGATCAAATGAACAAGTGATGAGTTAATTTAATTTTTAGTGAAATCATAGACTATAGGCTAAAATATGGGAATTTCGAATTCAATCTTTACTATAGTTATGATTAGTGAAGTCTCACCTACACTATATAGTATAGGCTTTTTGCTCAAGATCAAATGAACAAGTGATGTGTTATTTTCATTTTTAGTGAAATCATAGACTATAGGCTAAAATATGTGAAATTCGAATTCAATCTTTACTATAGTGATGATTAGTGAATTCTCACATACACTATATAGTATAGGCTTCTTGTTCGAGATCAAATGAACAAGTGATGAGTTAATTTAATTTTTAGTGAAATCATAGTCTATAGGCTAAAATATGGGAAATTCGAATTCAATCTTTACTATAGTGATGATTAGTGAATTCTCACATACACTATAGAGTATAGACTTCTTGTTCGAGATCAAATGAACAAGTGATGAGTTAATTTAATTTTTAGTGAAATCATAGACTATAGGCTAAAATATGGGAATTTCGAATTCAATCTTTACTATAGTGATGATTAGTGAATTCTCACCTACACTATATAGTATAGGCTTCTTGTTCAAGATCAAATGAACATGTGATGAGTTAATTTATTTTTTAGTGAAATCATGGACTATAGGCTATAATATGGGAAATTCGAATTCAATCTTTACTATAGTGATCATTAGTGAATTCTCACATACACTATAGAGTATAGGCTTCTTGTTCGAGATCAAATGAAAAAGTGATGAGTTAATTTAATTTTTAGTGAAATCATAGACTATAGGCTAAAATATGGGAAATTTGAATTCAATCTTTACTATAGTGATCATTAGTGAATTCTCACATACACTATAGCGTATAGGCTTCTTGTTCGAGATCAAATGAACAAGTGATGAGTTAATTTAATTTTTTGTGAAATCATAGACTATAGGCTAAAATATGGGAAATTCAAATTCAATCTTTACTATAGTGATGATTAGTGAATTCTGACATACACTATATAGTATAGGCTTCTTGTTCGAGATCAAATGAACAAGTGATGAGTTAATTTAATTTTTAGTGAAATCATAGTCTATAGGCTAAAATATGGGAAATTCGAATTCAATCTTTATTATAATGATGATTAGTGAATTCTCACATACACTATAGAGTATATGCTTCTTGTTCGAGATCAAATGAACAAGTGATGAGTTAATTTAATTTTTAGTGAAATCATAGACTATAGGCTAAAATATGGGAATTTCGAATTCAATCTTTACTATAGTTATGATTAGTGAAGTCTCACCTACACTATATAGTATAGGCTTCTTGCTCAAGATCAAATGAACAAGTGATGTGTTATTTTCATTTTTAGTGAAATCATAGACTTTAGGCTAAAATATGTGAAATTCGAATTCAATCTTTACTATAGTGATGATTAGTGAATTCTCACATACACTATAGAGTATAGGCTTCTTGTTCGAGATCAAATAAAAAAGTGATGAGTTAATTTAATTTTTAGTGAAATCATAGACTATAGGCTAAAATATGGGAAATTTGAATTCAATCTTTACTATAGTGATCATTAGTGAATTCTCACATACACTATAGCGTATAGGCTTCTCGTTCGAGATCAAATGAACAAGTGATGAGTTAATTTAATTTTTAGTGAAATCATAGACTATAGGCTAAAATATGGGAAATTCGAATTCAATCTTTACTATAGTGATGATTAGTGAATTCTCACATACACTATAGAGTATAGATTTCTTGTTCGAGATCAAATGAACAAGTGATGAGTTAATTTAATTTTTAGTGAAATCATAGACTATAGGCTAAAATATGGGAATTTCGAATTCAATCTTTACTATAGTGATGATTAGTGAATTCTCACCTACACTATATAGTATAGGCTTCTTGTTCAAGATCAAATGAACATGTGATGAGTTAATTTAATTTTTAGTGAAATCATAGACTATAGGCTAAAATATGGGAATTTCGAATTCAATCTTTACTATAGTGATAATTAGTGAAGTCTCACCTACATTATATAGTATAGGCTTCTTGCTCAAGATCAAATGAACAAGTGATGAGTTAATTTAATTTTTAGTGAAATCATAGACTATAGGCTAAAATATGGGAAATTCAAATTCAATCTTTACTATAGTGATGATTAGTGAATTCTGACATACACTATATAGTATAGGCTTCTTGTTCAAGATCAAATGAACAAGTGATGAGTTAATTTAATTTATAGTGAAATCATAGACTATAGGCTAAAATATAGGAATTTCGAATTCAATCTTTATTATAGTGATGATTAGTGAATTCTCACATACACTATAGAGTATATGCTTCTTGTTCGAGATCAAATGAACAAGTGATGAGTTAATTTAATTTTTAGTGAAATCATAGACTATAGGCTAAAATATGGGAATTTCGAATTCAATCTTTACTATAGTTATGATTAGTGAAGTCTCACCTACACTATATAGTATAGGCTTCTTGCTCAAGATCAAATGAACAAGTGATGTGTTATTTTCATTTTTAGTGAAATCATAGACTATAGGCTAAAATATGTGAAATTCGAATTCAATCTTTACTATAGTGATGATTAGTGAATTCTCACATACACTATAGAGTATAGGCTTCTTGTTCGAGATCAAATGAACAAGTGATGAGTTAATTTAATTTTTAGTGAAATCATAGACTATAGGCTAAAATATGGGAAATTCGAATTCAATCTTTACTATAGTGATCATTAGTGAATTCTCACATACACTATAGAGTATAGACTTCTTGTTCGAGATCAAATGAACAAGTGATGAGTTAATTTAATTTTTAGTGAAATCATAGACTATAGGCTAAAACATGGGAATTTCGAATTCAATCTTTACTATAGTGATGATTAGTGAATTCTCACCTACACTATATAGTATAGGCTTCTTGTTCAAGATCAAATGAACATGTGATGAGTTAATTTAATTTTTAGTGAAATCATAGACTATAGGCTAAAATATGGGAATTTCTAATTCAATCTTTACTATAGTGATGATTAGTGAATTCTCACATACACTATAGAGTATAGGCTTCTTGTTCGAGATCAAATGAAAAAGTGATGAGTTAATTTAATTTTTAGTGAAATCATAGACTATAGGCTAAAATATGGGAAATTTGAATTCAATCTTTACTATAGTGATGATTAGTGAATTCTCACATACACTATAGAGTATAGGCTTCTTGTTCGAGATCAAATGAACAAGTGATGAGTTAATTTAATTTTTAGTGAAATCATAGACTATAGGCTAAAATATGGAAATTCGAATTCAATCTTTACTATAGTGATGATTAGTGAATTCTCACATACACTATATAGTATAGGCTTCTTGTTCAAGATCAAATGAACAAGTGATGAGTTAATTTAATTTATAGTGAAATCATAGACTATAGGCTAAAATATAGGAATTTCGAATTCAATCTTTACTATAGTGATGATTAGTGAATTCTCACATACACTATAGAGTATATGCTTCTTGTTCGAGATCAAATGAACAAGTGATGAGTTAGTTTAATTTTTAGTGAAATCATAGACTATAGGCTAAAATATGGGAATTTCGAATTCAATCTTTACTATAGTGATAATTAGTGAAGTCTCACCTACACTATATAGTATAGGCTTATTGCTCAAGATCAAATGAACAAGTGATGTGTTATTTTCATTTTTAGTGAAATCATAGACTATAGGCTAAAATATGTGAAATTCGAATTCAATCTTTACTATAGTGATGATTAGTGAATTCTCACATACACTATTGAGTATACGCTTGTTGTTCGAGATCAAATGAACAAGTGATGAGTTAATTTTATTTTTAGTGAAATCATAGACTATAGGCTAAAATATGGGAATTTCGAATTCAATCTTTACTATAGTGATGATTAGTGAATTCTCACCTACACTATATAGTATAGGCTTCTTGTTCAAGATCAAATGAACATGTGATGAGTTCATTTAATTTTTAGTGAAATCATAGACTATAGGCTAAAATATGGGAATTTCTAATTCAATCTTTACTATAGTGATGATTCGTGAATTCTCACCTACACTATATAGTATAGGGTTCTTGCTCAAGATCAAATGAACAAGTGATGAGTTATTTTCATTTTTAGTGAAATCATAGACTATAGGCTATAATATGGGAAATTCGAATTCAATCTTTACTATAGTGATGATTAGTGAATTCTCACATACACTATATAGTATAGGCTTCTTGTTCAAGATCAAATGAACAAGTGATGAGTTATTTTCATTTTTAGTGAAATCATGGACTATAGGCTATAATATGGGAAATTCGAATTCAATCTTTACTATAGTGATCATTAGTGAACTCTCACATACACTATAGAGTATAGGCTTCTTGTTCGAGATCAAATGAAAAAGTGATGAGTTAATTTAATTTTTAGTGAAATCATAGACTATAGGCTAAAATATGGGAAATTTGAATTCAATCTTTACTATAGTGATCATTAGTGAATTCTCACATACACTATAGCGTATAGGCTTCTTGTTCGAGATCAAATGAACTAGTGATGAGTTAATTTAATTTTTAGTGAAATCATAGACTATAGGCTAAAATATGGGAAATTCAAATTCAATCTTTACTATAGTGATGATTAGTGAATTCTGACATACACTATATAGTATAGGCTTCTTGTTCAAGATCAAATGAACAAGTGATGAGTTAATTTAATTTATAGTGAAATCATAGACTATAGGCTAAAATATAGGAATTTCGAATTCAATCTTTATTATAGTGATGATTAGTGAATTCTCACATACACTATAGAGTATATGCTTCTTGTTCGAGATCAAATGAACAAGTGATGAGTTAATTTAATTTTTAGTGAAATCATAGACTATAGGCTAAAATATGGGAATTTCGAATTCAATCTTTACTATAGTTATGATTAGTGAAGTCTCACCTACACTATATAGTATAGGCTTCTTGCTCAAGATCAAATGAACAAGTGATGTGTTATTTTCATTTTTAGTGAAATCATAGACTATAGGCTAAAATATGTGAAATTCGAATTCAATCTTTACTATAGTGATGATTAGTGAATTCTCACATACACTATAGAGTATAGGCTTCTTGTTCGAGATCAAATGAACAAGTGATGAGTTAATTTAATTTTTAGTGAAATCATAGTCTATAGGCTAAAATATGGGAAATTCGAATTCAATCTTTACTATAGTGATGATTAGTGAATTCTCACATACACTATAGAGTATAGACTTCTTGTTCGAGATCAAATGAACAAGTGATGAGATAATTTAATTTTTAGTGAAATCATAGACTATAGGCTAAAATATGGGAATTTCATATTCAATCTTTACTATAGTGATGATTAGTGAATTCTCACCTACACTATATAGTATAGGCTTCTTGTTCAAGATCAAATGAACATGTGATGAGTTAATTTAATTTTTAGTGAAATCATGGACTATAGGCTATAATATGGGAAATTCGAATTCAATCTTTACTATAGTGATCATTAGTGAATTTTCACATACACTATAGAGTATAGGCTTCTTGTTCGAGATCAAATGAAAAAGTGATGAGTTAATTTAATTTTTAGTGAAATCATAGACTATAGGCTAAAATATGGGAAATTTGAATTCAATCTTTACTATAGTAATCATTAGTGAATTCTCACATACACTATAGCGTATAGGCTTCTTGTTCGAGATCAAATGAACAAGTGATGAGTTAATTTAATTTTTTGTGAAATCATAGACTATAGGCTAAAATATGGGAAATTCAAATTCAATCTTTACTATAGTGATGATTAGTGAATTCTGACATACACTATATAGTATAGGCTTCTTGTTCGAGATCAAATGAACAAGTGATGAGTTAATTTAATTTATAGTGAAATCATAGACTATAGGCTAAAATATAGGAATTTCGAATTCAATCTTTATTATAATGATGATTAGTGAATTCTCACATACACTATAGAGTATATGCTTCTTGTTCGAGATCAAATGAACAAGTGATGAGTTAATTTAATTTTTAGTGAAATCATAGACTATAGGCTAAAATATGGGAATTTCGAATTCAATCTTTACTATAGTTATGATTAGTGAAGTCTCACCTACACTATATAGTATAGGCTTCTTGCTCAAGATCAAATGAACAAGTGATGTGTTATTTTCATTTTTAGTGAAATCATAGACTATAGGCTAAAATATGTGAAATTCGAATTCAATCTTTACTATAGTGATGATTAGTGAATTCTCACATACACTATAGAGTATAGGCTTCTTGTTCGAGATCAAATGAACAAGTGATGAGTTAATTTAATTTTTAGTGAAATCATAGACTATAGGCTAAAATATGGGAAATTCGAATTCAATCTTTACTATAGTGATGATTAGTGAATTCTCACATACACTATAGAGTATAGACTTCTTGTTCGAGATCAAATGAACAAGTGATGAGTTAATTTAATTTTTAGTGAAATCATAGACTATAGGCTAAAATATGGGAATTTCGAATTCAATCTTTACTATAGTGATGATTAGTGAATTCTCACCTACACTATATAGTATAGGCTTCTTGTTCAAGATCAAATGAACATGTGATGAGTTCATTTAATTTTTAGTGAAATCATAGACTATAGGCTAATATATGGGAATTTCTAATTCAATCTTTACTATAGTGATGATTCGTGAATTCTCACCTACACTATATAGTATAGGGTTCTTGCTCAAGATCAAATGAACAAGTGATGAGTTATTTTCATTTTTAGTGAAATCATAGACTATAGGCTATAATATGGGAAATTCGAATTCAATCTTTACTATAGTGATGATTAGTGAATTCTCACATACACTATATAGTATAGGCTTCTTGTTCAAGATCAAATGAACAAGTGATGAGTTATTTTCATTTTTAGTGAAATCATGGACTATAGGCTATAATATGGGAAATTCGAATTCAATCTTTACTATAGTGATCATTAGTGAATTCTCACATACACTATAGAGTATAGGCTTCTTGTTCGAGATCAAATGAAAAAGTGATGAGTTAATTTAATTTTTAGTGAAATCATAGACTATAGGCTAAAATATGGGAAATTTGAATTCAATCTTTACTATAGTGATCATTAGTGAATTCTCACATACACTATAGCGTATAGGCTTCTTGTTCGAGATCAAATGAACTAGTGATGAGTTAATTTAATTTTTAGTGAAATCATAGACTATAGGCTAAAATATGGGAAATTCAAATTCAATCTTTACTATAGTGATGATTAGTGAATTCTGACATACACTATATAGTATAGGCTTCTTGTTCAAGATCAAATGAACAAGTGATGAGTTAATTTAATTTATAGTGAAATCATAGACTATAGGCTAAAATATAGGAATTTCGAATTCAATCTTTATTATAGTGATGATTAGTGAATTCTCACATACACTATAGAGTATATGCTTCTTGTTCGAGATCAAATGAACAAGTGATGAGTTAATTTAATTTTTAGTGAAATCATAGACTATAGGCTAAAATATGGGAATTTCGAATTCAATCTTTACTATAGTTATGATTAGTGAAGTCTCACCTACACTATATAGTATAGGCTTTTTGCTCAAGATCAAATGAACAAGTGATGTGTTATTTTCATTTTTAGTGAAATCATAGACTATAGGCTAAAATATGTGAAATTCGAATTCAATCTTTACTATAGTGATGATTAGTGAATTCTCACATACACTATATAGTATAGGCTTCTTGTTCGAGATCAAATGAACAAGTGATGAGTTAATTTAATTTTTAGTGAAATCATAGTCTATAGGCTAAAATATGGGAAATTCGAATTCAATCTTTACTATAGTGATGATTAGTGAATTCTCACATACACTATAGAGTATAGACTTCTTGTTCGAGATCAAATGAACAAGTGATGAGTTAATTTAATTTTTAGTGAAATCATAGACTATAGGCTAAAATATGGGAATTTCGAATTCAATCTTTACTATAGTGATGATTAGTGAATTCTCACCTACACTATATAGTATAGGCTTCTTGTTCAAGATCAAATGAACATGTGATGAGTTAATTTAATTTTTAGTGAAATCATGGACTATAGGCTATAATATGGGAAATTCGAATTCAATCTTTACTATAGTGATCATTAGTGAATTCTCACATACACTATAGAGTATAGGCTTCTTGTTCGAGATCAAATGAAAAAGTGATGAGTTAATTTAATTTTTAGTGAAATCATAGACTATAGGCTAAAATATGGGAAATTTGAATTCAATCTTTACTATAGTGATCATTAGTGAATTCTCACATACACTATAGCGTATAGGCTTCTTGTTCGAGATCAAATGAACAAGTGATGAGTTAATTTAATTTTTAGTGAAATCATAGACTATAGGCTAAAATATGGGAAATTCAAATTCAATCTTTACTATAGTGATGATTAGTGAATTCTGACATACACTATATAGTATAGGCTTCTTGTTCAAGATCAAATGAACAAGTGATGAGTTAATTTAATTTATAGTGAAATCATAGACTATAGGCTAAAATATAGGAATTTCGAATTCAATCTTTATTATAGTGATGATTAGTGAATTCTCACATACACTATAGAGTATATGCTTCTTGTTCGAGATCAAATGAACAAGTCATGAGTTAATTTTATTTTTAGTGAAATCATAGACTATAGGCTAAAATATGGGAATTTCGAATTCAATCTTTACTATAGTGATGATTAGTGAATTCTCACCTACACTATATAGTATAGGCTTCTTGTTCAAGATCAAATGAACATGTGATGAGTTCATTTAATTTTTAGTGAAATAATAGACTATAGGCTAAAATATGGGAATTTCTAATTCAATCTTTACTATAGTGATGATTCGTGAATTCTCACCTACACTATATAGTATAGGGTTCTTGCTCAAGATCAAATGAACAAGTGATGAGTTATTTTCATTTTTAGTGAAATCATAGACTATAGGCTATAATATGGGAAATTCGAATTCAATCTTTACTATAGTGATGATTAGTGAATTCTCACATACACTATATAGTATAGGCTTCTTGTTCAAGATCAAATGAACAAGTGATGAGCTATTTTCATTTTTAGTGAAATCATGGACTATAGGCTATAATATGAGAAATTCGAATTCAATCTTTACTATAGTGATCATTAGTGAATTCTCACATACACTATAGAGTATAGGCTTCTTGTTCGAGATCAAATGAAAAAGTGATGAGTTAATTTAATTTTTAGTGAAATCATAGACTATAGGCTAAAATATAAGAAATTTGAATTCAATCTTTACTATAGTGATCATTAGTGAATTCTCACATACACTATAGCGTATAGGCTTCTTGTTCGAGATCAAATGAACAAGTGATGAGTTAATTTAATTTTTAGTGAAATCATAGACTATAGGCTAAAATATGGGAAATTCAAATTCAATCTTTACTATAGTGATGATTAGTGAATTCTGACATACACTATATAGTATAGGCTTCTTGTTCAAGATCAAATGAACAAGTGATGAGTTAATTTAATTTATAGTGAAATCATAGACTATAGGCTAAAATATAGGAATTTCGAATTCAATCTTTATTATAGTGATGATTAGTGAATTCTCACATACACTATAGAGTATATGCTTCTTGTTCGAGATCAAATGAACAAGTGATGAGTTAATTTTATTTTTAGTGAAATCATAGACTATAGGCTAAAATATGGGAATTTCGAATTCAATCTTTACTATAGTGATGATTAGTGAATTCTCACCTACACTATATAGTATAGGCTTCTTGTTCAAGATCAAATGAACATGTGATGAGTTCATTTAATTTTTAGTGAAATAATAGACTATAGGCTAAAATATGGGAATTTCTAATTCAATCTTTACTATAGTGATGATTCGTGAATTCTCACCTACACTATATAGTATAGGGTTCTTGCTCAAGATCAAATGAACAAGTGATGAGTTATTTTCATTTTTAGTGAAATCATAGACTATAGGCTATAATATGGGAAATTCGAATTCAATCTTTACTATAGTGATGATTAGTGAATTCTCACATACACTATATAGTATAGGCTTCTTGTTCAAGATCAAATGAACAAGTGATGAGCTATTTTCATTTTTAGTGAAATCATGGACTATAGGCTATAGTATGAGAAATTCGAATTCAATCTTTACTATAGTGATCATTAGTGAATTCTCACATACACTATAGAGTATAGGCTTCTTGTTCGAGATCAAATGAAAAAGTGATGAGTTAATTTAATTTTTAGTGAAATCATAGACTATAGGCTAAAATATGGGAAATTTGAATTCAATCTTTACTATAGTGATCATTAGTGAATTCTCACATACACTATAGCGTATAGGCTTCTTGTTCGAGATCAAATGAACAAGTGATGAGTTAATTTAATTTTTAGTGAAATCATAGACTATAGGCTAAAATATGGGAAATTCAAATTCAATCTTTACTATAGTGATGATTAGTGAATTCTGACATACACTATATAGTATAGGCTTCTTGTTCAAGATCAAATGAACAAGTGATGAGTTAATTTAATTTATAGTGAAATCATAGACTATAGGCTAAAATATAGGAATTTCGAATTCAATCTTTATTATAGTGATGATTAGTGAATTCTCACATACACTATAGAGTATATGCTTCTTGTTCGAGATCAAATGAACAAGTGATGAGTTAATTTTATTTTTAGTGAAATCATAGACTATAGGCTAAAATATGGGAAATTCGAATTCAATCTTTACTATAGTGATGATTAGTGAATTCTCACATACACTATAGAGTATAGACTTCTTGTTCGAGATCAAATGAACAAGTGATGAGTTAATTTAATTTTTAGTGAAATCATAGACTATAGGCTAAAATATGGGAATTTCGAATTCAATCTTTACTATAGTGATGATTAGTGAATTCTCACCTACACTATATAGTATAGGCTTCTTGTTCAAGATCAAATGAACATGTGATGAGTTAATTTAATTTTTAGTGAAATCATAGACTATAGGCTAAAATATGGGAATTTCGAATTCAATCTTTACTATAGTGATGATTAGTGAATTCTCACATACACTATAGAGTATAGGCTTCTTGTTCGAGATCAAATGAAAAAGTGGTGAGTTAATTTAATTTTTAGTGAAATCATAGACTATAGGCTGAAATATGGGAAATTTGAATTCAATCTTTACTATAGTGATGATTAGTGAATTCTCACATACACTATAGAGTATAGGCTTCTTGTTCGAGATCAAATGAACAAGTGATGAGTTAATTTAATTTTTAGTGAAATCATAGACTATAGGCTAAAATATGGGAAATTCGAATTCAATCTTTACTATAGTGATGATTAGTGAATTCTCACATACACTATATAGTATAGGTTTCTTGTTCAAGATCAAATGAACAAGTGATGAGTTAATTTAATTTATAGTGAAATCATAGACTATAGGCTAAAATATAGGAATTTCGAATTCAATCTTTACTATAGTGATGATTAGTGAATTCTCACATACACTATAGAGTATATGCTTCTTGTTCGAGATCAAATGAACAAGTGATGAGTTAATTTAATTTTTAGTGAAATCATACACTATAGGCTAAAATATGGGAATTTCGAATTCAATCTTTACTATAGTGATAATTAGTGAAGTCTCACCTACATTATATAGTATAGGCTTCTTGCTCAAGATCAAATGAACAAGTGATGTGTTATTTTCATTTTTAGTGAAATCATAGACTATAGGCTAAAATATGTGAAATTCGAATTCAATCTTTACTATAGTGATGATTAGTGAATTCTCACATACACTATAGAGTATAGGCTTCTTGTTCGAGATCAAATGAACAAGTGATGAGTTAATTTTATTTTTAGTGAAATCATAGACTATAGGCTAAAATATGGGAATTTCAAATTCAATCTTTACTATAGTGATGATTAGTGAATTCTCACCTACACTATATAGTATAGGCTTCTTGTTCAAGATCAAATGAACATGTGATGAGTTCATTTAATTTTTAGTGAAATCATAGACTATAGGCTAAAATATGGGAATTTCTAATTCAATCTTTACTATAGTGATGATTCGTGAATTCTCACCTACACTATATAGTATAGGGTTCTTGCTCAAGATCAAATGAACAAGTGATGAGTTATTTTCATTTTTAGTGAAATCATAGACTATAGGCTATAATATGGGAAATTCGAATTCAATCTTTACTATAGTGATGATTAGTGAATTCTCACATACACTATATAGTATAGGCTTCTTGTTCAAGATCAAATGAACAAGTGATGAGTTATTTTCATTTTTAGTGAAATCATGGAATATAGGCTATAATATGAGAAATTCGAATTCAATCTTTACTATAGTGATCATTAGTGAATTCTCACATACACTATAGAGTATAGGCTTCTTGTTCGAGATCAAATGAAAAAGTGATGAGTTAATTTAATTTTTAATGAAATCATAGACTATAGGCTAAAATATGGGAAATTTGAATTCAATCTTTACTATAGTGATCATTAGTGAATTCTCACATACACTATAGCGTATAGGCTTCTTGTTCGAGATCAAATGAACAAGTGATGAGTTAATTTAATTTTTAGTGAAATCATAGACTATAGGCTAAAATATGGGAAATTCAAATTCAATCTTTACTATAGTGATGATTAGTGAATTCTGACATACACTATATAGTATAGGCTTCTTGTTCAAGATCAAATGAACAAGTGATGAGTTAATTTAATTTATAGTGAAATCATAGACTATAGGCTAAAATATAGGAATTTCGAATTCAATCTTTATTATAGTGATGATTAGTGAATTCTCACATACACTATAGAGTATATGCTTCTTGTTCGAGATCAAATGAACAAGTGATGAGTTAATTTTATTTTTAGTGAAATCATAGACTATAGGCTAAAATATGGGAATTTCGAATTCAATCTTTACTATAGTGATGATTAGTGAATTCTCACCTACACTATATAGTATAGGCTTCTTGTTCAAGATCAAATGAACATGTGATGAGTTCATTTAATTTTTAGTGAAATGATAGACTATAGGCTAAAATATGGGAATTTCTAATTCAATCTTTACTATAGTGATGATTCGTGAATTCTCACCTACACTATATAGTATAGGGTTCTTGCTCAAGATCAAATGAACAAGTGATGAGTTATTTTCATTTTTAGTGAAATCATAGACTATAGGCTATAATATGGGAAATTCGAATTCAATCTTTACTATAGTGATGATTAGTGAATTCTCACATACACTATATAGTATAGGCTTCTTGTTCAAGATCAAATGAACAAGTGATGAGCTATTTTCATTTTTAGTGAAATCATGGACTATAGGCTATAATATGAGAAATTCGAATTCAATCTTTACTATAGTGATCATTAGTGAATTCTCACATACTCTATAGAGTATAGGCTTCTTGTTCGAGATCAAATGAAAAAGTGATGAGTTAATTTAATTTTTAGTGAAATCATAGACTATAGGCTAAAATATGGGAAATTTGAATTCAATCTTTACTATAGTGATCATTAGTGAATTCTCACATACACTATAGCGTATAGGCTTCTTGTTCGAGATCAAATGAACAAGTGATGAGTTAATTTAATTTTTAGTGAAATCATAGACTATAGGCTAAAATATGGGAAATTCAAATTCAATCTTTACTATAGTGATGATTAGTGAATTCTGACATACACTATATAGTATAGGCTTCTTGTTCAAGATCAAATGAACAAGTGATGAGTTAATTTAATTTATAGTGAAATCATAGACTATAGGCTAAAATATAGGAATTTCGAATTCAATCTTTATTATAGTGATGATTAGTGAATTCTCACATACACTATAGAGTATATGCTTCTTGTTCGAGATCAAATGAACAAGTGATGAGTTAATTTTATTTTTAGTGAAATCATAGACTATAGGCTAAAATATGGGAATTTCGAATTCAATCTTTACTATAGTGATGATTAGTGAATTCTCACCTACACTATATAGTATAGGCTTCTTGTTCAAGATCAAATGAACATGTGATGAGTTCATTTAATTTTTAGTGAAATCATGGACTATAGGCTATAATATGGGAAATTCGAATTCAATCTTTACTATAGTGATGATTAGTGAATTCTCACATACACTATAGAGTATATGCTTCTTGTTCGAGATCAAATGAACAAGTGATGAGTTAATTTAATTTTTAGTGAAATCATAGACTATAGGCTAAAATATGTGAAATTCGAATTCAATCTTTACTATAGTGATAATTAGTGAAGTCTCACCTACATTATATAGTATAGGCTTCTTGCTCGAGATCAAATGAACAAGTGATGTGTTATTTTCATTTTTAGTGAAATCATAGACTATAGGCTAAAATATGTGAAATTCGAATTCAATCTTTACTATAGTGATGATTAGTGAATTCTCACATACACTATAGAGTATAGACATCTTGTTCGAGATCAAATGAACAAGTGATTAGTTAATTTAATTTTTAGTGAAATCATAGACTATAGGCTAAAATATGGGAATTTCGAATTCAATCTTTACTATAGTGATGATTAGTGAATTCTCACCTACACTATATAGTATAGGCTTCTTGTTCAAGATCAAATGAACATGTGATGAGTTAATTTAATTTTTAGTGAAATCATGGACTATAGGCTATAATATGGGAAATTCGAATTCAATCTTTACTATAGTGATCATTAGTGAATTCTCACATACACTATAGAGTATAGGCTTCTTGTTCGAGATCAAATGAAAAAGTGATGAGTTAATTTAATTTTTAGTGAAATCATAGACTATAGGCTAAAATATGGGAAATTTGAATTCAATCTTTACTATAGTGATCATTAGTGAATTCTCACATACACTATAGCGTATAGGCTTCTTGTTCGAGATCAAATGAACAAGTGATGAGTTAATTTAATTTTTAGTGAAATCATAGACTATAGGCTAAAATATGGGAAATTCGAATTCAATCTTTACTATAGTGATGATTAGTGAATTCTCACATACACTATATAGTATAGGTTTCTTGTTCAAGATCAAATGAACAAGTGATGAGTTAATTTAATTTATAGTGAAATCATAGACTATAGGCTAAAATATAGGAATTTCGAATTCAATCTTTACTATAGTGATGATTAGTGAATTCTCACATACACTATAGAGTATATGCTTCTTGTTCGAGATCAAATGAACAAGTGATGAGTTAATTTAATTTTTAGTGAAATCATAGACTATAGGCTAAAATATGGGAATTTCGAATTCAATCTTTACTATAGTGATAATTAGTGAAGTCTCACCTACATTATATAGTATAGGCTTCTTGCTCAAGATCAAATGAACAAGTGATGTGTTATTTTCATTTTTAGTGAAATCATAGACTATAGGCTAAAATATGTGAAATTCGAATTCAATCTTTACTATAGTGATGATTAGTGAATTCTCACATACACTATAGAGTATAGGCTTCTTGTTCGAGATCAAATGAACAAGTGATGAGTTAATTTTATTTTTAGTGAAATCATAGACTATAGGCTAAAATATGGGAATTTCGAATTCAATCTTTACTATAGTGATGATTAGTGAATTCTCACCTACACTATATAGTATAGGCTTCTTGTTCAAGATCAAATGAACATGTGATGAGTTCATTTAATTTTTAGTGAAATCATAGACTATAGGCTAAAATATGGGAATTTCTAATTCAATCTTTACTATAGTGATGATTCGTGAATTCTCACCTACACTATATAGTATAGGGTTCTTGCTCAAGATCAAATGAACAAGTGATGAGTTATTTTCATTTTTAGTGAAATCATAGACTATAGGCTATAATATGGGAAATTCGAATTCAATCTTTACTATAGTGATGATTAGTGAATTCTCACATACACTATATAGTATAGGCTTCTTGTTCAAGATCAAATGAACAAGTGATGAGTTATTTTCATTTTTAGTGAAATCATGGACTATAGGCTATAATATGAGAAATTCGAATTCAATCTTTACTATAGTGATCATTAGTGAATTCTCACATACACTATAGAGTATAGGCTTCTTGTTCGAGATCAAATGAAAAAGTGATGAGTTAATTTAATTTTTAATGAAATCATAGACTATAGGCTAAAATATGGGAAATTTGAATTCAATCTTTACTATAGTGATCATTAGTGAATTCTCACATACACTATAGCGTATAGGCTTCTTGTTCGAGATCAAATGAACAAGTGATGAGTTAATTTAATTTTTAGTGAAATCATAGACTATAGGCTAAAATATGGGAAATTCAAATTCAATCTTTACTATAGTGATGATTAGTGAATTCTGACATACACTATATAGTATAGGCTTCTTGTTCAAGATCAAATGAACAAGTGATGAGTTAATTTAATTTATAGTGAAATCATAGACTATAGGCTAAAATATAGGAATTTCGAATTCAATCTTTATTATAGTGATGATTAGTGAATTCTCACATACACTATAGAGTATATGCTTCTTGTTCGAGATCAAATGAACAAGTGATGAGTTAATTTTATTTTTAGTGAAATCATAGACTATAGGCTAAAATATGGGAATTTCGAATTCAATCTTTACTATAGTGATGATTAGTGAATTCTCACCTACACTATATAGTATAGGCTTCTTGTTCAAGATCAAATGAACATGTGATGAGTTCATTTAATTTTTAGTGAAATAATAGACTATAGGCTAAAATATGGGAATTTCTAATTCAATCTTTACTATAGTGATGATTCGTGAATTCTCACCTACACTATATAGTATAGGGTTCTTGCTCAAGATCAAATGAACAAGTGATGAGTTATTTTCATTTTTAGTGAAATCATAGACTATAGGCTATAATATGGGAAATTCGAATTCAATCTTTACTATAGTGATGATTAGTGAATTCTCACATACACTATATAGTATAGGCTTCTTGTTCAAGATCAAATGAACAAGTGATGAGCTATTTTCATTTTTAGTGAAATCATGGACTATAGGCTATAATATGAGAAATTCGAATTCAATCTTTACTATAGTGATCATTAGTGAATTCTCACATACTCTATAGAGTATAGGCTTCTTGTTCGAGATCAAATGAAAAAGTGATGAGTTAATTTAATTTTTAGTGAAATCATAGACTATAGGCTAAAATATGGGAAATTTGAATTCAATCTTTACTATAGTGATCATTAGTGAATTCTCACATACACTATAGCTTATAGGCTTCTTGTTCGAGATCAAATGAACAAGTGATGAGTTAATTTAATTTTTAGTGAAATCATAGACTATAGGCTAAAATATGGGAAATTCAAATTCAATCTTTACTATAGTGATGATTAGTGAATTCTGACATACACTATATAGTATAGGCTTCTTGTTCAAGATCAAATGAACAAGTGATGAGTTAATTTAATTTATAGTGAAATCATAGACTATAGGCTAAAATATAGGAATTTCGAATTCAATCTTTATTATAGTGATGATTAGTGAATTCTCACATACACTATAGAGTATATGCTTCTTGTTCGAGATCAAATGAACAAGTGATGAGTTAATTTTATTTTTAGTGAAATCATAGACTATAGGCTAAAATATGGGAATTTCGAATTCAATCTTTACTATAGTGATGATTAGTGAATTCTCACCTACACTATATAGTATAGGCTTCTTGTTCAAGATCAAATGAACATGTGATGAGTTCATTTAATTTTTAGTGAAATCATGGACTATAGGCTATAATATGGGAAATTCGAATTCAATCTTTACTATAGTGATGATTAGTGAATTCTCACATACACTATAGAGTATATGCTTCTTGTTCGAGATCAAATGAACAAGTGATGAGTTAATTTAATTTTTAGTGAAATCATAGACTATAGGCTAAAATATGTGAAATTCGAATTCAATCTTTACTATAGTGATAATTAGTGAAGTCTCACCTACATTATATAGTATAGGCTTCTTGCTCGAGATCAAATGAACAAGTGATGTGTTATTTTCATTTTTAGTGAAATCATAGACTATAGGCTAAAATATGTGAAATTCGAATTCAATCTTTACTATAGTGATGATTAGTGAATTCTCACATACACTATAGAGTATAGACTTCTTGTTCGAGATCAAATGAACAAGTGATTAGTTAATTTAATTTTTAGTGAAATCATAGACTATAGGCTAAAATATGGGAATTTCGAATTCAATCTTTACTATAGTGATGATTAGTGAATTCTCACCTACACTATATAGTATAGGCTTCTTGTTCAAGATCAAATGAACATGTGATGAGTTAATTTAATTTTTAGTGAAATCATGGACTATAGGCTATAATATGGGAAATTCGAATTCAATCTTTACTATAGTGATCATTAGTGAATTCTCACATACACT
The DNA here is from genome assembly GCA_026008535.1 of Perilla frutescens. NCBI lineage: Eukaryota > Viridiplantae > Streptophyta > Magnoliopsida > Lamiales > Lamiaceae > Perilla > Perilla frutescens. Next base: position 52,076,309 of record BRKX01000009.1, on the reverse strand, counting down.
ATAGAGTATAGGCTTCTTGTTCGAGATCAAATGAAAAAGTGATGAGTTAATTTAATTTTTAGTGAAATCATAGACTATAGGCTAAAATATGGGAAATTTGAATTCAATCTTTACTATAGTGATCATTAGTGAATTCTCACATACACTATAGCGTATAGGCTTCTTGTTCGAGATCAAATGAACAAGTGATGAGTTAATTTAATTTTTAGTGAAATCATAGACTATAGGCTAAAATATGGGAAATTCAAATTCAATCTTTACTATAGTGATGATTAGTGAATTCTGACATACACTATATAGTATAGGCTTCTTGTTCAAGATCAAATGAACAAGTGATGGGTTAATTTAATTTATAGTGAAATCATAGACTATAGGCTAAAATATAGGAATTTCGAATTCAATCTTTACTATAGTGATGATTAGTGAATTCTCACATACACTATAGAGTATATGCTTCTTGTTCGAGATCAAATGAACAAGTGATGAGTTAGTTTAATTTTTAGTGAAATCATAGACTATAGGCTAAAATATGGGAATTTCGAATTCAATCTTTACTATAGTGATAATTAGTGAAGTCTCACCTACACTATATAGTATATGCTTCTTGCTCAAGATCATATGAACAAGTGATGTGTTATTTTCATTTTTAGTGAAATCGAAGACTATAGGCTAAAATATGTGAAATTCGAATTCAATCTTTACTATAGTGATGATTAGTGAATTCTCACATACACTATAGAGTATAGGCTTCTTGTTCGAGATCAAATGAACAAGTGATGAGTTAATTTTATTTTTAGTGAAATCATAGACTATAGGCTAAAATATGGGAATTTCGAATTCAATCTTTACTATAGTGATGATTAGTGAATTCTCACCTACACTATATAGTATAGGCTTCTTGTTCAAGATCAAATGAACATGTGATGAGTTCATTTAATTTTTAGTGAAATCATAGACTATAGGCTAAAATATGGGAATTTCTAATTCAATCTTTACTATAGTGATGATTCGTGAATTCTCACCTACACTATATAGTATAGGGTTCTTGCTCAAGATCAAATGAACAAGTGATGAGTTATTTTCATTTTTAGTGAAATCATAGACTATAGGCTATAATATGGGAAATTCGAATTCAATCTTTACTATAGTGATGATTAGTGAATTCTCACATACACTATATAGTATAGGCTTCTTGTTCAAGATCAAATGAACAAGTGATGAGTTATTTTCATTTTTAGTGAAATCATGGACTATAGGCTATAATATGGGAAATTCGAATTCAATCTTCACTATAGTGATCATTAGTGAATTCTCACATACACTATAGAGTATAGGCTTCTTGTTCGAGATCAAATGAAAAAGTGATGAGTTAATTTAATTTTTAGTGAAATCATAGACTATAGGCTAAAATATGGGAAATTTGAATTCAATCTTTACTATAGTGATCATTAGTGAATTCTCACATACACTATAGCGTATAGGCTTCTTGTTCGAGATCAAATGAACAAGTGATGAGTTAATTTAATTTTTAGTGAAATCATAGACTATAGGCTAAAATATGGGAAATTCAAATTCAATCTTTACTATAGTGATGATTAGTGAATTCTGACATACACTATATAGTATAGGCTTCTTGTTCAAGATCAAATGAACAAGTGATGAGTTAATTTAATTTATAGTGAAATCATAGACTATAGGCTAAAATATAGGAATTTCGAATTCAATCTTTATTATAGTGATGATTAGTGAATTCTCACATACACTATAGAGTATATGCTTCTTGTTCGAGATCAAATGAACAAGTGATGAGTTAATTTTATTTTTAGTGAAATCATAGACTATAGGCTAAAATATGGGAAATTCGAATTCAATCTTTACTATAGTGATGATTAGTGAATTCTCACATACACTATAGAGTATAGACTTCTTGTTCGAGATCAAATGAACAAGTGATGAGTTAATTTAATTTTTAGTGAAATCATAGACTATAGGCTAAAATATGGGAATTTCGAATTCAATCTTTACTATAGTGATGATTAGTGAATTCTCACCTACACTATATAGTATAGGCTTCTTGTTCAAGATCAAATGAACATGTGATGAGTTAATTTAATTTTTAGTGAAATCATAGACTATAGGCTAAAATATGGGAATTTCGAATTCAATCTTTACTATAGTGATGATTAGTGAATTCTCACATACACTATAGAGTATAGGCTTCTTGTTCGAGATCAAATGAAAAAGTGGTGAGTTAATTTAATTTTTAGTGAAATCATAGACTATAGGCTGAAATATGGGAAATTTGAATTCAATCTTTACTATAGTGATGATTAGTGAATTCTCACATACACTATAGAGTATAGGCTTCTTGTTCGAGATCAAATGAACAAGTGATGAGTTAATTTAATTTTTAGTGAAATCATAGACTATAGGCTAAAATATGGGAAATTCGAATTCAATCTTTACTATAGTGATGATTAGTGAATTCTCACATACACTATATAGTATAGGTTTCTTGTTCAAGATCAAATGAACAAGTGATGAGTTAATTTAATTTACAGTGAAATCATAGACTATAGGCTAAAATATAGGAATTTCGAATTCAATCTTTACTATAGTGATGATTAGTGAATTCTCACATACACTATAGAGTATATGCTTCTTGTTCGAGATCAAATGAACAAGTGATGAGTTAATTTAATTTTTAGTGAAATCATAGACTATAGGCTAAAATATGGGAATTTCGAATTCAATCTTTACTATAGTGATAATTAGTGAAGTCTCACCTACATTATATAGTATAGGCTTCTTGCTCAAGATCAAATGAACAAGTGATGTGTTATTTTCATTTTTAGTGAAATCATAGACTATAGGCTAAAATATGTGAAATTCGAATTCAATCTTTACTATAGTGATGATTAGTGAATTCTCACATACACTATAGAGTATAGGCTTCTTGTTCGAGATCAAATGAACAAGTGATGAGTTAATTTTATTTTTAGTGAAATCATAGACTATAGGCTAAAATATGGGAATTTCGAATTCAATCTTTACTATAGTGATGATTAGTGAAGTCTCACCTACATTATATAGTATAGGCTTCTTGCTCAAGATCAAATGAACATGTGATGAGTTCATTTAATTTTTAGTGAAATAATAGACTATAGGCTAAAATATGGGAATTTCTAATTCAATCTTTACTATAGTGATGATTCGTGAATTCTCACCTACACTATATAGTATAGGGTTCTTGCTCAAGATCAAATGAACAAGTGATGAGTTATTTTCATTTTTAGTGAAATCATAGACTATAGGCTATAATATGGGAAATTCGAATTCAATCTTTACTATAGTGATGATTAGTGAATTCTCACATACACTATATAGTATAGGCTTCTTGTTCAAGATCAAATGAACAAGTGATGAGCTATTTTCATTTTTAGTGAAATCATGGACTATAGGCTATAATATGAGAAATTCGAATTCAATCTTTACTATAGTGATCATTAGTGAATTCTCACATACTCTATAGAGTATAGGCTTCTTGTTCGAGATCAAATGAAAAAGTGATGAGTTAATTTAATTTTTAGTGACATCATAGACTATAGGCTAAAATATGGGAAATTTGAATTCAATCTTTACTATAGTGATCATTAGTGAATTCTCACATACACTATAGCGTATAGGCTTCTTGTTCGAGATCAAATGAACAAGTGATGAGTTAATTTAATTTTTAGTGACATCATAGACTATAGGCTAAAATATGGGAAATTCGAATTCAATCTTTACTATAGTGATGATTAGTGAATTCTCACATACACTATATAGTATAGGTTTCTTGTTCAAGATCAAATGAACAAGTGATGAGTTAATTTAATTTATAGTGAAATCATAGACTATAGGCTAAAATATGGGAAATTTGAATTCAATCTTTACTATAGTGATGATTAGTGAATTCTCACATACACTATAGAGTATATGCTTCTTGTTCGAGATCAAATGAACAAGTGATGAGTTAATTTTATTTTTAGTGAAATCATAGACTATAGGCTAAAATATGGGAATTTCGAATTCAATCTTTACTATAGTGATGATTAGTGAAGTCTCACCTACATTATATAGTATAGGCTTCTTGCTCAAGATCAAATGAACATGTGATGAGTTCATTTAATTTTTAGTGAAATAATAGACTATAGGCTAAAATATGGGAATTTCTAATTCAATCTTTACTATAGTGATGATTCGTGAATTCTCACCTACACTATATAGTATAGGGTTCTTGCTCAAGATCAAATGAACAAGTGATGAGTTATTTTCATTTTTAGTGAAATCATAGACTATAGGCTATAATATGGGAAATTCGAATTCAATCTTTACTATAGTGATGATTAGTGAATTCTCACATACACTATATAGTATAGGCTTCTTGTTCAAGATCAAATGAACAAGTGATGAGCTATTTTCATTTTTAGTGAAATCATGGACTATAGGCTATAATATGAGAAATTCGAATTCAATCTTTACTATAGTGATCATTAGTGAATTCTCACATACTCTATAGAGTATAGGCTTCTTGTTCGAGATCAAATGAAAAAGTGATGAGTTAATTTAATTTTTAGTGAAATCATAGACTATAGGCTAAAATATGGGAAATTTGAATTCAATCTTTACTATAGTGATCATTAGTGAATTCTCACATACACTATAGCGTATAGGCTTCTTGTTCGAGATCAAATGAACAAGTGATGAGTTAATTTAATTTTTAGTGAAATCATAGACTATAGGCTAAAATATGGGAAATTCAAATTCAATCTTTACTATAGTGATGATTAGTGAATTCTGACATACACTATATAGTATAGGCTTCTTGTTCAAGATCAAATGAACAAGTGATGAGTTAATTTAATTTATAGTGAAATCATAGACTATAGGCTAAAATATAGGAATTTCGAATTCAATCTTTATTATAGTGATGATTAGTGAATTCTCACATACACTATAGAGTATATGCTTCTTGTTCGAGATCAAATGAACAAGTGATGAGTTAATTTAATTTATAGTGAAATCATAGACTATAGGCTAAAATATAGGAATTTCGAATTCAATCTTTATTATAGTGATGATTAGTGAATTCTCACATACACTATAGAGTATATGCTTCTTGTTCGAGATCAAATGAACAAGTGATGAGTTAATTTAATTTATAGTGAAATCATAGACTATAGGCTAAAATATGGGAAATTCAAATTCAATCTTTACTATAGTGATGATTAGTGAATTCTGACATACACTATATAGTATAGGCTTCTTGTTCAAGATCAAATGAACAAGTGATGAGTTAATTTAATTTATAGTGAAATCATAGACTATAGGCTAAAATATAGGAATTTCGAATTCAATCTTTATTATAGTGATGATTAGTGAATTCTCACATACACTATAGAGTATATGCTTCTTGTTCGAGATCAAATGAACAAGTGATGAGTTAATTTAATTTATAGTGAAATCATAGACTATAGGCTAAAATATGGGAAATTTGAATTCAATCTTTACTATAGTGATGATTAGTGAATTCTCACATACACTATAGAGTATATGCTTCTTGTTCGAGATCAAATGAACAAGTGATGAGTTAATTTAATTTATAGTGAAA